>CM023618.1:6447161-7047161 GCA_013358685.1 Antennarius maculatus | reverse complement strand
AACATAAAGTGTCTCTTCCCTTGAGGAGGTGTGAACCCATATGATGACATCATAGTTGTCCTTGAATCTGAATGATCCTTCACAGGAAGTACTTCCTAGAAGGAAGAAAAAAAGGAGAAAAGATGCTTTTTTTCCTCACTCTAGTCTAGAGTAAACCTTTATTTAAGATCTTTCTACTTAAATAAAGTAGAAAGATCTGGTCTGTCGCTTTGCAAATTGAGCTGCTGCCCTCGCTCTATGAAAAATTGCATTTTTTTAATAAAGTGAGGAAATCTCTCTTACTCTAAATGAGATCAAGTTCTTCCCACAGTAATTTTTAATAGACATCAAATATTCTTGCTGACAAATCTGGGATGTGGACAGAAATTAGGAAGCAGACTGAGGAAATACAGATTTGACTTTCGTCTTCAAGCAGCAGTGACGTCAGCGGGAGACAAAGGCTTCTCAGGAGGATGACTCTCCAGTCTTCTTCAGCATCGATCAGAAGCGCCTGTCTTTAGGACTAAGACGACAGCAGCCGGCTGATCTCCGGGGCAGATGGAGCAGACTGGACGGGGATTCAGGGAGCACAAAATCTAACAGAAGCAGGTGGATAAAAGGTCATCCTGGTCAGCAGCAGCAGTTTTTCAGCTGGTAAAGGCCAAACTGGTCTATTAAAAAAACCCTGATGTAGGTGGAGTCTGGTTAAAAGTAAAAATGCTGATGAGTAGTTCAGAGAGGCAGTGAGGGAAAACTGTGGGAAGACTTTTCTCACAACTGAAGAGTGATTTAAGAGGTTATTTAGAGAGAACAAGTTACAAATGCACCATGTTTCGGAAGTTAATAAAAAAGAAGAGATTTAAATTTCAAGATATCTTGAAATTTAAGTAGAAAACAAACTGCGTGACGTCAAAGATCCAGTCGTTGAACTGCGGACTTTTGATCACCCGACCTTCCAATTCACTGACTTCACTTCACTCGGAACACATTTCACTGAAACACTCGGACGAGTGTTGAACGCACTTTTATTGTTTAGGTGTCAAATGTAACAGTGTCACCATTCAGAGAGGGAATAAAGACTAAATGGTCACATAAAAAAATATAAAATTAACAATGAAAATGGTTACACAGGGAGAGCCTGGCTCTGGTACACACTGCAGTTGTACAATGGAGACTGTCCGGATCCAGATGTGTGTGTGTGTGTGTGTGTGTGTGTGTTTGGTTTGCACATTTCCACAGCCTATAATAAACTCAAATTGTAAAAGTCCTTTTCTGATCACTAGCCATGCATACAGTTCCACACGTGTCGAGTCAGTGTCTTTATAGGAGCTGGCCCTTTCGATACAAAACAATTACACTACCGTTAGTTAATCGTCCAACTTACTATTTCCTACTATTGGTTTGAATACTCTGAGCACACAAATAGTTGGATCAGGATGTTGAGATTCTTGAGCACCCCATCTCATATTGATACCAGAGAAGTAAAACTAAATATAAAAATGATAAATGTTGGCATCTTCACTTTAAATGTCACTCATTCCTGAAAGCGTTCAGAGAAAGAGAGATCATCTGCAGGGATATTGAAACATGGAACCCCCCCCCACCCCCTGTCAGCGTGAAGCTGGTATTGTTACTCAACAATCTGCTGTCAGAGTCAAAGATACGTGAAAGACTCCGCTGTGTTTGCTACTTCTTCTCAAAGTGAGAAAATAGGAAACCCATGTGTTGAGAAAGACACCGTCAGCATTTTCTCTCCATTCCTTTAACAATGTCTGAAGAAAAAAAATAAATAGAAGACGACGGAGGTCCTTTCAGGTCACCTCTTTGGTTCAGCCTTGTCATGAGTAGAAAACCAACCGCCAAGAGAAAACATAAAGTAATCAAATACTTGAATATCTGAAACAACTGGATCCCATGAATCCGTTTGGGTGTACAGGAGCTACAAACCCAAATGTTCCACCACTTCAGAGCAGACTGCAGAGAAACCTAACAGGTACAGATCTGTCGTCTCTCTGCTGATGGGTTTCTCCACAACTCAGATGATAAAAACAAACCCAAAGAACAAAAGACAGTAACATAAGGCGAGGGTATGTTTCTGTTTTGTCATTCGTTATTTTCTTTCGCAGCGAATCCCGGGGTATTCCTCCTTCAGAACATTTCTTGACTCATTATTAATAATCTTGTCACTGCTGATTTTCTGCTCCATAGAGTTAAAATCCATCGCGTTCAACCATGAATTTATCCTCTGTTTAATTGGCGGCGAGTGCATGTGTGTGTCTGTATGTCTCTCTGCTGCGAGTGGAAGAAGCTTCCTCTGTGGAGGCTTTATGCCTGGCCTGTTCCTGCAGCCAACCCCCCCCCCCCCCCCGCCCCCCGGGGGCTATTGTATATTGCAAGAGGAGCAGCAGGGGTCATCCTTGTCTGGCTGGGCGGCATAGTCCATCTGCCGAACGATCTCAGCAAACAGTTCGTCTACCATGGTTTTGCTCTTGGCCGAGGTCTCCATGAACGGACACCCCCACTCCTCGGCCAGGGCCTGGCCCTCGCTGGACGACACCTCCCTCTCGCTCTCCAGGTCCACCTTGTTCCCCACCAGGATGACGGGAACCTTCTCGTACCTGAGGACACAGACAAACACACACATGAGGATCTTGGTAACGGTTTTTCAAAAAGGAACGGCATCTGCACACTAAACTATAGACGTCAGACACACAAAGGCAGGACAAGGTATACACAAGTACACACACGTCCTGATTTATGCACACATTTAGTTTCACAAGGAGTTTGCAATGAATACATTTCTATGCAAAATTGATCCATTCTTTATTATTATATCTCATCAAATTACTTCAGACTTTGGAGTAAAATTTGCCAGTGTTCAAGTTGACATAACTCAGGTTCGATGTTATGATCAGGATTACAGGGCAAAATGAGAAGTCGTCATAAGACATTCTCATCCAGCCTTATTTTCAATTGCAGTATTTGCAATTTTACCGTATGGGTAAGAAATACACTCATGTAAATATGAAAATGCCATCATAAGAAATGTTCTGGACATAGTTTGTATTTCCAGGTGATTTTCTGCAGTTTGCAATCCAAGTCGATGTGTCCAAACACACACCTCTATAAATATTAGTGCACACTCATGCAAACCTCTGCCCAGGCCACAAGACGTCACCGACATCAGGTCGTTTCAGGCGCTGCTGGTCAACGGATTTGACAAAAATGACAGGCTTTTCCTTTGCATTTTTATAAAACAATATTGTCGCACAAAATAATCCAGATGCCAAAGAAATAAGGCCGTGCCTTAACATATATAATTCCAAAGGAACGTGGCGATCAGGCAGCTGATTTCCAATCAAACAGTTTTCCAATCTGATGATCCTCTGACGGTTATTTTTCTCAGTTTTACTCCTTCATTGCCTTTCTTCAGGAAGTGTTTTCAAAAAGCTCCCTTGGGAGCAGAATGTGGGATTTTTGTGGGTGGAAGGCTAAAATGGGATGAAAAGATGTGTTTCTACTTTGGTATAGACAGACACGGTCTTTAAATGGGGGGGTGGCAGCGTTTTGTATATAGAACCGGGGCAGCACCTTACTGTGGAGCTCTAACGACTGAACCTCCATGCTGCCCATCCTGCCTCACAGATTCTCCAACTCAAGAGTCTGACCCACTAAAGATCAAGCAGTGGTAGTATAGGGTATACGTGTAGATTACGACCGCTTCCTCCCCTTAGGGGTCATCCTGAGGGTAGGAAGTGGCCGTAATCCTTTGAGCTCTGAGCTCCCTGGAGCATGTGTCACTGTGGAACTGGAATACCTAAAGGACAGCCGGAAGTGTCTGCCAGTTCAATTAAATAGGTTACTGCACTATAATTATCAAAAGAAACGGCTCTGACGCAGATCCACCGAAATACCCGCTGTATAATTTTTGATTCTGGAAAGCATGTCAGGCCTCTGAGGCAGTTTTTGTTCACTACTGAGGAAAAAAACAGTTATCAAACACAACAGAACACACAGATCACAGTGAATCATGCGTATTTCCCTTCCCTTGGTGAGCAACAGATTATTTCTTTCATCTTTATGTGTGTGTAGAGGAGTGATTTCCATCTGCTGGACCCGTCCTTTTGTTCCCTGGTGTAAATGCCTCCAAACTGAAAGCAAATCTAACCGGAGTCAAGCACCCGAACGCCCATCAACATCATTAGAGTTTTCAAATGCAGCCCTCGCTCTATGAAATATACATGCTTCTAAATTATTAAGAGAAAAAATTCCTCCTCATCCTCGATTGCTATGGTAACAGGTATACAGGAAATAACTAATGCCGTAGTGACAAGTGACCGCGGAGGTTGCAGCTGTGCTTCCTTCGGAGCATCTCTCTGGAGGCAGGCGCTGCAGGCTTAAACATTAAAGAAGCTTAAACTTGCACAGAATAGGGATCCGATTTAGATCGACTCATGAATACATTAACCAGAGCAAACTTTATCTCAACCATCCCGGTCTGTTCTCACCACCAACTCCACCAGCCAAGAGGAACTACAGTACCAGGATTTCATCGAGTAGGTCGCTCGGTGTTTGACAAATGTTATGATGTTCCACAAGCTTGGATGCATCTTTAATGAGAAATTAAAGGGTATGCTTCTCAACAGTAGCAGTCAGATTACAGTCTTCAGGTTTCACCACAGTGTCAGTAGAAAGAGCAAGGCTATTATTTTTCTATTTCAACCACATCTCTCCTTGGTGTTGGGCGGTTCTCGGCACGAACATTAAAATACCCTCGATGGATGAAAAACCTTTGCTGTTACAGCAGGGAGAAGACGAGTTCAGCGTTCTGCTGGTGTGATGATGCCAAATGCCCCAAGGCTGCCGTTTTGTCCCGAATCTCCTGCTGCAAATCTCTTATGGAGCACTACCGTTACAACTTGTTCGATTCTCTCTGGCATCACATAGTGTTTCACACCAGCTCTCATTTTCCTGCCCCAATTTTAATTTGCTTCAAGATGTTTCAAGATAAAAAGAGTGAAAAGTTTGGGATTGTTACCGAAATTCCGTTAATGGATTCAAACTCCCTAAACAGGAAATGCAGAATTATGGTAGTTAGGAGTAGATTACCAACTTTTATAATTGATTAATTACTGAGTAAGCATTTGTTCAAGAAGGTCAGCACATGATTTCTATTTTGATTGGCCAATTATTGGTTTTCATGATATTGGCAAAATGTATTCAAGTTTTCTTTTCTCTTAGAAATATCCTGTGGACAAATAAAGAAAACAAACATAACATCTTCGCAAACTGTCACTGGTGGATGTAAAAAATTCACGTGCTAGACAAGAAGACGTAAAATGTATTGTTTGATCCAAAAATCAAAACATTTAAATCCGAATCTAGCTAGAATTATCAAGGATGATATCCGATAAAGAAAGAAATTCAAGTCAAGTACGGTTCAACCCTTAAAAGTGCTGTTTTCTTGTAACCACATTGGGGGATTTAACAACCATATAGATGTTATATCGCTCATTTGGGCAACATCATAACAGACGTGCAGCACAGACATCTGGCACCGAAGGAGAACGTCTATATATAATCCTAATAACAGAGGGGGAAACCAGCAGTCCCAGGAGGTG
This sequence comes from Antennarius maculatus, assembly GCA_013358685.1. Classification (NCBI taxonomy): domain Eukaryota; kingdom Metazoa; phylum Chordata; class Actinopteri; order Lophiiformes; family Antennariidae; genus Antennarius; species Antennarius maculatus. The sequence goes on along the minus strand of CM023618.1, from coordinate 7,041,561 downwards.
TGAGACAGAAGCTGCCTCAGATACCAAGGTTACCAGGGCCTCGGTGAAAGGGTGTTGGCCACACCGGACCCAACAGCAGTTGATGCAAGAGAGCAAGACTGTGCCGTGACACACACAGAGCAGTTAAACTGGTCTAGATCCACCCTTAAAGAAGACAAAGGAACAGTGTTTGTGCTGCGACACAAACATGTCATGCTTTAGCCTCCAGCCTGTGAGCTTGACGGCACCAGCACTGGAACACTGACAGCAAACACCCATTCAAACTCGCCTAGACACACCTTATCTATAATGCATGATGCATCATCTCACAGAGGCCCCTCTGATGGATGGTGGAACCCAGCAGCTAGAGAGACTAGTCAACACTGACAGACTGCTGGGTCTCCTCTAAACAGCCCTTTTGAGGAGGGTCTTCGGCTCGGGAAGAAGCAGGCTGAGTCAGAGAGCAGCAATATGCTCTTCTCTTCCACACAGCTTTGGGATATAGAAAGATTTAATCATGAATAGATAGTCTCTGGGTAAACACAAAAGGCACTTTCTCCTTTTAAAAAGAAGGAAAGATAAGAAAGACTATCAGGGATGGTACTTAAAGTCTGTTTTTTGTCCTCTAAAGGTTGTGAAAACTAATTCAATGTCCCGCATTTCCACTAGAAACTGATGCTAATCGCCGATGATGGAGGTGGCCAAGACACGTCAACATGGGAAAGATAAAAGACTATCATTCTAAGAGATAGTGCAGGCTGGTCATCCTGGGACCAGATGTATTACACCAGGAAACAGCACACTTCTAGCTCCCCCTGGTAATTGTGCCACTTGAGACAAACTTTTCAAGACAGAAATTCAAAGTCCCATTGGTTCCATTACACATCTGCATTGCTTTCCTTCCATATAACAGTGGTGAGAAATGAGAGGAATAAGCTTTGAACAGTTCAGGAGTGTATTACACAGAATATGTTACTGTATTGTCAAGACAAGACTTTCGAACCTGCCGTTACGTGGATGTCACCTGTAGCTTCAGAGATCAAGTTACAACGAGATAGAGGGATATATCTGCCAGATCTTTTTCAACGCTATATATAAAGTTGGGTCTTGTTTCACCTCTATGATTCGACCAACACAGTTTTTACAAAAATGACCACAATGGCTTCATTTAACTAAGAATAATATTATCAGGTGAGAAAGCCAATTTAAAACCTGTATTTGGTTGAGTGGACGAGTGCGACACTATTAACAGATGCAGCACCATTCAGTGGCTGAAGAATGGATGTCCATCCCATAGGATGACACCATCTGGAGGTCATTCCAGTCCATGAGGAGGAGGATCACTGCTGTAATCAGTGCCGATGTGGGAACAAATATTCCAGTTGTGTCTCCAGAGGAATTCATCACCTCTTTGCTTTTGTTACCAATTAAATCAAGATAATCGTTGAAAGCAAATTAGTACAAAATACATGAACCACTAAAGCAAATTTGCAAGTAAGCATATTTTAAATCCCTTGGGACTGCAATGCTGAAAAGGACACAATCACATTCCATGTATATAACAAATCCTGAGGGGGAGGTCGTCATCACCACTGAGGTCTGTCCTGATGACGGTCTGTTACAGGACCTTATTTCACCCTTCATCATCTCTATTCTCTGACCATGTCTTACACGCCCTGTTAAACCCAAACTCCAAATATATCCCTGGTGGATAGTTAACAGCGGCTGAAGTGAGGTGTGATGTGATGAGGTCCCCAGCAGACGCAGGCCGGACAGAGTGTAATCATGTATCCGTCTGTGCCGATAACAGCAGGCACTGGATGGATACATCGCGTGAGCGTGAACATAGCGTGAGCGACATACGGGAGCACCTCCGACCTGAACCCACGTCCATTCAGTCGCGACGGGTCACTTTTGCTTTGACAGCGAGGTGCAGGTAAAAAGAGTAGTGACAGCAGTGTATAACATCCAGAGTACAGTCTCTAACAGTCTGACTGTTGGCTCAGTCAGCAAAATGACACCGTCATTACAGGAAATCAGACATCCTTCACTCAGGCATCACGTCTTTGTCCAGACAAAATGTCGGAATTATTCAAATCATCGCCAAACATATTTCTGTCATGCAACTCATCACCTCTACCCTTTAAGCAAGTGGGTTTTGAGAGAGCAGGTTCTTTTTTCAGGCGTACTTTACACTGTGAAAAACATTAACATCCCATTGCACATTACAGTCTGAGCTGCTGTCGGCGCAGAAATGGTCTTTAGATCTTGTTAAGGAGCAACTGTTGAAAACAGTCATAAAATGAGAGACATAAAATCACATTTCCTAAATTTTACCGTAAGCAAAACAATAAACAACTGTGCAATAGACCATGAATTTAATGTGATTCCCATGTAGGTATTCATCCAAGTTTTCCCTACAGTGAGGTAAATACATTAATTCTATATTTAAGGTGATAAACTGGCATTTAGAAAAAAAAATGTTTGGCATTAAACTAAAATAAAACCTGTCACATACCTCAATAATGTCTTACACAAAATAGAATATCTATAGGATGAAGAAATTTTATTTTAATCACAGATTCTTGCTACGACTGGTGGGCATGTTGGAGGATCATGACCAATCACATTCGATATTCTTTCAGGGCGTGTGTGATGTCATCAGGAAGAAGGTGCAACAACCAGACCTCCAGGAATGAGAAATAAAGCAGTGTCTCCACAACCATCCTCACGATCTGTTGCACATCTGTCCATCATGGGTGATGAATCGCACAATTTTGTTTCACCTTACAATTTTTTTCATTTTCGATGTAAACCTCTGGCGGTGCTGTGTGCGCTACGCTGTCAAGACTGTAAAACCCACCGAGTCGATTTGATTTCAAGCTCTACAAACAAAACTGACTTGACTGACATCCAGTGACAGGAGAGACCGTGACTCTTGTGGTCGCTGCTTGTCAAACGGTTTTAGAAACACATGAGGTGTGTAGCTCCTCTATTGATTTTTGATTGGTATTGGGGTTTGATCACCGTACAATATGTGCCCACGTTCCGGGGTTTTCACTATGAAGCATACTTTCTTGAGAAGGTATGAAAGGATTGGATACAAATAGCTTTATTTGTTTTCTGTTATTGGATGGAAGTGGAATCACATCTGCAGTCAAATTATTTGAAACAAATTGCTTATTTATAAGAATTTCCTGCACAGTTGAGTCATGATCTGAGCAACAAAAGATCAAATGCATAAATTCATTTGAAACAAAGCGTCACATTCCAGGTCGGCGCAGAATGTGTTTCTCACCCATAGAAGTCGGTGGAAGGCCCCCAGGACCTGACATTAGAGCTAAAGGCGTCTTTGTCCATGTTAGGAGGAATTCTCTAAAATAGCCAGAGTGTGGGAGTTGAATGTGAAGTTTTTGCTGCTGAAAAAGAATTTTTCTGTAACAGCAGAGGTCAGCTCCAGACTCTGACATCACACAACGGTCCTCCTGCATCAGCTGTGTGAGGACATGTCTATCAACACACAAACACATGCACTAGACTGAACTAGGGCTGCACCATACTGAAAAAATGACAGTGCAGTTCCTTTCTTTTTGCAATTTATAGGAATTATATTAACTGAATACAGGATATTTCAATAGCGCAGATAGCGACTGATGTGTAAAAGCTGTTTTAACAGGGTAGGAAACAGCTGATCGGCAGATGTCACCCTACCCTCTACTATTGGACAACAAAATTTGACACTAGTGTCTCTGTCGCAGTAATAAGTAGGAAAATAATTGAGTAGGGATCATTGAACATTTAACAGCAATAAAAGCTAATTAATATATCTGGAGCTGATCAAACCAAGCGTAAAATGAGTGAGAGTTACTTTTCTCTCACGGTAATTCCATTTGTAAAGTTTACTGGAGGCCACAATCAGCGCTGATTCATGCCAGCACAGCGCTTTATTTATTCATGCACACAATGAATCAGAATTCTTATCTTTGGGGTTTAATTCTCCCTTGGAGTTCTTTGGTAATAGGTGTTAAAATGTTTGTGAAGATGAAAAGATTTTAGAAGTTAAAGTGACTGCCTTTCATTTTGTCTCAACCAGATAAATATTTGCCACATGACATGTTTGAGTTCATTTGCCTTTCCTGACATTGTGTGTCCTACAATGTGACTGCTGCAGATGGGCAGATGGCCATGTGAGGCTGCCCAGCCTTAGAATGAACATGTGTCGCCCCGTCCTCTGCTAATATGGGGGAAACATGTTGGCCACATTCTTTCATGTGGAGCCCCAGATTTATAGGATTGTTTGGACTGTGTTTATGTAGGCCTGAAACCAATTAGGTGTCAAAGACTAAATGCAGCTAACCGAAATAAACTACAAGTAAATTACATTTTAGTGTTACAGCACTTAAAAGGAAAATGGCATGCATGTCAAAATAGAAATAGAAAAACTGCACAGAGCTCAGGTCTCAGAAACTAGAAAGCAAACACCCAATGAGGGAGCTCAATTCCCTAAAACGTCATTGCACCTAGAATCAATATTCCCATGATGATTCGAGCCCCAAAGGATGACTCATTGAGCATCAAAACCCAACTCCAGGATTTGTTATCATATTGGTTTTATTATTGGTTTGATAGACATTCAAGAAAATAATATTTCACTGATGGCGGCTTTCTTCAGGATCCTCTTTAACTTTCCAAAATGCATTTATACGTTTATATGGGAATGGTTTTTGCTGACAATGTAAGTCTGTCATTGGTGTTCTGTTTTCACTTGTTTTGGAATCAACTCAGGAAAAGCAGAAAAAGGGATCAAATGGACTAGCTATAGGTTGGTTTAAGATGTTTCACCTCTCATCCAAGAGGCTTCTTCAGTTCTGAAGAACTGTCCGGTTGATTCTTTTTTTTTATCTCTTCCTGATTTACCTCGACCTGGATGACTGAGAACCTACACAGACATTTGAAATCAACCCTCATATCCATGGATACGGTTGAAAATTCTCTAGTACTCATGTCAAGTTAGCACCCTTTCACAATCAACACCACAGAACAAGATCGCAGTAGCAATCAGCAAATTCAAAGTACATAAGAGGAGTGTTAAAAGTGTTAAAACACAAGCATCGTACAGATACCTGGACATTCCAATGTTTAAACCCGTAACAGGCATCCGCAGGGTGACATGTCATCTACTGACAGTGCTTTTATCCATCCATCCATCCATCCATCCATCCATCCATCCATCCATCCATCCATCCATCCATCCATCCATCCATCCATCTCCTTTCATTTTCGTCTACAGGCGCATGTCTGTCTTGCCGTTCACGGCTCTGATGGAGCCTATTTCAGCTGGTTACAGGCGAAAGGTGGGGTACACCCAGGACAAAACGCCAGCTCATCGCAGGGCCACACAAAAGACAAACAAACACACTCATTCACACTCACACCTACGGACATTTTGAAGGAATCAGTTCATCAAAGCTGCATGTTTTTGGAGGTGGGAGGACACAAGAACCCGGAGAGAACCCAAGCAGTCACGGGGAGAACATGCAAACTCCACATAGAGAGGAATCAAACCCAGAACCTTCTTGTTGTGAGGCAACAGCGGTCCACACTGCACCAAAGTGCCATCTTTGGTTTTTTTTTAAATGGTTGTATTCTTAAACCATATTTTCAATCCTAAAAAAAGTAGTTATGTAAACAAATGGCCAAACTGGTACAAAATGTAACCTTTTTAGGACAAACCTATTTCTGTGTAAGAACAATAACAACAATAAGAAAAGGTCTGTTACCTGAAACACTACAAAGATGCTTGTTTCATTTTCTCAGAATTGATTTAACAAGAGTGTGAAAACCTTTTGCTAAGGCCCTTCGAAAAATTCCCATATCCTGATACAGATCGATACCATTATTTCATCACTTCTGGAATATGCTTGGGTCCACTTATGGAGTGTGACTCCGGCCATTAATGTTTGTGTAATTCTGATAACTAACTGATCACATAAGCTCCATGGTGGTGGAAGTAAAGAGACTGTAATAGCGGAATCCAGCAGATGGCAGTAAACAACTCTGTGGATACCTGCGATCATAAAAAGACAAAGAAGAACAAGGAGGCAGAGAAGAAGGGGGACGTTAATGTCCCAATATGAACCAAAATTTGTCTGCTTATCATCTTTTACTGTATGTCTTCTATTGTATAACTCAAAAAATCGTTTATTATTTTTGCACAAAATTTTCTGGACAAAAAAATCAAACACTGAAGTGGTGTCTTTTGCTATTGAAGGACTTATAGCAATTTTAGTTTTTCATTTCCATGGTAACAAGTTAAATTCATTCAGTGGGATGACGGGTTTCTGGGGCGTACAGCTAAAACTAGTAAAAAATTTTAACGTAACTTAATGTCCATATCTCTAGTACGCTAGAGAGGTGATATTTGACAGTTTACCAATTCTAAGCAATATATTATTAAATGTTTTGAATTTTAAAAACATTTTTTTTCAGGTATATAATTAAAAAAATGCAAAAAAAATTGAATTGGTAACCTCTTTCTGAAAATTTCACACTTGTTTTCTATCTCACGGTGGCCAATTGTCCACGAGCCTCGTACATTTAACCATCCTGGATCAACAGATCTGACACTATTTACAGGTTTATGTCACATGATCCTGCTCACAACTGGCAAACTGTTTAAATTGTCTATACAAGTACATCCAATTCTGCACCCGAATCCACTTTGAGAATGATTCAGTCCTCCTTGATCCGCGATCTAAGCCCAACACAACATTACAACAAACTGTGTTAAACCTCACTGGTGAGGGTGATTCACCTATAGCTGCATCTTTTAAACACGTACCTTTATGAGAGCCTGCATCCAGACATCTACAAGCACTGCTACATGCACACAGTCACATGCTACCTGCACACTGCAACATTAAAATTGAGCTAACACACACCAGTGATGTAACCAGGCATTGATGGCATCAGTCTAGTTTGGCTCTGGCTGGGTGTTTGACATCCTGTCATGTCGCCAGGCCAGTGCGCACTATTGTGTGTCTTCACAGTAAATCAACCAAGAAGTGAAAACATCAATAACATGTCAGCAGGACCATCGAGCCTCAGTTTAACTCTTCCATGTATCCGTCAGCAGCTTCCTTCGGTGACCTCATATCTGTATCACCGAGCACTCAGATATCAGATAATTTAACGCTTACAATCCTGCCTCTTTTCCTGAAGAGCCTCAGCAGCTTGTTAATTAAAAATTATCTCCTGCAGAAGCTTTGTTTGAGTGTGATTTCCCTGCCCTTCAGTATTCAGGGCTGTCTGGAGAACCTCAGGGGTATTTCCGGATTGCAGACGTTTAACACGTCAGCTGATCTTGGATCAGTGCTGCTGGCTTTAACTGTAAGAAGTGGAATGTAAAGTCTGCAGAAGAACTGATCAGACCGCTCTGAGGTGTGTGTTGTTGGGAGATGCTGGGGAATGCAGCGCAGAACGGTGAGCGTGGTAGGTGACACCTGGTATACCAAAATAGAGGGAGATGGTTTGTTATGTGCAACCTGCTCTGGAGATCCAGATCCATTCAGGCACAGATCTCAGACCAGGCCTGGGCCCATCCTGACACCAGAGGGTTTGACAGACCAGCCCTGTGTGGAAAAATGACCAACACACACACTTTAAAATTCACCATTTACCAACCTTTTCACTCTTATGATCTGATCCCTCATTGGCTTTATGTCCTGGAAGCTTTGCTGGTTGACCAGGCTGTAGACCAGAATGAATCCTTGACCGTTTTTGATGTAAAGGTCCCGCATGGAGGCGAACTGCTCGGTCCCGGCGGTGTCAAGTATTTCTAACACCGAGGGTGACGAGTCCACCTCGATCTCCTTGCGGTAAAAATCCTCTATCGTGGGGTCGTACTTCTCAATGAACGTCCCGGTGACAAACTGCACAGTGAGGGCCGATTTCCCGACCCCACCGCTGCCCAGGACCACCACTTTATACTCACGCATCGTGGATTTAAATAAAGTCGGAAGGTGACATTTGATAAATGAACTCAAAACGTTCCCACGCAAATCACAATCACCACTGGTGTCCCATTTTGATCGGCGTGTCAATAACACAGTCCTCAGCCACGGAAGAGCACAAAGACACGGCGCCCCGACACGGATTTCATTGCAGGAATTCCCCCACGCAGGCCAGACCCCGACAGATACACGGACGTCCGCGGACTGCAACTGAGCAAAAGGTGCCCCAAGGAGGGAGGAAATCTCGGCCGATGATGTGGAGCTTGTGGGTTTTCATCTGCTTGGCTCACTCTTTCATTTGCATGACAAAAAAAACAAACTTGTTTCATCGAGGACAAAAAAAACAAAAACAAAAAAAACCCGCAGCTTTTTAGCTTCTGGCGCGATTTTTTAAGCCAAGCGAGCGAATGGACTAAAAAGTGTTTGGACGCTTAAATGGAAGAATCAGCGTCTCTTTGTTTCTTTCTCACCATCGCGGGCTCGTCTCAGGCTCTCCTCCCTCGCTCTCCCGTGCTATTCCAGCCGCCATACTCTCGGGTGGAGACCCGCGGCCGCCGCGTAACCAGCTGGTCCCCACTCGGCTTCCGTACGCAGGCAAGAAAAAAAAAAAAAAAAAAAAAATAAAGAAAAGAAAAAAAAAAAAAGCCTAAGATCCTCCCTCCTCATTCGACGGATGTGAGAACGATCCAACGGCCGTCTCGGCCCCGTGTTTACCTCACTGGAGCCTGAATGGGGGCCGCGTGGTGTGAGCCAGTCACATCCAGCGCCAGCATTTCCGTTCATGTGTTAAAATTCCACATCATTCGGTTTCCTCCAGTGACATCAAAGGAGACCTCAACCAATCACAGGGGCCGCTTGAGGACGTGTATCCAAGAGGAGGAGGAAAAGGCACGCGCTAGATGCTGTTGCTATGGTAACGTGGCTTTTTTTTTGTGTTACTATCCAAATTGGGTGATTGCACTGAAAACAGGAGGAAGTCGAGGCATTTTGCTGAATAATACATTAGATATTCTATAAAATAGTAAAAAGATGTGATTTTAATCAAGTAAAATAAAATTATATTTCAAGATAATTAGGAATCTCCAGACTCATTTTTTTTTAAATGTTGCAATTTTTAAAACTAAAAATTACATTACAAATGTATTTTCCTTTTATTATTTAGGAGAATGCAACAATATAAATGCAACAATATATTAGTCACATAGGATAATTAGCAACAAAATAATATAATAATTAATATAATATTAATATATTCATTTTTCTGAATATAAATGATATTCAGAAAAATGTCAAAGCAACATAACAAATACGCAAGAGGAAGCGGCTAAGTCTGTATTGCAGGGAGTAGATGTGTTTGCATGGGTGTTGTAAAAAACATGACGGCAAATGTGTGTGTGGTGTAGAGAACTCTGTTCTCCGGCTGCTGCTCTGGCTTATATTCATGAGACACACCAGGCTCAGGTGTGTCCAACACACTGATTAAGCCTCTAATTGGTATGCGGCCGTCCAGAGACAAAGTAGATTAACAGTGGATGGGCTGTCACATGAAAAACAGAAATGAAAAGAAAAAAGGGCATTTTGTGATTTAACTGGATTAAGCGGCGTTTTGAGCTTCATGACTCGAATCCTTCCACCCATTTTCTTTATCTTTTGCAGGGTCACTGGACACATCCTGTGCAAGTGGGTAGCTCACCACAGGGTTGTCACACGTGTCAACATGTTGTCACAATTACATCTACACCTATGGCTGGTTTACACTCACTTGTTGTATTGTATTTCTTGCTTATTGACTGTCGAAGGAAGCTAGATGATAATCCTACACAGACCAGAGAATTTATGAAAGCAACACAGAGGGTCTCCAAGCCTGGATCTGCGAAGGCATAGCATCCTCTACGCCGTATTGGAAGTTGTTCATAAATATAAATACACCTACATTAACACATGCTCCATCATCATGATTCATTGTTGATGGTAAGTTAAGTCTAATGTGTGTAAAAGTTTTACCGACTTGATACTCCTTCATTTAAGTTGCTTTTCAAAAGATCAGAGGAGGGCTCACACAGTTTGGAACATTTAATTGATATTTATTTATTTTGCAATATTAGATTTCACACAATTTTGAATGTACAGGAACAGAACTAACAGCACAACGAGTTAAATTGTATAAAAACACAATAATTTTGACAAATAATTTTAAAATAATGAGGGGACATTCATATTCAGACCAGACAGCCTAAATGGCACTAGCTTGAGATTTGATCTAATTCAACAAGCAATCAGCTAGTCCTCTAAACATCAAACTTCTTCTCAGGACTGTGTTTGCTTTTGTGTCACAAATTGTCATTTTGGCCTTAAAATTTCATGTAACAATCATTTCGGAGAAGGGGTCGGAGAAATGCATTTTACTTAGACGTAGAGTTGACAAAAATCAAATCCAAACTTAGCAATCAATCAAGGATAAGGCAAAAAAAATCACAATTTCTCAGTCATCTGTTGAGAAAGTGCTCAAGGGAAATATTTATGTCAGTCCGTCAGTGTACATTATGTTTTGATATTTAGAAACAGCCTTGACGTACAGGCGGATATATGTCATTAAGCTATTTGCCAAAGGGTAAAACAAGAATTAATTTAAAGGACTTTTACTTGAGTGTAAAATAAATAAAAGAAATTTGACATGTATTTTGGAAACAAAACATAATCAAAGAAAATGCTGACATATCATCAACTCCGGACCTTCTAACTTTATTTTTGCTGTACTGGAAACACAAAATTTACATTTCAAAATATCTTTTTTTCACACTGGATCACTTCGTGTTTCACACCATGGCAATATAAAGTCAAATATCTGACAGTACAATCTAATGTGTTACTGCGAAGAGGAAGAAGAAAATCCTCAATCATCAGAAATTGCTTTTAATCACTGCAACATCAGATCAACACAAAAATTCAATGACAAAACTATTATTACACTATAATGAAAGTACAATGCACTTCTCTGTACATAAAGAGCAAATCTATGGTCTTGCTTATACAGAGGTTTGTTGTCCCTTACAGGTGACAAGGCAGCAACAAGGAATAAATGTTTCAGGCTTTGCTTTGCTCAACATTCTATCCCTGGACATACAATGGCTATTCATAAGATAACAGATCAAGGCCCTTTGAGGAACCTCCAGCATAGCTTAAGTCATTTTATTAAATTACATTCATCATAGAATAAATTTTAAAACTGTTCTTTTCTAAGGTTAAACCAGTAAAGTATACTAACATATATACCGGTGTGTGTGTGTATGTATTATGTGTGCGTGTGTGTATGTATGTATGTACTGTATATATATAAATCTACCACCCCATTCTATTCTGTGTAAAACTTTTTACCACACCATTTTTTGATGATCACATGATGCAATCGCTGTCTTTTGGTGGATTGTCTGAGTTAATCCAGTTAAACAGAAAAAGGTCTCCTGCAGACACCGGAAAACAACAGAGGTCGGGACCTTTTCAAACTGTCAGCAAACGGGGCACAAAACTTACATGAACATTCTATTTTATGAGTGAACAATGTCTTTAACATCAGTTTCTTCTATACTCATACATATATAACACACACTCTTTCTGCTGTAAGTAAAAATAAAAAAGGAGAACTGAATGATGTTTCATCAACCATACAAAACTAAGCCTCACAAAAAGCCTACTGTCTTGATTTACACTTGACTACAGAAAGCATGTTACTGTGCATGAAACTAACTATGATACACTGTCGTACTACTGTCTGGATAAAATAAGATGAATATAAACTTTTACACATAAACAAGTTTTATTCTCTGTGAAAATTGTAAGACTAAATCTAAACAAATGCACAGACAGACTGTAGCATCGCAATACATTTGTTCTAAATGTGACTTTATTAGTAGCTTTATTAGAGTGATTTTTCCAAACAACACCTTTTAAATATGCATGAATATCCTCATCTGCACAATTATTCAGGCACTTGTAACATTGAACTCACAGTACTGACAAATGACAGTAACATTAAGATGAATTAATTTGCACACAAAGATCAACCCTTAGAGGATTAGAAAGACTTTAAATTGAATATGAACAAGCAGTAAGTCCGCACAATTTTGTTGAGTTCATTTAAACTCCTATGGAGGCTCTTTGTATGTCTTCAAAGTGAACCAGTCCATTTCACACAGATGTTTTATACTGGTCTGTAGTGTCAGGCCAGTGTTAAGTTAAATTGGTCTAATGCAAGTTAGACTGCAAAATAAATTGAAATATAATAAGTGACTTAGGGTTAAGAGACATTGCTGTTGAGTTTAAATTTTTTTTGTTTTGCCACTTTGAGCACTGGAAGCAAAGTGGCATGGAGGTCCTTAATATTCAAGAGAAGGCAGTTGTCTCTACACGTTCTACCTCTAGAGCTCAGCAACTCACAGCAAAAAGATCTAGATGGATAAATAGCACCACAAATAAGAGGAAAACTACTTTCTGAATTTGGGGTGAAGCCGTTTACTGTGGTTACTTTCCTCTAGATGTTTTTAAGAGAGGCAAGAACCAGACAGCTTTGAGAAGCAGATAAATTTAGATGTGCTTCTGAGGACCAGTGTCGATATTCCACCATAGCCAAGGCCTTCTTTGTGAAACTGATTCCGGAAGTTAAAACTCTTCACTGGTTATACCAGTCAGTTATAACTGTGATCAGTAATCCAAACAGATTATTTTAACATGAAGAATATATAATTTAATCATTTGAATATGTCACCTACCTTCCTTAAATAAAAAGTCTGTGCAGAAATTTCTACAGTACTTTCTCTCTGCAAACACACTCTGACTATGTTTGCAATGCAAAGGCACACTGAAGGACTGGTTCATGACAGGGTAAATATGAAGGGCTGCCCTCTGCTCAGTTTAAAGCAACCTCCTATTTTCAAGGGATATTCTATCATTTTCATAAGAAGGCAAACATCTCTACACCAGCTTTCTCCACAATTCCAACATTGTCACACCAAAGCAATCTAAATGGATACATATGTTCTGCAGCACTATAGGTAAGAGATTAAATACTTATTTTTTACTTTTGGGCTGTCCCTTTAAAAGAAGTGCTTTTTTTTACTACTTTGTTTAAAATAATGAAATCTGGCACATGATAAACAATCATCAAAAAAGTTGTCTGAGTTCACATAAAACATTCAAGAGTGAAAAAGGGATTCTAACAATCTCCAATATAGGACCTCTTCACGCCAGGCTATAATGCACGTTACCGGGGATGCGTGTCATTGCAGGTGCAAAGGTGTGTGACTTGTTGAACACTTTATTAAGAGAGATCACAGTAAAATCTACCGGTTCATCATCAGAGAAGTAATAAGCATGCTGCTTGTCGTATTGTATGTGATGTTAATGGACATTTGAGTTGTTCAGGGTCTTTAAGATCAGCACAGCACCGACTTCTGTTCCTGGGCGTTACTTAAGGATGATCTGTTTCAGACACAAAACAGCCTCTTAATGGTCATATACAAAGAAAATATATGGGGGGGTTTTTCACATAAAGATCATCAGAAATTATCACTCTGACAGATATAAGATAATATAAAAACAAACCAAATACCTGAACCTGTAACACTTAACAATTGTCTTACTTTCCTGTTGTGTCTTCAACTACAAAAACCCCAATGGTTTTAATGGTTGCTGCATTAAAAATGAGTATTATTTACAATCATCTGCTCAATTATAAACAGAATAGGGTAATTTTTGAGTCAAAACTCAAATACAACTTTTTTATATAATAATAAAATTGATGCAAATATAAAGTCATTAATTTAATAAGAATGACAAGTACCTAAAATACTACTTTTATATTTCAAACGTTTGTTCCATTTTTTATGTCTTTAACCAGATACTACAAAAAGTCATGCAACAGAAGACCTTAAAACTAAGTGAAGTCCATCATTTGGTAAAGGAGTGACATGCAGCGTAGATCTACTGAAGGTTTACGGCTAGATGAAGCCGAATGAGCAGCAATGCAAGCAGGGTAATGCTATGGTGATGAAGTATCTCCCCTGATTTCAACATGAAGCACTTACTCAGAGCTCAAGGATATAAGGAAGAAAGCTTTAAAAAGGAGCAAACCTGATTGGCTGGTGCTGTTGCTGCATAGGGCACACTTGTGGCAGAAGAGGCAGCAGAGACAGTAGCAGGTGTAGCACTGTACATCATGGGGACTTTTTCAGGTAAGGAATCATGAAAGCAATGAAAAAGGAGGCAGAGCATTATGCTAACTTGTGCAACAAATTTTCCCTCTTGCCAGGCAAATACAAAAATAATGCAGCAGAAAGCCATCATTGAGTTAGACCAGCAGATGGCATATGGTCACACAGCAAAGCAGGACAGGAGGGTAGGACGTAGACAGTGGCTGATACGGGACGAAACTGGAACATCTGTCAACTATCTGACAAATCAAAATACATGACATTTGCACCATTGGAAGACAGTACTATATTCGAAATTCATGGAGATTGAAGGACCTAAAGCCTTTGTGTGTCTCAGAGAACATAATTTCAAACTATGCACAGCAATTCTAAGTCCAAAATCCAACACAATCATATATTGTTAAAATGATTAAAAATGTATATATGAATGCATATTAATATATTATTTTTAAGTGTCTGTCTTGAGATTTGGCAATAAAAGTATACAAATACAACAAAAATCAAAGCTTTTTAAAGGTAAGATTTAAAATTGTAATTGTAAAGACTAACTCAAGCGTGGGTTTATGATTTCTGTTAATGTGGAAATATCAAAACATTTGACAGATTAGTATGAAAGATTCTTTTTATTATGAGACATAGTTAGTGAAACATGATAGAGGGACCTACCGATGCTGTTAGCAGGAGCCATGCACAAGACAGAACCTGTGTGATCATTAAAGGGACAGACAGACGCTGTAAACCAACATAAATATGCACCTACACCAATAAAATCTGTAATGATTCAGCAGTTAAGACCGAACAAATATACAGATTAAATTACAATGAATAATGTGCTACATACACAGTATTTACACATACACAATCACAAAACACCTGGTTTTAAATCGAAACATCTGCTTTTGCTTTAGTATCAGTTCTTTCTATTGTGCTTGTTGTTCAACGTCACACTGCTGTGTCTGTCTGGGACACTCAAACTGAATACAGCCATTACTGATATTATTAGTTACACCTACATTTTCCTACTATGACAACACACTGAATGTTAGCTCAAAATTACCTGCACCTCATTTGAGAGCAGGCAGCAGAAATAGGCAAAGAAAAATCTTCTGTTCACGTTGGACAGTTTCCAACAGTCCGTTTGAACAGACTGTTGTCACATGAGCAGACACTCTGTTTGGTCTGATTTAGATTAACCAAACTGTTACAGCTGATCGTTCTATTACCTTGTACACACTGCTTTAACTATGACCGGGTATGTGACTTTGATTCATGGTTCAACATCCACATACTGAGAATTCTACTATAAGTCAGTATTACAAATTTGCCGCCTCATATAAATCAGCTGACCATGACTCTCCTTCTAAAACTGAATCAGTTAGATTCCACAACAGGTTTTTTGGACTCACCTGTGGGATAAAATGCAGCGGTTGGCTGCTGGAGCTGTGAGCTGGCCAAAGCCTGTTGGTAGTGCAAAAAGCTGGGGCTGAGGAGAGAGCTGGCCCAGCTGCTCTTCTCAAGAGCTGGCCTCTTTGGTAGGGGCTGTAGGACGCTGTGGGGAAAAGCCTGAAAAGCAGTGAAGGGAGATATGATGCAACACTAAACCTCTCAGATTTCCCAAATTCAAAAGAAAATGTGACAAAATGGCAAACAGAACTATACAATAAAGATGACATATCACATAGTGCAAAAATCAAGCATAGTTTAAGGGTAAAATTAGAGTAATTTATCACCAAAAACAATAAAATATATTACAAATTAACCACTTAAAGATACTGATGGTGACTGCATACACAAATACTATATGAGACTTGAAGAAGCTTTTACCACAATGACTGAAAATAAAAGTTATTACAGTATAATTCAAAGCTACAACCAAAGCAAAAGGTGAAAATACCAGATCTACAGTTGCCTCGAGGGATCGCTTCATTGCTTTGGCAGTCGACTGAGTCTTTTAATAGCAGGCAGCGAGCACATGATGGCAGTGGGCCAATGGGATTCAAGCGTATTAACATACAGGTAACAGCAAGCAGAGGTGCATCATGGGAGACAGCATTGTGGATAGGTGAGAAGGGGAAAACAAAACAAAATAATCTGAATGTAGTTTACCACATAAAACACAATATGCATGCACAGTAACCAAAGCAACTGATTAAAAGCAACACTAACTAAAGACTGAATTAGTAGGTCAACATGTAAAGTTAATCAATGTCTTTCGTAACACAATGGCTCAATCTTGTATCCTATTTACACTGTATATTGATCACTATGATAACATGAGTTTGAAATTAAAATTCATTGTATATAAAACAATGTTCACCCCCCTCTATGTTTGGCCACCTTGGACTAGCGACAAACTGAAACAGACTAAATGAACAATCCTCCGATAAATGAAGAAATTCAGACTCAACAAATTCTCCAGGAGAGCAGGGAGAAAGTGGAAATCAAGTAAATTCGAAATGTTCTGAAATTATTATTAATTGAAATATTATGAGATGGGAGATGAGAGCTAGCTGAAGGCAGCAACACACAAACATAATCTCAAATAACCATGTGCCCTTTAAGCACAGAATGCAGGGCCCCAGTTATTAATCTGACAATAAAGCTTGATGGCAGAACCCATCCTACCTGTACTACACACAACTAACTTGCTTTTTTATGGTCTTAAACACAATAGAATTTCTTTTGCCACTGTATAAGATGACGTGACATGGAAAGTGATTAGAATGGCAAAAAAGCACACTTTCCACTTCTGACTAAAACTCCTCCATCAAGTTCTTACATGAACCCTGTCTAACACCCTGACATCTATTTATTAAAACAAAAGCTTTTCAAACTGTCAGGTGTGTTACTGGAGGTAATGATGGAGGGCAGGTACCCCACATACAACCATACAAGTAGAGGAATTGCCTATAATTTGGAGGCAGACTGATGTTTTTCTAAGGAGGACCCATAGTGACAGTCAAACCCCTGGTCTGGCAAGCATTTTCCATTAACTATACTTTTGTATTCAGAACCAAAGAATCTAAACATTGATAACCTATTTTGCTAAAATTCAGTGGAAAATCAGAGGCTACCAAATGAAATATGCTATTTAAATTCATACTGTACTCCAAATTCAGAGAAGACTTCCATTCTTGTATTGGTAGCGTAATGTATTGTAAACACTTTCCTGTACTCAGAAGGATAAAGCGCTGTCTTACCACAACTGCAGCCTGGGCTGCCACGGCTGTCTGACTTGCTTGCTGTTGACTGGATTTGATTTTGGCCTGCAAGTGTGCAGGCGGATGAAAATACTTGCACTTCTCCCTGGTGCAGCGACTCTTGATATAGTCCATGCAAACAGTGACAGTATTATCCGTGTTGTCAATCATTGGACTGTCACATGGATGAGCAAAGCGGCAATCTGTCTCCCCTCTCGCACAACTTCCTCGTAGAAACTCGCGGCACACCTGAGAAGAGCCAGAATTAAGAGATTGAGAGGAATTCAGCTTTTAGCAAGCAGGTAGATTCTTTCAATGCATAGAGGCATTAATTAATATTTTTCACATTAAATTACTCCTTATGATATGTGAATACCTCTAGTTTGTCGGTACGCTGTAGCTTCTGAGAGGGTGAAGAAGAAGAGGAAGAAGAAGAGGAACTCTGGACTGCAATAGATGGGCTACCAGGTACAAGAACTGGGGTGTTGGGAAGGTTGTCTGTTGGGACAAGACTCATTCCATGGCTCAGCGGAGTCACATACGAACCATAACAAAGACCAGTGTTTGTGCCAAGTCCCTGTACAACAGGAAATGTTCGCTATGAAGGAAGACATCATAGATCACAAGTGGGACAAGGAGCAAAGAACAGACAAGAAGTCCCTCTTTATTATACCAGACATAAAATACAGAATCAAATTCAAAACAAATCAAATTCAGAATCTGTGTATTGATACAAAAAGGTTTCAGTTTGAACATTAACATCTTGTTTTTCACCTGCATTGAATTAATCCCATGTTGAAATGTATTTGCCAATCGATAAATTCCATATTTATTTACATTTTACTGAACATACAAACCTTTTTTGGAATATTGTGTGGTATTAACGAAATTGCATAGATGGATGGATGGATGGATGGATAATCTTGATGACATCACCCTAAAATGTCAGAACCATGGGTTTGTGTAGGTTTTCTCTGACTGCACCATGACGGCTTACCACGGGCTGCAGGCTGGGTCCGGGGATCATCAGCTGCATCTGTTGGGCCAGTACAGCTGCTGCCGTTTTCTGCTGGATGAGATTGTTGCGCCCATTTATCTCTAATTGTGTTTTTAAGTGGGAAGGTGGATGGAGATACTTGCAGTTCTCTCTTGAGCATCGACCCTGGGTTCAGAGAAAATAAATAAAGGCATTAAAAACACGTCATTTGCTCTTCGAAACTGGAGGAAAAACTTAGGAATTTAAGATAGAATATATGGTTACACAACTCCACCTTTCACTGAGCTTACATAAAAGAAACAGCACTGAAGATTAGCCCAGCACAATATACAGATATGTGCTGCAGAATTACTCAACACAATCACAGAGGGTTGTAAGCTGCATTATTTAGATGAAGACCTCGTATATGAATTGACAACGCTCACTGTGATCATGAGAGACAAGAGACCTTCAGTAAAAGACGATTGCACTCCCAGGTTGTGAGACTCCTTTGGGGAAGCAATTAATATTATCAGACTGGTTATTACATCCCGCGAATCGGTGATGTATTGTAATTGTCAGTGTTTGTGTGTTCGTCCGTCCGTCCGCAAATAGAAAGATGAAACAAAAAGCACATTACTCGGGCGACAAAGAGGATGAAAATGAGATGATGATCATGACCTTGAGAAAAGTAGGTCAAGGTCAAATTTCAACTTTTGCACACTCAGGAATCGGATAAGATATAAAGACGAGGGAGAGGGCCAGTGTGCGTAAGACCATAGGTCAAAGCACTAGCTTTGACCTATGGTCTGAGATATTTTCTATCCTGAGATATTTTTGCACATATCTCAGGAACCGGATAAGATAGAAAGACAAAACAAAAGGCGTTATATTCAGGGAGGCAAGGGGATGAAAATTAGATCACAACCTTGACCTTGAAAAACTAGATCAAGGTCAGATTTTTATTGATTTTTAGGGACACATCTCTGAAACCTTATGACAAATAGAATGCACCAGTTACCGGTTGGATCATGGGTCTTTTATTAAATGACCCTGACCTATGAAAGTAAATCAGGGTAAAATTTTGAATTCAGGGGTGTCGCGGGATGTTGCAGTCTCTGACTGCCTTGTTAACCTTAAGGGTCACTCTCCCCTTTCAGACTATTAAAAGCACTCTAACAAAAGTTCATCAGTCAATCAGATGTCTCTATCAGCCTAATCGTCTAACCTTCTTTTGCTTATCTGGATCTGGGTCACGGGTTTAAGCTGGAGCCTATCCCAGCTGAC
Source organism: Antennarius maculatus (assembly GCA_013358685.1). Taxonomy (NCBI): domain Eukaryota; kingdom Metazoa; phylum Chordata; class Actinopteri; order Lophiiformes; family Antennariidae; genus Antennarius; species Antennarius maculatus. The sequence goes on along the minus strand of CM023618.1, from coordinate 7,021,901 downwards.
TACAGGTCGAGGTGGGTTACACCCTGAATAAGTCAGAGCCACATAAAATGAAAATACCCATTCATGGTCACAGACAATTTAGAGTGACCTATTCACCTAACTTGCATGTTTTTTGGAAGTGGGAGGAAGCTGACATGAAAAAAGGCCCCTGGTGGCATTGAGCCAAGGACCTTTTTGCTGTGAGGCAATAGCTACACCCACTGTGCAACTTCGCTGCCCGTCCTTCATATTCAAACCATTTGCACCACATCTGCATTGCCCCTAGAGATCTGTATTAATTATTTTCAGACATATCATGTAGGTGTAACTGTCACCAGTGTTGCCTCATTCTTTATAGACCCCTGAAGAAACTAAGCATCAGTATGTATCAACTTGGATTTATTTGCCATCATGTAATATAAAACCTTCATGTTTACGGTTGAACGTGCAGTTGAATGTATGTCTCACACAGAACGCATGATGTAAAGGGTTCCAGGCCTCAGCTATGGAGGAATTAAAGAAGAGAATGTGTGGCTTTGTAATAGTTTAAGGGGATGCCTACATGAGAGCTGGTAGCTGAATCAGAGCTGTGTATCAGAAATACTTTCCTGCTTTAATTGAGGCCATAAGATACAAGTTACCAAACCAAAATGTCTGCTCATTTTTCCAAATAACAAAGTCAAGTCTGTAAGGACTAAATGGATTTAAAAGGTAACCAATCACATGTCAATACAAAGCCATCAGTGTACAAGCTGAATGAGCTATTGGTGGGAAACCATTTGTATGGGACGCATCAAGGTTCCAAAGAAATACAAAACACAGATGTGGGAAAGTATTTTGTTTTATCTTCACATCTATATTTGGATGTGTGTTTTGATGTCCAACTTCAGACTTTTCTTCATGTATATTTTACAATCAGTGAATATTTTCTGTAATGACTCTGTCATCATTTCAGAGAGATAAAAAAATTCTGATATACTGGATGACCAGGTGATACAAATTTCCTGAATTAAAGCGACAATTTAAACTATTAAAATCTGTAATGATGGGTAAAGTAACCCTTCCAAATGAAGTCATGTACTTCAACTTGGTAATTTACTGAAAAGATCAATCTTTTCAGTAGTAGATGTGACTTTGTAATAAACATCAGGTGACCAGGGCACAGAGAAAGCCCTCTAGACTGGCAACTGTCAGAAGATAAGACAATGACTCAACATGAGAATAATCCTGTGGGTAAAGCTGTATTGTGGTGTGATAGCGAACGTGTGAGAGTGGATTAAGGCAGGCTGGGTCTCGTTCAGGACAGCGGAGCAAAAAGGAGAAAAAAAATGTCTGTAATCCAACTGGCTGCCTGAACTGTTTACAGTCTACATTAGATAAGTGATGAGAGAACATTTGATAGGTGTTTGAATTTAGTTTTGGACAAACATGGTATTATCTAGAGTTTCACAAACATCTGAGTTATAAATAATGGAAGATAAAGCTTGAGCAAATTTTCTGCTTTTGTGTGAAACCAAACAGTTGTCAGGGCAGCTTCAAACAAAGAGAGACTTTAAAGGTCCAGCTACAGTATTTGTTGGGGCAAAGACCTTAAACCTGAAATCAACAGACGGGTTATTTCTGTAAATGATTATCAACACTTACAGGGGAGCAAGAGGACGAAGATGAGAGTCACCTATTTATCTTTATGTATTTTATAACATGAAAAACACTTTAGCAAGCACACCAAGAGCACCTTCAATAATCGCCAAATTAAAAAAAAAAAAAAATTATCTTGGAGTTAGAGTCACCACCATTTATTCAGTGTCCTATGCAATAAATGGAATTTTTTTTTTTCAGTTAACAGAATTCATAAATTTTTCTTTGTAGAGGTGTCAGATAAGAGTGTATTGCATTATTTTTACCTTCATTGAGTCAAAGCAGGCAATAACTCTTCCATTGTCAACCTGGCAGCTCTTCGATGGATGAGCAAATTTGCATTCTTCATCACTCCGTGAACAGTTTCCTCGCTGAAACTGTCGACAGACTTCCAGAGTTAGCCATTTTGTGTCTCTGATCGAAGAAATGTTCAGCGCCATATCTAAAACTTATAGTCATAAATGTTGTTCTTTAAAATTGCAATCTTATTTTCTTGTGCCTCAGACACCTGTGTGATTGTCTTTAAGTATAAAGTCCTCTTTTAAAACAATCTGGTGAGTCCTCCATGAGCTGGAGCAAAAAGATCAAATGGAAGCGGGATCACAAATCAAGACCAAAAAGAATCAGCTACAACTGTGACACCTTCCTGTATATATTCCACAAATGATGATGCCAAACAAAAAATTAGACTTGTCGCTTTAGTATTGCAGCTGAGGTCCCTGCAATGGTGCCGGAGTCTGGTCTTATAGAAAGCAAAAGCTGTCAGCATCCATGGACCAACTTCAAGTCTGTATTTCCCCCTGAAGGCACACTATTTGCGATCTGAAAAACAAAGTAACACATGCATATTTCATATTACCATTGCGTATTACATATTGCATATTACCATTGCATACAAATAAACAACATTATTACCATAACATTATTATGGTATCATTTATCTAATTGGCGCACTTAGAGCCACTATAAACTTCTGAACATTAATAGCATCTCATGTAATTTTCTCTGTTCTCTGGAGACATGTGTTACTTAGCAATTCATTGCAGAAAGAAGGTCAAACAATAAAAATTTGTTCTTCTGTAATTAGTCAAATAATATTTAGCAATGTCAGACTCCCAAGTGTCTAATTATTTAAGTAATGTCTTTAAAACTACAATTTCTGGTTGAACCTTCAGAATGTGAACATTTTATGTCTCTCTATAGCTGTATTCTTCTCAGTTTCTCAGTTTTATATTGTTGTTTGTAAAAGGCGCAAAAAAACCCAACCCCAAAACAAGTAAACCAAAACAAGGAAGGCCCTCGTAAATATTTGCAGTATGTATGTTAAGCAAAAGTATGATGGTAAACATCATCCATCAAGTCTGAATTTGCATTTCTCTCCATGTGACTCACTGCAATGCTGTACTATTTAGTACTATTTAGAGGTTTATTTGCAAATGCATCCGTAAACTAAACGCTTTCACTTCATGCAAGTACAACTCCTCTGCATGTTGCTCTTGCTCAGAGTAAGTGGATAATTTGGTTATATAATTGGAACACATCTCAAGATGAACACCTACATGATTCTTTCAGCTAATGTTGCCAACGTTTAGTACTTACAGTTGCTTAGTATTTTGTTACATAAAACAGTTTGACATTGTGTTATGCTACCTTTATAAAACATGTTGAGTAATTCCCAAAATAACAGACTGTCACATACATTTCACACATTTTGTGGGAATCATTTCCTATTCAAGCTACTCATTTTATGATATTTTTACACCCCATTGTACTCATTCAATTACGTGGTGTTATTTACAAGATGTTTACAATTTCACAAGTTCTTGGTGCAAAATTGCTCCAGCCAGATAAACTGGGTGAAGCAATCAAGCTTTTTAGCAGAGTGTTGCCTCACAATATCACTTAGCTAATACCAAGAAAGTAAAATAAACACTGCACAACATGCTGGCAGTCACATGCAGGACAGGATAGTCAGACCGGTATGCTAAGCGGCAAAACAGACAGGAAGTTGGTACACAGGCAGAAAAGGTGGTTCACTCACAATCACTCACTCACAATCCAATACCAGTTGAAAAGTATTATGTTTTCAAAAAGACTCAAAAGGTACAGAATAAATTCTACTGAAGCTACTCCAGATTTTCTACACTCATAACCTATTAGCTTCACTGCATGCTATCCCACACCATAGTACAACAATGTCTTTTGGAAGCAGGTCAGGAAACAGAGTAAGAAACTTACCTATTCAATTCACGAAGCACTTAACAACTACTGTCCATGACCAAGAAAGATTTTGAGAAATTAACTTGGATAGAAGATAATGACTAGAACGTTTTATAACCTCTCAGGCTGAGAGATTCAACTTTCTTTTCTTCACAACAGTGAGAACTGCCTGACTGATCAACTCTGGCTATAACATTTCCAGCCACCCCCCCTTCCTGCCTCTGGAAAGCCCCGCCCAGTCAGAAATAGGCCAATAGAAATCCACAGGCTGATACACCAAGGGAAAGAGGGCTGCACAGTTTAGAGCCTTACACTCCTGTCTGTATTTATGAAGAAAGTTTAATTACTTACATCCTGAGAGGACTAAATTCAACGCTTACTTATATATCAATAATTTCAAAGAATGGTGAGAGAAGTATAATCTTACGAAATTACGTACAAACCAGTTCTGTACTGATGCACTGTGTGACCATTTTTTCTGAACATGTAGCTCATTACCAACATGCCTCAAATATGTTTCTCTGGAAGCTTGTACAGTTAGTGTAAATGAAGTGTAAATGTGACCCTGCTAAAAGGAAATACCCTTTTGAATTACATGGACTCAGTCTCAGCTCCAACATTCAAAGTGTTACTACTGCAAATCAGTGTTATTACTGCAACTTAAAATATGGTAATATTTTGTTAATACGTTTTTCAAAATATACAGTCTACTGACACGCAGTAGATAGTATAGGTGTGTGTGTGTGTGTGTGTGTGTGTGTGTGTGTATAAATATACATATATACATATATAATACATATATACAGTATATATATACACAGTATACACTGCCCGGCCAAAAAAAAAAGGACACCGTTTGGGTTTCAATAAGAAAAATTGCAGTGTTATGATCAGGGGTTGTTTCGGCTGGTCAAGTCTAGGCTCAGCAATATTATTCAGCAAAAGAATTAAGTCAGCTGAGTATCTGAATGTACTGAATGACCTGGCAATCCCATAAATGGATTTTTTCTCCTGGATGGCACGACCATATTTCAGGACAACAATGCCAAACTTTATCAGACTCTAATTGTGAAAGAGTGGTCCAGGGAACGTGAGGAATCATTTTGACACATCAATTGGCCCCCACAGTCCTGAGCTTAACCCCATTCAAAGTCTATGGGATGTGCTGGAGAATACCTTGCAAAGTGGTTTGACTCCTATTGTCAATACAAGAACTCGGCCAAAAATTCGGCAATTCTGGACAAATGCTGTGACGTTCTACGAGGTTGTCGAAACAATGCCCCGGCAAATGCGCACCAAAATCAAAGCTACAGGCAGTCCCACAAAATATTAGAGTGTGTGACTTTTTTTTTGGCCAGGCAGTGTATATAGTGTATATAGTATATATAGTATATATCGCATGCATAGATAGATAGATAGATAGATAGATAGATAGATAGATAGATAGATAGATAGATAGATAGATAGATAGATAGATAGATAGATAGATAGATAGATAGATAGATAGATAGATAGATAGATAGATAGATAGATACTGCTAGGCATTCACCCTCAATTCTCACAAAAATGGGTTTTTAGGTGAAATATTACAAGACAAATCGATCTCAAGCATGTAATAAAAAAATCATTCTGCAATCAAATAAGGCAGGGTGACTTCAGACGTACCTGTTAGAACAGCCAGGACAGGTCATGAAATTTTTTTTCAATATTGACGTTTTTGTACATTTGAGCTTATTTTAATGCAACTATTCATGATGAAAAAGCTTTCTATGTTTAAACAGTAGGAAAATGTTGATTTCAGTGTCTTGATTACAACAGCTGTTACAGAACAGTAACGAGGGTGGAATGGTATTTTATCTCACTACTTGTCAGTACAGTAGACTTTTGGCTTCTTGGATTTTTATTTGTGTCACATTCATTGCAAAACAGCCTAATTTTATGCTAAATTTTTATTAGTTGTTAAGAGTTGTAATTGATATTTTTGAGGTAACTAGCTGTCCTGCTTATGACACAGTTGGGTATCAACTTAAATTTATAAGCAACCTCTAACAAACAGCAGAAAATACAGAACCTTTATAATGACGTTCAATTACAGTACCTTTAATTCCTACTGATTCACACGGCCACAGCCCTATACGAGCCGAAAATCTCTGACACGGTCTAATTTCAGTTTATACCGCTACTTGAAGGGTAGCAGGGTTACATCTCTGATTTGCTTTCTCATCCTGGGCTACTTTAGCTAGCTAATCACAGATACTTAGCTAACTAGCTAAAGACACATCTGTCACGCGGCTAACATTCTAACTTTATTGCTAACGTTCACGTTAGCCACACAGTGAGCTGTTAGCAAAAGCAAGAACCTGCTTACCTCATCACGGATGAACCGCTTCCCGGAGGATCACGCACCAGCTAGGACAGACGACACGGCAGTCCGACTAAACTAACGAAAAGAAGGTTTTAAGCCATCCAGAAATCAATGTTCATTAGCACATTAAATCGCTACCCTCTTTTTAGAACTATGACTTATATTTTCGTTTTCGAATATGACCTCAATTCGGCATTACTTTGTAACACTGCACAGATTTAAGCAACAAGCTTTTGACAGCTTACTGTACGAATGTCAGTTTAATGCGTTGAGGGGTTTCATGTTTGTGCTGAGAATGCTATAGATGAAAGTAAATGTATACACAACATTTAAGACACATCAAAGCAAATAAAATTAAAATAACAAGGTATTGGAGTCATTAGAAATAGTTTAATGGTGTTATTTAGGTCATTCTTTAACTTGCATTTTCTACAACCCCCTCCGACTACAACATGGTACAATCCACACGAATACCAGTAGGCTAAAAGGGCAAGGGTTTGCTTGTTACCAAGGGAACAAGAAAACCATAAGAGTTTTATGGATTAGTTTTAAAGCATACATTCACGTAGAACTTCTTATATATAATATATATGATATAATATGAATACTCTCCAGTATTTAAGAAATAATTTTGGCAAATTGTTTATGTCATAATTGCTAATTGCAAGATATTATAGGATAGGAACTATACATGCAAATATTATATTAGATTATGACCTGAAGTATGCATTACTTCAGGTCATAATCTAATACTACACAGTAAAACAAGGATTTTTGTGGGAAAAAGTGTAAAGAAAAAAGTTCATTTTTATAATCCTCACTGTTGTTAGAGCTTTTACATTAATGTTTTACATTAATACACCATATATATTGTATTATATTTTACTAGTGGGAACCTGTTGAAATTCCATGATAAAACAATAATATCAGACTTCATACCAAACATATGAAAACAAATGTATTGGTATTGTAAACCAAGTGCACCCAACGTAGTCAAAAATCAACGTGGTGACGTAACGACTTTGTATTGGCAAAACATGGATTGCACTGTGCGGGTATTGCGAAGCCATAGAAAAATGTTAGCAGACTAACTGGAGAAAGAAAGCTAAGTAATCGTGAGATTGAGAAAGGAGCTAACATTAAAGGAAGAGACACCTGTCAAAAGAGCAAGTGGAAAAGACATTTTAGAGAAGTGATAGTTCTGTTAGCTGACTACATGAACAGAACTGTATGTAGTTACTTAAAGATCATTTTTGTCAGATGCTCAAGGAGCATTTTGGATACTATATTGATTGTCCCATTCCAAAAGGAAACCATAGCTGGACAGACTGTTCGTGCTAGTCAGCTAGTTTCACTCAGAATTCGTTGCCTTTTTCTGTGTCATTCCTGCTGTTTTGACTCTGCTCAAAAACATGAAAATTGTTGGAACACTCTAAAATTATGTTAACTGAGAAGTCCATGTGTAGTTATTTCTTCTCCTAACATAGCAGATGCCTTACGCCATATTGTTCACGTGATTCCTTCTGACAGATGCTCCGTGATTGGTTAGGTGCCGTGATTGACAGGTAGTGGGTGGAGTTGGTGACAGTGTGACAGCGTTAGACTTTCAAATGATCTTATTCAAATCTATAAGTGGGGATTCTATTCTATTCTATTCTATTCTATTCTATTCTATTCTATTCTATTCTATTCTATTCTATTCTATTCTATTCTATAGATACATCAAGATACATCAATTCAAGATGAGTATCACTTTACGTCAACTCAGAATAAATATAAAAAACATCTGCACCACTCTTCTCACCTCATTTCTGCAGGAGGTTTTGTTTGAATCAGAAAATCATCCAACCCCCAAAGCAGGTGATGACTCATGGATATTGCATTGAAATGAGACTGCACAGTCACCAGGAGCTATCTACCATTTACTTTACAGAAATTATTTCAAAATATCAGAATTATTTCCTAAACACCCACAAAATTTATATCTGTTTTTACTGTAGAACAAACAGATTCAAGGAAAAGAACCATGAACACACTGTAGACCTGTAGCCAAGATGTTACTGAATGCTAGATATTATAAAGTAAGTTTACATTTTACGTAAGGGGACTGCAGCTGCCTCAGGTGGTGTATATTTACGTCGTGTGACCTTATATTGACTGAGTGCAGCGTTAATTGTTTTTGATAAAAAGAATAATCTTTTTTTTATCATGTGGCAATTACATTAATTTACTTTCATGTCCTATAACACTTTAAATGTCACGAAAGTAAAGAATATTGGCAAAACTTCAATCATGCCGCAAGATCAAAAACTATATGAAATGATAAGCTGTAGGTCATTTAATGCTTTCAAATCGATTTCTTAGTGAACAAAATTCAATTGTAAATTCATCTTATAAGACTAGACAAAAACTTCTCCTTAAAATACATGTTTTAGAAGATTCTAAAATTAAGTTATTAACCTTGGAAGTTTGTTTTACGATTTAATGGATCACTAACACCATCAAATGTATTACAATTACAAGTACACACTTTTAACAGAGATGGCTAAAAAGATTATGATTATGGTTATTATGATCTAAATGCAGATAAACAACAGGCCACAAATGATTTGTCAAATGATCTGCCAGACAGAATATCAAGCAAATTTATTAAACATTGTATTCCTGAGTGTGACTCTCATTTTGTTATAAGTATGACACGTAATGATGATAACACACCAGTCTGCCAAAACAGCAACCTTACAAATAAATGTAACAATTAGACCTACTTTATTTATGAATATGATATTTTTTAGTCATATTGATGCTGAGGAAAAGAAAACACAAGTTATGAGTAATTGGTTGATTCCCCCATTTTCTGGGTCTCCAGGCTTCTTGAGGCAACAGAGGAGATTTATGTGTTCTGTCACAGTGACAGCTCTCTTTTAAAAACCTGCCGATGTCGCAAGTGCCAGAGGGAAAGGTCATTATATTGTTCCTCCGAGGAAAATGTAACTGTCAAACTGAGTTAGCTACAAGAACGAAAAGAAAGCATCATTTATTTTTATCTAAACAGTTTAAGATTTTTCAGCGGTCCAGTCACTGAATGAAAATATGAAATACAGTACAGAGCAACATTGCCATCTAGTGGAGAAAAAATGCAAAGGCAGCAGATGCAGATTATTTTTTGTGATGCACAAACAAAAATATCTTATGAGAGACAGAGTCATTGTCCTCTTTAATTATTACCATTCAATCATTATTATTGTTAAAATGCCATAAGGGCAACAGCGAGTTTCAAATGTGTTTATTATTAATATACACTAGAAGGATCAGGAAGGGCAAGAAAAACAGCAGTTCTGGCAGAAGCCCTATAGATGTCAGTCTTCTGCAAGATATATTTTGATAGACGGTCAAACGCATAAACATGGGTGCAAGCTTAGCACTGACACCCAACAGAAGGATGTTAGTTTTGTGGTGGCTACTGATTTGCATTTTGTAGATAAATAAATGACTTATGCTGGTGTAAGGATCAGAGCTTTTCTAGCTTTATTGTGATTCAGATAATTACTTCATTTTATTATTTAATCATAATCTTTATTACTCATCATGATTTAATTTAATTAATGTTATTTTATTCAACAGTTGAAACACAACCAAATTCTCATTCCTATCCTGAGTGTTCTATGTAATCACCATTGATGATGGTGATTACATAGACCTACCTACATAGACCTACTCCATTCTAGACCTACTGTGGTTCTTTGTACCAGGTTGTGGCAGCAGCCAATGGATTTTGTGCTGACTCTTAAGTATCAGAATGTAGAGCACATTCTTTAAGCAATGCTTTATTTTCAGTAATTACACAGAGCCAATGGTTAAACATAGAATAAAATACACAGTAGATATACAATATCAAGAGAACATCCTCTGAAACTTTGCTACTGTATATGCATGTTCATCCTCAATTAAGGCCTACAGAAGCGACAAACACCATTTTGCCTGTTTTTTTCTTTACATCAGAAGCAATATCATTAGTATAAATACTGTATTTGCTGAACATGCATTTTGTATTTTTGCAGAGGGCTGCTTGTCTGAAGATACACTTCTATAATTTTTCCCTTTCCTTTTGTACAAGACGAAGAAAATGGTAAGCCAAGCAGTTTTGTGAAGACCATGTCACACCTGCTTCTTTTAATTGCTCGACAGATGTTAAGTAAATTAAGTTCAGCACAATAAAAAGGTGATAATATTGCAGTGAATCCATCGAGAATGAGCTGGAATGCGGTTAAGCAGCGACTTGCATTCGCTGCTCGCTCAGCATAGCGTTTATACTAAACTATTTTATGAAGTGACTTTCTTAAATGTGTATTTATTGTGAGTACGGGGGAAAAAAAACAACTTATGAACATCCTGGTGTTTGTGCTTTTTGTGCATTCCCACAATAAAAAGGTTTTAACAGTCTTATCGGAGATCTTTACCATAAAGTGTGAATGTGTTCAACAGTTTTGTGGAATATCTATTTAGGTTATTTATCGCTTTTTTAACGGGTTAGATCCTAGACTCTTGTTCTCCAGTAAACGGATATAGCAGACAGCTCTACAGATGAATACAGTGATAGCATAAATCACTGTGACTGTAACTGAACTTGCAGTACACTGTACATCGCTTTCAATAGCACATGCAAATGAGAATAAAAAAGCAAAACATCATGAATTCAAGGACATTCAATGCATTTATTTTGGATATCTTAAGGAGTATGGACTCATTTTTTTCAGGTCTGACAAGAAAAATGGCAGATTAAATATTACATGCCAAAAGGCTCTTTGACCGTTCATTTCATCACAAGACTTTTATTTAACATGTACATAGAAATTCTTACATATAAAGAAAGCTCTCTTCCTGTTATCACTGACGTGTTGGTTATAGTTTAAACAGGCAAGGCCATTTTTACAGTTCAAATTATGGAAAAAAACCCCAAAATCATTACAGATAAATCTGAAAGACGCTCACTTTCATTGAATGGCAGCACAAATTATCTAATTTCAGTCAGTAAAGTGGCCCAACACAGTAGTTAAAATTTAAATTTCCTCTCCAGCTTCCTTTAGCTCTCACAATCTTCACCATTTGTGCAAACATTGAAAAATCCATTATGTTACAGTAAGCACATGAACAGCAGTGCCATCCAGATGTCACATCTACACCATTGTCACCTGATGCCAGGAATTTCTGGAGCAAAACAGGAGGAGACTTTTTTTTTTTTTTTTTTGCGTTATAGTGACAGTTTAATGTCTATTAAACGGACCATCGGAACCAGGAGTCAGTCGGCAGTTACCATCACAATGGCAACCTCTAATTGCACACATCTGATTGAGATGTGCTGATTAGATTGCTTCCTAATCTCTGTGGTGTAACAGAAGCTTTATTACATTTAAACACAAGTGTTATTTACAGACTCTTTAACATTTCTAAATGCTATTTCAGCTTGTTTCATTGCTTCCTCTAATGTAAATCTCTAATGAGGTCCAGTCTGTTGGCTGGGCCTAACAGAAGGCTTTTAATGGAAGTGTAACACAGGTGTTAGTGACAATAACACAGACACATGATCTCCACCTCCTCATCTCCTGGAATTCAGCTGGACTTATTGGATGTCTGGATTGTAGCCTCAACCGTAACTCAGGCTCATAGTTGCACTGCATTCTCCTTCTGCTGCTGTTTCATACAGTTAAGCCAACATTGCAGACAAGCTCCCAGCTGTTCATCAAGTCATAATGTTCAGCATCAGCCTTTTAGCTACCAGCAATCCCTCTGCAGTTTCTGCATAAATTGGATTCTCTCCTTTCTTAATAATGGTCATAGTGAGACTTTAAAGGCAGACATAACAAGACTTAGTCATCATATCTTCTCACCATGTGTTGTTTGGTTGAAATTTGCATATTTTTCTCATCAAAATCTAGTCATTTTTAAACACAATCTACAAGAGCGGACAATAAATGTCTTCACAAAACTTCATCCCTCCAGCTTCAGGAAATTTGGATAAAATGTGTTCACATGAACAACAACAAACTACAAACTTCACAGCAAGGACTTTCAAACTCAGTCTACTGATGTAGTCTTGAAAAAAAGAATCCTCCCATAAAATTGGATTTGCCTATTTAGACAGTTATGTATGACACACACTCTCAGCAGTGCAAACACATAGACAGCCATTCCTGAAGCATGTCCCCCTCCCACGTGGAGGAGGCTGCTAATGATAGCTTCAAGAGAAAACGGCTAAACAGGTAACCAGTCAGTTGATTCTCCTTGCCCAAAAGTAAATGATTACTACTAAAGTAACTAGATACAACTAGTTATATGCAGCCCTAATTTTGAATTAGGATTTATTCTTCTAAAGATTTATTGTATATACCCAATTTTTTTCCAATTATTTTGTTAATTTCCCCAATTTTCCTTAAGAAACTTAAAAAGGCCTAAAACATTTTCACGTGTTTCTCTTAAATTAGTGACAACATAGTACGGTGTGTAGGGTGTGATGTAGAAGAGTCGGGTAATGGAGCCCATTTGTGTTCCAGCGGTTCTTTTTGATCGAACGACACAGATAAAGATATCGCCCTTTAGTTTTCGCCTTAAACTCGCACTGAGTCACAGTTGAGTAGTAGCTGCTGCTAGGAGACGATACACCAGTGACAAACACTTTGTGGCTGAATAATGTCTAAATATTACTGAGCTTGTCCAGGGACTGAGGTCCTAACTGTGCTACATCCCTTTTTTCCTTCACTGCTACAATCTAAGATAGCTACTCTGTCGGTTTGCTGGTGAAGAAAATGAGGTGTGTTGGACATTTAATCAATGAGATGATGAGAAATATGAACTATGAACACAACTTTTTTGCTAACTGTTCTTGCTTCATGTCGGAGGGATTCTCCTCAATGTGTCTTTGTGCTTAAGTTGTTTACGCATCATTCTGGATGATGCAATGTCGACACAGCTCTTTCAAGTTTAAGTTAGATAGAATTTTTAGTTAAAATGTAGAGTAGCAAAACAGATGCAAGCAGAGCACCACTTTGATACCTTAATATGGGCGTAATAATCAATTACCTACCTTATATAATTTATTTAAGTTTATATAGCTAAACGTGGTCTCACAATTCTCATTAAATTAATTTGCTATTGATTGTTTCAAGTAGAAATGCCCTTTGTGAAAATGCTTTATTACTACTTTTGTATATCTCCTTATACAGAAAAAAACATTTATTAGATCTATCATGATATTGCGGCCATATATCCAAGTTTGAATTGAGCGAGGTGGCGGATCTGTAGATTTTTTTTTTCTTCTTCGTGGTATTAGCAGTTTTGACTGCAAGCATTTGCCATATTTTCAGACTTTATCAGACTTTATCAGTTGGATTCAGACCAAACTGCGCTGACAGCAGCATGGATGTTTCCACAAAATGATCCATGACCTTCACATCAATAGATGCCTACTGAAAAACACAAACTACAGTCAGTGTTGCTACAGGGTATTTCAAATTATCCACTCATAGCAGGTTAAGCACAACCAGATGACGTTATTAAGGAAATATCCAACAGTGTAAAACACTGTGAAAATAAACATTTGTGTGTCAGCTTGTTTTAAATAGTTGGAATGAAGTGTTTACATGACAAATGCACTTATTTGATTTTTTTTCTAATCCTAGCTAAGTTTTTAATGAGGGTATCCTAAACTAGTTTTATTTAGAATCTTGACTGGATGCTTCCTACTTATTATTACTAACTTGACTCTGCAATTTCAAAACTTAGGACAATAGAAGGGGAACTAGAGCGTCTGAGTTTAAAAATTTCATTTCCATGGACCTTATTTATTGAGCTGAGGTGAGAAAATGTTCATAAATCATCAGATTACAACAGGAGTGAATAAAATGTCTATAAAGTAATTTAAAGACTTTACAAAAACCATATGATAATATAGAAAATGCAACATATTAATTTGCCAGTGACATATTCATTTGCCAGAGAGATTAATTGAGTGTCTCATGAGACTCTGAAAAATATTATCTAGCAGGGTTATGTTTCAGATGAGATGTTATTAGTGCCACCAAAAAGACATCTGACCTCAAACATCTCACATGTCTCATTTTGACCCCAAAAAAGAGAAAATGCATTAAGGGTAGATGTTACTAGTAAATCTAGTTGCCTGTATCAGCAATACAATTAACAACCTAATAATTTAATATATTTATTATTCAATTTATTATGTGCAATAAAGTTGAAAAGTTTATTATGAAGCAGAAGAAATGAAATGTACATTATTTATGATCTTTATGATCAATGACCGATCAACATACGTATGGGAAGTTTTGAGTCATCTATCACTTGACATTAAATTGTCTTTGAAATGCATAAACAATGTTAAAAAAATGTATCAAATGATATCCTCATCAATTATATTGATATTAAGTTCAAATAAGTCACCACATTGTTTCACTGCACCACAAATGGCAGTGCTACACAAATTCATTTATGTTACACGCAGAAGAGTTCAATATTCAGAGCTGCAGCTCCGCCTGAAACACCTGATCGATTGTTATCAATATGCTATGCGCCTAGTCTTTGTTCTTTCCCATTGAATCGCATTCTCCCTGACGAAAACCTTAAACATGACAAAAAACAAGTGATTCCTTAATATGAAAAAAAAGTGTGTTATCTGAAAAATTTGGAGGAAATACAATCAGAGAGGAGACATGAGAAATTACTGTTAAAATAGCAGCTGTCATAGCACTTGCACCCTGACATTTAGTCAACAAGTAATTTGATAAGGAGGTCTTTTGAAGGACTGTGAGATACATGACAGAAAGCATTACAGAACCCAGACTAAAAAAAAACCCAACAAAAAAAAAAACCCAAGCACCCTTCTATCTTCATGTTTCGCAATACTGATTGGATTTAGAGGCATTGAAACTATCCAGCAAAAGAAATGACAGGCATGTTTTATTTCTCCTCTATCTGCTCTGAGACTGGTCTTTGTGGCCCACAGCGCCGTTTGTTGTCAGCTCTACAAACACAAATGTAAGAGCAGCCAGTGTGACGGAAATGGGCATAACAACTGAATGCAGATGATCTCATTCACAGTCAGACCACACACACCAGCCACACTGACACATCATCACTTGCACTATTTACCTGCTTTATTTTTTTTTAATTCACAGAAAACCACCACTGTAAACTCATCGGTTATATTTTAATGAGCCAAGAATGATTGTTTCCTCCCTTCTCTCTGTCTCTTTCTTTGTCTCTCTCAAACCCGTGGTGTGTCAAAGGTGTTTTATGTTCCGTATTGAGTAAGAAACTTGTGTTCAGTCAGTTGTTGGTTTAATTCACGTATATTTTGCTTATGTTTCTACATGTTACGTTACTTGCTTTTGAAATGTGAGTTCCTGTTTGCATGAATCTCTTTTGGATTTTGTGTCAATGTGACTATTTTGTATTTTGATTTTTATGAATAAACGTGATTTTAAAAATCTCTCTCTCTCTTTACATATATGTGTGTGTGTGTGTGTGTGTGTGTGTGTGTGTGTGTGTGTGTGTGTGTGTGTGTGTGTGTGTGTGTGTGTGTGTTCATACTGTTATCTTTGTGTTTTCTTTGGAAGAGTTGTCTGCAAGATTGTACTTGAGAAAACACTGTGCACTGGACTGTATCCAAAATAGAAGCATCCAATAGTCTTTTGCAGTTTGGTTTGATACATCTGTACTGCATGCATATGACACGGTTTTTAGAGAGAGTTTTTTTTTTCATTATAACAATAGAATGTAATAAAAATAAAATAAATATAATATTAATGCTATTGATTAAGCCTGACTTACAGCACAGACATCTTTTGAATCTCTCTCTCCTCAGTTGTCCATATAATTTGGATATGTGACATGCAACCATTAGTTTCTCTACAAATGCATCAATCAGCTGCAACGCTGGCACAGACATTCATTGATTTTAGAGAGAATGTCAAAATTGAAAGCAACATGGTCTATAGCAGTTTATTATAACTGTATTTTTTCTCCTCAGTTTGCTGTCTTATTCAACACAAAAAATAAATTAAAGGCAAAAATTAAATGAAATAAATACATATAAAAAGCATTTAAAGATTTAAGACACCAAAGGGCACTCCGAGGCAGAGCTCACAGACTTGGCAGTTTTCCTAAAGAAACTGGAGAGCAGTTGGATCACACTGAAGCAAAGAAACAGACGGATGCAGGAGTCGGATTAACCGTGAGAAAAAATGAGAGACAGAGTCAAAAGTAGGGTTGGAACTCGTCTATGATGAATGTTTCTCTCTCTTTTAAGGCCAAAGCCTCACCAGCGGGCCACTTGACTCGTGTAGTCCTCAGTGGTGGTGGGGAAGTCACTATCAGTCCCCTTCACAAACCTTCCTCCCCCTCTGTTTTTGGGTGCCCATGGCCTGTCCTGCTCTTTTTGCTCCCTCATCCAACGCCTCTCCTCACGCCTCTTCAAGCGCACCTCCTGGTGCTCCCTTTGGCGGCTGAACTGGAAACGCTGAAGGAAGAGGTCCTTTGCATACTCATACAACTGCACATCCAGGAAGTTGAGCTCTTCAATCCGTCTGCGCACAAGCTCGCTTAGGTCCACGTTGGCGGCTCGCGTGCTGTTGATCTGCGTGAAAGCTGAGATGAAGCGCAAGCTGAACGTCCGCTCAAACAAGTACTGCGTCTTGCGTTGAAATTCGGTCAGGCCGTAGAAAGCCATGTTCTTCAGGTTGCTCATGGCGCTGCTCAGAAGGATGTGGTTGCGCTGGCTCTCGTTCATGGAGGACAGATTGTAGCAGCCCACGAGGCTCAGGTCAGCTAGCATCCGCACCTGACGGTTGTTGGCCAGGTTGGATGGGCAGTTCATGAATTCAGTCAGAGTCACACCGGACCAGTCGTCCCCGCTGTAACAGGTCGGCAACTCATCCTGGGTCGGGGAACGTCCATCACACATGTGGAGGGCGGTTTTCCAAGTGGCTCCACGCTGGACGTGCTTCCATTCGCTCAGGTAGCGAGAGACTGGGTCACGCAGCATGGTAATGTAGTAGAAGTTCCTGCAAAATAAAGACAGAGAGCTGTGAGCTCATCATCATCATTGCAAAGGGCCGTCCTGCATTGTGCTGACAGATGGTGACCTTTGTCTGTGTATGAAACAAGGTTGGATGCTAATTGGCAAACTGAAAGTCTCACTAATGAGATTATTATAGTTTCTCTATATTGTCCTTGAAAATCCTTGCATCAGAGAAATAGTTTTATAAAACTGAGCTGGAGCTATTTTCATTCCATGGATATTTTTCACCTAGCACGATGGAGAGTAATTGGTAATCAAGACCAATTGATAAACCATGGACATACAGAAAACAATCGGGGCTGACCCAAAAAAATCCAAACATGTCACAGTATAAAATAATGAGTTTTCAGTTTTTGTGCCTCAAAACTGTTGCAGACTTAACTGGGTTCACTATTGTTTTTTTGACCAATCAGAACAGTGCATTTTACGGGGGAAAAAAAACAACATTTTGCAGGCAGTTCGGTGGCAAAAAAAGCTGCTATTTGAGGTACAAACTGTTGCCTGGCCCAGATAATGAAGATATCCTCAATCATTGCCAAATCATTCACTGATAATAGAAAACAAGCTGAGCATAGATTCAGTGGTGTCCTGCAGTGTCAGCAAAGAGATGATCAAAGAGAGGAGGTTGATGAAAGAAGGAAAAAGCAATTTTTCACCTCAAAGTTGGAGCTGTACTGCTCAACATATCAAACAGAGCATAAAGGGTGATGTTATAGCTGCCCTTCATACCAAGGTTGAAGCCCCCCAAGGAGTTCTACAGACATGTCAAAGTGCATCCTGATGGAAAACAATGATTGGACAAGTGTTGGTCAGGTAAACCTCTCCGGAGGTGATGTTGTGTGAGTGCCATGTGAATATTTAATGATGCGACCCCCTTGCTGGAGAAGTGTCTGGAAGATAAAGTGAAGGGCTACAGCACTCGCAGAGCTGATTCACTGCTGTTATAACACAGGAAATACCCACACAATCCCACCCAGGATTCAACATTTTATTATTGCTATTTTCTTTGGTACAGTACTTGCATAAAGAAAACAAACTACTAACAGACAGCCACGCAGCAAAAAGAAAACCTTAGAATTCCCTCAGAGAGAAAAAGAAAGAGCAAAACAAAGAGTCTCATATGCTTCTATTTATACTCCTGAAGGTGAGATTCAGTGCAAAAGATTGAAATCGACTGGCATTGAGCAGACACTGGAATATTTTGCAGAGACTTGATTCAGTCTGTTTTTCATAAGTGGAAAAACTGCAGTTTATCTTGATTTGCATCTTTTTTTTTTTAACAACTTGTTCCATGTTTGTCCTTATCAGTTCTCTTAAATCAGCTCTATAACACCGAGATATCATCACAGGTGTTATCAGAGTCTGAGTCAGCTTCACTAACTCTGATGAAGAGGAAGGGCAACATCTCCATGAGCTGTTTTCTCAAAACGACATTTATCTAACAGAAAATGTGTCACTATCATCTTGCCTGACATAAAGCAAAAAAATTATATGAATTCAATGTCAGTAACACTTGCCTTAAATCAGAATAACACAGATTCATGTACGACCAGTTTGTGATGGTTTCCAGGAGTACATGAGCGCTAGGATATGAGTGTCATCATAATGGCTTCCTGAGGATTCTGCAAAATATGGTAAAAGGCAACTCATGGATCCACCTCTTTATTTGGATCAGCTCCAAAATTCAGCAGTTTGGCACATGCCTACACCCTCACAGCAGGGTTCACAAAAATTAGTTAGGTAGTTTGAGCATAATTGATAAAATGCTAAAAATCCCCATCTAGCATCATTGAAGTAAATGAAATTAAATCCTGTAAACATTTATCCAGAACCACTCCAAGATTTAATGAGTTATTCCCTGCATATGCTCAACCCTCCTACAAAGTTTCATGAAAATCTGTTTGTGTAATCCTGCTAACAGAACAAATGTTGGCACAAAAATCACCCCCCCTGGCAGAGGTAATCGTACCACAGGCGTCCTAGTATTTTAACATCAAATCTTTATCATTTGTCATTTGTCCAGTTACTTTTAGGGGGAGGACAGAATGTGTTGAATTAGTGCACAGGGTGGATGAATCTGGGAACTCCAGCCATGAATTAAATTAAACTGAGTGCGAATTTAACACAAGACTAAAATCTTAGTTTTACTAAATAAGACAATTCCATGATTGATTGATGATTGCCACAACCACCACCACCACCACCATCATCATCATCATCATCATCATCATCATCATCATCATCATCATCATCATCATCATCATCATCATCATCATCATCATTACCATCCTTTGACTGAGATCTCAGATGACACGTTTCCACCAGTTCCTGTCATAGCTTATTGGAAAGCTATGTTTTGTAGTAGAGATGAACATCATGCTTTCAAATGTAGACCCTCAATGCACCCCAAATACTTCTTATATGAGGATTTGTTTCTTGTTTCTGTCTCATGCCTCAAAACTTCACTTATATGTCTTGAAAACAGAGTGAAAGGGGGGACACTGACGAGATGTGAGGTAACACTTTTGTGGAAGTGAAATATGACAGCTCAAAAAACTTGTAGTTATTTCACCCTAATTCAAACATGAATCCAACTTTTCCTCAGGTACAACAAACATACAGATTGAAAGAAAAGAAAAACTTCACTGAAAATCAGCAAAATATCTGGATGTGCAATCATGTCCCCCTCTACCTTCCACAAGATTGCCAAAAATATGCTGTGACTTAATTTGGGAAAGATTTGTCCTAACTGTGCTGTCGGAATGCGGATGTGGCGACTGCTTCCTGACACTTGCTCCCAGAGTCTGCTGGCTGCACATATATCCTCATTAGACTGTCTCTGCAACATAAACACATGCAGCAAGTGTTGTCTGAGTGCACTCAACAGCCCAAAGGTCAGTTGTATGCACCATCAGTGTCAAAATTCATCAGGATCAATGGGTCTGCACAGCTGTCACAAGGAGTCCTTTCCACAGAGCACAGGGATAAAGATGAAGAGGGGTGTTTCGGAGTGTCATATATATGCATACACGCACACACACACACATATATATGTGTGTGTGTGTGTGTGTGTGTGTGTGTGTGTGTATATATATATATATATATATATATATATATATATATAGATAGATAGATAGATAGATAGATAGATAGATAGATAGATAGATAGATAGATAGATAGATAGATAGATAGATAGATAGATAGATAGATAGATAGATAGATAGATAGATAGATAGAGACACACACACACAAACACACACACACACACACACAGTGACTTGGCTCTTGAAATTTCAGAAAAGGCTGCGGAGTCGTCAGTGCAATCCCTTTAGCGCAGCTCATTAGATGCATAACGCAACTACGGCCACTACAGTAGTTTCTATTCTATGCACCTTATAATGCGATTTTCACCCTATTCTGGTGAAAACAGTTTTTAAAAAGGCCATTCATTGAAGGTTATAATCCAGCGAGCCTTATATTTGGAAAAAGTTTTAAAATAGGCCATCAATTGAATGTGTGCCTCATAATCCAGCATGCCTTATAGTGCAGAAAATACTGTATATATTTACTATTAATAT
Source organism: Antennarius maculatus (assembly GCA_013358685.1). Lineage (NCBI taxonomy): Eukaryota > Metazoa > Chordata > Actinopteri > Lophiiformes > Antennariidae > Antennarius > Antennarius maculatus. Next base: position 7,001,031 of record CM023618.1, on the reverse strand, counting down.
TAATGAAAAAAAAAAAAGATGATGCTCAAAAAGTCAAGAACTCAGGTATATTATATTCAGAGAAGATAATACATAAGTGCACCAAATTCCTGGGAAGTCTCAAAGTTGTGAAGAAATTTCCATAAAAAAAGAAAAGTCTTTTATGATTAATCAGTCCTTCACTTAGTCTAATAGCTGTTGGATATTTCACTTTGATTGAAAATGGTGGACAGACTTGAAGACTTTCCCTTGAGCCACACCACTTTGCATAGCACTAGCTCCCAATAAATTCCACAAAAGCGGTCCCAAAACCCTGCAACCCAAGGCACATTTTGTTCCTCAGCCAGTGTCAGTACTACAGACTACTGGCTTATAATTTTCCCATAATTAGCCCCGATGACATGATCCCAGCCCACCGATTCTGCCTGAATGTAGGCTGCTCACAGGAACATTGTGCTTCCAGTAAAAGCTTGATGTTTGTTGGCGAACTGGATTGACTCAACAAGACATTGCGTAGGTGTTGGACATGTTGCAGGTGCTTATGGGTGGACTAGATAATCAGGAAAAGTGAAATAATATACTGTTAGCCTTTGCTCAGATCAAAGGCTAACGGTAAACAAGAAGAGATCACGTTCTGGGGCAGCAGTGAGCTGACTGATCTTTACAGGGGTAGGCGCTGTAGGTGTGTGATTGGAGTCTGCTGACTTTTCTGATTTATTCTCACCGTGTAACACATTTGTCCTTTACTCCTCTGCAGTCCAGGAGCATTAAGAGAAACCTTTTAAACTTTTTTTCCTCTGATACTCTACACAGTTACCTTGAACAGTTGAAAGGTATGCTTGCAGGTATGACTGAACAACATTGTTAGTTTATAAAATGATGAACACTAGATTTTTAAAAAATATCTATACCCTTGAGTGCATTCTTACGAATCTATTGAAAGGAAGTTGAAAATGCCACACATGCTCTGCTGTTTTCATAGTTTAGTTACTTCTAGAGGATGAGTAAACACTGTGGTTTGAAGGAATTAGGATAGAGACTCCTCCTCTGCCAACGGCAAATAGGCTTCCATTCACACAAGCATGTAATGTAGTATTACTAATAAATAATAATGGTATTTTTATTTATGGATGACTCTTCAGGGCCACTTTAAATAAGTCAAATGGTCATTAAAAGTAAATTTTCTCATGCGAATTGAACATGAGCAGATGACGTGTTTGTGGAGAGCCTTTCAGAGGGTGGGGGCAGCTATGGAGCTGGTTCACATCCAGTGCCTTGCACTGAGTAGTGAAGATAGAAGAGTGGCATCGGAAAATTGGAGGCTGAGGGAAGGGGCTTGGTGTGGGGGTTTTGTAAGTGAGGAGAAGAAAATTGAAGCCTATGTGTCACAAAATATTATGATTACTATTTAAATCGATGATAATGGTGGTCACTAAAAATCCCACAGTTATAACTTTTCAGCATCAACACTGAAATAGTAAAACATTCAGAATCTTGAGGGAGGTGTGGGACATGAGTGTTACCCAGTTGTTTTCACCTGACTTGACTTGCGCCCCTCTCTCCTCTCTGTTTCCCCTCCATGCCCCACGTCACTGTTAGACATTAGAGATCCCTCTGGATCCATAACCTTTTCTTAAAACGCTTTCACATTAATCACGCTGCTGATTTTACTCGTCAGTCTCCCTCTGTACGCCTTGTGTTTATCTCACACCTACTCTCTGCTTCAGGCGATTTTCATTGGAACAACCATTGCTGCCCCTTCACTCTTTTGCTTTTTATAGCCTATACCAAGAGATGTCTCATCCAGGTAAGTAATGGTAATGATAAAAAGTTTATGAGAGAGGAAGGCAACATAGTGATGGCTGATTCAATTTCAACAAACAATTTCGAGATAGTCTAGTTTGGCAATTTTTAGATCTGAAATCAGAGATTGGAACAAATGAACTCTGGCTAGCTTCTGAAGAAATCAGCTTTTATTAACCATGGAAACAGCAGACTGTGAAAGGTATGAAGGGTGTGTGTATGCGTGTGTGTTTGGAGGGGGTATTGACTCAATATTGTCACGGTTCAGAGTGGCTGTGCTGCTGGTGTGTGGTAGGGAGAGAGGCCAAGCTTGTGGGTGGAACCTCGGCTCCACACCTGTTGGTCCTCTCCTCACCTGTTACTCATCACCACACCCATTGCTGGTCTTCTCACCTGAATGCAATTGGGTTTATTTTTCATGAGGCTTTTTAAGCCAGGGTTTTTTGTCAGAGCCCTTTGCGGATTCGCTTTCTAAAGGTCGGTTCTGATGTCCTGTCCTGAAGTTGTTTTTGTTCAGGTCTTGTTTCTGCCTGCATTTCTGTTTGCATTCTTGCCTGCGTTCGGAGTTTTTTTTTTTTTTTTTAATTAAACATGGTTAAAAGCTGTGCCTATGCAGTCTTGTATTTGGGTCCTTACCCCTCCCCTTGTGACAAATATAATTCACGCTACGTACTTAACATGAACTTGACACATTACACATGATGAATTGTCTAAAAGAGGCACAAGAGATCAATCAGACCTATATGTTAAAGACAAAACAATAACTGAGCACTGACAAAATTAAACAGCAAAAATGACCTTGGGTTTATTTGTAATTAAAGAGAGACAGAGGAAAACACTCAACTAGATTAATGCTTCTAATCCACTTAGCAGCTATGAAAAAGATTCTTGAAGCTGCCAGCGCCTATGATGCTTTACATGAATGCCTCTTTTGGCCGAAGTGCCACTACAATCTTCTGAGGACGTTATATATGTCTAATGGGGAGGCTTTCTTTTGTGTGAAGGCTGGGAGCCTAAACGTAGCCTGAACATGAAGCCTAAAATGAGAAGAACAGGCCGAGATCATACATGTGGTTTGATATGAGTCCATTCTGGGTGAAATGTTGAAAGGATTCATAGTTTGATATCTCTGGGTACCAAATAAAAGTTTAGATGAAACATTGCTTCTTGTTTTTTTTGCATCTGCAGCTCACAGTTTTTAAGACATTTAATGTTGATAAATGTGTTGTGTGTACGATAGGGTTATATTAAAATATTTTGCCATGTTTAAATAACTGAACATCTTCTGTAACTTCACAATTGTAGCTGTATCGTTTTGATGAGAAAAAGGACACCACTGTGTGAATATTGGGTTCAGTCTGACAGCTGCACTAAAGCAAATTGTTTCATTTGTAATGAGAGCGTTGTGCACTAACAGACTTCTACATTTTGCTCATTACATTTTAAATATTTTCCAGTAGAGAGTACCACTGGGCTTCATCACATGGTTGTCAGAGTGAATCCTAATGTTACACCCCGTGGCCCCGCAGTGTGCTGAGAAACATTTAGTTGTCCATTTGACATTCACAGTCTGCAAGGTTTTCATTTACACAAAAATCACTATGTATGAAGGCAATTTAGCTCTCTCATTAAAAAGACATAAACGCCTCAGAACTTAATGGCATCGCAGACTAAAAGACTGAGCCTTTGGAGCTTTGAGTTTACATATTAAGATTGTCATGTACATAAAAATGGAAGTATCTGGTCAGTGTTGACTCAAAACAGAAAGATATGGAAAACAGTACAAGTTCACCATCCTCCAGCTATTTATCTGACGCGTTTAGCAGCAGCCACACATTACGCAAGAATTTTCAAAAGCTCGTTTTGTGTGCCAATTAATTTTAATGGTAAATTTTACCAACATTTGTGACAGGATGCCTGTTATTAATTCGCTTCTGTCAAATAACATCTATAGTTATTGTGTGTGCACAGAGAATTAAACAATCAATACTGTGAGGTGAAGCTGTATGCATGACGGCAGTGTTAATTGTCACAAAGCAGCACATTCCCTTATTGTTATCTGTACCTTTCATTATAAAATCTATCACGGGGAGATAATACTGTTCAAGCTTAGTAGGAGAAATTTTCATTAACAATCGTGTTTGATTGTAATTATTTTTAGTGCGTTCTTTATTGCTAATACAGGAAATGCTATGTGCTTACTATTGAGAGAAAACGCAGAGCATTATGCCAAACTCCACTAGTGAGGATGATCAAGCTGAAATTACTTTTTTTGGTAATGAGTTCCTGGATCCCTACTGCCTTTAATTTCACTATTCATAAAAAGTGACATTAATATTATCAGGGGTGAGGTGATTGAAAGCGATGGAAGCCCTCCTTCATCAGTTCACTTTATGAACTGCAACATTACATGTCTTTCAATATTAAAGCTGAACAATGAAGTCACTCATAACCTGCTGCCATAAACAGTCCATAAATGTGGCGCACCCTGGATGTAGGTTTGTTTCACATGTTCATTTTAATTGTTTGATAGCTGTACAATGAGACTATAGAGCAATCTCTAATCTGACTCCTGTCTCTGGTGAGGAAATGTCCTTGGTATGTGAGAGCAATTCAGTTTCCAAGGTCTCTACGGTACATCTCAGCGCTGTCCCGTTTCTCTCAGACAAGATGAGACTAGAGACATGCATTATTTGTAACTGATACCATTCCTTAATGTGTCTGCACTCCCCCTGGCAGCCCATAATGGACCATTTTTGAGGTTCTCAGCATCTTGTTCAGCTTTTGATGGTGATGGAATGGGGACAGTGGGTGTCACCTGGGAAGAAACAAGAAGAACGATGGGCCTTTCATTTACTTGTCAGGAAGCTGGCATTGCTACCACTTGACATGATGTGCATATAGAGAGTGCTTGTAAGTGGAGTGGCAGATAACAATAAAGGAGAAAATTGCCCTTCAAAAGCAAAATATCCTCTTGACTTTTATGATCCAGAAGAAGAAAAAAAGGGAAATGTCACATAGGTAAGATAAGAAATAATGTGTACAATAACTGAGTGCATATCTCAAATCAATAATAATTAATACAGTGTTTAAAGACCAAATGAACAGATATGTCACAGCTGTCCGATTATACAAAAGGTCTTGGGTGGCATGTGAAAATATTTTTTTTTCATGGTTCCAGATGGAGCCATTTAGTGTGAAGTGTGGAAAAACTGCCTCAAAAGAGGCTCCATGAAGCAACTTCTGCTCTAAAATAAAAAATAAAAATAAAAAAAAAGTCTGTTGTAAATTCAGAAAGGAACACGCTTCCCAGACTTCTGCTTGAGGCCAGGGGTGGGATACAGCTTTAGAGAAGAACTCATTTGTCAAATGAGTAAACATGTGTTAATAACATTTTAATCTCTTTGGTAATGACGAACTGTAAATTATTAAAAATTTTGTCTATTTATTTCTCTTTGCAGTTATTTCATGCATCTATGAGGTTGTTTGACTGAATGAAGAAACATCATCACACCATACAAAGATTCTGGTCCTTGGTCAAAGAAAGACTGGCCATCTATTAGGGCCTACTAGCTTGGGGCCCAAGAGTCTCTGACCCAGCTATTGAAAGGTGAGCTTTATTGTAAAAAGTGTGAGGATTGACGCATTAACATACCCATCTCGTTTATTTAACACTCATAAATACCCATGTCCAGGACTTTGGCACCTCTTGGAGCCAGGTCAAAGACACAACAGCAGTGGAGTTATCAAGTCTCGGCTTTGACAGCATAAAATGTTGTTAGAGGTAAAATAAGGGCACGCTGTATAGATATGAAAGACACAATAAGCCTCCATCACCTGTCTCCTCACCTTTAACCATTTGCTGATGACACAAGTGTGTGACTCAATCCTTTGCGACATTGACAACAGCAAAAAAATCCTACCTGGGGCAACACCTAAATTGAAATCTGTATACTTTGAGACGGATGAATGCACTTCAAGAGAAATTGGCTTAGGATTCCGCCATCTTCACTCAAATCCAAATGGCTGTGTATCTTTAATGAGATCTGTCATCTCATTTTAGCTCTTGGGGCGATATCTGTTTGACCTCAACTGCTTGTCAGGCAGTGGAGAACAAAGATTTAAGTGGCATTTAAGTGGCAGGGTAGTGTTAACAAGGCTACACACTGGGCAACAATTGTAACAGATCTCGTATGCTTCTTTTCAGTGAAATTATAGGGTTGAAATCAACAAATGAAACTTTAGTAACCACAGTGTAACGACTGAAAGAAAGGTTAAGAAAGACAGTGAAGCATTTGGTCACTATTTTCTCCCAAAGGAAAATAATTTGATGTACAAAACACAATACCTGGACATGCTGAGAGTAAAAGTGAGGGTTTGAATTTTGCTTAACATTGGCAAACAAATCCATTCTATCACAGTTGTTCATCTACAATTTGAGACCAATTAGACATTGTGATATGACAGCCAAGCTTTAATTACCACGATCCTGGGAAAAAAACTTGTCTCATTATACTCTCCTTTTAATCGTTCTCTTTCAAAGATGTTTCCAGGAAACGGTGGAGTACGAGACAAGGCACACACTCCCAAGGTCTCTGGATTAATAATACAACCAGAGGAGATGCAAGTACACAGGTAGTGGAAACCACAGTACATGCCACATCACATAACATGAAGTTGAAAACGCAGAGAGCTTTGTATGCTGCCTTGAGAGTGTTTGCCTTCAGTACATACAAACACACACACACACACACACACACACACACACACACACACACACACACACACACACACACACACACACACACACACACACACACACACACACACGAGCACACACACACACACAGCATTTCATCTGTTCTTCATGCTGCATTTTTAGTGTTTTTAAAACGTTCAGTATTTTGACCCTGTTTAAGGTTTTCATTATCATGACCATCATTATAATTATTGTAGCAATACAATAAATGCTGAAGTGGCAATTTCGAGTGGTGAGTGAACAGGAAGGGGTGAGGAATTATTAATGACAACAGCAACCGTCCACACTGATATAACAGCACTGCAGTATTGTGATTGAATTTCTGAGGAGTGGGTCTGGGTGTCCGGCCTTCAGATTGGCCAGCAGCATGCATGTACACTTTGGTCCAACTGAAAACATCTACCAGAAGTACTGAGTTGAAATTTTAAATTAAAATCAGTGATCAATGATCAGGTATACCTGATCAGTATGGACTCTAAAAACTTTGTCGATCCTGTGATTTTTGAAGCAGTGCCTTCAGTCTCAGCTGTATTAAGTGGTTCTTTGTTAATGTTAGCATTTTAGCTGCTAGAGATGAAAAACAGATGCATGATGATGTTATCATCAAGAAAACTCTGACTTTAAATTAACGATCAAAACATTTCTGACTTATACGGTATGTCACAGTGATGTATTTTATTACAGATCAGCCTATTTTAATGTGCTTCTGAAATATTAGTAGATTTTTTGGTCACATGGGGGCAGCCCAAAGTCATGTGATGTAGTTCTTGCCTTCTAACACATAACGCAGACATTATTCATTTGAATTTGTGTTTTTGACTATCTGCTAATACTAAAGGCAATATTGTCTCTTTTAACCCCTTTTACAGGCTCTCCTGATAGATTTCTCACTCTTTACCAGCAGAATGGTCTACTCAATTCACAGCCAACAGCTAGCTTTGGCCTTTTGATATTTGGTTCAAGGGAGGTAATGTGCTGTGTGTATAAGAGAAAACATGATAATTCAGTGCTGTCGTTTAACAAAAACATGGGTCTAAATGATCTTTGGAAAAAAGTGTGTTCACAGGAACACACAACAATGAAAATGGCTTGATTTTATATTATGAGCTCGCTCTAGGCAGCTGGGTGGTCAACAGAGAGTTTATGATCTCAGTGAACTCTAATCCAACCCATAAATATTTTCATGTTATTCTTGTAAATACCATACTGCTATGGTCATTAAAACTAGTCCTGCCAATGATTACTTTTATGAGGTTCTCCCAAATTATACAGTGGCTATAATCATGATATATAAAAGTTTTAATCTCCTTTAGTGCACAACCCTAATGTGCAGATTCATTTACCAACGCAACAATGCTGAGCAAAATGGAGGAAGTATTGAGCGCTTTGAGGCCAATATTGAGTTGGCTCTACTTTTCCTTTTATGTTCCATGTTTATGTTACATGCAAATGGATATTTGCATGTATTTTACACTGGGCAACTACACATGCTGCTTTTTTTTCTTTTTACTTTTCTTCATCCATCAAAGTGGAGCTTGGAGTTTTACAGTGCAATGAACGAGTCCCTCTTAACTATATGTGTGATTGAAGAATAGAGTCATGTAGATGAGGCCGATTATCTAACTTTCTGAAACTCATTTTAGTCTCTGTTTGGCACAGAGGATCAAGCCAACAGCACTGAAAAGGTTTTAACTATGGCTATAATCCCTTTACTGCTGAGAGTTTGGATTTAGAGGGAATTCTGTGTGTGTGTTTGTGTTTCTGCATGTGTGTGTTAATACACAAAGAAAGGATGTAGAGAAATAAAGGGAACAATGCAAACTGTGCTGTACTATTTAAGATGCAGTAATTTAATCGGCATTAGTCTCAATAGAGTAATCAGCCACCACCACCACCACCACAAATCCATAGGAGAGTTACAGTATCTTGCTGGGGTTAAATGCAGATGTCCATCAGTGACAAGCTCCTTGTAGGATATAAGTGCCAAAGGAATTCTGACAAACTGATTGTTACAAATCACTCGTGCATCTGCTGCAATAAATTGGTTTGTTTTGTTAATTTGTTTCATGAATGAAATTGATTGAGACCAAAATGAGTGATTATCAATTACTTGATCCAGATAAAATTAATCTGTGGCTCTTTTAAAAATGAATTCACAAGTAAAGTAGTTTTGCTTGTAAAAGTACCAAACATTCTTATTTTGTTTATTTTTTTTATGATGTAGTTTTAAATGATTTTATTTTATGAGTCTATGTTCTGAGACAATACTATAGACTGCATTACATTTCAATTCCCAAAACTAAATGGGTCCAAATACTCAAATTCAAGCAAGCAAATATATTCCAAGCAGAAACAATCATTATTATTACTATTTGTTTCATAAAGGAAACCATCATCCTTAAACTTTAAACCTGATCAATCAGCATTTATTTTTATAGCCAATTTGAGTACTTTTTCCAATAACCAAAAAGTACTCAAAGTGCTTTATATTAATTAAAAAAGCATAAAATAGTAAGGAACAAATACATTACATATCATAAAATTATATATGGTGTATAAAATTGAAAGGAACATACATTTTTAGACAAAGCATTACAAGCCATTCATATAAATATGTCAGATGTAATTAGAATAAAAAAATACAGAAAATGAAGAAAGGGGACATAAGTGTTAATGCAAAATTATACAGTGCTATAAGGAATTGAAAGCCATTCTAAAAAAATAAGTGTTGAGTGATGACATGTCTGGGCCAGAGAATTATTCCATGGCAAGAGCGTAGCAAAGGTAAATGAACCATCACCCCACAATTTGTACTTTGATCTTGGGACTTCTAAAAGTAGCAGGCCAGATGCCTGCGAAGATCTGCCATCCTTTCTTAGAGATAAAATCTGATGAATAATCATGGGTGAGGCCATTCATGGATTTATAAGTGACCAGCAACAGTTCAGTATTTTGTAAAACAACCTGGAAGCCACTGTACTGACGTCAGTATGGGGGTAATGTTCTCTCATCTGTTTCTAGTGTCACCAGTATTTTTCACAAGGTGGAGGAGGGAGGTAGAACTGACTCAAATTTCAAACTTCAATACATTAATCTGGTCTTAAACTAAAAAAGGGGTGAACAGATTTCTCGAGGTGTTGTGTGTTAAAAAACGGCTTCGCCTTTGCTAAATGATAAAAGTTTCTTCCAATTTCAGTATAAATCTGTCCCTCAACTTAAAGACAGCTTCAAAAGTTACTCTAAGACTTTTTACAGACTGCTTGAAAGGGGAAGCCAGAGCAATAAAGCTTAAGATCTCTACATTATTACAAGAGCCCATTAAAAATTACAAGGTCCAAAGTGTGACAATGCTTATCTACAGTATTTACATTTCGATAATTGGCACAATATCAAACAGAGTTGCAGGGTTTTGGTACAACAACACAAGGATAGCTCCACAAACTGGAGTTAAGAATCACTAATCTCTGTTCAGTCAGGAAGTAAAATTAAGTCAAAATGTACTGATGTCCGTATTTGGTGTTTTGCAGCAGACCCACATAATCAGTCAATGATAATTCAAATGACTCCCCAACTACTGGGACTGGATGCAAGGGACAGTTGGAATAGGTTGATTGGGATTTCCCACCACCTGACAGGTGTGAAAGGAGAGGCAGTATTTCACCACATACATTTTTAATCCAAGCAAAAGAAATGACGTAACATGTGACAGTGTGTTGTTTTTTACTTAAGTCTCCAGCTAAAATGGAGTCATCAGCAAGACCAAACACTTTTAGTCTAAAATCTTCTGGCACTACATTAATCTGAGTTGAACTGGAGCTCGACCTTCTCATCAAAACACCGCTGTTCAGAAAGAAACCACAAGGTGGACTGTTTTCCTCCGCAGCAGCAAAAAAACACCCACAGTTAGAGAAGGGTCATTTATCTGAGCGTCAATCAAGATTTCTCTGGTACCATTTATGTTCAGCACAGCATGAAAACAGATCAGTCTCATTTAAACATTTTAACACATTTTCAATCTCAACGGTGGGTGATGCTGAGGGAGAGGGCTCACTCTCATCTAATGTAACCATAAAAGACTCAGAGAAATCTACAGCTTCACCCAAATTACAAGCCTTCCCACGCAGAATTGGGCACACGGGAAACACTTTTGAGACAGTCTCTTCAGGAGAGACAGAAACGGGGCAACAGGAATGCTCTTCAACTACTTCAGGAAGAGTAAACACATTTCCCTGGTTATCCAAAATGAATGATATACCACTTATCAGAAAACCTGGGAGCACAGCAACTTTCACAAGTACAATACAAGGACTGAAAATAACTGAATAATGTGTAGTGGGGCTCTAAAGTTCACTTTATTTAACTCCTTCCACCAGCAAATCAGACTTGCATGAAGACTCATTTCATAGATGTAGGACACTACTCATCATAAATGAATGATACACAGAAGTGTCGGGGACAGGTATCAAAGCCCATGAAATAAAAAAAATAGTCTACTTTTGCTCAGAGTTTTGAAGATTTCTTTGATGAAATCAATGCTCAATCACTGCTCCAGTTTCAGCGGCTTCATATTGTCTTTTCCTCTTAAGAACTGGGTAAACAGGGAAACATTGCTCAAATTATCCCAACAGAATTAGCTTTATCATTTTTACCACACTCTTAACATTACACAAGTGGCACCATGTACAACACATTTTCAAACACACACAACAAACACCACACTTTAATCATGCACAAATTCCTCATACTGTATGTCCTCTATTTTCTACATTTTTGCCTGTTTGCTTCAGGAACAAGTTTGTAAACTTAACTTGTAACACAGTTTTCTTTAAAATGTCACATTCCAGACTCTTGTCAATGGATAAACTGGTACAGATTTCTTTGATTTCTTTGGATTTCTTTGGTACATTGAAGCCACAGCGACTAAAACTCTTTGAGCCAAATTTATCCCAATGCTATGCACTCAAAAACACCAAACTAAGCATCAGTCTTGGGACTCTGGTTACAAATGGACTTATGTGAAGTGCTTGCTTGTAACAGAAACAGGAAAAAAAGAGTTTTGGTGAAGAGTCAAAGGAGTGAAGTTAACCGCAGCTGCTCTTTCAAGAGCCCTGATACGTAGGTGCAATGCTGGAACTTAAAGTTGTTTATTGTTATTCTCCACTTCCTACATTTGGAACGCCAAGTGGAGCGTCTCTTACCTACAGAAAGTTCAAGTTCAGGCTCCACTCCAGCAACCTACAGCTCCCTTGCTTCTGCCATTGGTGCAGCCTCACATCCACAACTAGATTTGTCGGCACACCTTTCTCTACAAGGTGTTTCCACAAAACATCTCTAAGCTTTGTTATCTGAGCACTGTAACACACTTGCACATCATAAATATTAAACAAAATTATTAAATTTAGCATTTTTTTTTTTTGCATTTTGTATATTTTTCTTACAGTACATGACACAAAATTATCAAAAGAAAACTATGATTTCCCCCATACAAAAGAAATCTGATAAGCAGGAGGAGGAACATAGCATGAAAAGAAAAAGACGAGCACTTCATGTCATGTCTTTTCTTGGGACTCTGAGACACAACATGGTTTGGTTCCATCTACTCTAAGTCCCAAGACAATAGAAATGGCTATAATAAGGCAAGTGAATTTATTTACAGTGACTTATGAGTGACATTATCATTATCATCAGAACACTGAGACCTGGCATTGTCCTGTGGTCGTTGGTTGTGAGGCTTGTCTTGCTGGTCGAGTTGACAGTTGCATGGCAACAGGGCATTGAGGAATATGAGAGGAAGAGGCTGTGGTACGCTGACTTACAGAGTGCCAGGCTGGAGAGCAACAATCTCACTGGTGGAAGTCAGTTGCCGTGGCTTTGGAAGCCTCTCAGCCTCATGCTCCCTGCAGGTCATTGGCCACATGGCAGAAAAAGTCAAGAAAAAAACAAGAAAGTCCCAAATGAATACTCTGAAGAAGCAGGAAAGGGAATATGTTGGCCAGTTAGGACAAGAACTGGGAAAACCAAGAAATCAGTTCAGACATGATCAACAAGAACCAGGAGAAGTCCCTGACCACTGCCACACCATCCTGGAGCGATGGGGGGAAGCATACTCAGGAAGGGGGCTCTCATGCTGAAAACCATGCTGCTGAAACAACTGGCACCAGCAGAGTTGTGACAGGTAGGAATTAATACCAACCTGTCAAAAAAGGAATTTAAAAATTCATCGAGTAATTGTCCCTCCACATATTGGGAATAATCATACTGTCTGTGTGTGTGTGTGTGCGTGTGTCTGATACAGATGATGTCATCATCTGTATCAGACAAACGTTCAACATGTGCTCTCATGGTACAAAATATGGTTGGAGTGCTTGGAGCCAATGCTAGCCTATACTGTCAACATTCACAGCCCATTACTCATACAGTCCCAGATATACAGAGTCAGAGTAACGGCTGGGTAGACTCCACACTGCTTCACTGCATCCATCAACTGCAAACCACTGAGCACCAGCAGACCACAGCTCCGCATCGGTTCACAACCCATCTTACTGTCAATCCTCTACAGCTAACAGGTAGAAAGCTGCCCGGCCACATCTGAACGTTTTACTTTGTCACATTCCAAATAACACATCTGTCCTGATGTTTCTTTCTTTCACTGTTTGAAAGCACAAAAGATCCAAATATCCCTTCGCTTTGTAACACAGCAGATGATTCTAGCTGGTGGTTTTGCTCTCTGGGACGTCGGTGTTGTCTGTCTTGGCTTGTGTTGTAAACTTGTGCACTTCTGTTCTGTCTTTCTTTAATACAGGAAAACAAATACAGTACAAGTAAGGTGCAGCGAAGCAATAGCAATAGCAGAATTAATAGTAATAATAACCAATCCTTTATTGATCCCCATAGGGAAATAACTTTTTTCCACTCTAATATCACACGTGTATATATATCCAATATATTGTACATGCCCGTACAAACACACACACATGGGGCCTGTAGGTATGCAGATGATGGTAGAGTGGTAGGCAGCTCTCAAATGGGGCTCACCTAATGAGCAACTTATAAAAGGATGGTACCTTGCTCGAGGGCACCTCGGCAGTTGCCAGGAGGTGAACTGACACGTCTCACTGCGAGTCCATGCTCCAAATTTTTTGGCCCCTATAGGTCTTGGAGTCAGCAACCCTCTGGTCCCCAACCCAAGACCTGGTGGACAGAATTACTGCCACCCCAATATAATACTTTAATCTGAATTGATAATTGTTTTAATACAATGCGCCCTCGCGTACTTTGCGACTTCACCTCATCACGGATTTTTGGTAAGCAGTAACGTATTGGCTGACAGCATCCGGAAGTGCGCTACGTTTCGTTACTCTTGGACTTACATGAGACACAAAAGTGCTTTAAACAGTCGATAAGAGTGTGGGAAAAGGTAATACAGATAGAGGGTGGTTTAATATCAGTATGGGGAGGGTAATAAACGTTTAAATTACTGTAAATAATAAGATAAATAGTTTGTAGCTCTATCGTGGAACCTGTTAATCGAGTGTGGTTCCTGGAACACATTAACAAGAAACAAGGGAACACTGTAGTTTTAGGCTAATTTAAAAAAAAAAAAACTTTTCATAGTCACTTCAGAAATGCTGTGAGGCATGGTGGAAATTATTTTTTGACCCAGGCCAGTCCAGGGTGTCTGTGTAGACAGTGGTTAATTTTCCAATAAATGTGAGCTGGGCCCAAAAAACAGTGAGGAGTGACTCTGGATCGAATGCACAGAAGAATGGACCCTATATTTACTGCTCCAGCACACTGTAAACCAAACTGTTTCCTTCATTCAGCAGTGACCTTTGTCCACTGAAAGACGAAATGAAACATAACATCTAGCCAAGATGAAGCCGAAAAAGCCCAGAACAGGTGGGAGCTTTTTAAATTTAAGTGTTTGACTGTGTTAATGTAGAGACCACAATGACACAGTCAACACTTAACAGTTATTTCATTCCATAAACGTCACATTTTATCAACATTATCAAACTGTATTTTAGTGAATCTGGTAGCCAGGCTTGTATTACTGTTTAAAGATAGTTCTGATTAAAGATAGTTCCAGTATCGCAGTTCATCTAGAGCCATAAATAAGTTACAGGTTTGATACGTAGTGTGGGAGTGGGGTTTTGGTTCAAGCTCAGTCACAGGAGAGAGAGTGAGTGAGTGGAGGAGTTTTGGGGAATGTGGCCAGATAGCTACCCCGGGCATTCCGTGTTGAACTGATTGCTCTCCTCCCTCATACTTCAGCATCCTGGATCTAAATGAACACTCGAGACACGAGGGCAAATCTGGTAGAGCTGAAATTTTGTAGTTTGTGCAATTTATGTAGCATTATGATCATCATCACAGCTGCAGTGCACTCAGAAGAACCCACACATGGGAGCAGAGTGAATTGCAAATGTACGTTTGGGTTGAAAATAATTTATCAAACTCTATTTTCTTAAATGTGCTAAAGCAAACACCAGTAAAAATTAACTTAATTAAGTTAAAAAAAAACATGGTGAAAACTGTCTAACTTGCGGACTTGTTTTGTTAAGTCTGTATTATAGAGAACAATGCTGATTTCATTCTGATCACATGTAATAAAAGATTCCAGTGACACTTTTGCTGTTATTACAAACATGTAATTTTTGGAGCAAACTGCAGAAGGGACTTCTTAAGGTTAAGCTTGCCAGGGCAGAAGGGAAATTATATCAACATTCAAATGATAGAAAAGCAGTTTCATAGCCTACTGTCATTCCAATAATGGTGCAGAGGTTTTGCAAAGGAGGAAAATAATTTAGCCTGCAGACATTCTGCATTCTTAATGAGTCTTGTGCCCTGCAGTGGCGCTTGTTTCATTTATTATGGGAAGAGTGTATCATTAGAAATTAAAAGAGTAGCATCAGACAGTTAAAACTGCTCTTAAATAAATCACCGTGTTACTTCCCTGCTAACAGTAATCGCTGGCTTTGTGCCACACGCTAATGTTTCAGGTGTATGCATTTGGTTTGAATATGTTTTGTGTGCTTGCTATTTGGCTGCTTGTGGTATATTTATCATTAAATAAACAAATTACTATAATGATCAGTGTTGCTATTTGAGCTTCATCTTTGTGCATTTATTATATAATATAGAGAAATATTACTTTTGGAGTTAGACTGTCTGCATTTCTGTGTTCAGTTATGTAATATTTTTGAGATAGTGAAGGGTATGCGCTGACTCCTACTGGAACACACCTTCTCAATCAGACTATTACGTGGCTGCCTGCAGTATAGCAAAGTTGTGAGACAGAGAGTCAAACAAACTATTATCTTGTCAAAGTACAGGCACACAAAGCCTGAGGGCACCCAACATCCTCAACATTTGATCGCATTTATAAAAAGAGAGGTATTTCCTGGTTGCATTTGGACAGGTTTATAGAAATAGAATTTCATCACAAAATGGAGAGACATGTTCACATGCAGCAGCATTGAGATTTGCTTTTCTATTTGTAGTGAAACAAGATGCATCATGAGACCCTGCATACTTCATTGCCAAAAGTCCTCTCCATTAGAAACTTGACAATTTTTGTTGAACTTTCAGTGTTCTTGTTGAATGTGACAAGGAGCCTTTACAACTAAGAAAGTTTTGGGCTAGGTCAAGGTAACTTCAGGGTCAGCTTTGAGGTTTTTTTTGGTGCTGTAACGGTGGTTCACACCTTGCCAGGATACGTCACTGTGGTAGCTAATGCAAAATGGCTAACCAGGTTGGGAGCAGTTTATGCTGAAGATTGAGATGGCTGGGATTACAGGCAGCGTCATTATGGCATGAGGAAGATTATATGAGAGGATTGTGAGAGGATCCCTTTGAAATGAAAGGATGCTTAGGGACTGTCAAAACTACTTTGTATTTCTAGATGAACTTCTTTATAAGTTCATCATTATAACTTCATTTAAATTCATCAAAACCTTAATTTTATTGGCCCACAATAAAGGTGGCCTTTTATTGTGGGCAGTATAAGGTACACCTGTGCAGTAATCATGATGTCAGATCAGCAATCTTGATGTGGCATACCTGTGAGGTGGGATGGATTATCTCAGCAAAGCAGAAGTGCTCACTATCACACATTTAGACAGATTTGTGAACAATGTTTGAGAGAAATGGTAATATTGTGTATCTGGAATGAATTATAGATCTCTATGTCCATCTCATGAAAAATGGCAGCAAAAACAAAAGTGTTGCGTTTAAAATTTTGTTGAGTGTATATGAATACGTATGTAATCAATAATCTAATCGATACCAGGTGAGAAAGAGCTGGAAACAACAGTAATCACTTTGTTTTCTGCCTGAAGTTATTTACATAACAAACAGACTCTGAAGTTTGTCCTCTAATAAAATGCATTCATCTTTAAGTAGGAGTTAACAGTACACCACTTAGTAGAGAATGCTTCCTAAGAAAGGAGGCACTAGCTGAAGGACAAACAGCTCCTTTCAGCGTCACTGGGAAACGTATAAAAGAATATATCATTGGGTAATATATATTAATATATATTGATATGAATATTAATGTGCTCTGATTGATTACCAGTTTATTTGATAATACTCCTGTATCTGACTGTTTATTGAGGAAGAAAATCTCCAATGGCCAATCCATATTGAACCAAATTACTAGTTTTGCAGAGAAGGCCAGAGGGAGCTGCATTGTGTTTTTGTAGATCTGAAGAAAGCTTATGACAGGGTGCCCAGAGAGGAACTGTGGTATTGTATGAGGAAGTCTGGAGTGGCAGAGAAGTATGTTAGAGCGGTGCAGGACATGTATGAGGACTGTAAGACAGTGGTGAGGTGTGCTGTAGGTGTGACAGAGGAGTTCAAGGTGGAGGTGGGACTGCATCAGGGATCAGCTCTGAGCCCCTTCTTGTTCGCTATGGTGATGGACAGGCTGACAGACGAGGTTAGACAGGAATCTCCATGGACTATGATGTTTGCAGATGACATTGTGATCTGCAGTGAGAGTAGGGACGAGGTGGAGGAGAAGCTAGAGAGGTGGAGGTTTGCCCTGGAAAGGAGAGGAATGAAGGTTAGCCGCAGTAAGACAGAGTACATGTGTGTGAATGAGAGGGACCCAAGTGGAAGAGTGAGGTTACAGGGAGAAGAGATCAAGAAGGTGGAGGATTTTAAGTACTTGGGGTCAACAGTCCAGAGCAATGGAGAGTGGGGAAAAGAGGTGAAGAAGCGTGTCCAGGCAGGATGGAATGGGTGGAGGAAAGTGTCAGGTGTGATGTGTGATAGAAGAGTTTCAGTTAAAATGAAAGGAAAGGTGTACAAAACTGTGGTGAGACCAGCAATGTTGTTTGGCCTAGAGACAGTGTCACTGAGGAAAAGACAGGAGGCAGAGCTGGAGGTAGCAGAGATGAAGATGCTGAGGTTCTCTCTGGGAGTGACCAGGAAGGATAGGATCAGGAATGAGTACATCAGAGGGACAGCACATGTTAGAGGTTTTGGAGATAAAGTCAGAGAGGCCAGACTGAGATGGTTTGGACATGTCCAGAGGAGAGATAGTGAATATATTGGTAGAAGGATGCTGAGTTTTGAACTGCCAGGCAGGAGGCCTAGAGGAAGACCAAAGAGGAGGTTTATGGATGTAGTGAAAGAGGACATGAAGGTAGTTGGTGTGAGAGAAGAGGATGCAAAGGACAGGGTTAGATGGAGGCGGTTGATTCGCTGTGGCGACCCCTGAAGGGAAAAGCCAAAAGGAAAAGAAGACTAGTTTTGCTGGATGATAATTTTCTTTAGATGGAAGATAATATATAATCACTTGACTCTGAAACTTTTTGACTAGTGAGCCACACAAAATTCTAAAATTTAACATATGGGCCAGCTGGGGAGCAGATTGATGGAGTATTTATTTGTAGTATTGCAAATGACATGTTAAAATGATTTTATAAAAGGTTGTGGCCTTTAACAGGCAGCAAAGCACACATAGTCAAGGTTTAGTGTAGAAATGATTTTACAAAGGCATTTAATTCATAAAATTAATTATATTGTTTAAAAAAGTTTTGGGGCTGGATTACAAAGACTAACGGGCCGGGTATGGCCCATGGGCCACAGTTTGCCATACTCCATTTTACAGATATCAATCTTTCCATGATTGAGCATTTAGAGATAAGCCCCCTCGAAAGGTTTGTGATCAGTTCACAGTTCATCCTAACCAATGTCAGAATGTTGACTAACAAATATTTATGCATGAATCAAAATTAGTCTGCTCACAGTAAAGCCAAAGTTAGAAACTATTATTTTTTGTTTTTTATGGAAGTCAGCCGAGGCGAGGCTGCAGAGGGACATGGCCACGGGAGTCGTGTGCTGATTGACATACTCTTATTGACACACTAGAAGTGGATACTGTACTGAGAAAGCATTGCTAAATGTGGTGCTGAAGTGCTATCTCCAGATCAAGTGGAGAAACAGAGTACTGTATCTTTATGACAAGATTACAACAGAAAAATGACTGAATTAATGGATGGTTTACTGTAGATTAAACAGAAACGAAACATGACACAAAACAGTCTGTGTAGAAGACATAACATAAACAGTGAAACAATTTGAGAACAATTTTTGAAACTCTGATGCATGCTGGCAAAATTTATTACAGCAGGTATGTAAAAGTAAGAAATAGAGAGTAAATGTTGGCACAAAATTTTCTATTCTAGCTCAATATTAGAGTTAATGAGTCCAATAAGCCTTTGAAGACCTGCTCCTATCTGTATTATTGATGAGACAAAGATAGGTCTACCATGCTGTTAACAAGAAATGCGATCTGTCACTGTCTGTTTCCTGGAGCTAAACCCAGTAACTAGTGGATAGATTGAAACAAATAACTTCTCTTTCATTTTTTAGGCCCATTTTGGTGAAATGAAGATAGGGCTTGCCTTTATTTCATTGACTGATGAGAAGAATGAATGCATATGCATATTTAATGTATGTATCTAATATTTTTTCTTCCAACCTTTTATCATAAATTGCATTCAAGGATATTTCCTTTACTATGGAATTCATAATAACACAAGGAATTGTCACAGTCCCATTTCCAGTTTTCCCTCCAATGCTCTGTTTCCTGAATTCACTCCCACTCAATCCACTCATTCCTGTCACATTTGTTTCGGCAGCCACCTGCTTCCCATCTCCAATCAGGCTCCATCCTACTTAAGCTCTGCTCAGACCTCAGTTCACTGCCAGATTGTCAGAAACTCATCCTGCTCTTCAGGTTTCTTGGATGTACTTTTGATTTTGCTGTTTCCTGGATTTTGCTTGATCTTTTATGTTTGTTGAATTAAACTCTGAATATGGGCTTCTCCTCTAGTGTTTTCCACATGAGTCCTAACCACACCCGTGACAAAAACGACGGCCTGAAAGGTGGATTTTCTTTTACGGCTAAATCCTTTATGGTCATTTCAAGATGCAAATTTTCCAAATGTCAGTGTGTCTTTAACAAAATGTAGAAGCTCTTTTTTGTTGTACTAAATGTTCTAAAAATTCTCTCATACTTTAACCATTACTAAATACTTATTCTCTGCCAAGATATTCTTTCCACTTGAGTAGAATGCTATGTAAAGATGGTGATTTAACAACAGCGCAGGTACTCCTTGACCTGGTGCAATTTTATGTTGAAACAGGCGGTTTAGTTAAGTATTGATCTACAGATTCTTTTCACATTGTTGGAAATGGTTGAGAATCTATGCTTGACAGTTTGCAGAAGTACAAAAAGCTTGACAACATAAAGCGTATTCTGTGGCATTTATCTAGTTTGTTACTTGATGCAAACAGCAAATCAATCTTGCTACATTTTGGGGCTAAATCATACAGTGCGGGAATCAGAAGATTAACCTTTATTTCTTCATGAGTGAGGACTGTTTAAAAAACACAAATCAAACACAAATGTCGGATGCTATTGCTGTAATGACATACTACTAATGCAGAGGGTGACATTGTATTAAAAGATTTCACTGCATCTTACTGAGAATAATACTATAATATGAGTCTGATACAGATGAAAACAGTTACCTTCATATAAAATGATTACATATACTTGAAAATGTCCCTATAAAGCCACCATGTATCCTTGCTAAGCCATCCAGGTCTATAATGAATTTGATATAATGTATAAGCAGCTTTTCTTATGTGCTGCTTTGGTTCCTACCCTCCAGACCAACAAACCCTGTAATGTTCGGTGTCTCCTGGTGTAGGGTTGTGTATACTGGTTCGCACATCAGATGTGTGTTGTAACGCTTGAGAGCGATCCTCTCTTTTCTGTGCTGAGCCTGTTGTGACAAGCTTGTGGCTTGTTTTACACTGCTTCATTTAGTGTACATTTTGTTTGGGATTCTGCGCAGCATTTCTTTTCCCCATCTTTCCCCAGAGGATTTAGTCGTCACTTTATTTTAATAACCTAAAGCTGACTCCAAAAAAACAAAAGGCAAGAAAAACCTAAACCAACAAGCATTAAGTATTCCCACATGTTGAAGGAAGC
The DNA here is from genome assembly GCA_013358685.1 of Antennarius maculatus. Taxonomy (NCBI): domain Eukaryota; kingdom Metazoa; phylum Chordata; class Actinopteri; order Lophiiformes; family Antennariidae; genus Antennarius; species Antennarius maculatus. The sequence goes on along the minus strand of CM023618.1, from coordinate 6,979,978 downwards.
TGGATGGGCCGAATGGGTATGAGGTTTTTTCAAAAGTTTTTTAAGAATGGGTACAAGTTTTTTTTAAAGTTTTAAGTTAGGTTAATTGCAATTCTAGTTCTTTACACATCTCAGTGTAATTAACTATGAAAGTACATTTTCAAAATAGAAGACAAAATTAATTAATAAATTATGTTAATTGAAAAGATAACTGGGAGATTGTCTTCATCATTTCATAATTGTATTTTTATTTTTTATTTATTTATTTGCAATGTATTTGTGTGTGTCTGTTATTACTCACTCATTAACACTCATTAATAGTTATTTATTTTGACAGTAATTGATTTGAAAACACACATGCACACAAGACAAATCACCTGCATAACGGCAAATGCACACTCCACTTACTTTAAGATTGTCTTGCATCATTTTTATCTTATTACATTTTCTGTTACCGGCACTATGTGACTTTTTAATTGCACAAATAATGAAGTGGAGCATGAATGCATGCATGCTGTTGCAAATGCTTGATATTGATTTAAGCTTCTCTCAAAATGTGACTCTAATTTTTCACACAAACAAACTCATCTTCTTGGAGAAAAAGCTGAACATTTATAAACGTTCAGTATATTCAACTGACATAACACCAAGAACCCTGATGTACATTGAGAAAAGGTTAACTGGAAGGATAAGGGACACATGAGATTTGAATCTAGCGTATGGGCAGCCAAGGAGGATGTGAAGCCCCCAGCCGTCAGTAGCTCGGTGCTAGGATGATAGCTTTTTGTGTAGCTCAGCACTGGCTAATCCATCTTCTCAAGCCTCATCTTTTTCTCAGACTACATGGAGTTCAAAGAATCAAATGCTCAGTCTGACTGAAGCAGTTCTCCAAGCACCAGAAGCAAAATTAGACAAATTTACATGTAACTTTTTTTGATGTATGAGCCTCACACCCTACAACTTACCACATATTTCCCTGGGAGAGCAGTTGTCATTGAATTCATGAGAATTATGGATTTCTTCGCATTAATCTTACACCATCTGCATGAGTTTCCAGCCCCAGAACTCATTTCAGAATGTGTTTGAATATGTATAAAAAGCAACACAAGGTAAGATGTGGTGAAAGATGACCTATAGCAGAGCATCACTCATTTCCTCCATGCTGCAGCCTACATACAGACAGTTGCAATGTGCACTGCTATAGCATTCAGATACACATCAAGGAATGAATCTCTATTTCACAACAATGTCCCTTAGGCAATATTCAGGGAAAGCAACGGAGGCGTTTGAAAAGGTGGAGAGGAACGATGGCTGCACAGTGAAAGCTGCGTCCTTGAGTTAGACAGGGTTACAGCCCCCCATTGCTAATTACCACATTGAGAACATGCTGCTGTATTTGACACCTCTCTCTGTAAAATGCGGAAATATCAACCCTTTCCAATGGTAAAAAAAAAAAAAATGTGAAAATGCTGGAAAATTCATAAGTAAGGCTGCAAAACAAATCTTTTTAATAAGATTGTGTCTAGATCCATTTTTATTTGCATTTCACCAGCAGGATTAATGTGTTTTGCTTGCTGCCTCCTTGAAAGCAGACTCATATAGACTACTAGTAATTAACAAAATGGAATAAATGTTAAGGGAATGTTTCCCCTCACATTGCTGCTTTATTCATGTTCATATCAATGAGGCTAAAGCGTGACTAATGGTTTTAATGTTGTGTTTCATTACTTTTGAATAATTCAGCATTTGGGAGTGACATAAAAAGATTAATACTACACTTCCATCTGTCAAGGAAAGCAAAGACTATAGCTAGTCGCTGATTAGTTTCGCTTAGCTCGAAGACTCAAATCAGGGAAAGTTTCTGCATTGTTCTATCCAAAAATGGAGAGGAAAATCCGCAAATATGACCGCTAAAGCTCATTATTTATCACTTTACCCTTTCTAGTTTCATCATTTCACTCATTCATAATAATTTAGTTAAACTAGAGCTGGAATCTGATGGTTTCATATTTGTGTCATAGGATCACTGTTCTTAATTTACAGATGGACATCCTGAATAGCTGAACACTGGGAAAAAAATAAAATAATAAGATTGAAGGTAACATTCACAAGTCAGGCCATCCTAAATGAAAAATTTCCCTTATAGCACCAAAACCCTTCTCTCCTATGCCGACATTTACAAATCATATATTTTATTTTTGCTTGATAATGGAGGAGATGAATGTCAGACTGCAGCAGTACATTCATGCAAAGCATAGAATTAAATAAAGAAATATAAAGCACTCAGAGCACAGACCTTTACCAAGGCAGCTCAATTTCCCCATTATGTCATTGCACTTTAAAGTCCCATGATAGTTTGGCCCTCATATAATATGACTCATTGACCATGAAAACTTATCCTCAGAATTATAAGAAACATGAGTATCATTTTAAGTTTAAAAGATATCCAAGAAAATAATATGTCACTAATGGCAACCGTCTTCAGAATCTGATGCTGCATTTCTGACACCTAATTGAGATCCTAATCTGATGCGTGGACAATTGTGGAGATGTCATTGTGTAATAATATATATAAATTATTGTTCTTAAGTTGAATTGTTCATAAGTCGTTATTTATTAAATATCAATCGCCCTTTGAGGTCACTTAAATGTCATTACAACTCGAAATACAAAAGTGCTATTCCCTAAGACTTACCAGAAATAATAACAGGACATTAAAAAAAAGACATAACTGAAACACAATACTGTAGCACCATAATGTAACTTTTACATCTCTACCTCTGCTGAATGCATTTTATCCTCAGTGGTGTAGAGGCTTTAATCCACCAAGGTACTCCACCGCACTTACATGAATGAGCTTACATGAACTGATGCGCTATGACACAATGCTTTATGCTTATTTCTATTACATTTCTCAGTTAACTCGACCAATAATTAACATCAAAACAACCGGCCAACATTGGTTCCTATATCATTTGACTCCTACAGGGGGACAACCTCGTCAATAATTTAAAAACAATATTAAATAGCATGCATGTTGTGACAGAGTTTTCTTAGAGGTATTCTGTATAGTCTTCACTGCTGGCTTTAACTTTAAACATGACCTGATGTTTGCAAACGTCGCCATGCACATAAATACATTGTGGGTTCGTTCCCTGCATGCTCAGAAGTTCGCAGAGATTTGGATAAAAGGACAAAATGCTGCAGATGACGCACCCACAGGGAAGCTGAAAAGACCTCATGTAGTCCAACTGTTCACTTAGTTTTAAATTTGCTGAGTTATTTTGACATCACATGAAATCTTAATCTATGGGGTGTTAACGTTACTCTGCTTGGCGTGGGTTGCAGCAAAAAGGGGAGCTACAGTAGTCGGATATGGCGGTGCGTCATTGTTTGTATCTACGAATATTCATAAGTCGAATGCTCATATAATGAGAATTACATATATATATATATATATATATATATATATATATATATATATGTTATGCACGTAAAGCTTGGCATTCACCAGTATCTGCACGCTTTCTGATGTTGAGCCAATCATAGCGTGTTATGTCATCTGCAAACCCAAGTGTGTTTCTGTGAGCCGAGCACATCTGTCACCTACAAGCTACCAAAACAAAGAAGAGACAAACCAGGATTACAACACAAACCGTGTGACCTCATTCTCTGCTCAGGGACACCAGCTCTCCACTAATGGAAAATATCTTATATATAAAACCCTTAAAACTTGAGAAAGATGAAAAAGAGGCTTGGTTTGATGCGGTAAAATCTATGGTGACTTAAAAATAAAAAAGGACAAACAAAACTATTGTTTACTGCTATTGTCATTTAACCACAGTTGCTACTTTTCCACACTTCGTAAATCTAACCACAGTGCACATGGGACTCAGGATGTGATGCATGGTTTTCCACAATCAATTTTCTCTTCATGTCAGCTATACTTTCTGTAATGTTTCCTCCGTAAAGCGCGAAAAAGAAGTAAAGTAAAAGTAATTTTGCGTGATGCACAGCTTTGAGCCTCAGACCACAATAGGATGAGTGGCAGCGTGAGCTAGATATCTCTGATTCTCTGTCTCTCCCTCCATCTTTCTCATGCCAAACTGAACCCCACAGCTTTCCTAAAGCTCCACTTTGCCACGAATTAAGCTCTAATGCGCCTCTTCTGTCTATTGATTTTTAGCCATGCATTTCCTGTCCTGCTTTGATGTCATTGTGGTGTCAGTGTATGGAAGATTCCAGATAAAATTATGGAGGGTTTTAGCTTCTAAGCTTGTTATTTCAGGAGATTATTTGGCCGCAGTTGAATTAACATTTTTATTCTCTTTTTGGCCAAAAAATGGATTATGTGACTCTGTTCTGCAGAGGCGATATCAAATGCCCATCGCTTACATGCAACTACCATGAACCCCCACTGCTGTGGAGGAGACCAATGCTGATTGGCTTGTGGAGAGTGAAATAAAACACATTCACCAGATGTAGGACAAAGAGCTCATTATGTACAATAGTTGAATATTCACTCATTTCCATGTCATTGAGTTTTTCTAAGCTCTGGTGTTCTTGTTGACTGAACTGACCCAAAATGTCCAGTTGTTCTGGCTCCCTGTTTGAGGTATTGGAAAAAATGAGTTTTATTTTCTTTTGATCCACAGGGACCCGATCACAGCTAGCTACGAAGGAGCTGAACTTGTGCAGGAAAACAACCCCCGCCTGCACTCAGCAGAGTGGATGTGGTCCATTGGTCCCTCAGCAGAGCTCAATACAATCTGTACAGGAACAGAATGAGACACACTGCAAAGCGCTAAAATACAATACAAACAAAAGGCAGATTAATGGCCAGGATAATCACAACCCAGAGATTTGTCCCTGTTTGTGTTTGTATTTTCTGACTCAACAATTTCTACCCAGTGCTGAACTTTTCCCAAAGCCTGACACATGGCTTTAAAGAGCAGCTGTGTTTCAGATTCACATCTCATTAAAGCACCACTGAGCAGCATAACGGCATTCAATGAAATTACATCAGTATAAAACCACTATTAATACCAAAACACTATCCAAAAAAGTTGGAGAGGAGTCAGAAAATGGGGAAGAAACTGTTTGTTTCTTCTACAACAACCCGTTTTTTTTTTTTTTTAAGTAATTAATTGCAGTTAATGTAGTTAATAACTACAAAAACACATCTTTACATCCGTGGTGCACTGGCGTCGCGCCTGGAGCTCCCCCCCACACATGCTCTCAGTCAGCTGGGATAGGCTCCAATTCCCCGAGACCCGCCAAAGCAGATGAAGTGGTTGTGAAAATGAATGAACATTTTTACATTGAGCAGTATTAGCAATCATTTTGACTCTTGTGACTGATCATCTTACATATGTAATCGAGCATTCACTGGATGTTTATCTACCTGGTGCTAAACAAGTCAGTCGGAGAACCTAAACTCAACCCACACAGCTTTATTTGCAGGTGGTCCTGGAACGCATTACCTGTGAGGAACGAGGGATCACTGTATTCACATTGAAATTCGGGACATTGTTGTTTTAGACATCAATTACATACAGGTACTTTATACAAGTTGACTCAATGTGACTCTGTTACCTTACTTTGACATTTTGAGGCAAATGCATTCCATATTTTCCAAGCCAGGACAAAGGCAAAAAAATGAATACCCAATAACTCCACAATTCCATTTGGACACTTGTTCGGAAGTTGTGCAGTTCTGCTAACAAACCAACCAACAGAGAGACAGGTGAAATCAAAAAACTAAAAAGTACAAATAATCTTAAGTCACATAACGACATCAAGAATAGTCAGAAGGAAATATAGACATAAGTGTAATACTTAATAAATATGATCATTAAACTGTATTTTGTAAGGTGAAGTTTATCAAGTGATTGATCTATCCTTTTGATCTGATATAAACGAGAGCTACAGTAGAGCCATTAGTCATTTAATAAAAAATTAATCAGCAGCTCTTTTGATAAACATCTGACTGTGCAGGTAATTTTTCAGACCAAAGGCAAAACATAGTTTCAGTCTTTCACTTTAAAGATGTGTGGCTTTTCAGCACCTGCATGTAAAAATCAAGTCAATTTTAATTATGTAGCCCAATATCACAAATCACTGTTCATCTCAAGGGGCTTTAAACTCAATACAGCATGCGACGCCCTCTGTCCTTGGACCTCATGTGATATAATAATGAACACCTCTGAGATTGGATACGTGTGAGTTTGTGTTAGTGAAGACGTAGCATTGTGCCATGCTTAAATATGATGACTCTGTCTCATCTGACCTTTATATATGATGATACAAATGTAACAAATGTAAATGTCTCCTGAACAGATGGTTTTCTTTCACTTAAAACACTTAAAAAACAATATTTACTGTTTTTTGTTATTCTTTGATTAAAAAATGACTGAGATGTATTACATGAACATATTTTCATGTATACAGTAATCACTTTTCCTGTGTAAACCTTGAAGCAATATACATGGAGTGCATTAAACTATAAGGAACTCATAATAGCTGAATTTTCTGATGCTGGTTATTAAGAATGTCTTGATCCTGCAGAGATATTACTCCCATTAAATTAACTGTTTATCTACCAGGCTGCAGTACTTCACTTTATGCTGCTACACCTCTAATATGATGGTGTTCTCTGAATGATAGTGAGGGACGAACAATGGTGGCATGTCTGAGCTGTACATTATGATTGTTAAGTAGTCAAAGGGCTGTGATGGTTGTCAAGCATATTTTCCTTTCATTAAAGCACCAATGCAGATATTAAACTTCATGGCCTCCTATGCCAAATGAATGCTTAAGTACAACATATGTTATCACTGTTATGACTTTTGAAATGTGAGATCGTAAAGCCATCATGAGAAGAGAAATAGAGACTGAATCAGCAGACATTTTGCCTTCAAAACAAACAAACCACAGATTTTTTCAAAACTCGTACTGATTCTGGATACCAGGAAATATCCTCTTATTCTCGGCGTCAAATTAAAGATGTATGTTTTATTTTAATGTGCAGTAAAGTCTATTAATTATACATAGATCAAGCCTTTTAAATAAGAGCTGGAATCTTTTTGAAATATTTCTTTTACTGCATGTTGTGATTTCAGTTGGGATCGCTTTGAGCTTTAGATTTTTCATCTCTTTATTTTGTCTATTTCTTATGTGTTAAATATTTTTTTTTTAAATAAAAAGCTAAATGAAGAAACTTTAATGAAGAAAAATGAAGACTTTGGGGAGAATATTAACTGTAATAATATAGGGGAAATGGAAAACACCAAAGGAACAGAAAAACAATTTCCTTACGGCAGTGGGTAGTTAATTCAATACAAGTAAACACAGTTTCTGCCTTCATCTATAAAACAACAAAGTTTGAATAAAGTAGCAAAAAATGAGACACAAGTATGCATCAACAAGCAGGTTAAGCCAGGTGACTTTGGTAAGACAACAATGCGATGGAGTCGGCTTTCAATGCAGGTGGAAAATTATTCCAAAAATGTTAAGCAATTATTAAATGGATTGCCAATAGATTTGTCAAACATATTAATAGATTAGGAAAATGACACTAAACGACTTTAGTGATGAATGATCAATGACTATCAGTAAGAATAATTATCTCCTGTTTATCAACCTGCTAATTAGTGTTAGTGAACATAGTAAAAATCTTCTCACGTTTTTGTCATAGTGAACATGTTAGATCAGCAGAATTTACCTCAAATGTGAAAATAACAACAAGCCTCTTAAAATGAATACAGCTGTTGGAGCTACTGTGGCTAACAACATAATTTCTTTAAGTAGTTGAACAGTGTAATTTTCTGTAGGGTGGTTGTGATGGAATCAGTGGCAGAGAAATAAGTACTATGTCTAACAAATGTGTCTAACAAGTGTCTTTTTTTGTAAACGGGGAGATTTTACCATTATGAGGAACCATTTGACAGTACACTAAAGATTCTCTACACAGCTCAAACAGATCTGTGATATGAGATTTCTTTACAATCAGCAGTTGAATTTAACAATATTCTGCAATCAAGCTAAAATCCTAAAACTGTCATGCCTTTTGCTTTCAGACAACAAATAAATCACACCACAGCCTGCTTGGAAGAAGTCTGAGTCCAACCTTTTTATGCTTTTGGAAATGTACCAGGGGTTATCTTACCTGAATCCAACAGGTTAGGTGTGAAACCTTCACCTTAGTGTAGGTGTCTGCACCATATAAAGAAGTTACATAACACTAATTGCGTGCATTTCTTTTCCTTCTGCCATTCTAGAGGCTCAGAACTTCAATATATTGATGCAGTCAGAGTCATAAAGAAATAAAAAAAAATTTTTTTGAAGTGTAGAAGTACATCTGTGTAGTGGTCAGGGTTGAAATCTGGTCACAAACCTCAACCCTGACCAGATCTGCCAACTTCTGGACCTCTGCCTAAGCACCACCTATTTCCAGTACAGAGGGAGCTTCTATAGGCAGAAACACGTTGATGTCTCCTATCATGGCCAATTGCACATGGAATAAGTGGAACACAGGGCCCTGAACTAGTTCAACAGAACAAAACCAAGCTACTGGTTCCGGTACGTGGACGACACAAGGGTCAAGATCACAACCCACGAGGTGCTGAACACATCAACTTGGTGGACAGAAACATCAAGTTCACCAGAGAGGATGTAAAGGACAACAGATTGCCCTTTTTGGATTGTGAGGTCTGCATAAAAGAAAACAGGAGTCTGACTGTTGGGGTATACAGGAAACCAACACACACGGACCAGTACCTGCTTTTTGACTCTCGCCATCCACTGCAGCACAAGCTTGGTGTCATCAGGACCCTGCAAAATATGGCTGATAAGCTACCAACCATTACCCAAGACCAAGTAAAAGAACACCATCACCTGAAAGGGACAATGAAAACCTGTAAATATCCTGGCTGGACCTTTGTGAAGCCTCACACAAGATCCAGAGGAGAGAATAACCCAGTGAGGAGAGAAGGAGAGCAATAGTAAGTGTATAGTGATCCCATATGTGTCTGGAGTGTTTGAAAAACTGAGGAGGATCTTCAACAAACACCAGGTTCCTGTGTATTTTAAGACAGGCAACACCTTCAGACAAAGACTGGTTGACCCAAAAGACCTCACACCACACAATCAGAAGAGCAATCTGGTATATGCAGTCAAATGCAGCTAGGAATGCTCACATGTCTACATTGGGGAAACTAAACAACCACTACACAGGTGCATGGCTCAATACAGAAGAGTTAACTCATCAGGACAGGACACAGCAGTCTTCCTTCACCTCAAGGAAGAGGGACACTCATTTCAGGATACCAATGTTCAGATCTTGGACAGGGAAGAAAGATGGTTTGAGAGAGGAATGAAAGAAGCCATCCATGTCCAAGTGGAGAAGCCATCTCTGAAAAGGGGGGGAGTGGTCTGCGACATCATCTTTCGCCCATTTACAATCATGTCCTTTCGAAACTCCCAAAAAGATTGTCTCAGCAGATTAACCCAAGTGATGTGCCTCATGCTAATGACCCTCATTAGTATACTGTACAAAGCTGAAGCTCAGATTTCGGCGACCCTCTTTTAACACCCCAGGGCACCCCATCAACCATCATTGAAGAGCCAGCGTTAAAATGGGAATAGCACTGACCACACCCCACAGCGATAATAAGCTGGGACAAGACCAACCACCTTCAGAACTGAAGAAGCCTCGTGGATGAGAGGCAAAACGTCTTCAAGAAACTTAAAGTCCAGTCGATTGATTTAAACAGCTTTGGATAACCATGACCTGGATAACTGAGAATACAGACATCGCAGAAGTGCAATCTTCCTTCTTAAATTGGCAATAGGGCTAAAATAATTTCTTGCTTTACAAAACTTGACAAGAAAGAAAGTCAGAGGATGGACAGATGAACAGACAGACATGCAGACCGACAGACAGACAGGCAGACCTGCCGACAGACAGACATTGCATTGGTTTCTGGCAGACGACATTGCTGCTCGGCTACACACCTAAAATGTATTATGTATTATATATTATGTATGTGTTTATGTATTATGTATTATGATTTATTATGCAACATGCATAATAAACTCCCTGTTGTGTTTGTAAAATTCCATACTATGGGTAATCATAGTTGTTGCAACAACATAGTTGTTGTAACCAGACTTCTGACTTTAGAGTTTGTAAGATTGAGGGAAATATGTGAAATACAAGCTACAGGAAATGCAAACATGCAGACACTGTATATGAACCATAATTCAGTTGTTTGCACTGGGCAGTTAGATGGAATCTGGCTGATAGCTGAAGGGCAACTATGTTGTCCTCTTATCTCCAATGATGCAGTAACTGAAACAACACAACTCTGGCTGTAGAACACAGACTCGATGCAAATACTTTCACTCTCTGGCGCAGACTCATTGAAGACAATCGAACCACTGGCTTTCTGGACATGTTAAAAAGTGTGTTAAGAGTTAAATATATTGAAAATTAAATTTCTTACATACAGCATTACACATATTTATTATATTATAAATATTATATTAATATTATATTATATATATATATATATATATATGCAATATTAGAGAAAGGAAAAATGTCTCAATTTCATCTGCAGCAAATTTAATGATTATAATGATAATGATGATGATGATGATGATGATGATAATAATAATAATAATAATAATAATAATAATAATAATAATAATAATAATAATAATAATAATGTGCAATGTATCAACCAATTGCTATAGTCTGTCATCAAATAAAAGTTTGTAGGAAGTGTTAGTTAATGTTTTTGTAAAAAGTGTGGACAGTCATCATCATCATCATCATCACACACCTGCTGTATTATTAAGTTGCGGGAAGTGAAACAACCTTCAAACACACAATTAGACCTAATTGTGTGTTTATTCACAAACATATGTAACACCAATAATGTGCTGCTTAACAGCTCCTGTTGTTATTGGTCCAGGTTTATGCTGCTGACAACCATCATTTCATACCCTTGGAGTGAGCTAAAATTTCATTAGGTCTTACCCTTGCTGTGAGATGATTTGGTCTCCAGCTTGTATTCCACACTGTGCAAGCTGCATTCACAGAAAATATGAGACTGTCAAAATGACCTTTCCCCACGACTCACAGGGACTGCTCTAATTGGCATTTATTTTATTGTTATCAAGTGGGGCAAACTGAAACGTTCATGTGTGTGCTGTCAAGTCTCCATTCCATAAGAAATTTTAAAAAGTATCTTGGACCATCTGTTTAAAAGTAGAATATAATATTTATATTATAAGTTGCTTTTTATTGATCTGGTAGATAAAAATCCTCATACTGGTTTATTCCACTACTTTGCCTTGAAACGATACGAGATCAATACCAATGGAAGAAAATAAATTGTACACTTCATGGATCTAATGCGAACAGTCATAATCGATCTCATCATGCAACATTATAAGAAAGGTCATACCTTGCAAACAGCGTGGCCTCTCCTCATCTGTTCAATCAATACTGACATTTTATCCACAGAAATAGTATTGGGAGATGTTAGGCTGCTACACTGCAGCTAGTTACCCAGGCATTTAAGCTTCAGATGGAGACATGTCTATCTATATATGAAAACAGGTAAAAAAAAAAATTCCCATACATCCCCTCATAACCAAATAAATATGTTCAAACACACAACAAAGATCTTTATTTGATTCCTTTCCATGGACAGAATAAATCCTTCTGAATTGTGCTAACATTATTGATACCAGACTTCCAGCTGGTGCGCTCTTCCATTGTGTGCCTTTCTGTCTAATCCCATGTTAGACCATGTCATGCCCATGATCTTGATTTTAGGTTCCGTGTCCACAATTAGAAATCGGTTTTAGCTCTCCTTCCTCTCCCTCACAACAGATGGATTCACAGATGGACACCACAACATCTCATTGGCTGACTGGCTCAGGCGGCAGCCAGTGCGTCATGCTTCAGTCTATCCCCGCTTACGGTCCAAATCTCTGAATATGTGTTTTATATGGCTGTAAATCACTGATTCATCGTCATCACACATATGACAATAAAACGGTAAAAAGAGGCAGAGCGTGCTGCAGCACTCAAACCATGTCCAACCCCCAACAAGGATACACAAAAGCCACAAATGCTTGTTAGTGCGGTCATTACGTGGAGTATGTCGGCTCTGACAGGGCTGGGAGAATCTCCCTCACAGCTCCAACTGTTTGGACTGATGACCGTGTCAGATCCCCCTCCTGCCTCCTGCTTCACTGGTATCCACCAAGAACGGCTGGAGAGATTGGAGTTTCGGACCATCATTATCAGACAAATATAGCCAGGGCTCAGTGTTGCGTTGCAGAATTTGGTAACTGCTTTTGCTTAGTGAGCCGTAGCCTTAATGGCTATCAGCTCTCAGGAGCTGAGCTGTTGAACTTCCGTGATAACCTAGAGAGCAAAAGAGCATGAGCATGGCCTCTGATCGTAACCTGATAACATCCATGAATTATCTTCATCATGTCATGCTGCTAGAACACAGTCTAGTGAGAGGTGGTAGCCAAGTAGACAGATAGTGTTAGCTGGAAGCCCCACAGCTCTTTAGCTTTTGTTACAGCCAAATCATCTCTGATTTCAGGGGAGCTACAATGAATATCCTAGAGGTGTATGCTAAACTATGGCGGGATCATTTCCATGTGTGTCTGCTGAAATTTTTATGCTACCCATCATTTTTTCCCCAGTGGCTGGTTCTGAATAAATATAATTTCAAGCAAATATACTGGTTGATAACAATCACCTGGTACTAATCAACTTCTAATCAATGACCCCAATTATAATCACATAGATCATCATTTAGATCGATAATTGATATTTTTAAATCAATGTCAATTTGAATATTCAAAAATCAATGCACATCCCTAAATACAGAAGTACTTTTGAAACATGACGCAAATTTTCACTTAGCTTTACTCGTGCAGATTTCACTATGGCATGAATTGTACCTTTGCCTGACTGTATGTAATGGGGCCAGGTGAAAATTTAAATAATATTTAGGGTAACACACCATTAATTTTACAAATAGAAGAAATAGTGCCAGGTTAGCTATTTCACTACAATGACAATGGCACTCAAAAATACTGTGAGTTGTTATGGATGCAATATTTGCAATATTCACATCTTCGTTTGGTGTGTGTATCTATATATACAGTATATATATATATATATATATATATATATATATATATATATATGCATGTACAAGCACACGCAGTATATACACACACCTTTCCCCACTCCCTATAGACTATCATAAGTCAGAGTGGGACGTTGAGTGCTTAACTGGCTCACAGACAAAAAGTTTCATTGACACTCTGAGTAAAACGAGTTGCTCAGTGAACAAAAAGCGTTGAAAGTGCTGACAAGCTGATCACAGGGCTGCAGGGAGAAGAAGTCAGGAAGACAGAGAACGAAACAGAGTGAGCAGAGGAAGAAGACTGACATGTCTGTATAATATCTTTGCACTCACTCACATCTGATCCTCTAGCAGATGCTCCAAAGATGATGAAACTTTGTAAGCATCCTCATCACAAGAATTGCAGGACTTGCTGGCATCACAGCAACAGGGAATCACTGACAGGCCTATTATATCTATTCCCTGCAAGGGGAGCCGTCCCCTCCATCATGCTGCTGTCTCAGTGATATCACATGTCACCTTTGCAAGATTCTGATCCACTCTATGTGAAGTGAAAACTGATGAGTGCAGAGCCGTAACAACTGAAAAGTGTCAAACAAGCAGCCAGGTTGATATAGACAAGACTGTTAAGAGTGCGTGAAATAACATGTGCTGCTGTTCTTTTGACACCGTGAATGTGTAAATACATAAAGCAGAAAATATTTGGTGTTTGAGCCCCTCAGAGATCCCATTAGTCAGAATCACTTCCTCCATATTCCTCCCTGGTCTATCACTCCTATGGAGACAACTTTCCTCTAACGTTGATTTAACCTCCAGCTCAGCCCTCCAACAAGAGTAAAGCTGAGGAACACACTCACGGTTCATTTCCTCTTTTGTTGCCTCACCTTTACGGCTCCCATGGGGAGTACGAAGTTGTTTTGGCAGGTCAGCAGAAACCACCTTGCATTTTACTGCTCCACTACATTCCTTTAATCTCTAGGTAACAGGCTGTATCAGCAAATGTCAATGTACTTTATTCAGCACAGCAGAGTTTTATTGAATGAAGACATTAAATCTAATTGGAATACTCAAAACTGAAAAACATCTTAACAAGGCCAAATATACGAAAGTGCCTTATCCTGGAATTCCACATCCAATATATTAAGGTTGAAATAAAGTATTTCTGAAAGAAGAATTTCAAGGGAACTCAGCAGAGTGGATAAATCACAGTCTCTTTTAATTAAGTCCTAAACCAAATCCCAATTACACATATGCACCATCCAAATAGCTGTCATCAGGTCTCTGTAGGAGTAAGAAAAATAAAAATAACTTCTTTATGCATTGAAAAATTCCATTTTTGGAGCAGCAAGGAAAGGATAATTTTTTATGGATGTGCCACTTTATCAAGGGCCACTCCTAAATGTAATGATTTCTTCCAAATCGTTTTATGGTATTACATCATGCAGTTTATGCATAGCTATCAAATACAGAGGTCATTAATTAATAATATTGTCGCCGCACAGCAAGGTGATTCTGGGTTCGAGTCTCGCGCTGTGCGGAGTTTGCATGTTCTCCCCGTGTCTGCGTGGGTTCTCTCCGGGTTCTCTCCGGGTTCTCTGGCTTCCTCCCACCTCCAAAAACGCTTCAGGTTAATGGACTGGTTAATTTGTCAGGTTATTAAACCCACAGAATTCAATCAATCAAGGATCAAACTATCCAATGAATAGAGAAAAATAACACCAAACACAAGTTACGATATTAACTTCGTTCAAAATAGTTTTGTCAAAGTTAAAATCGGCTTAATTACTGCATTGTGGGAAATGTAGTTTTGGTCAAAGCACACTTTGACCTATTTATTTTTAGACACTCTGATCTTTAATGCTCTCGTGGGCCACATAAAATGATATGGCGGTCTACATTTGGCCCCTGGGCCATGAATTTGACACATTTGATCGAGATAATTAAAAAAAACACCAATATATTCATCAATTTATGAGCCACACGGCCAATGAACTGTTTCTTTATATACTGTATAGTGTTCTTAAACTGTTTCTTTAGCTTAAAACCCTGCAGATAAACTAAGCTAGCATACACAACCATGTTTCAATGTACTGTCTATTTTCATTGTGAACTGCAAAACAGTAAGACAAAATGACCCGAGTCGCTACCATACATCATTGTTTAACTCCAGCTGGCTTGCATACACACTGCAGCTACCGGCTTATTCTAATCATGGGTATTTATAAGCTTAAGAAACTCCTGATAGAGAGAGAAAGAAAATCAAACGCTGTTATATTTCTGCAACTGCTCTAAAACCACCTTGTGTGTTCTGCCAAAATATCCGAGCCATGCTGCGGGCTCAATATGCCGCAAAGAAGCAGAAGCCAAATTGTCTAATCTATTTTCAGTCAGTAAAATGGAGGTTAACAGTAAAAAGGCTGGTATATTGTGACCTCAGCTCAATAAAGGACGGGGCTTTCGCCAATTAAGGGGCCTTAGCACACAATGATGTAAGGACAGTATCTTTACACTTGCTCCTGTTGGCATTTCACATGAAACACACTTCCAAACACATTGATCTTGACTCCCAGATGAGACATAACAGTACCTACTTCCCAATTACTCGCATGGGCTTATTCTTCTGACACACAGGAAACACACCGGATTGGTTGCAAGTCATGACAGAAAAGCTTAGTGGAGGTGAATTTGTGGGCAGAGTGGGAGAGCTGCCAGCCTTCAAACATGCACCGAGCTCAGAGGCAGATTTACCGTCTGCACTCTCTTTCAGGCCCCTGTGTTTGTCCTGTCTCTGGTGGGTACTGAGACCTTGCTCGTCCAACGAAAACACAGTCAGTGATAGCTCAGTGAGGCATGAAATTGATTTTGTATTAACAAACAAGGGGATCTGTTTCTCCCATACTGTTAATCAAATCATTTCGAGGAATGAGGGGAAGATGAGAGTAAAATCATTAACTTCCAACACTAAATCAGGTTCACTGCCAACCTGTTGTCCCATTAACCCTGAAACCTGTTCAATAGCTAATTAAGGCATGACACCCCAGTTAATCATGAATGACTAGCCCATTTATAGTGGTAGCTTCATTACCATTGGCAGCACACACTGATTGCCCACTCCTTTGCCATGCACGCACACACACGCTCACACACACGCACACGCGCACGCACACACTGACATACACACACAGTGCACACTGAGGATGAACGTGACACAGTGTCTCACGCCAACTCCCCTTCTGCACGACTATTATTGGAATAGATGGAGATATCAAAGAACATGCTGCAAGTTGCAGGTGGTAGCATTCCTGAAACTCCGTCACCCACCAGCTTTTGTCTGCGGTATTGAATTTTAAAGTTGGTCAAGTCGATTTTGGTTTTATGTTTTGAACCATTTTATGTCTTTAATAGATGTAGACTCTGGATAAATACCAAGAAACAAGGGGAGACAAGAAACAAGGGAAAAGAAGGTATTGATTCCTACAAAGGCTTGCTAGTCATGAGAACATCTTGGTTTATTGATCCTTAAAACCCCTTGACCACCAGAACCCTCATTTAAAATCAATATATAAAACCCTTCTGAATACAGATCCCCAAAAAGTAGCTACCAATGAATAAATAAGGAATTAGTGAATAATTACACATATGAACCGTTTCATAAAAGCAAGATGATTATTTGTGGAACTGTTTTATTACTTAGCAACAGAGAGAGGAGCTAGCGTTAGCAGCAAGGTAGTTCCTTTAGGCTAAAGTCAAGCATACTAATTCCTGTCAATACATTTTTTATCCTATTTTTTTGGCAGAAACTTTCCACTATACGACGGCCACAATCATTTTTATTATCAATTCAGGTCCCAGCATTTGTTCGGGGGAAAAATTAATTGCTTAAATACAATTTTCACATGAAACACACATCCAAACACATTATACATAAACTCCATTTAGGAGCAAAACATCTACATCAAAGAATGAGTTCCTTGTTAAGCCCATTAATTCTATAAGTGTCAACAAAATCTGTCCAGTAGGTTTTTAAACGAAGAGTGTTCATCATGAGATTGTGTCGCTGCTGGCATGATCATAAATGCTGACGCTATAGAGGATGGTCTTCAAATTGCAGGAACTGTTGATTGCTTTTAGGTGCGTTCGTTGTGTAATGTACATTTTGTGTAAGTTGACAAGTTACAATGATGGCGCCTTTCTCATGGAAATGTTTTATTCTTGTATAATTAAGTCTGTTTTGACCTTCTCTCATAACTGCTATTTTTTGGTCACTCACCTTGAAAAGCAAGAACAGACTTCAACGTGCAGCAAAGACATGCAGGAAAACTTCCAGATTAAGTCTGAATGGCCTCCTATACACAGTTAGAGCCACAAAGAAGACAGACTTCATACTAGCAGACAAAAGTCACCCACTGTCCACTGAATACAAGCTGCTGCCGTTAGGTCACAGATTTATCTTCCAAGGACCAGGACCATGAGACGTTAAAAACTCATCCATCCTTGCTACCATTGCCCTTATAAACAGACTCAGGTAACTTTTATTCTGCACTTCACTTCGGCATGGTGTGTTTTCTTGTTTGTGAGTCAAATTATTAGTTTCTATTCTCTGTTGGCTATAAAACAAACAACCCCCAAGTGATTAGAAAGTTTACCTCGACCTCGACCTGACCTGAATTAAACACCACAGCACACAGTTGGCAACACTGGTCACAAGAGTTACACAATAAGAAACAAAATATGTCGTTACAAAACATACTTTTGTAAAGTATGTATAAACATTTTGGAAAGGTTAAAAACTATGAAAAACCAATGTAACCAATGTCAGTGTAACCAAACCAATGCAGAGCCACTGCCGGAGTGACAGTAGAGCGGATTGTCCAATGTTCCCAAGATCAGCAGTTCAATTCCCGCTCCAGCCCAACCACCTTGGAGTGTGAGCTGACAGTGGGAGGTGTTAGCTCACCTCCGGAGCACTGCCGAGCTGCCCTTGAGCAAGGCGCCATTCCCCCATTACAAGGACCTGCCCGTCACTCTACCTCCCATGGCATGCCTACAGGCCCCCCTGTGTGTGTGCGTGTGCTGCAGGGGCCTGTACCCACTAACATGTATGCATGCTTTTGATTAAGAATTATTGGTAGAGTGTGCTCTTAATTTCCCTTCAGGGATTAGACTAGTATACTAAATAAAAAATAAAAATAAAAAAGTAAGCTGAGTTTGAGTTTAGATGAATGCTTAAAAAGTCTACATTATTCAGTGGTTATAGTACCTATTGTCTCATTTATATATTTTACTTAATTTATTAATATTATTCATTTCAAAATAAATGTATTTAATGATAGCTATGCTCATACCGTGTTTGTTCTAAATATACAATTTGAATTAATAACGAATATAAGGTTAAAGATGATTCCAATCACACAGGAAGGGTCTCAATATAGAAAATCAATTACTGTGCCGTCACCAGTTCCTCCCAGACACTGAATGAAGATCCTCTGAATGGGTCCGTCGTCTGCAGCTGTCCGTGGGGCTGAACAAGACATTAGTTGCTCTCTAACAGTGTGATCAGTGTGCTCTGACACCTATCTCGTCAGCGGTTCCCAAGCCATCCTGCTTGAGGGACCAGCTCTGACAGATAGCGGCGCTGAGGGAGGCCTTTGTAGTGAACTGTTCTGAGTGGGAGTATCGATTTTTCTGTTTGTCTCCCCTGACTGTGGCAAGGCAGAGGGTAGTTGAAATGACTCCCTCAGCTCTGGAGCCCATTCTCTCATCTCCCCTTAGCCGTGTATAAAGATAACTATACTGTAGCCTGATTCTATATGTACCAGGGCATCTGCTGCAAAGAACCGATGCTGGCCAGAGGTTGTTCATCCTCGCTGTGTAAAATGTGAGTCTCTCCCCTCCACTGCACATCAATAACTGAAGCCTGGCACTGCAGGACATCTCTTTTGGTTCCATTTTCATTTGTAGCCATGAATAACAATTTCTGGGTGACCTTCCCTTCCCCATCAACAAACACAAGGGGACATTAATTCTTTTGCTGTTACAAACTTACCATTGGGTGACATTAAAAAGCTGTAATGTATATTTCCCTGTAGTTCTAACGTAAAAAAAAAAAAAAAAAAAGAGAGAAAGTAAAAATGCTCACCTCAAATGCACAATGCTGGCACAGCTTTGACTTTGATCTACTTTCAGCAGACATCACAGCAGGCAAAATTTATTGCTGCGATTGCAAGTGTGGCGCGTTAATTAAAAACAGTAGCGGTTAGCCTTGCTTCGACGTTGTTTGTCATTTTAACATGATAAAACACAGCCGCTCATCAAAGCCCTGTATAAACAGGTGTTCTGTTTGCTCTAATTTATCAAGCATCAGTGCTGCGGTCCTGTGGGAGCATGGCTCTGTGCTTTTGCATTTAAATTATTACACCGGTAGTCAGACATGTAACCTCACCGGGTCACGATTTCCACTGCAATGTAAATGTCAAACTGAAACATGTGTAAAGGCTTCCCGTAGACAAAGTTGTTGTCTGTGATGAATCATTTCATGTTGCAGTCACACCAAAAGCAACGGTATCAACAGATCACATGCAAAGGCAAAAAAAGACAGTGTGTGATATTAATTAACACACTCTGGAGCATATAACAATTTCCTGTGTGATTCCCAGAGGAAGCGGCAGACCCATCGTCAGCTCACACAAACTGACGAGGCTGTAAATCAACACAGACGTTTAACAGCAATTAAAGGTACCTTAAGTGGTGCTCTATATCCAATTAAATAATAAATATCTCATATGACACTGACCATTTTATATAAATTGTGCACATGGAATATACATCCCGTTTAAATATTTCTTGAGTAATTGGAACTTTTATCAAATCTCTGATAATACTTCAGCTTTCACTGTGGATAAGAGAATTCTGCTGTGCAGAATCACATTATTCCACAGCCTTTAAACAGCCCCACAGTGGGAAAACCATTATCATAGCTAAAGTCAGTTGTTAGTGGATGCTGTGTACAGCCTCAACATGAGGATCCCCTGGGACAATAATAATAATGTTTGAGAATTCACAGAGCCCTTTAACTTACCCCTGCAGAATAACACATGCAGGCGGTGGTTAAGCCAGCAAAGGAAATAAGAAATATCCTTAAATGCAGCAAAAGGTACTGATATTCCATATATAGGAAACATAAGCAATGTTCCATAAAAATATACATGTATTCAGCAGATTTTGACCTCCTGAGAGGAAACATTACAGAAGGGCAGAGCCCATCAGCATCATCACTTTGTGGCAGGGAGTAATTACCTATATCACTCACTGCATCTTGAACTGTCATCCACTTGTGCATGTGATCAGAAACCATAATCCGTGAATATCAGATAAGCCTTCAGTCTGACTACTCCTGTACTCATTCAGTTCATGTGTGATTTATGAACATTTAATTGATTTTACACTCATGAATGCATGAAAGTCAGGCTCTGATGAATCGGACCCATAACTAAAAAAAAAAAAAAAAAAAGGTCTGTTAACATTATATATGAAATAAACTAATTGTTAGCCAATGGAACACATTGTGGCACCCTGGGATCAGTTATGTCATTTTGGCTATCAGCAGCCTGAGTTCAATTCCAAAACATGTATACAACTGCAGTGTGTGAGAATAAAAATCATTCGCACCATTCATTTATGTTGACACATAAATGGGCTCTGTGAGCTTGTCTAGCAACTCTGTCACTCTGTGACACCAAAGTCACACAATCTACTGACATCGGGTGAGATGTAAACAAATAAATAAATATACCCCGTCAGAAAGCCTTCCAAGGACTTATCGCAAAGTCTCTCCACCTTCTTTCCACTCTGTTCTTTGCCTTTTACTTTTTTCTCTGGAACATCCCCCTTTCACAGAGAAAATGGATGTGGTAGCACTCAACAGTACTGCTTTTCCTACACCTGGATGGATTGCATGTAAGCGAGGAGATTGGTTTCAGTGTTCCCCGTGGACTGAAGCCTTTGGTGTTTGGTGATGAATGCCTCCTGTGCGGTAATACAGTGTGATTAACGGACAGAGCCCAAAGCCCGGTCCCTCCTCTCCTTGCTAACCATGCCTGAATCAATCATCTACATGGAAAGGCCACAGTCTTGTGCTGGAACAGCTGCCTAAAGCCTGGCTCTCTCTCTCCTCTCTTACTTCAAGGGGAGCAGAGATGGCTGCAGGAATAACTTTAAAACACAACACATACGCACACATTCATGCACAGTTCAGTCACGTCTGCAAGCAGGTGAAAAGTTTATGATTTGCATATGTCAATGTTTTCAAAATCACCTCCTTTATTTATTTTCTCATTGCTTCCTTGAGAGATTCAAGTAAACTCATAATTGACATTTAAGAGGAAAGAGCAGTGCTGTCAGAAAGACGAGAAAGACAAAAACTGTATTATTATAGAGACTCTGACGACTGAAAAAAAAATTGGATAGTTCTTTTCTCTGTATTAATGTTCTTGCCTGTCAACAAATTCAAGCTTTGTGTAATACTGATTTAGTCATGACTACATGGGCAAATGGATACAGGAAGATCCTTTCAAAAATAATAATGCAAATTTTTAAGCTTGCCATTTCAGTGAAAACAATTAAATGTCTACATAAGAACAACTCAACAAAATAAATCAGTTATTCTTCTCTTGCAATGCTGAGGTTAAAAAGGTGCTCAACATTGAGTAGCCTACACGATCAGATTTGATATCAAGTCGCACATTAAAAAAATGCTGCGCCAGCAGGTTTTACAAATAGACATGAAGCCATTTCATTGGAGGAGAGATTATGGCAGCGGCATAAGCAGCCAAATCAATCGCTGAGTATTTCTGTGGAAGTCGATAGAGGATCCAGGTTAGGCCCATTAGTCATGTTGGCACTCTGCACTGCATTCCCACACCGAAAAAGACCCTACAAGTTCTCAGTATATTGTTGCTAAAAACTCCAAACACACCCACAACTGGGTTCTGGAATATACTGGCATCTGTACAGACTTGCATTTCTCTACTCATTTATGTCATGTGCATTAATATGGCTTAATAGGTAATATTTGAAATATTTAGCAAAGACATAATCTGCTTCTTGGTGAAATAAAGAGGAAAAAGCCATTTGGTGATAATTCATACTTACTGTGGAAGCACTCAGCACTTAATATTGTCCCTCTGCCTGTAATTTATTACAATTTACAGACATGCCTGGCATCACAAGTGAGGCAAATGCCTCCAGTGTAGGGACTATTCCCACTCACCGCCCTCCAAGAAACGTCTCGAATTGCAGATATGAGAAGGGAGGTTTGCACCAAGTGATGAATGAAACAAGGTTCGATAACAGTTATAGAATGCGGACTCAAATTAAGTGATCCATATATTTGGGAGCAGGATTTAAGTTTCTGCTGCACAGCCATTCAGCACTTCAAGACTGACTCAAATTGAAGACCATCAGATTGCCATGATGAGGTTGATGGGCTGCATTATAACACATGCTGGGACATAATTCCATTTGTTCCACACCAGCACTCTGGGATGGCACAAGATGTTACTCTAATCTCTAATGCTGTATTGTTGTTAGGACGAACTTTCCATCCATGTACTGTATTATACTGTAGCCAAGAATCCAATTTATACTGAAATATTTTCTGTGGGTCTGAACAGAAATTGATCTAAAGAGGGAAATCCTTTTCCAGTGGGAAATAAATGATTATTCGCTCAACACACACACACACACACACACACACACACACACACACACACACACACACACACACACACACACACACACACACACACACACATCACATGCAGTCTGTGTTTATACTTTATATCTTATGTCAAAATATGGAGATTAACCTATTAACCTATTAACCTATTTTATAGTTGCATAGGTAATATAGTCTAGTAGTCAAGCATGATTCTTAAAATGTTGATTTGTTACTGAATTATAATGGAATTTTTCTACACAAGATGTTTTATATTAAATTGCCTACAGTATTGAAAACTATGACAAGTGTCTGTCGTTAATTATGTGCACTGCTGATCAAATATCTACGATGGTTTTTGCAACGAAAAAAAAAAAAATGTGACCAGGCACCTATTTATAAATGCAGGAATTTAAGAGGCAATCTGGACTGCAATCTGTTCAGCAAGATTATTCAAATATCTCTCACAGCCAGTTTGAGTTTGAGTGAGGCTGCAGCATGAGGAAGAAGCAGAGGACACCAGCAGGAACCATTTCACTAATTGAACATTCATTCATTCATTTTCATGTACCGCTGCTGTATCCGCCGTGGCGGGTCACGGGGAGTGAGGGCGTGAGGCGGGGGACACTCCGGGCACGACGCCAGTGCACCGCGGAGCCACATACAAAGACATTACAAACACGCACAAACTCACTCCTACAAACAATTTTGGACCGGTCAATCAACCTGAAGCGCATGATTTTGGAGGTGGGAGGAAGCCGGAGAACCCGGAGAGAACCCTTGCAGACACAGGGAGAGCATGTGAACAGAGCGGGACTTGAACCCAGACCCGCCGTGTTGTGAGGCGACAGCGCTACCCACTGCGCCACCGTGACACCCCTGATTTAACATATTTTATATATTACAATTCTCATTCGATATGGGCAGGCTGTGCTTTACTTATCTGTATCAAATAAGGACACTTACTTGTGAATCCATTTTTCATTTTTCTTCATTTCAACACATAAACAGTCATCACAGTCGACAACAAGGCCAAATATTCAGGGTATTTTCCCACCAGAAGAATTGGTGTGGCAAACTCTTGCACGCAGAGATTAGTCTGTGTGAAGGTGACTCTACCTGTGCTTACACTTTAAGTGTGCCAAGTGCTCAGTCAACCACTGAATCCAAAGTGGAGAACAATGTGAGGTAGGCTGCCTCAGCACGCCTCCCCACAGTATAACTTACCTGTCACCATCTTGGCCCAGATAAGGACAGATGACCTTTCTCCAGGCTGTTATAATAAATCAACTCCAGGGGCACTTATTCCCAGCATAGACTTCTCGTAATGCTTACAGGTATCAATTGAGAAATAGCACAGCCAGTCACCTCTGCTGGCATTGATTACAGATACAAACATCATTATTAGCAACCTGATCATAATAGCAGAATTCAGTAAATCAAATTGCTGATCATTTTAACTCAAGTTGTTTCCAGGTGTTCATTCCCTATTCCTCACTCGCAAGACTTTTACTGACAGCTGAATTATCTACAGAAGCTCCAAAATGTTAATTACAATATCCAAGATATGAAATATCTTGAAATATGATGGCAATTTGGCCTGACACAGTTTTAAAATGCTTGACACATTTTAATTTCCAGATAGCTGGTGATTAGGAGAACTTCAAGCTAACAAGCTTACTACTACAAGTAATGGACGTGTGGTGCAAAGGTACTTTTAAAACCAATATGGGGATTGATTTTCTTGTGCAGCTATCTCAGTTGAGTGAGATGGTTGATGGTCATTTTCAGAGTAACAGTCTGACAGCGGTGTCCTGGTGAGGACTCTTCCTGACAGCCTTCCTGATACGCTAAACTCCTGATTCGAGGTTGAATATCACTCTCACTCACAACCTTTTACTGAGCAGAAAGTCATATACAAAGTCAGCAGATATTTACCTATCTCTAGCAGGCACTTAAAGCTAATCTGGTTAAAGATCTAAAGGTTAAAGCCAAATATTTTTAAAACGCAGCAAAAAATTCAGTAGCAGAGCCATAAAACCAACAACCAGTGTCTTTAAAGTAATAATCATGAATTTGCTGATTAGGCTGCTCTGGATCAGGAAACCCTACAGAGGTAAAAGGCTTCTAATTTTGCACAATTACTTTTTTATGGACTGTTTATAATAAAAAAAAATAGAATGTTACTTTCTCAATTAGAGGTAAGAGAGGGCCAGGGGTAAAGGCCCTCAGATAACAGGAGAATTTGAATGGTGCAGCCGCCAAACATGCCTCTTGGGGACATTAAACACAGAATCTCTGAATCGTTGCACCAGCTGAATCATTCTCATCACACTGATGACTCCATTCAACTCGATCAGTATGAAGTGCCTTGCTTCTCTTCTTTTTAACTCACCACAGTGGGTGATCTCACGCTGATTGGGAGGTAGGGGTTCAGCCCCATGACGGCACGTCTGGCATCTGAGAGCACCCGATGAAACACCGTTCAGAATTAAGACGAGGTATCTAACATACGTGATGGTATGGATTAAATCGAGGAAACACGTCTGAATCTATACTCAGCATTTCAAGAACAGAATCTTTACAAAAGCTTTACTCTTATTGAGGAAATTGTGAATCTGTGCCATAAAAATAAAGTAAAAAATGTCAAATACTGCATTGAATGCCTGATAAAACATTTTATACCAAAGGATGCAGAGACAGAGGGCCTCTACCAGCAACTCAACCAAATGCCACTCTTAAGGGAAGGCTACAATCAGATGAATGGAAATTCATATTTGCCGGACCAGCAATTCTTTGACAGTAGCATCAGAGAAGCTGCATGGCTGCTCTGGCGAGTTACACAGCCTTCATTACCAAGAGTGGCTTTTAGAGCAAACCGGTAAGCTCCATCCATTCCACATTTCAGAGAGGACCAAGGCTAATGGACAATGACAAATATCAAATACAACTCAAAAACTTGCAAGGCTTTTCTTTCTTCTCCAAATGATAATATTTTAATGGCTCTTTTATTTAATCAAAAACCACTAACAACTCAGGCCTCCCTGTTTGGTGCATCGTGTGACAAGCAGGATTTTATGCACAACTGGGAAAGGACTTGATTTACCAACAAATATTACGTGAAAATCAAAATGTGATTAAACATTTTTACAGTGCGCCCTCGCGCATTCACACATCAACAATTGCAACTCCATTTCATCGCAAATTTTAAGTAGGCTGTCACGTGATACCTTACGTGCATTCAATTGGCTGACGGCTTCCGGAAGTGCGCTCAGTTCCGTCAGTCTCGGACTGACGGAACTCGAACACGGATTGCTCAATCACGTGTGGTTCCTGGAACGCATTAACCGCAAAGAACGAGGGCGCACTGTTTACCTTCATTCACACCACGGAAGCAGTAAGGAATGTTAGGAAACGTGAATGGGTGTTCTCACGTGTCCCTTGGAACAAACCTCGCCCCAGACCACATCTGCATCCCACTGGACTTCTGCTTGAATACCACTTATTTCCAGTACAATCCAAGCTTTGTCTTAGCTTTGATATTGGTTTTTGAATTGCTGCTTGCCAGGATTTGATTGCCTTTGTTGAAAAAACCTCGGTTGCATGACTGCCTGGTTTACCAGGAAAGTTCAAAACTCGTGAAGGTGTTTTTGACCTTCACCTTGCTGTCTATGTACAACAGTGAAAAACTGGGCTGCACAATGACATAAATAAAAAAAAAAAAAAAAGGAAAAGCACAGCTTCTGTGAATTTGACTTTGTTCATTGAATTATCCAAGGAAATATTGAGTGAAAGCATTTTCATAGCAGCTATAATGTGATTTCAGATTGTCTAGATATTTTAATATTTTGTTATGCTGAAAAAATATTACGACAATTTAAACAAGAAAACTGCAAGCAGGCTTTTAAACAGTTAAACACCACTGCTTTCCGGCTATGGCCAGTAAAAGGAGGGACTGATTCAAATTCAGACAGCATACTAGCAGATACTGCACAACATCCATTTTAAGAATTCTATTTCATTGCTTCTCTCCTGCAGATTTTTATGATACTTTTATTTGTATCAGGACTCTTATTCTGACATGAACAATTAAAGCCGTGTCTCTCCATCACTCCTTTTCAAATTTATGTCTGAACGATAGAAAAAATGACAGTAATTGTAAAAAAGGAAAGTTTTTGTGTATTAGAAAAGATATTATAGTTAGATATCCGGAATAAAATAACTGACGGAGGTGCACTGATTAAAAGGGAAAATGGACTGTCAACTATAACTTTGAGGAAAAGCATTTCTTTGCAATGAAACTGTTAGTTCCTTTAGACAATGTCGGGCTTTTGCATATATGAATTTAATGAAGATTTGATTTTCTTTGTCAGTGAATAAACGTTTGGCATATGCTGCTGTAGTCGCTGTAAAACGAACACTTAATTAAAAAATATCTACTGTATTGCTGCTCAGGCCTGCCAGCAATGATGGTTTGAATTAATGACACATGAAAAGCAATCTCCGCGCCCTGGAGGTCCAAGTCCTTCAAGGGTGCCCACAGCTGCACACATAATAAACATCCCATCATATGATGAGCCCCTTGCCTCCTACATCCAAGGGCAAGAAGTGTAAACCTGCTCAATTTTCCTGCTTCTGGTTCATCTGTGTCCAGAGGGCACAATGTGTCACTGTGTGTCATTGTGGTCTGTGCTTTCACTTTCTCACTGAGTAAGAAGCGACAGAGTACACTGAATAAAGTCAATAAAGAACAACAAGAAAATTTAGTAATAATTACCTCTGGCAGGGAGGTCATGTTTGTGTCAGTATTGGTTAGTTTCTCTGTCACTCAGTCTTTTAGCAGAATGCTCAGTAAGTTATCAACAGATTCTGATTAATTTTTAGCAGAGGGAACAATCCAAATTTTCTATTTTTGATAGTGATCTTGATCATCATCTGGACAGATATTTTTTACAAGTGGCTTTATTTTTGCAGGGTGGGAGCAATTCAATGTTTTTACTAATGCCATCATGGATAATACTGACAATGCTTGGACAAAAAAGTACTATGATATTCCCTTATAACCCACCATCACATTAGATTATGGCCTGGATCCAAACAATACTGTCAATCTGGTGGTCCAGAGGTTTTTAATTTGTGGAGCCTGCAGTCTCTGTGAGATTATAATTCATACTACACACTGGCATTTAAGTCTTAGATAGCTTTTGCATATTTGCAATATACTGTATATCCTTAATACATATTCACAAAGACAATTGGTCCATACTAAACTTTCTTCAATCTGGTTCAACTGATTGGCCACTTTGGTGGAGCTGAAACATTACCCTGCCTTTATTCTGTACAGTATTGGACAAGTTTTTGGAGAGCTGACAAATACAAATGAGAGGACTGACATCGAACAACACATAAAGAAAAAGTTAAGGGCAGTTTAGTACATGTACACAATAAATAAAAAGCGACGTGGTTTTTCTAGATAATCACATAATCACAGTGACCTCCGATCACAGCTATATTTACTGTTGTTTAAACTTTAAACACTTCACTGCCTGCCTACGGTTGTATCAATGCTAACAAAAAGAATGCACAGAAGGCTCAAGCTGTTGAGATCAGATTGTTTACAGACAGATCTATACATTCACATAAGTAGAGGGAGCATAAATGGACCATAAGCTAGTGCTGGTGTTGTAAAGCTTGAGACAATGACCAAAACATTGACCGAGGCTCAACTCCAGCTTCAGAGAGCAAAGCAAGTCCACTTTGAAACTGCAGTGTCCATGTTTACCATGCAGCCACAGCACAGAGACAAGTTCACAAGCTGAACAGGTGTCACAATATACCTCACCTTAATGTAAATTGTAATTAGTTTTTTTATTCCTTATTGCTATCCTTCCACCTTTTAATGCACCCACACCACGTCTAGTTCCTCGTGTGGTAAAATTTACTGTAAATGGCAATAAACTATTTTCTGATTCTGACAATCCAGAAGGATAGCAGGAGGCAAAATATCTGTTGTGATTATTTCCTTCATTTTCATGTGATGTCCTTTATTAATACTTTTTGATTGAATTTATATTTATATTATAAAATAACAGAGTCAATTTTACAGACACTGAAAGCTTTAACTTATAATGAGGGAGCTTCACAGCGAGGAGAAGGAGAGGTGTTGACCATTGAGGAACTGTAGTTAACTTGTTAATACCGAACAACAATCATTGAGCTGGATGTAAAGCAAGAGCATGAGGACAGATTCATCCGTGGTGCCTGGTCTAGGTCCACTTTCATGTCCTTTTCAGTAACAACTGAAACTGACAGCAAAAAAAGAGCTCAACAGAACTGTGAAGCTCAGTTAAGTGAAAGGGAGCTACAAATTCACTCAAAAAAAATAATGTGAGAGATTGAAAACAACAATAATTTGAACTGAAGAAACTGTAATACTGTAAAAGTGTCTGGATTCCACTGAATAACATGAAGAAGAATCTACATCAGGGTTGGCAAAATATGAAGATCAACCTGAAGTTGATTTTGGTCAGATATTTCCTGTCCCTCCCACAGTTACCTAGCACTGGAAGACATCATGTAAATGGGGTGAGACGTGTATGGTTCAATGGTCAGTGCAATAAGTGGTAACAGCCCAAGTAATTGAAGCCCTCTCTGCTGTACTTATGAATAAAATATGACATTGCATGTTAATCGGCCAAGGATTAGGGCAGATTGTCAGTGAAGCCAGGTAATAGCAGGCCAGTACTCTGCCTGTCTGACAGATGTTTGGTTATGAAGATGTAAATATACTGTTTGTATGACTGGTGGAGAAAATACATTGTGTCATTTTGTGAAACACGCAAACAAACACATGCAGGACCTAAACATGATTATACTCTTCTCTAATTACTTGCAGTGACAATTGGAGGTGGGTATCGCCTGCGCTGTTTGTTTGTAAAATACTTTAAAAAGTTGTGGAAGGATTTTGATAAAATTTTAGGTTGTTAAGGTGGGAGGGTGATGTGCCAAGGAATGGATTCCGGATCACTGTTTCTGTTTTCTTCAACATTGCAGCATAAAATGCTGCTAATATTGTGAAAATAATATTCAATTGATTAAAATTAATAAAATGGGTGTTATTTTATAATTTGTTGGACGTATACTAGAATAAAGTGAGGCCATCGTGATGGTGCAGTGACACAACTGATGATCTAATCCCAGTGTTGCAAATTACAATGCAAATATAAGTCATACACACAAACATGCTCAATTCTAATTTCAGATATTAACTGAAACAGGAAAGAGGGCTGGTGAATGGAAAAAATATTTTTGGATCTTCGTGCTTTAATGACATTGGTATTGATGAAGTATTACCCTAGTTATTTTAGTTACCTTCAGGTGATTCTACCATGATGATTATTACCACAAAGTATTTATATTCAGAATGTACTGGATACTATTACCCATTAAGCTAGGGTAATTGATGATGTAATACTGGAAACCTACAGT
Source organism: Antennarius maculatus (assembly GCA_013358685.1). Classification (NCBI taxonomy): domain Eukaryota; kingdom Metazoa; phylum Chordata; class Actinopteri; order Lophiiformes; family Antennariidae; genus Antennarius; species Antennarius maculatus. Next base: position 6,949,609 of record CM023618.1, on the reverse strand, counting down.
AGATTGGAACACAGTGAGACACAGCCAAGATTGACGGTAAATAGACTCCACTAAGTACTGTGAAGTAATCTTCAATTCAAATTATAATTATATTGTCACTAGGCTACATCAAGGCTGGCAAATTATTATCAAAAACTATGTTATACTCACATCAAACACTTAAAGATCTATCTATATCTAAATCTAAAACATCATCATCCCGAAGCTACAATAGAAGCTGAAGATGTGCTCTGTCAGTGCTACATGGGCAATTGTGCGCGTGTGTGTGTGTGTGTGTGTGTGTGTCTTATCAAAAGAGAGAATCGAAGCACGTCCACACTCTCCTCATGTTACAGCTTTGGTGTCTTTTTGCTTCTACACTGAACATTTATTATGCATAAGCAACGAGAAAGCTGCTAATGAAGATTCTATAATTGATGTTAAAACTGCAATGTCAGCATATGCATTAAATTATGAGCACACACGTAGAAGCAGAAGAAACTAAGCTGCACATAATGCTCGAACAAAGCTAACACTCACACAAAACAAAAAAAACTAACAAACAAATATGAGTTTTACTGTTTGGATTATTATTTACATCTGCATGATAATGTTTGTGGCTATAATCCACATAAAATAGATTAATGTCCCTGCTCAAGATGTAGCAATTAGATAAAACAGTCAATAAGACTGGAGCTTCTAGGGACACAAATAGGCTGAATTATTGTGCATGCTGCCCCAGTTACACATGTTGAAGTCCATTATGCGTTTACTTTCAAGCCCCATTCAAATTTATGGACAAACATTATGTTAAGTTATGGTTTTAAATAGCTCAGAGGAGGCACAAAACAAGAATATTTGCTTGCTCTTAGTTGCTAACTAGAAACCTACAGGAATGCTCTTCATATTTGGATAGATGGTTAGTATCAGACTCACAGAAATTAAAATAAATGTGAATATTTTTCCAGCAAATATATTTGTATACAAATGATCACGATCCAGCAGCAGTGGACGTTTGTGAAACTAAGAGAGATCTGCATAGTAGATGTCCTAGCAAAGAGATTATTCTGCAATCTCTAAATTGATACAGAGATAATGTTCAGTTCACTAATTCAAATATTGGCCATTAAATGTCACCATAATACCACATATAGAAAGCATCGTCTGACTAGACACACCCTCACACACACACACGCGCACACACACACACACACACACACACACACACACACACACACACACACACGCACACACATACACAGTGAAATTCTGAACAGAAGCGTCGCATTATGCAACAGATGAGACGCTCTGTTCATTTGTATATCAAGATCAAGAACCTGAATCTGTTTTCCACCTACCTCAGTTTATCAGTGCACGTTAACCACTTGTGACAGCAACACTTTGATTTTCTATTCTTTTCCATTTTCAGGGGAGCCCTAATTGACCGAATGTATGAAGAAGAATGTGGAATAAATTTAAAATTCACCTACTTGTCAATTTGTGTTTGCACCATCTTCTGATTTCATTCTAAAAATACCGTAGTTCACACTTTTGGAATGAAACGGTACGGATGTCATGTAAGGGTTTGAGTTTACTTAAATGAAGAAGAAGGCTGTGTCGTATGAACACCCATGTGTATGCACACACGTCTTTGTGTTACTGTTGAGTGATCTTGTGAGCTCATGGCAGAATGTCCTCATCAGACCAAAACCTGTTAGAGGCTTTGTGTGATTCATCTGCTATTAATGTATAAGTAAGTGTACAAGACGTTTTGCTTGATTTCCTCAAATGCAGCTGTTTTGTGATTATTTAACTACAGTAACAAAGCATCATTTTTGGTACTTATATTATGCTTGATAAACATCCTCACCTCAGACTTGTGGCCATTTCAAAACTCTGTTGCTGTTTTTCATTCAGTAACAGATATTTCAAAAGCATCAGGATGGAAAACAATGGCGAGATAGTGCAGTGAGAAACAACAATAATCTCATTTTCACTTTTTCAGAAACCAACATCACATAGTTGCTGAATCTGAAACACAACCTTTAAATATACTTAGCATGTAATAGACTTCCGAAGGTATCATTTACTCAGACTTTTCTTTAGGCAAGTACTAATTTAAAATCAGCTTTGTTTTTGTGAGCAAGAATCACAATGAATGTATATACCTGAGTTACTCCAAACCGAACAGCTAGCGAATGAACGTGTAACAAACCGAAAAAATAACTTGCATTCTTGCTCAGTGTATCCCCTGAAAGCGCCTGTGAGAAAAACAACCTGCTCAACAAGCCATATTCATTCAGCAGACATGACACTCTCCACAAAGCAACTTAAGAGGACTGCACTTATGGGCATGTTTCTCCAAAAAGCCTCTGAAGAAAGCAGACCTGCCTGCTCCACTTCTCAGCTGACTGACAGCACACTCCAGGGGCGCTATGCCGCAGCTCACACACACTGATCCAGTCTGACACGCCTGACCTTTGCGGTGCGGCACAGCAGGATCACCCTGCCCTGCCCAGCTGAGGAGGCCACATGACGCCACGAAGGCCGTGCCATCGCCACCTGGCCCACTGGGCGAGTGCAGGGAACCGCTACCAGACAACCACTCAATCTGAAAGGCCGTCAGCTGCAGAACAAGTGTAGGGGACTGAAATGTGGCAATGAACTATGATCGGTATACATCAGCAAGTAAGGATGTTTACTTGCTAATATTTAGGGCTTTGCTATATTTTTAATTCCCCTGACCACAAATGAGAGAAAGGCATAATCATCAATTTGTCTGTCATTTTTGTCCAAACAATATCCAACCAGCTAAGCATGGCTCACCAAATACTCTACATATATTAATCATCCTCAATTGATATTTTGAGTTTTGAACAAGTCATTTTTCTGATTTTTTTCACTGAAACACGATTGTTAAGATGACTTTAAACCATGGCGATCTTGCCTGGAACACACCTCTGTACTCCAGCATCATCAAACATCACAGAAATTCACCATGATAGAGTTGTGCCTTTTAATATGACATTTTTCCTGTTAGAAGATAATCTTAAGGTGACTTCTCAATAGTAGATAACCAAAATAATATCCACAATATCCCAAAAATGGTGCTTTTGTTTCTTTTTTTTACTTTGACCTGATACCATCCAAGATATTTTAATTAAAACAATGCTGAAAAAAACAATAACGAAGATGAAATTTTCATAACACTCCGAGTCATAGCACTTAGTAAAAGTGCTGCGCAGTGACTTGTAAGTGAGGGTGTCAGTCGTGTGTCTGCCAACAGCCATGGTGGAAGACAGAATTACCTCAGAGTAGATGTTGCCTGAGCCCACTAAAGAACAAGAGATGTGAGGGCTGTAAGTGCAGAATAGATGCTGCAGCTGTGAAACGAAGAGCTGTCACATCCAGGGAGCACTTTCCTCACGACAGGAAACACAAATAAATCATGCGCCTGTATACCTCATTGAAACACAATATTTTTTCAAAGCATCTTTAGGATATAGAACTGAAAAATATAATTTTAAGGCCTGCTGTTTTAATGAATGACTGCAGTTCAGTTTGCACTGAGGAATGTTGACTCTAACTTAACTGAAAAAACTCACTCATCAAATCTGCTGTGCGAAAACACACATGTGGAGACTCGTCCATTACATCACAACACCTGCAGTCACTGTACTGTGCAATTACAACAGAAAAATGCAAGGAAGAAAAATGCTTTTCGTGCTGCTCTAAGCTACTTTTCTTAACACCTGACTTCTGTGTAGCTACTTGGGACAATTTGAAGTCAGTCCTGAGATAAGGTGGCTTCATATATGATCATATGATACAACAATAGTGTAGTATAGTAGCAGCTTTAAGCAAACAAGCCTCAAAGGGACTTGAATCACGTTTGACACATGCCGAAGAAGAGGTATGAAGAGTTGTGTGCACCGGTGCATACATGATGGTTAGAATATGAGTGCGTACTCCGTCTTTGGACAATTTAACCGAGAGAGGCTCACACCCTTATCGAAACAAAGAAAACCAGCCATCAAACCCCTTCTTTACCTTTTCAAGCAGGATGAGATAAGAATGCAATGATTACGGTGGTGCAAGAAGATTTGGTCTGCAGGCTCACAAAAATCATTTAGCTGTGAAAGTAGAATTGTGTAAATGTTTCTGTCCTGTCAGTTAACGCACAGTTGTGGAAAATAACAGCATTAGCAGGAGCAAACAGAGGAGCTGTTGTGAACAAAAAGGACAAGCAGAAAATACATCTGAAGGACAAAAAAGTGAGAGACAATTTAAAGCTTCATAGTAGTTGATAGTTGACTATTACTGCACTTCTCCATGTCTTAAGGATTTAGGATTTATAGATTTAGGGTTCATGCTGACACTAACCAAACAATCTGATGTTTTAAAATTGACTTTGTAACAGCTCACAGTAAATCTCTAGTTGAAGCTACTGTATTCACTGATGGCAGCAAAATGTTGTTCTACATGTCCTCACTAAAACACATCTCCACTGGGAACACAGTGAATTCCCATCCCATCTATCATTGCTTACTTTATGACAGTGAGCTATGCAAATTTAAACAAGGTTAGACTTAAGCGTACATTTTAAATGTATCACAGTGTTCTGGTGGTTGTGTGGGGGGCCACAAAGCATCTGTCCTGAACGCTTGTTTGTGCACACTTTCTCTGTGTGACTCTAGTCGTTTGGGGACCACAGAGCTTGTTCCTGCTCATCCACTCAAGAAACACACACACACACCTACACACACACACACACACACACACACACACACACACACACACACACACACACACACACACACACACACACACACACACACACACACACACACACACACACAAGGGGACTGGACGTGGGATACTGCACCTTTTATTCCTCTGGGCCTCCTTCTTACCCATTATGACAGGTACACAGTTCGTTAGTTCGGTCCAGTCTGCGTGCAGCCCGCAGCTCCAGCCGGTGGAGAAGCGGGAGAAGAGCCAGGACTCCTCCTTCCCTGGTCGGTGACATGTGCATTTCTTCTGCCCTGGTTTGCAGTCGCAGGGTTGTTCCAAGCGAATATTCCTCACCAAGTGTCTCCCAAATGTGGTTCCTCCAGTTTTCTGGATGTGCAAAAACACGATCACGTCGTCCCCTTTGATGTTGAACTCCACGTGTCTGTCAAGATCTCTTTCGGTAAAGTTGAATTTTGACGGTACTTTAGGAGGGCTGTCATCCTCCAGGTCTTGATCTCTATAGTCATCGCTGTCTAGAAACGGGGTGGAAAGTAGGCTTACCCCCCTTAATTTCTCCCCAGGTTTAAAGTGGCACGAATTGCTGCCAGCGGGACATATGTACTGGTAACCAATCATAACAAAAAGGACAGCTAAAATGGGAACCAAGATGAGTTTACTGGATCTATCATCCATCATATTAAGATAGTATCTTCATTCCATTACTGTGAATAATAAAAACGCGTCCGTGGGTTATGCGGAGATCAATATTCCTCCATGCCTCAGTTCGACTAGAGGTGCTTATTATTATTACTATTACTATTATTATTATTATTATTATTATTATTATAGTGCCACGTGTTGATTAAATAAAACCCTTCGAAGACACACGACCTGGACAAAAAAAAGACAAGTCCTTTGGATTACTAAAACACTGCACGCCGTCTTCGCTGTGATGGAAATCCAGTCCAAAATCAAGATTCATTGCATTCAAATTTCTGGTTGTCCAACTTCTTAAGCCGGTGCGGAGCTGTATCCGTGTTGACGACTCCCATGCTCTGGTATCAAGTTGAAAAGCAAGCAGCTGATGAGAGTTTTAGGGCTACTTTAATCTTGATCCCAGTCTAAATCGCGGTACGATTCATTTCGGTGTCTTATCTATTGAAGCAGAAATATCTGCCCGGCTCGGACTGTTGGACCGGATCGTTCAGCAGCATCCTTGGCGGGTCGAGGCGGAGGTCTGACTGTCTGCTCCAACAGCGCGTCTGAGAGGATGCTGCTGCATCCGAGCCGAGAAATGCGCTGCGCTCTCGTCGTGGTTGGGCTGGGAGAGCTTTAACCTACATCCCATCCCGTCTATCCCATAATCTTGTTTCACACAAAAACCATAAATCCACACGGACACTAGACTGACACCCCTCTACTTGTTTTACAGCCTCTACAGCGGCCAGTTTAATGAATAAGATGACAGTAAAAGTGAAGCTGCTTTCAATATGCAGCAGTGCTGTCTATATGATCATACATCTGCGACTATACAGTCACCTGAAAAGCTAATTCCAACCTTTTGCAGTGATTAGCCTATATGTTTTAATGCACTTTAGTAAAATTAATTTTAATATGTGATTTGATGATCCTTGTCTTTATACATTTTTAAAAATGTATTTTTTTTTCGTTAATACAAGTTGGACACTGGAAAATGTACAATAAAATGTAAAGCAAATGAATTTATTTTAGCACATGCCTTTTAGCACATTGCATTTTATGCATTAATGTCCAGTTTTCAGCGTTAACATCCTGGCTATTGCAGATGGGTCTGTTACACATTCAGTTTAGAATTAACCTTGTCTACAAAGAGAAAGACTTAAGGCTGGAAAGGACGCAAATTGTTGACTCTGGATTGAGCTGTTATTGCAAATATACATTACATTTACTGAAAGATAACAAGCACAGTCTAGTCTAAATAATATATAGATACTGTGTACCTGAACCATGATAATATTATCTGGTGCAACCACTCAACATGAGAAAAATAAGTGAATTCAACAAACCATCTCTTTCACTGCATAAAATGCAGAGCATTTTAGATGAACATGTCAAGTGACCAAATTGCATTTTTAAAGCTATTCTTCGCCTGTTTTACATGGAAGGATCAGACACAACAAATGCATAATATGTGGCTCTGAGGAAGATTTCCAATGTTTGTGACAATTACCCTGCTGCATTATGTTTGGCATGGACATTTACTGGATGCGTGCACTGTCAAAAAAGGTTGGCAGGGTCTGATACACAGATTATATGGAGTTGTCTCATTTGCAGATGTAGGATCCAGTGATTTTGTCCCATGTGGTTTACAAATTAGGGTATCTCAGCCATTTGTGCAGTGTTATAACCATTCTCTATTCAACTAGCATATTTCAGAGACCATTTACCATTGTGCAAGTTGGTAGACAACTCATTAAATACAGTAAAGACTGACTAATGGATTGCCGTAGCAACTGTCACTAGTCACATTTAAAAAATGTTTTGCCCACTAGCTAAACCCAGTCTGTTAGTTTGATTGTAAGCTATAGGGGTATACAACCAGCTATCAGTACTATTTGTAACGGTTTGCCAGAAATGTTGTATGGAATGTAGACCGAAATTTACTTGTGGTTTGCTTTTTCACAGCATTTACCTGAGCAAATACCAAATTTGTCAAATGAGGACAAAGTAAGTATCATGGTACTGCAAGTTTTTTCAGTCATTATATTATCATCATCAAAACAGCATACTTACATACTTACAAACAATAACAATATACTGTAATGGGGCATTCATTGTTTTTCCTGTATCCTCTTACAATTATGCTGTTGTTTTTCCAATCTTATCCTGTGATTTCTGACTAACAAAGATGTGTATTCTGTTTATTATGCTAACATGTGTGGGAATTTAGGTATAAAAAGCTGTTTTGGGGGCAAATGAGGGGCACTGTTCGGTGCCTTTATGGGAAGTTTAATTTAGTTTATCATTATCATCGAAATGTGTGTCAAATTTGAGTGGCTGTTTGAATTCCCTTTACCCAGGTTTTTTTTTTCTTTCAGTGGGGAGAAAGGTAAATACTGTATTTCACTAGTTTTACTTTATAAGTGATACGCAATGGATATTGTCTGTAAATTATTTGATCTAATCGAATAAGAAAAGCAATAATAAACACAGTAATAAACTATTATAAATGTTATTTGTTCAGTAAGAGCATAACTATCGGCGTATGTAACTCATATTAACCACATTCAGCTTCATAAAATGAGATTAATTCAACCCACCTTATAGAACCAATGTTTTCCTTAAATTTATTTATTTATTCTGCTTATTTCTTTTGCTGCTGCAGCAATCACATTAGTTTTGTGGATCAATAAAGGCTTCTCTTGCCTTTCGTGTTAAATATTACAGTCTTTCAAGACTTGGGTCGTGTTCCATGCAGCGGGCTGCGGGGACAGACCTGACACACGCTCCGCTTCCTACTGACACCGCAGCCCCGTTAGAACACGCTCCGTTAGTTTGGTGGCAAAGCGTTTGAGCTACGGCGGCTGTCTCTTTAGCTGTCCACGCCGTGCCAGGCTAAATTGTAACTTTAACATGTAGTTTCCTGGAAACATTCCTGTCCTTTTCACCAATTATGTTTATAAAAAACTAGGTAACACTTGTGTCCAAAAAAATAAGAGCTATGCTTTATTTTTCTTTTCATATTTGTATCTTGCGCGAATAACGGTCATCGCGGGCCACCATAATATTGGGCATCACCGGCAACTTGGAAGCTACACGGGTCTTTAGCTGCCCAAAATACCCGCCTGAAGGCTTTACTTTGTATGGAAGCGGTCAGCATCATTAACGGGGTGAGTAATGAGTAATACATAATTGGCAAAACATTACTCACTTGTTATTCATTTGTTGATTTCCGGAATAAGTGGTAGACATAGACGACCTTCTATACGCAAGTGTACCGCTCTCAGTCACGACTACTCAGGTTTATGCTATAGCTAAAGTTAAATCCTCTCCCCTGAAGCCCATTTCAGCGTGTAACGTAACTTAGCTAACAAACAACATGGTGACAACTCATGTGTCTTTACAAATATATTCCACTGCAACGTTCTCCGCATTTCAGGGTTCTTGTAAACATGTCTTTGTGATCCAGTGTTGTGGTTTAGAACAGATAGTAACTTGGAAGTAACTTCGCTACGTGGCACTCAGAGCCAAAGGAGCTGTTCTGACTGCATTGGTGTCTGCTGTCTGTCACTGCAGGTTCATGTTACGTCAACATGAGGAGGAATATTATTGTGCTGTCACTGCTGCTGCTGAACATACATCACGTCATGTCAGCAGCCAAAGGCGTCACTGCCAGCTTAAAAGCAAAGTGGGACATGACGCCCTTTCTCCTGGAGACGAGGTACTCACTCACTCGACATGTGTATCTGACGTCAGACAAATCTGCAATGAACAGTCCCAGCTAGGATTGTCAGAACGAAGCGATGACATAAAGTCCCCCAAATGCATGCATTTTTTTTCCACGTTTAGATCATTTTCTCATCATACTTTGTTTTCTTTTGTATCTTTACTGACATTTTTAATTGTTTGAAGCAAACATTATACAAACTTTTGCAACAGAAATTGAAATATGACCCAACTTTCATTGATGGTATGATACAGTCATAACATAGCAGCATAAATGCAATTCACCTTGAATCCACAAGACAAAAAGGAAAAGGGGGACATACACATAATCCAAAAGACCAAAGGTCAATTCATGACGAAAGAAGCAGTTATATCCTTTGGGTGGTCAAAAAGGTCAATATTAGATAGACAGCAGAATGATACAGTAAATTGTATGAACTTTCTATTGCCTCATTTTGTGATGACTGGGGCTAGGTGATCAATCAAATTCTATATTCTATTATTATTTGGATTTTAGCGATTTTGAAAATTAAGATGACCGAGATAAAGTACTGTAATTTTTTTACACTATATTTGACTCCTTACGTAATTGTTCCCTTTAGTGGATCATATCATGTATCTGTTGAGAATATTGCACTTATTACGAGTCAGCAGTTTGTTTTGTTTTTATTACAAGTGCTGTTAATAGCTTTCTGTTTTCCTAGAAAAGTTGGAATTCAAAGTAAGATTTTTCTTCTTCTATGTAATAATACAGTCCTTATAACTGCTTACTAATAAGGTTTGTATAGCGATGAGCTGGAACATTTGCACAAAGACTGGGAATATTATGTTAAGTATTACAAGCAAAAAATGAAATTATTGCATCAGCTCTAGTTCTAATCGATAGGCGGTTTCAAATTGGTTACTTATGGACATACTGTGGTTTCACTAATGTACACCATTCTCTCATCTCTTTTGTACAGTGAGTTTATTGGAGAAGATGGGAATGAAAAATTCTGGCAGTTTGTTGACACTGTGAAAGAGCTCACAGTATACAAGCACGGAGGTGTCTGGTTTTTTTTTTATTACTTTTTTGATTAAATGTAAATTTTGCATTATAACGAATGTGCTCATCCGTTGAAATTCACCATTGTTACTACTATTTATGTGCCTTCACAGAATCTGTGCGCTCATACTACAACTTGATCCTCAAAAAGGCTGGACAGTTCCTCTCAGATCTTCAATTAAATCTCCTCAAATTTGCCCTGGCCCTTCGGTCATACTCACCAGCTGTTCATGCATCCCAGCAGGTAGGTTTGATTACTTATGTACTTATTTTGTTTGTCTCTCAGAAATAGTTTTGGAACAAACTTAAAGGTTTTTGGTAATGTATAAGAACAGAATTATCATATTTATCACAGAATTATTAGAACAATTAGGGCACAAAATTTTCCCACAAAGTTTTGGAAATACTGTAATCTATTTCTTTCTCAGTTTTGTTCTGAGATTTGCGCCTTTGCCAGTTTTTTAATGTTTGGATATGATAAAAGTTGCTCAATGGTAGACTGATGTAAAACATCTCTAAATTTAAACGACTTATTAAACTTTTGAAGTGCAATTTGCTGTTTACCATGTCATGATCCTCTAAAATGACACTTTAAAGTAATGGAGAATGTGGCCACACAGTTTCTGAATTTAAAGCAGGCGGGTGTGAATAAAGCAATACCATGTTCATTGCAGAGGAAGAGGTAGAAATAATTTTGATGGTAAGTGAAAGTTGCATAAAGAGGAGGGAAAGAAAAAATAGCAATAGATGCTAAATGTCAGTGGAGACCCAAATGCTTTTCACTGAGTCAACAAAAATGCCATGCCGGGTCAGCAGGCAAAATTGGAGCAGAGGGTTTGGATGGACAGTGCAGGAGCAGCAGAGGAGTATACAGTGGTGTAATGACATCTCATTTAAACAGTCAGATCTTCACCAAAAAGTCAGAGTAAGACAATTAGAGCAAACACAAAATTCAAGTTTTAAATGAGTATGCCATTTACACCTTGGTTGCCCTTTTTAGCTTGTCTATGGTTTGCTGTCACATCTGTTAATGTTTTTTAAAATTGTGTCTGTAAGAATGGTTGAATAAAATATCTGTCCATCCATCCATCCATCTGTCCGTCCGTTTGCTGAATGCTATTTGTTCTGCCACCTCTGGCTGCAACAACTGAAACTGAATGCCGCTGGTAACTGGAGATCAGTGTTTGACACAGCTGTGGTGGAGTTGTGGCCCAGAGTACTTTGTGAAGGAACTCAAATGTAGTTAAGCTGAAGAGTTAATAAGCAGGAATAACTACCTCAAGATCACAAAGGGGTTCAGGGACCTCATTCTTAAAACTCAGATTCCATCACCAGATGTACTTAGGCAAGAAAATTCAGATCTTTAAAACCGTGTGGTAAACACTTGTAAACACAGTATTCTGCAGTAAATTGTGGGGACAGTGTCTTCCCACCACTCCTCTCAGTGTCGTCCTCCAAACATCCATGATTGATCAGTGTAAATAACTTGTGAATGTTCTGATGTCCTTTGTGGGGTGGTACGGTGGCGCAGTGGGTAGCACTGACGCCTCAAAGCACGGTGGTACCAGGTTCGAGTCCCGCTCTGTGCCGAGTTTGCATGTTCTCCCCGTGTCTGCGTGGGTTCTCTCCGGGTTCTCCAGCTTCCTCCCACCTCCAAAAACATGCGCTTCAGGTTAATTGGCCAGTCCCAAATTGGCCAGTCCCAAATAGGAGTGAGTGAGTGTGTGTGTGTGCATGGTTGTCTGTCTTTGTGTGTGGCTCCGCGGTGCACTGGCATCGTGCCCGGAGTGTCCCCCGCCTCACGCCCTACAACAGACTAAAACAAGGTGCTCATTGCAGAGGTTGATCACTGAAAAATGTTTTGATTTGAGGGTTTAACAGTGAAAAGTCAAATTAAAGCAAACCGTGAATGATGATGTGATGAATGGTGTATACGGTGTTTTATCAACTTTAAAAACTGTTGCAGATAGTAAGAAGGAAGTTGAAGTCAGAAAATACTGTTGTTCATTTGCACAATTTTTACTAGGGTCAGAAACTGCCACACCACCTGATGTATCCACAATGGTATGCCATTATATGATTTAGTTGTTTTTTTTTATGTTGTCCTGACCCTGATGCATTCCCTCATTATATTGCCACTATCATGCTTGTCTGATTTTAATAATTATTTTGAGTTATGAAGCTTTGAACACTGACCAACGTTTTCTTTGGATCATTTATGACTTCCTGAATAACTATTCATCTTTGTAATGTCAGCCTCTTCTATCAAGGTTTACTCTTGCCACTTTATTGCCTTGTTGAATAAGATAACTATTTTATATTTTCAGTTTTTGTTTACACAGGTTGCTTTTGTTTTTTATGAAATTTAACCTTGCATACTGTATGTGATACACAAAAATAAAAAAATATCAGGACATAGAATTTGGTGGTCATGGTTCCCCAATAGCTTACCTGAATACTTTCTGCAATGTCTAAAAAGTGAAGATTAATCCCACCTCACAAAACAGATATTGACCATAATTTGAGAAATGGACTACCACGAGATTTCAAGCAGTTGCCTGCAAGAATAAAATGTTAGAATTATTAAATTCTGTATCAAAAAGCTGTGACATCAGATTGTTCTGCAAAAGCACCATTATTCAGGAACAGAAGTAGTAGTTTTGTCCATGTTTCACATTTGGTGGGATAGAGATTAAGTTACACAAATCCTGGGGGCCACCTACAGTATATGCGTGATTGAAGAGATTCTTTGCTGGTTGCTTAAAGATGTCTATAAATCAACCACGTTTTACAATTTGTAGCTTTTGTGCAACACCATCCATATTTAAAGGCTTGAAGTCCATAAGCTTACAGGTTTTGCTTTTGAGCTTCAGGTGATAGACATTGTATCACATTATGAAACTCTTTATCTATTCTGGAGGTACTCCAAATGGAGACAGCATTTCTCACTGGATATTATGCACTGCAAGGAAGCATATCGGTCATTATAACTGCCGTCAAACTAAAGTTGAATTTAGAACATTTATTAAATTCTTTCTAAGTCTTTACTACAAATTAATTCTGTAGAGATTTGGTTGTAAAATGTAACCTGATAGATTATAGGTACATGCTGAGAGACCAATGAAAATGATTTTGCATTATTCAACCACTTCAAAATCTTGAATAGAATAAGATGAAAATCGCATTTTGGAAGGTTTTCAAACCGGTTTCGGACAAACCGGTTCCATGTTCAATTGAAAAGTAATCTCAGATTTCTAAGTATTCTACTATGGCATCAGTTCAGATTATTTTGAATGTAATTGATGTGATTGACATTATATTAATTAGTATAATTATATTGTGATACTCTTATTTGCTTGTCTCCCAAAGCAGTCAGTTGAAAAAGAATTTATTCAGAACTGTGATGCTCCACTTTTAACTACAAGGGAAAGCATCTTCCCTTCTTTTGGCCACATGAAATTATTTTCTTTAATTTTTTAACTTATTTAACCTTTATTTAAGCAGGTAAGTCAGTTGAGAACCAATTGTCATTTACCATGATGACCTAGCCTGGAGCAGCATAAGAATGGAAGAAGTGCTTAATGGTGTAGGACTGGACTTCATACAGATTCTGTTATTTTTATCATTCTTCACATGCTGTTTGGCTAATGTCGCATTTCTAAGTGCACAAAATGTTACACAAGAAAGTGGTCTGTACAAGAAGTTTTATTGAACTACTGTTTTCTCTTGTTTTGAAATTTATTTGAGTGAATAATGGTGTTTTGCTGGTGAAACACGGCATTGTGTTATGTCGTGTAAATTGCTCTTTTGATTGCTGGAGAATGTTGAGATTAAAGTTACTTAATTGATTTAATTAATTAAAGAATGAGAACATTTCATCTCTCTTCTTGACAGATAGCGAGTGACGAACCTCCGCCCGAGGCTTGCCCTGCCTTTGTCTCCATTCATGGTCAGCGTACCTGCAGTACTAAGGAAGTCAAGAAGCTCCTGAAGGCAGCTGCAGGCAGGTAACACAGATTCACACTGTGTTCCACACTGTAGATAAACTCTGTATGTCAGAAGATGAAAAATTTACTCAGTTGTTGCCGTCTCCAAGGAGGTTTTGTTTTCCATCTTGCATAGATATGGACGCAACTCTACACAGCCCTATAGATATTTATGTATGTATGCGTAGTTTTTCTTATTTGTTGTTTTGTTTTTGTACTCGGATGAAATTTACTTTAAACACACATTCACCTGTATCTCTTTATACATGTACAGGAAAGCTAGAGCAGATAAAAGATGGAGAAAACAGTGTAACCTGATCGATACATTTGCAGCCTAGAGTCTGACCTCTTACCCTGCAGAGTGTTTCAAACCCACTCCCAAAGGCAGGGTTGTAGAAAGGTCCACAAAACATTCATAAATTTTATAAGAGAAAGAAAAAGCAGGCACATGTTGGATATCTGTAGATATTACCACAACTCCTTTTTCATTATTAGAGGTACTGGCAATATTTTGAACACATAAGAATTTGGGGAATTCGTGAAGGAAGGTATTGTCCAAAAGCCCTTCTAGTTTTTTACTAAAACAAACTAGGACTTTTTAAAACGGTGTTTGACATTTTCAGTGTCAACATTTTACTTCTGATGAACGAAGAAATTGCTGAATGATTTAATTTCAGAAAGGTGTTTAAAAAGCATTTTCAAATGTTTTCAGGCCAAAGCCATGTTTATACAAGAATGATCACACATATCCAAGAGTTAATAACACAGATGTGCCAGTCGTGATCCTCTATGCCGAGATAGGAACCAAGAAATTTGCCGCTTTCCATAAGGTGCTGTCAGGGAAGGCTGAAGAGGGCACAGTCATATACGTACTGAGGCATTTTGTACTGGTGAGTAGCAATGCTTTTTCAGCCATTAAATAATATTCAGTAATATGGTTTGCTCTACCTCTCAGTAAGTTATCTTGTAATCTAGATTTATGCATGTATCTGTTCTTTTTCACACAAATGGACCTCATGATAGTCTTTGTTAATCTTTCTTTTCAAATTAAAATTCTATCAATTCTCAAGGAATTATCTTGCTTCTAAAGAAGTACTTATGCAGCCAAAGCCTTATGCAGCATATTTCTATTAGATATACACAGTTTTATCTTTACTTGAGCTACATGTTCTTCAATATAATGCACTTTCAATATAGTGCCTATGGAAACAAATTGTAAGCTACAATAAAGGTATCTAATCCCGACATCTGCGTCCATTGCATACAGTACTCGTTAATGTAGGACTATTTATCTTGGGTTTTTTTAACAGTTAGGAAATTACTAGTTTAAATCAGCACTTGTTAACTATCTGCCTATAATGTACTATGATGTAGTTGTGAAAGTTTTCTTGTGAAAGATAGACAGTGTTTTTTATTCTGAGTGATGCTTACATCAATATTGAATGCAGTGAATCTGCTGTTGCATGTAACCATCTGTTCATCATTCTGTTCATAAAGTTAATGAAGGTGCAGGCAGGAGGCAACCCCCTGGGGACTGATCTGCAGTTGTCATGATTATTATCACAGTGTTGCACATACAAACAAAACTTTAAACTGTTACAGATTGCTTCACTTTCATCTAACCGACTAGTCTGCTCCTCCCTGCTCACAGGAGCCAAAACCTCGAAAAATGCTTTTATCTGGGTACGGTGTTGAGTTGGCTATCAAAAGCACAGAATACAAAGCTGTGGATGACACCAAAGTAAAAGGTTAGTTGATATCAAACATTCTGTACTTGTTCTTGCTGCGTCCAAGGCAACAAAATGTACCTTTTTCTTTGTAGATTCAAGGACAGTTATAAATGCTGAGGATGATAATAATGATGAAGTTCAAGGATTCATTTTTGGCACGTTAAAGTAAGTTTCTTGATTGAAACATGTTCATTGCTATTTATTTTTCATATTTTATTGCCACTAAGCATCCTATGTTCTGGGACTTTTTAACAGTGAAAATGAAATCCATGCACTGTAAGTGTTGTTTCTTTTTCTTTTGCCTCTCTCAAGAAAATCTCATCCTGAATTCAAGCAGCAGCTAGATGAGCTTCGCCAGCATCTCCTGGAGAGTACGAATGACATGCTTCCTCTCAAAGTGTGGGAGCTTCAAGGTATTTAGAGAAAAAGAATGTTTTATTTCAGTTGTGTAATGATTGAATGTGTCAAAGTAAATCACACTTCAGATTTTTGTTTGCGTAGAATTGCTATGTATTTCACAATTGTTGAATGGAGATGAAATCTTTGATAGTTTAATAACACATTATTTCTTTGGTTGCCTCTCATTGGTTAAATTTACCCGGAAATAATGTGCAAACTGCTAAATGCTGGTGATCTCCACAGATCTTAGTTTTCAGGCAGCTGCCAGAATAATGTCTGCACCAAAGTTTGATGCTTTGAAGCTCATGCGAGACCTCAGTCAGAACTTTCCTACAAAAGCCAGGTAGATATTGTTTTTTCTTGGGGACTGGGTAACATGTTTGACACACTTACATTTGTGTTTTTGGAGCCCTGGCTTCTGTTGTAGTGTCAAGGCACATCAAATTTAAATGAATGGATTGAATTGATTTAAATTTGTGTTATATAAACCCATTTGTAATCTTTAATAAACTCATCTTTATTGTATAGCTCTAATTAACTTTTTGGTGCTTATGAAAGCCCAGACAATGTCCAATGAAACCAAACATGCTGCGTAAGAGTCACAGTTTACAGCACATTGACTGAAATTGTACCATCTTGAGGTCCACAGGTTTTGCAAGATTTCAAGTGGCATTTTACTACAGGCTTGGGATGTGGTAAAAGCTGATGGTGACTGTGCATGTTTTACTGTTCCCACAGATCACTGACAAGAGTGGCTGTAAAGCAGGAAATGAGAAAAGAAATTGAGGAGAACCAAAAGGTGCAATATCATAAACAGCATTCCTGTATGATGGTGCAGGAGGTTTTCTTTGGTTTTCTTAGCCATTATTTCTAGAGAATGAGTTTCAAATCTGCATCTACAATGACGTCCGTAACATTTTCTGCAAAGCTCTATGCAGACTTTGCTTTTGCAAGTTACTTCTATAACATATCTCCTTATCTCATTGAAAGACAACTTTAAGTCGCTCACTTTGCCTTCTTGGCATTTAATCGAATGCTTTTATTGCATTCATTCTTGCAGCATATCAGTGAAACCATTGGTGTTCACCCCGGAGATGGGGAGCTCTTCATGAATGGCTTGCACATTGACCTGGACACTCACAATCCTTTCAGGTAGGACTCCAGCCGAAACCAGTACATACTAGTATGAATAGGCTCTCATAAGGAAGCCTCTAATGAATGCATTGGCTCTGTAATACTGTTGCAGACTTCGTTTTAATACAAAACACAACTAATACTGACGTGAATAAAAATATAACATGTGAGTTTGTATTTTCAGTATTTTGGATATCCTCAGAGGAGAGGCCAGGGTGTTAGAGGGGCTTCATAACCTGGGAGTAAAAGGTGAACATCAGGGCAAGCTGTTGAGGTTGCCTGTGAAGACTGTGGATGACAGCTATGCCTTAGATATCAGACATCCAGCTATAATGGTGAGTCTTCTCAAAAGACATTATTCTGCAGATGAATTCCCTTATTTGTGTAGTTGCACTGGGCTGTAAATTAGTGAATCTTTCAGGCAACATTCTCCAGCCCCCAAATAACTTCAGTTATTAATGGGGAAGTTGGCCAGTAAAATACATCAAATTAAAAACTTTAAAGCTTGAATTTTTTGCCTCTCCACCCATTCCGATATTCTAGGTACTGAAAAATAACAAGGAAGGGATGATATTAAACTGTTCCAGAGTCAACCAAGAGATCTGTTATTCCAGCATACATCTCCCCTTACATAGATAAAGATTGTTGATTTACTAGAGACACACAAGGAGTGTGCAGGGTAGGTGATTGCAGTTTGACTATTACACTGTGCCCCAGTTACAGAAAGACCGCTGTTAAAGCTGTTTTGATCAGCAATAACAGATCTAGTTAGATCTATAATTTTGAGTCATTTACCATGGTTTGTTGCATAGGATGGATTCAAATGGCAGGTAATGGTCTTGATATTTTCAGTGCCTCCATGTCAACCATCTATTAGAGTAAAACCTCCATACTTTGGCAAAGAAATACAGGAACGATCTTGGAAGTGAATATGTGTAGAATAACACATTTGTGTCTTACACAAATAAACCCATAAACCATAAGGATGGAAGAGTTTCACATGTCCCTTCAATAGTACTTAGCTGTTTGACTCATGCCTTAATTAATTAAAGTCTATTGTTATACAGAGACACAATGTAAACAGACTCAGTTTGCAAGAACTGCTCATTCTAATTCATGCTGCAAATCATTTATTTTGACCATGCATGCCTGTCTACGCACCACTAATGTTCACACCCGCTTATTAAAATGTAATTAATTCAAGTGAAAGTACTTCTTTATTGAACAAACAGGTCAATTTGTCAGGGCATATTAATCTTATGTACACCTCTGACATCCAAGTTGTTAAATCATTAAGGTGCAGAACAGAAAAATGTTTTGAGAACTTACCTCATGTAAGTGAGCAACATGGTGGAGTGTTTGACAAGAGGGAAATGAGAATATGATCAGCACCAAAATGAATCATTCATATAAAGTAGAGCTACTGCATTCAAAAATTCAAGCATTGGATACACACCATTTGTTAATGAAAGGTTGCTGGTAGAAGATACAGGTCCTGAGTTAGAAAGCACAATTACTGCCACGACTCGAACACAACTGGCAAGGGGAACCCAAAAGCACAACAGAGCAGCAGGTGAGTAAAACTCAAAAAAGGGTTTAATGATACAAGCAGAGGTCAGGATCCAAATAATCAGTCCGATAGGAAGAGGTATCTAATAAACGACAGGCAAATGGTGGAATCCAGAATCAGGCAGGGTCAGGCACGAAACAACAAACCAGGCAGATAAATCAGATGAGGAGCAGACGGCAGGCTGGGTCGAGAGAGCAGACGGGATCCATACACAGTCACGAAAGCATCTTGTGAGTTTTATTATCCACTATATTCATCGGTTCTTCCCATTCATTCAGTACATTTAGTTTCTATATTCAAATTATTTGTAAGGTATGACCTACAGTTTTCTGTATAATCTGTCTTTTGTTTATGTATTGTTTGTTATGCATTAAAAACAAATATAAATCTGAAATTAATCTAGTATCCCACAACCAGGCCAGGATTTTTGTTCTTGAAATTTTTTTTAGAAGGAATGAATAGGGTACATAAATTCTGCAAATTACTTTTTTTGCATATGCAAATCTAAAATGCTATCCCTGCAGCTTCATGACGTGTCCACTGTAAAACGTAGAAACCGTACAACATACAATTAGAAGCAGTGAGGAATTTTCAGATTACAAGAAAGATCCCAATGAAATAAAGCTTTAGTTCTGAAAAAATCAATTTCTGTATGTGCTTGTAAAGTAAATATGTAAAACATGTAGGAAATGTGAAAAAACAAGCCGGAATTTTATTTGTTCAATGGAAAATTGCCTCAAGATTGAAAAAAGGAAGAAAAGAAACATTAGTGTTACCATTACATGATCAGCACCTTTTTCACCTCTGGAGATTCAAGAAACTGTGATATTTGTGTGAATTATATATATCAGTTCTCTGTGCATGTTTGTGTGCGTGTGCGAGTAGGAGGCCAGTCCTGGAGTGCAACAAACCAGGCAGATAAATCGGATGAGGAGCAGACAACAGGCTGGGTCGAGAGAGCAGACGGGATTCATACACAGTCACGAAAGCAGGCAGGATACATAGGCTGGAGAGTCAGGGCGGACACTAAACAATCTGGCAGAATACTGAGGGCTGAGCTGGGTATATGTAGTGTGGAGACAGATTAGGGCGTGGCTGCAGGTGTGTGGAGAGACAGTAGGTGCAGGGAATGAACTGATTGAAGATGAGACAGGATCTGGAATGATATGACCAGTTAGTGGCAGGAAAACAAACAAAATCATAGGACAGACGTGACAATTACACTGAAAAGCAGTATATTAAGTGTCACAAGTTATATCAATCACACTTGACTGAAAACCAATGTGCTTTTAGATATAAACAAAATTGTCAGATAAACCAAGACTATATTTGAATATTTTCATTATGTATTTTGTCTTGGCCATTAAGAGTACAGAAAACACCACTGCGTTCCCAGAATGAGATAGTTACCATGCATTTCAAGATTGGTTTTCTATTTTATTTGCCTCAACTCATGAATTTCTTTATTTTCATACAAACACTATTTTTTATACATTTTCCAGTGGATGAACGACATAGAGAATGACCCAGTGTACCGCAGCTGGCCGTCAGGCGTACAGGAACTCCTCAGAGCCACCTTTCCTGGAGTCATCCGGCAGATCAGACGTAATTTCTTCAACCTGGTTCGTTTCCAAAAGATGTTTCTGGCTCTTCTGTTACACGTTTTTTTGTTTTTTTTTAAAGTAGGATGGTACATTGTTGTATACAGACAAATAAACTCTAATAATAGAGAGGACCTCCTGAAGTTCTTTAAGTCATCTGTGAACAAACATACTGAATATTTGTAATGGATTAGGATGCAGATTTGATGGCGACACCTGTGTTGTTAGGTGCTGTTCCTTGATCCAGTGCAAGGAGAAAGTGTTGAGCTGGTAAAACTAGCAGAGCTGTTTTACAAGCACAAGATCCCCCTGAGGTTGGTATTGTTATTTCTCATACCTTCACAGCTGTTTCTATACTCCACTCTTGGCATTTATAATCTTAACAGCAAGGGATTCTCATTTTACCTACAAATTGAATACTTGTGTTCCTCTTTTTATAGAATTGGATTTGTGTTTGTTGTCAACACCAAAGATGAGATTGATGGCTTCTCAGATGCAGGGGTTGGATTTTACCGACTGCTGAATTACATAACAGAGGAGTACGATTTATCCCAGGCCCTGATGTCCCTGTTTTCTGTAAGATTGTCTCCTATACAAATCTCTGTTTTTAGCACTTTTTGAACAGTCACTATAGCCGACTCCTAACCAGCTCATCTCTACAGACCTCAGAAGTTTGTTTTTTTCATTGTACGTTGGGTTATTACACAGTTTGAGACATAGGACTAGATTAGCTAGTGGTATTCAGGTATCAGCTTGTCCAATAATTTTTGAAAATATTCATAGAAGAAGGTGTTGATCAAAATTGATATGCCTTTCCACCCTTTTTGCAGCTGTACCAAAAACTAGATGTAGGGGAGATGTTGACTGTTGATACAGTTTCTGCTTACCTGAAGAAAAAATTCACTAAAGCCAATGCTGAAAGGATCCTAGGTGTAGAATCCGAGTATGATGACAGGCGTCAGGTAATTAAATGAAATAAGTCTTTGTTGTTTCTCTCTGTATGTTGGCAGTAAGAGTAAATAAACAATGAGAATTCTGAACATCTATATTTTGTCTGCTATAGGATGGTGCCCACTTCTACAAGAAGACTGGCCTGGGTGCTTTACCTCTGGCTTTATTTAATGGAGTCACTCTGAGCCCAGATGAGATGGACCCAGATGAACTGGAAACTATTATTCTGCAGCGCATAATGGACACAACCACCACCCTCCAGAGAGCTGTCTTCATGGTACGACATGTCTATACAGAAAGAAACTCTTTGTGTTCAATCTGCCGAGATTACATTGTTGTGTTCTGAGAGCCTTCTCATTCATTTGCACTAACAGAATTAAAAATTCTCCACAAAGTGCAATTTTGCTTTGGTAGTTTCAGTACTATGACAGTAATACGCAATATTTTGCTCCTTATTAACTTTTAATAAGAATAATTATTTAATCACTAACTAAAACAAGACATGGCATACACATCAAAAAAACCCAAAACAAAGCATTTGTGTTGCATTTAGCTGTATTACATATATAGATTTTTCTTACTGGCCCTCACTGTGTTATTGCATTTTCTGATGAATCAACTTTAATGTTCATGAAAAGAAGATCTGTTTTCATTACCATTTTTTCTCTGCAACATTGATTGCATTCTTTTTGTTGTACCAATGCAGGGTCAGTTAACAGAGGGGTCAGATGTAGTCGACCATATAATGGATCAAGCCAATGTGGTTCCCAGAATTAACACATTTATCCTGAGCCCTGACAGACAGTATCTGGACTTCACTGCCAAACCAGGTGACCTGTTCCACTTTCCTTAAATGATTCTACATTGTCTATATTTCACTATCATCTATCTCAATTTGCTCACTTGTTCGTTCTTGCCTTGCAGTTGTAGATGATTGGGAGGATGCAACCATGTTTTCATTCTTAGAATCAAGAGACAAAACATCAGTGATGGCTAAGAGAATGAAGTACTTTACAAATAAGGGTAAGGAGCCACTAATTAAGTTATGCTTCATTTCCCAAACTCAATTTTTGATGACACCATTTCATGTTTAGTAATGCAGTGACAAGCAACATTGTGAAGCACTTACTCAAGCATCCCCATCTTGTAATTTATGGTGAAACAACAAGTCTGGGTTTACTTGTTGAAAACCTTAAAATGAGTGGTATGTAAAAAAAAAAAAAAAGAATCTCGCACTGCTTTACTGATCTGTGAAAGTGTGAAATTGACCTTTGTTAAAGTAGACATGCTGGGCTTCCAACAAGATAATTGCTTGGTCTGTGCTGTCTGGCTTTGGGCCAGTAGTCCTAATGGTTGTCAGGGATGCATTTTAGTACTCAAGCCTGGAGCATAGCTGTCATATTGAGGAGTAGGCTGATTGTCATCCTTTTTCTGTGGATGAGCTGATCAGCTGACTTGTTTTTGGCTAAACCACTGGAAAACAAATATGATTCTTATAGGTACATTACAAGATGCCTGTTTCTCCCACATGAGCATCCAATTTCATTTATTTTCCTTCTCACTTTCATCCTATTGTCAGTGTAAAAGAATAACCTAACCTTCTTAAATGATTGATAACTTTTACTCAATGCCTTTTAAGCATCCTGCTTAATTTATTTGTCAATGGCTGGAGCTGATTATATATCAGTTTATTGCACAGTTGTCGCAAAACCACAGGGGATGGCAATGTGGATTGCCATTCCACTCCAAGCTCAGTCTTTAAAGTATTTGTGCTCTTTTACCTTAGGTGAGGATGGGATCAGTGCTGTAACTCTGTGGGTAGCTGCAGATTTTGACAACGACTCCGGAACAAAACTTTTGCTCAGTGCTCTGAAACATCTTGTGAGTTTTATTATCCACTATATTCATCAGTTCTTCCCATTCATTCAGTACATTTAGTTTCTATATTCAAATTATTTGTAATGTATGACCTACAGTTTTCTGTATAATCTGTCTTTTGTTTACGTTTTGTTTGTTATGCATTAAAAACATAAATATAAATCTGAAATTAATCTAGTATCCCACAACCAGGCCAGGATTTTTGTTCTTGAATTTTTTTTAGAAGGAATGAATAGGGTACATAAATTCTGCAAATAACCTTTTTTGCATATGCAAATCCAAAATGCTATCCCTGCAGCTTCATGACGTGTCCACTGTAAAACGTAGAAACCGTACAACATACAATTACAAGCAGTGAGGAATTTTCAGATTACAAGAGAGATCCCAATGAAATAAAGCTTTAGTTCTGAAAAAAATCAATTTCTGTATGTGCTTATAAAGTAAATATGTAAAACATGTATGAAATGTGAAAAAACAAGCAGGAATTTTATTTGATCAATGGAAAATCGCCTCAAGATTGAAAAAAGGAAGAAAAGAAACATTAGTGTTACCATTACATGATCAGCACCCTTTTCACCTGTCGTCTCTGGAGATTCAAGAAACTGATATTTGTGTGAATTATATCAGTTCTCTGTGCATGTTTGTGTGTGTGTGCAAGTAGGAGGCCAGTCCTGGATTGCGTGTGGGAGTGATAGATAACCCCAGTGGAAAGCCCAGTAAAGACAGGACTGTGCTGTACAGGGCTATCTGGGCCTCTCTGCTCACCCAGAAGAACAAGGCTGCAGCGGAGTTTGTGCTAAAACTTCTGAAAGAGAAAGTCAGCCAGCATCTCCAGAAGGGGACCAAAATGAAAGACTTACTGATTGAGGTAAAAGATTTTTTTTTTTTTCTTTGAAGTGTTATGGGACGTTAATGAAAGTCAAGCTATTGACCCAACCAATATCCTAAAGTCCTTAAAATGAGCCTCAGATG
Organism: Antennarius maculatus; assembly: GCA_013358685.1. Classification (NCBI taxonomy): domain Eukaryota; kingdom Metazoa; phylum Chordata; class Actinopteri; order Lophiiformes; family Antennariidae; genus Antennarius; species Antennarius maculatus. The sequence goes on along the minus strand of CM023618.1, from coordinate 6,925,205 downwards.
TCTGGTCAGATGGTCTGGTTTGTCAGTCTGAAGGTAAAGTGAACAGTTAGTGACTGACCATCATGTCAGTATCTAAACTGTTTAGTGTTTTCTCTGAGTTTCCCCCATCTCATGCCCTAAGCCAGCTGGGATAGGCTCCCGCTCCCCGCGACCTGTGACAGTGGACAAAAGCTGTTGGGAAAATTAACGAATGAATGAATGTGTAGTGTTGTATTTTAAGATCAGCTGAAAGTATCATCATCATCATCATCATCATCATCATCATCATCATCATCATCACCATCATCATCATCATTAATTGTCTAAACTTGGCCAATAGTCACACTCATATTAACTATCACACTGCACTGAGGCTTGGCCTCTTTTCCAGTTATTCATGCTTTAAACATGAACACAACATCTTGTGGGTATATAATATGTCTTTAACTTGTGTGACTCTTCTTTGAGCATAACCAAAATAGCACATTCATGTCATTCTGGTTTTTGTAGCATGTGTGATCTGTGCTGACAGACAGAATGGAGTAATTTCACAAAAGTAGTATTTGTCAGAACAGGATGTACAGTATCCTACCAGACAGCACACATCAACGTGAGCAGTAAACGTCATCATTGTCTGCTGCAAGCAGTTGAGGCCGATTAGAAAACTAAAGCTATCATCTACTGTGTCTAACAAATGAATGACTGGTGAGCTTATGATAAAATCCCATCTTTTGCTTATTAAATGTTATGAGTTGGTAAATAAAGATCAAATCTGTTATAAATCTGTACCTGTTTTAATGTTTATCATGAAATCTGTATGATGGTATAGAACATTTCGTGGAATTCAGGAACTAGAACTACATATCTGTTCAAAATGAAAAAGCAGATCACTAAAAGGGGAATTCTGTGTTAGGTTACATATCCTGAAATATGAAAATTGGCCATCAGTGCGAGTGTTGCTAAGGTGGCAGTGACTGATTTTTTTATGATTGATTATTTAGGTTTTAGGTGTCCCGTTGTGTCTGTGAAAGTTGCATCATTTAAATTTATTACTGAAAAATGGTTGAAATGCTTGTCAACAGTGATAAGTGAGAACATTTTAGGCACAATTGATCAGCATGACAGGAAAAACAAGGGAAATAAAGGTTGGGTATAACCACTAGCAGATTCTCTCCTGCTTTCCTGATTTAAGCGCACAGTCGGAGGGGGAAATGGTGATTGATGAGCCCATCTTCTCATTCCTCTCCTAAACATCAGCTAAAAGAATGGCTTTCGACAGGCTGTGGAGCATGATGCTCCACAGCCTGTGGATGCCAAGGCAAGCAGCCTACTCACTGTCAGTTCCACTTGATCTGTCACCAGCACCAGCACAAGCCAGGCTCCACACGCTGAATCTTTAACTAAAAATGCTGTTGGATACCTGGTCTCCAGGACCTGAAGGATTAGCTGAGCTCCTACTCAGTGCTCACGGTTGCGTGAACTTCTTGTGCTCATTCTTGCCTGACCATCACTGTATTGCAGTAAGCAGTCCGAGCCTCTAGTGTTGATGATTCAGTAGTGTGCAGTATCCACCCACACATGTAAAACCACAAAGTCTGAGGACAGAGGAGCTCCCATATCTCCCATCAAAAATAAGTCATTCAGCACCGGCTACATTGGGGACCAGCCATGACAAACTGCCCTTCAATTATACCGGGCTTAAACAATTGGGAGAGAATGAGCTGGAAATAGCAACAGAAAGATAGGTAGGAGCTGGCTGTGTGAGTTGAGACTCGGAGTCCAGGGATATGAGTTTATTATTGGCTGCCAGACAGAGTTGCTGACTGGATTGTGCTGACATTATTGGTATTTCACCTGTCCTCCTGAGAAGAGATGGTGGAGGAACTAATAACCTGACTCCACAAACCCTCCACACTCCCTCACTTAATTTGTTATGGACAAAATGACCCAGGCTTAATTAAGAGTTTGTTATATTAATTACAAATTGATTAATTTAACATACACACATTCATTCCTTACAGCTTTGGTCCTCTGGTTGAAATATTTCGAAAGCAGCCGTTATTGCGCTGACGCAAAGCATCGATGATATTGTGAATAATTCTTTTTCTTCGCATACATCATTCCTTTTTTCCAATGTATAACTTTTGTTTTGAACAGACTCTGAAGGTGCAAAGATCCATGAGTTAGTTTATTGGAGCGTACAGTATATCACACATTCCTCAGAAATATGTGAGCCAACAATGCAATCAATTTATGTTACAGAAACAAACTTTTGTTATTCTGCTCTAGGGCATGGACAAGGATGCCTTTGAGAAAAAGTTCAACACGCTGGAAATGGATTTTATTCGTAGTCAGCAGCTTTTTTGTCGAGAAGTCCTGAAATTGCATCCTGGACAGCGGGCAGTGATCAGCAATGGCAGGGTGAGTGTGCTCTACCCAATGCAGTTCAATTGGCGTCTCCTCAGTTACTGCAGAATGCTGATTTATGAATAGATCACTTTAGAAATATAACTTGTTAGGAAGTTAAGGCATTGATTAAATGTTGCTGCTTCTGTTTGGTGTGTGGAGACAGATCCTATAAGCCACTGCACTTTGGATGATTTTCCTTCTCGTGCTTTCAGAGTGCTTCCTTGGTACTGTCAAATCAGCATGACTGTCTCTCAAAGGTCACAGGTGGCACAAACTGAACTGTGGGTGTCTGTATGTGCTGACTGTGCAGAGCTGATGACTGATGTCTCAGTAGCAGTAATGCTGACGGCTACGTATCAAGGAGGCAGCCTCTGATATGGAAGTAACAATTAAAATATGATTCTACATTCCTCAGCTGCAGTGGAAAGACTCTTCTCCCAAAATAAAAAAATAGTCACTGAATGGCAAGACTTTTAACTGGATGAAACAGAATTACATCATATTATATTGAACACTGTCTTGACAAACAGAAGATAACACATGCAGAGATACTGTATGTTCTCAATGCATTCTTTTCCTTAGATCCTTGGTCCGTTTGAAGAGCAGGAGGAATTTACTATGGAGGATTTCCACTTGCTGGAGAAGATTACACTGAGCGCTTCTGCAAAGAAAGTTAAAGACAAAGTTAAGCAGATGGGAATAAAATCAAAGCTGTAAGTTTTTATATTTCAGCCTTGCTATTGGAAATAACATTTCTCTGATGAAGAGAATGCCTTTTAAAGTGAAATACTATTCAACTTTCAATTCTCTGATTTGTTTTTGTAAAGGAAAGAGTCTCCCTTTGTGTGCTATATCACCTGTCATAGTCTGTAGTCTCTCTTGATGCATAGCATTAATAACTGAAGGGCTAACCACACGTTACCTTGTTTCTTAGAGCCAGTGACTTGGTCATGAAGGTTGATGCCCTCCTGTCTGCAGCACCCAAAGGAGAAGTCAGGAGGGATGTCCAGCTTATCAAAAGCAGCCACAGGTTGACGACGTTTTTCTTTTATTACTGCTCTATTTGAATTATAGTTATACTGTATATACGACTTTTATTTTATTATATAGGATCTAAATATTACCATTCCACCATTTTAAACAGAGCAAGTCTTTTGATTTTAATTTCTGCAACGTCATGATTTGGTATATTTGCCTTGGTGTGCTCCTCCTCAGTGTTCTCCTTCATTCCCCACGTGACAACGAGGTGTTCTATGATGTCGTTGCCATTGTTGACCCCCTCACGAGGGAGGCTCAGAAGATATCCTCTCTATTGATTGTGAGCTGTGTTCTTGATCATTTTCCTGTCTTCTCTAATAATTCCGTTAAAATCACTTGATAGTGGATAATGAATAATAATAATGAATGCAAAAAGTGCAAAATTTGAAAGGTGTAGTTTCTTTTATTTGCTATTCTTACTTGATGCCTGAGCAGATGTTTAATTTTATATATATATGTATACACACACACACACACACACACACACACACACACACACACACACACACATATTATTTTTGGCACATTGTTTATTCTCAAGCATACTTTACCTTCCAACATGTGAAAAATATTATTTGGAGTTAGTAAAATTCAGCAGAAGAATAGAATAACTTCTTAGTTTGTGTGTTCTTTGTGTGCTGAAACAATTTATTGATTCATTGAACGTGTAATGTTTAGAAAGGGTTTCTTCTGAGGGTTTAGTTTCACTGAATTCTATTAGATGTCTGTTGCATCTTGCCAGAGGCTTGCTTGCTGTAAAGAATGTGACTTGAGTGAATATGAAAATATGACTCACTGTGCCAGTGAAGACATCCAGACAGATCCAGAATACACTCTTTGTATTGTACACTACATGGATAACAATCAATTTTAACTTGACGTTCTCATTTTGACCACCGCTATAAAAGATGGTATCTACTATATGCTTTGTCATCAATTCACTGTAATTGGCGTGAAGGGACAATGAAGTTGAAGGTGCCTTTGCTTCTTTTGTTCAGCAATAGGCTCGTTCTGTATGTCTCTTCTGGGCTGGGCTAAACCTGACTGATTACTAACTGTCTCTTCTTATGTGACTCCTGCAGGTGCTCAGTCAAGTGGTCAATGTGAGACTGCAGCTGTTTATGAATTGCAGGGCAAGGTTGTCAGAGATGCCCCTTAAGAGGTAAACGCTAGTTCCAATATTAATTAAATTTTCCAGTTTGGCTTGTTTGTGTATCCTCTGACTGTTGCAGACTTAGCATCTCTGCCCCATCTCTTTCACTTTTTAAGATTATACTGCACAGATGCAATCTGCTTAATAACACCACCTTATTGCTTTGGGCCTCCCCTTGCATCTCTGAGTAAATTACTTACAGCCTGCACTGTTGCTGTTCACCCCGTGCTCTAAAAATAAAAGTATAAAATAAAGGAACAAATAGAAGGTTGAAATAGTCAATACTCAGGCAACCAGTGTAATTTGTGGCATGTTGGGTTTTTTTTGACTGTAGTCATTCAATGGCAGCACAGTGAAAGACCTCAAATGATTTTTTTCCAAATACAGTAACAGGTTTTTGTCAGATGATATGACTGCTGTTAGTAATTATTGAATTGTAATTCCTATTGTTCCCCCATTCCATCACACTCGTTAACAATTGCTTGTCATAGACATAAATACATACAGTATGTAATATTCTCAAATGAGAGAGTAATTACCTTCATGTATGTCCTCACGCTGCTCCTGAGTGGGCCAATAGTACATTGGCAGTTCTAATTAAAATCTAAAGTTTATGACTTAAGGAAGAAAGACATGAGTTTAACAGCTCTTGTTCTCTTACCAAGTATTGAAACTCAGTTGAAAGTCAGTGCTTTCATTGAAAATGGACATTATTGGTATGTCTGTGGTCAGTCCCCTACCTTTGATTCCACGGCTTGTCGTTCAAAGATGTTTACATGTTTACAAGGAAGTGGTGGCAACCCGTGTGCCCTATCTTACACCGTTGTGAAGGAGTGGGCTGCTGAAGTGCAACATGGCAGAGAGAGCCTCAAAAGTGGACCTTATGCTGGAAGACGAGCCTCTGCCACTGCACAGGAGTCTGTTGGCAAGATCTCCAAGATCTTGAGATCGAAGGAAAACACAGCTGTACACTGACACACAACCCGGTGTTTCCCAGACACAACTCCAGCTAGTTATTCACAATAAACTCCGAATGACAAAGGTGTCAGCTATCTGGGTCTGGAACTCCTATCGCCTAATGAGGACTAGGTAGAACACGTTGATAGCAATTTTTGATTTAGGATTTGAACTCAATTAAGAACTGCTCCATAAGATGGCTCTCAGAGGCTCCTGCCTCATCCTTAACAATAACAAAAAGTTCTGTAGCTGCATTTCTGACAGTAAAAATGATGTCACTACTTTGGTACTGTTTCTAGAGGTCTAATAGACCAGCTTCTACAAAAAAAGGATTCATGTGTGTCTAGTCAACTTTCATACCATAGGCCTTTTGTGCCATATTTTGTGTTGCTATTTGCTTTCTCTACACACAGTGCTCTCTTTCACCTACTGTACAGTAGGTACCTAAGCAGTAGATAAAAGCTCAAGTTGTTGTGGAATTAATTACCATTCTGGATAAATTAAAAAACAAACTTACAAAGAGAAAACTTACAATGCAATGTAAAAAATTGTGGTTCCAATTGTGAGGCACTTATGCCGAATTCATAACAGATTTTACAGCCTTCTTTGATCCATTATAATGTGTTTTATTTATATAATTTCATTTTTTGATGCTAGATATTACTGTAGTCTAGGCCACTCCTGTGGATATTTCCTTCATCTGAACTACAATTTTCCTGCATGAATTGATTTATTTGATTTCTGGGATACTTCTTAAAGTGTTAAGACTGTTTTTCTTCTGGTTTCTTTTTCCTTAACTATAACTGCTATATCTCTTTCCTGTGCTGATCTGTAGTCCACAGCCCCTCGGTAATATGTGGCCAAAATGTACATACAGTACTTATTATGGAAAGACTGAGCCTTTGTGAAATCTCCCTGTAAATAAAAAATGTAGTTAGGTACCGTCGTTGATAACAAAGCATTCTTAGTAAACAATAACTGGTAATGTTTATGATCTGTCATATTATCTACTCTTATTGTAAGTCGTTGGTGTCAGAGAACACACTCAAGAAAAGCAATCAGGATAAAGACTAGCCGGGAGCTGGTGTCTGCAACAAGTCTGAGTAATAAAGGAGGAAAGCTGGGCCGGAACATTGAAAAGTAATAGTATTAGATTCCTTACTTGGAAGTGGTCGTATGTCACCCAGCAATCACAACAGGCCATGTCTGTCCAGTTAAAGGATGAAGACTGTTACGCACCGTATCATCATTTTAGTGCTTGTTAAAGAGTATAGTGCGATTTGTTTGGAGATGTTGACGGCAGTGCATTTTTTTAAAAGTCAAGTATTCACTATTCAATTGCAAGCTAAGATGCAAATTAACAAAATATGATATGTGATCAACTCTCATTGCAGTTTTTACCGCTTTGTTTTGGAGTCTGATGTAACTTTCTTGGCCAATGACACCGTATCTTCAGGACCAGTAGCCCGCTTCGTGGACCTCCCAGAATCTCCTCTTCTCACCCTAAATATGATCACACCAGAGAGCTGGATGGTACAGGCTGTCCGCAGCCCCCATGACTTAGATAACATCCACCTGCAGGAGGTGATTTTAATCACTACCAGCATTCTTATCACACTCACACATAACTACAGCCAATGTGCTTCCAATGAATCAGTCAAGGTTTTTTTTTGTCCTCTGTAATTTGTGATTTCAATTCAGGTGAGCGGACTTGTGGCAGCAGAGTATGAGCTGGAGCACCTCTTGATGGAGGGCCACTGCTTCGACCTGTCAACTGGCCAACCTCCTCGTGGACTGCAATTTACCTTAGGCATGAGTCAGGACCTGCTCATGTATGACACTATTGTCATGGCTAACTTGGTCAGAAATCCTCTCAACTTGAAAAAATGACAGTTTTCTTGAAAAAATGACATTAATATAGCAGTATGTCACTGTAATTGCATGCTCACGCTAAATGTTCTTGCTCTTTCGACCACAACAGGGATATTTCCAGTTGAAAGCCAATCCTGGTGCTTGGACCCTGAAACTACGTAAAGGAAGATCAGAGGATATTTATCAAATTATCTCGTGGGTATTCAACAATTTCCGCCTCAAATAATTCCATACAGATTTATAGCAGATGTTCTGGCATTGCTCCTGAGGAATCTTAGCGCATTCCTCACAGACTTTCCTTTCGGCAATATTCTGAAGACAAGCCTTATTTGATGTCAGCGTCCACACATATTGAGAGATGTTTTCTTATACTTTACTCATAGGTGGTTTCCAGTACAGGAGGAAAGTTTCCATTTTTTTGCTTCATACAAGAAAATCAGAAAACATCTATACTGTCAGAAAACTTCATATCCATGTCGGTAGAATGGTTTTATTTTCAACAATAGATAGATAGATATTGTGTAGGTATGCATATGGACAGAGCTAGTGGGTTCTTTTTGGGTGAAAAAGAAATGTAGTGATGCTAATTAGGTGGTTTCTCATCAAGGTTGTTTTCAGGTACCTTTCTATTTCATACCGGTAACTATGAAACCCATCACTATGGTAACTTAGAGAGCGCTGACACTGTAGCAACTCAAGGTTTTGATTAGTGCAGGGAGTTCTGCTCAACACAGAGGGGGAGAGACAAGTAGGAGGAAAGGGGTGCTATTAAACAGAAGACAGAGTAGAGGGATGAGTCAGCTGGTCACCTGCCACGACATCCACCCCAGACAGCAAAATAGCAGCAGCAGAATGTTTTTTACTTGAGACAGCATTGGTGTCAGAGGCTGCATATACTAGACATAGTGTGTTGGCGTTGTTTAATTTACTCCGTTGAAATTTTTTTTTTAAAATGTTGTTTTGTGCTAGATATGACGCATGTCGAGGGAATTGCAGTTGTTAATCTCTTATATTCTTTTAATCATGCAGCTGCACTTGAATGAATATGCTTTTTTTTAATCTCAACTCTTTTATCAAACTCTTACCTTTCATGGGAAAATTATGTAACTTTTATTCAACACAAGGAACAATAATCCCTCGCTGTCAAGTTGTGATGATGGCTCAAATCCAAACATTGTATTTGAGGCATGAGCAGCTGTACTGCATCATAGTAGATGTCCCTACGATCACGGATATTGTACACTGTGGCTATCCTCACCTAAGATTAAGGACACATACAGCCCTCGGAATCATTTCAGACAACCAAGATTTATTCCCCAATCCTCCAGGTGAAGCTAAGAGGTGATGTCATTTTTCACCTTGGCAGTGTCATTATTCTTGTGGTTAGCGGCACTCTTCTCTGGTTAGGTGGCTGATCAGAGCCTAGTGGGAGTGTCTCCACTCTGTAGTCCCAGAGTCTACATTTTCTTTTAGTACCCTTTGCTGCCACTGCGCCTTGCCCTGACAGCGATGAATGAGATGGCTAACGTTCCTCTCCTCAGAGCAGGGGTACAGATTGATCTCTGGTGCTCCCTAACACAAGTCCTAAATGCTGAGTTGCATCACTGACCACAGGGAACATAACACAAGTAGCATTTGTGTATAGTTTAAACCAAGGGAGGGGTACTTTGGGCACAACAATTAGGGGGCATTTATTATAGTGATGAGGTTGTTTTTTTTGCCTTTAGTAAGCATTGGGGTTGTAATGGCTCTGTGTGCATAAGGGCCCAGTGTTTATCTCCTCTAGAAGATTACTCTCTAGTGTTTCACCATCAAACCATACAGATCCCACCTGCCGTAACACATTCTCTACTGGGTAAATCAGCCCTAAAGCAATTACAGTGAAAGGCTAGTTTTATCAATACATCACAGACTTTTTTAATAAATCTACCCATATGTACAGCATGGCTTGGAATTACTGATGGATAAAATAATGGTAAAGCCATTGTTAACGATAGAGGGTAATGAATATGGTTGGAGTGACCTTGGCAGCTCTCCCAGTATCAACTTTTTAGTGTGTTCTCAGTGTCTGTCCATTAGTTCCTGTTGAATTCGTCATGAGAAGAGCCTGTACTATACATTTTCCTTGCATTATTGCATTGGGTGAAACATGTGAACCACCCTCACCCAGATTGACTGGTTGAGTGCGTCTGTAAATGTATATAGAATTTATGTAGCTTGTAGAAGCATTTTAATGTGTTGATGTAGCTATTTGAAGAAAAAATGTACAGACTGCATTGATCACAATATGGCTTTGGTTTATTCCTAATATACAAGCCAATTGGCATGGAACATTATTGCCAGAAGCACAAGAACTTATAAAGAACTCTGTCCATTTTTCAGCCATGATGGAACGGATTCCCCTGCAGATGCTGGTGATGTCATAGTTGTGCTGAACAGTTTCCACAGTAAAATCATCAAAGTCAGAGTGAGTGAAGTTTCTTGGATAAGTAGTAAGTATTGTAGATTGCTAGTAAGAGTGAATGTTATTCAGATTACCTTCAGCAGGTCACAAGTTGAGGAGTTTGTATTGCTAGTTCTGATGATGAAATCACTGAGAAATCATTGATTTGTGTCTCCTTTCATAGGTGCAGAAGAAGGCAGACAAGATCAATGAAGATCTCCTAAGTGAAAATAGTGAAAGCAAAGGCCTGTGGGACTCCATAGCAAGGTATGTAATCTATATTCTTATGTGCAGCTAAAATGAGGTTGGTTTTATCACCCTGTTTATAAAAAATGTATGAACACTCTTTAAAATATAAATAAAAACAGTATGCAATGGTTTGCAAATGTAGAAATCATTAAAACGACACATGCAATTGAAAATAGCACAAAGACAACATTTCAAATGTTGAAAATACAATTGTATTATTAAGTCTTCATTTGCAATTTGATGCCAGCAATAGGTAGTTGGGAAATTAGGAGACGGTCAGGTTTACCACTGTTTTTGCATTGACTCCTCTTTTCCCAGGTGAGGTTTGTGGAGTTTACTACTATGGAGCCATGATTTTGTAATATGTTCAGAATGGGGTTTTATTTACTTATTTATTGCTAAAATAAGCAAGTCCCTTCATGAAAAGATGCTGTTCGATATTCTCATGAGTGCTTGCTTTTGTTGTGATAATAACCCTGATGCTGCCCCTTCTTTCGGATGGAGGGTGCGCTACCCATTGCGCCATCATGCCGCCCGCATTTGCATCAGTCCATCTTAAATGACCTCTGGCCCAGGGAGTTCAGCGACGTATCTGGATCTGCTTTATACGGTTTCCTGTTTGCATGGAGGCATTTCAGCTTTAATTTGTGGATGTAATGATGAACACCTCTAAAGACAGTGGCTTTAGAAAGAGTTCCTGAGTTCATATAACTGATTTTCACGACAGAATCATGTCAATTTTCAGTGCAACGATGTCCACTGCAGAAGATTGGTTTTTGGCCTCGTCCCCTGTGTGCAGAGGTTTCTTCAGGTTTCCTGACTTTAAATTATATGCAATTTTACAATGGGAATCATTCTTCTTGAATTGATGCAGTATTTACCAGTGCAGTTCAACAGAGTGATGAATCTGTCCCCATCTTTACTGTTGAAAGACTCAGCCTCTTTAGGATGCTCACTTCAAAATTTTCTGTCTGCATTTCACAACTTTTTTTTTTTTTCTTTAAATGTGTTGCTGGCATCAAATTCAAAATGGGCAAATCATTTTTGAAAAACAGTGAGATTTCTCATTTTTTGCATTTAATGTATTGTCTAAATGATTTTTTTATTTGAAAATGGGGTGTCAGTGTTTTGCAAATCGCCACATTCTTTTTCTATTTGCACAGAGTGAACTTATTTGGAAGTAGGGTTGCGGTAGGGTTGCAGCTGTTGTCCAGCTGACTGACAGTAAGAACTGTGAGCTCATTGATTGGACAATTTGATAATGTACTCTTCTGTTTGTCAATTATACAATGCACTTTCAGGAGAATTTATTCCTCCCCTCGACCCAGACTCCAATATTATGCTGTAAGATCTAGTCTTGCAAAAAATATGTGCTTCTGTAGGTATGTCTGTGTGTGTATGTGTGTGTATGCATGTGCATTTGTATCTCCACAACTTTTCCTAACTGTGTGATCCTATCTTTTCACTTTATGCTTTCTGTTTGAAGTGTGTGGAGTGCTTTTGAGAAAAGGTAGGCAGTGTCGCTGCAACCCATTAACCACTGAAACATATTTGTCATATGCATTAGCAAGTTTTTATTAGCCACTTCTAAAGGTTGTGCTAATATCCCATGTTTTATAATGAATGAGGGTCAGTAAAAATACAGTATATGCATCAATAATTCTGAAAAGTCAAAAATGATTGATTTACATTTTCATGCTTTCATCCATAGTCGTAGCCTGTGCAACATGTGTGTTTCCATGCGTGCATTACCTTATCAATGTAAGCATAATGTACACACATACAGTATGACCACATATATATTGAAGCCCGGAGGACTAGAGCCCTCTTGATGATCACTGAGAGGACAAGCAGTGTATTTTGCCATTGTGTTTGTCAGTCAGTCAGTCAGTCATTATCTGAACCCGCTTAATCCGCTGACGCGGGTCGCGGGGGCCATTGTGTTTGTGCACTGGCTAAAGGCATGCCCAAGCAACATGAGGGTGTTGTAAGCTGTTGAGTTGTTAATTCAGTAGTAGCAGTGCAGACCCCATTCTGGTGAACCAACTCAGTGCATTTGCAGGAGCATTGGAAGCATATAAATTAGAAATAAATCCGTAATTGTGTGTTTAATTACCACAGTATCGCTGAAATGTTCTGTAAATTGTAAATACTGAAGATGCACACTGAAATAATTAAATCATGTTTATTAAAAATGACAGAACTTCAGCAACATAGCATTCTTTTTATTCTTCATTTATCTCATACAGGCAAACCCACATTCCGTGTCACAACTGAGATTGTGCAAGACCACATACACATAAGTACAAATGAGTTTTATTCCAAGTCATAGTGAATGCAATTAGACCTGCAGCTCACATAAATACAGAGAAGCCTGTAAAGTTCATTGAATTTCCCCTGACAATATGGGGTGTGTTTACAAGAATGATACTGAAAGCTTCATTTTAGCTCTGGAAAGTAAGACAACTAAATACATGACTTTTTTTTTCCATTCTGAAGGTTTTTTTTTAAATTCAAACTTTATGTAACCAGGGAAGTTATCAAGAACTAACTGTTATTTACTGTGGCGACTTAGCAAAGGTCAAAGCCTCTTAAGGATATACAGTATGAATGAGGGCTAAAAAGAAAACAAAAAGTTAAAAGACTGTCACAGAATCTTTCTCCAGACAGGATGAACATCTTAAATCACATTTTTCCCAATATGTATCCAAAAATCAAGGCAAGAGATTCTCCAGAGAAACAAAGTAAACCCACACTTGACGTTCAATTTGTAGCTCAGGCCACTTTTTATTCCAGTCCTGTTGTGCCTTTATTCTGTCCAAGACCGGTGGGGAGCTAGTAAAAGCACTGAAACAGGTGTTGCAGATTGGGTGTGTCTAGGAGTGCCTCCTACCCCAGTGGGTTTAACTCTAGCGTGTCAACACGAAGCCTGTTATTTGAGGAAGAAGCACATATGATCACTAAACTGTGGAGATAGTGAAACATATCAGCTTGTATGCTTGCTGTCACTTCGTAAGTCACACCTTGTAACTTTGTAGAATGTCTGCATACACTATGAACGCACAAGTATTATTGAGATTATGGTTGACCTGGACATGATTTAACCACCTTGAGTACACCAATACCAACTTTCATCTTAGCGTAGTTTAGTATTGTACATTTTCCTCTTTTTAACATTTTCATCCCTAATCGAATGTTTTAGATTGAGTATGTCAGGATTTGTCTGGTTGTCTGGATATAATTTATCTGGTTTGCTTCAAATGTAATTCGGTCCTTGTGTGTCTGCAATATTAGCTGCATCTGTGTTCTTAAGTGATCTAAATCAAATATGCTCTTGAAAGGACCATCCCCATGGATAGACTGTGGAGCTCTGAGTTGAATCACTGCTCCTTCATGCTGAAAGGAGCTAAGTATGGTGTTTTGGCTGTCTTATCAGGATGCTTCCTGGACATTTATGTAGAGGTATTCAAGATTTGTCCAACTGGGAGGAACCTCTGAGACAGTCCCAAATCAAGCTGAAGGGATTAAAAAGTCTCTTGGCCTCCGTATCTGCTATTAGGAGCTTTGGGGTGTCAGTGGGGAGTATAGCATTTGTGCTACTCTTTATATATTGCCTGCCTATGCTGTGACCAAATAAGAAGCTGAAAGTGTTTGGACTGATATATGAATAGATTTATAATTGAATGTAATCTTAAAACCATTTCCCAGGGTATGCTTGCACTTGCGTAATGAAAACACTCAGAGGTTAAAAAGGGTTTGCTGATGGTTTCAAGAGACATAACTGCTTGTTAAGTGTCTGTGATTTATGAATCTAAAATTAACTTAAATCCACCACGTTTGGAGAGGGTACCTTTGGCGTGCTTCCATCATGCCCTCCTTTCAAATCAAGGGCACAATAATCTCAATGCACTCATTATGAGCAAAGGGGTTAGCGTATTATTAACTCGGTTCAGTTATTCTCTGACCTCATCCAACAAGTCTAACTTAAATCACCAGTCAGGCGTATTAACTTCCAATGCAGAAAGAAAACCACCATATGCAAAGTAGCCTGAGAAACATTACAGTCAACACTAACAGTAACACACTTTTTCTCATCGATGTAACAGAGTGGTTATTCCAACAGACTTTAAATTACATTCTCAGAAAAATCCATTTTGATATGACTGCATCGCATAATGATAGCTTATGGTTTGCTAACTTGAAAAGATGTGAATTTGTTGGGGGGAAAAAAATGTATGGGCCTTGAACACCCATCTTACAAATACTGTTTCTTTAAAGTAAATATGTCTTTATAGCCATCATTTGTAGTGTCACTATGCTGTGAGGCATTCATTGTGATGGCAAGGATCAAGGCCATGCATTGATCGAGTAGCTTTGAAGACTTGGTGATGTAGACCCGTGCGTCAGCAAGCATCAGTTTGTCCCAGAGTCATTTACAATGTACTCATCTGTAAAGAGTGTTTTATTGCCATAGCATTGTAAATGAGAATAAATGAATTTCCTGTTTTTTGTTGATCTTGTACATGATCTCCATTATTGTTTTGTGAGGTCTATCTTTGGAGTTTTGTCTCTGTCTTTTTCTCTGGAAGGAAGATAAAGAGAACTTGCTCTAAGTTGTTTCTCTGAGCCAGAGGAACGTTAAGAGTTTCTTTTATGATGCTTTTAGAAGTCTGAAACCTTATGACCATGTACTGTAGTTATGAGAGAGCATCAGCACCCTACAGGGAAACGTCCCACTTTTTGGTTGAAACTACTTTAAACGTATTTCCGGATCTGTCCTTTGTGAGTATATAATGAGGTGTATGCCATACCATGGCCATTTACATTGCTTGTCAAATAATGTAAAACACGCAAATTACAATCACGCTTTGCAGGACTGGTTGGACATTTGTCTGCTCATTGGCACACAAACATCATATTTATTATTTGGATGATCATTTTGCTTGAATGACAGAGATGGAGGAAAATCCAAACAAAGTTTTTCCTAATTAGTTATGCGTGCTGCTTAGGATTTACCCAGAGCTTTGCTGATTATTTCAGAAGTCCAGATTACCTTGAGTGTGTCAGCCAAATGGGCTCTCACCTGACCCTATAAAAGCTGCTTATCTGGGGGGGCCCTCTGTGGTGCTAGAGGCCTTTCATAATAGCTGGTTTAGTCATGACAGCCAGTTGGGTTCCCCAGATAGATGTGTGGTGACTCCCCAGAAGCCAAATGTTCAGGTACAGAGAGAGAGAAGTGCTTTGGTTTAAAGAAGGAATGCAGGGGCAGAAATAAATAGATGACTGCAGAGTAATAAAACATTAAGGCTACAAAATGGAAATGAGTGTTTTTCTCTGAGCCATTACTGAGTTTAAGTTTGGAAGGAACTTCCTTATTTGTCAGTGTCTTTTTTGTTTGCATCAGAGTTGGCTTTAGAGGGCATATTCCCTCCCGTCCCTTCACATCTTTCTCTCACTCATTGGTGTCATTCTGGAGCCTCAGGACAGAGGCTGTGCTTATGATTAAGAGAAGGATGGACACTCCTTCAACCATCAGAAGTCTAGTGGAGATAAGGACATGTAGTTTGACTGCAGACACAGCTACCCGCCAGCACCAGTCCTGATTTCTGTCTGCTAAATGTGCCTTGCATCATGAACTGGTGCTCTTTAGTGGTTAGGGTGTGTTTTTGCTTTCAGACGTGTGGAGAATATCACAGTGCTGTGCTCTCTCAGCATGACGTTTTCGTAAGTCCACTGTAGTTGATAGGTTACTTTTAGAAACTACCTAGGAATCATAATAAATATTTACTTAGTCTGAAAGGTAATGGACAGATGCTACTTTTTCTGCAGATGAGTGCCCAGTAATGCTCGTGGAACGACACTGCTGAATTCGATTACAAGTTCTGCAATTAATCACATTTCATATTGTCTGCTTGTAGTGTCAGTGGGCCATGTTGGAAGTGCAACCAGTTAGAAACATTGTTCTAGCATTCCTGACAATCCAAAATGCATCAGAATATTTACCTAAAATTATATTTAAAAAAGAAAGAAAAACTGGTCACATTTTTGTCAGTCATCAAACCGATGCAAACAATTTTTAGGGTTTGTTTTTTACATTTGGTCGAGCTATACTGACAACTTTGTTTGGCTCAGCAGGAAAACTCTTCCCTCTGAGTCTCCATCTGCACCTGGTTATGAAGAAGATGTTTCTGGTTTTGTGACTCAGATTTATTAAATATTATATTTTCGTTTAAATCTTGTTGATGATTGTACTTAAATGATAATATAATTTTGTTTATACCACATTAGTATAATTTTTCTGATAATCTGGGTATGTCTAAAACATGGTGACCACAAGACTTATATTACTAAATATGATGAATAACATAAAATAATTGGCCCCTGTGTGTTTACTTCCAACTGTGCACTTCTATAGGATAATGTTAGTCCCTCCTCATTAGAGGCTCCTCCATATTTTCTGTACCATAACCATAATAGAGAACAGACTGCTTTTAAAGACAGTGGCGGAGCAGATGTGATGAACCATGCCATTGCCTTCATTTTTGTTTCATTTAAATAACATGCCTCAGTTTTCTTTTGAGTGTTGCATGATTTGCTTGAAAGTTGTTTTTTTTTTTACTTAGCACTGACTCCATCATAACTGTGTGGCAAGTGTTTGAATTCTGATTTACTGTCCCTATATAAAAATATGCATCAACTAGAAGACAAGAGATTTATGTAATATGGTTTCATTTGCAGCATCACTGGCGGTGGTTCTAGGGATGCTGCAGAGAAGAAAGAGGACGTTCTGAACATATTTTCTGTGGCATCGGGCCACCTGTATGAGCGTTTCCTAAGGTAGGCCGTTTTCACTTCAAAAACACGCATACGCTTCAGACGCTTTTTCTGTGCTTTACCTTACTTTTAGGCCTGACTCTCAGACTGATTCTTCACTTGTTTAGGATCATGATGTTGTCTGTCCTCCGGCACACCAAAACACCTGTGAAATTCTGGTTCCTGAAGAATTACCTGTCCCCTTCTTTCAAGGTACTGTCACATCAAGAATCTTGAAGCCGCCTGTGGTTTTCTGCTTGTTCTAAAGCTGCTTCATTTCAACAGAAAAGCATTTACACTAATCAAAGAAATGATACTAAACAGTACCTTTAATATCAGACTTCAATAGAACCAGTCACATTGATTATTTAAAATAACTTATGCATGTCTTACATACATCTTAAAAATTACTTTTTGATGCGTACTTTTTTCAAAATTTGTATAAATACCTATAGTTGAAGTTGATCTTAGGGGAGGATGACTTAAGTGAAATTACATTTTCATAAAACATAATTATAAACACATCTCCCATAAAGATGTGTCTTTTGATATTTTGTTAATATAAAAAATACTTTTCTTCATTTTATTAAAATAGTTCGACAATGTGTGGTGTCATTCATGCTTTTATTTCCTGAGGTCATATTGCAACTGCAGGTCAATTTAGATTCTACAGTTTTGTTGGAATTCTCTGTTAATTTACAGATATATATTGCATTCAAGGATCATAACATTTATTTAAGACAAATATTTGCCTCAACAGCTTATCGTAATTTATTGAAATGAAACAGAGCATATGACCAGAACACAGCATTGCAAAATAACCTGCTGTGTAGATTTATTTGAGGCTCCCGACTGACTTTACTCACTTGATTTTCTTCCTGAAAAGCTGTGCTCTTCCTTGAATTAATGATGTTGGTTTTTGGCGTGCTCAGGAGACCATCTCTCACATGGCAGACTCGTACGGCTTTCAGTATGAACTGGTTCAGTATAAGTGGCCACGTTGGCTCCACCAGCAGACTGAGAAGCAGCGCATCATCTGGGGTTACAAGATCCTCTTCCTGGATGTTCTGTTCCCTTTGGCTGTGGACAAGATCATCTTTGTGGATGCCGACCAAGTAAGTGTTGGATTGAACTTTCATAGAGCTGAGCTATGTGTCAATGTCTATTTCTGTATCAGTTTGTTGTGAAGATTGGATGAGATTTTTAATCCTGATGGAGAGTCTTAACTCCTCTCCCGACTTGCCAATGTTTTCCATCTTGTTTGCAGATAGTTCGGGCTGATCTGAAGGAGTTAAGAGATTTAGACCTGGAAGGTGCTCCTTATGGCTACACTCCATTCTGTGATAGCCGTAGAGAAATGGAAGGCTATCGCTTTTGGAAAACTGGCTATTGGGCCTCGCATCTAGGACACAGGAAATACCACATCAGGTAGACTTTGTTAGAAAACTGGGAAATGGAATAGAGCAGTATCGACTGTTTGGTAAGGACTGATAGTTTACTTGTTTGGCCATCTACCCTCTGCAAAAACGCTGTCAAGATATTCCTGAAATCTTTCTCCCTGTTGTCATCTTTTGAGAAAATTAATGTTGCCACTTCTATAAAGATTGTTAGAATAAATCCATGTATTATTTATAGCATGCAGAACACTGAGCTTCTACAGCCACTGTCTTCCTTTTAGGCCATTCATCAAGTTAATTGTAGACTCGCGCATGAAAACAAGTCGAACACAAATCACGCTGCAAAAAAACTGAACATCTCTCACTTTTATAAAAATATAACCTTCAGTCTGCCTGGATGTTATGGCCTCAGTTAAAAAAAATAGTCTAGAGACTCTTTTTTTGTTTTGTTGTCTTTAGAGGCTAGAAGTTCTGCACTTCCTGTTGTTCATCATTTTCCTATATTCCTTTAGAGGAGCTAAACCATTCTCAAACTTTCTGATTTGTCAGTGCGAAGGTAATCTGGTGGCAGCTGGTGGCTGAACAGAGAGCAGAACTCCTCATTTAAAATGGCAGTGATGTGATTAGATACCAGTTTGTTAAAGCAGACGGGGTGAACGATCAGCGTCAGTCAGCCTAGTGAAAACATAATGTGGTGAACATCCTCCTCGGGCAGACTTGAGTCTAGTGAGTGACACCAGATCGTCTACAGTGTTTATTATCGTGCCATGTTAGCCACAATTATCTGAATGTGCCTGGGGTGTTATATGAGCTCTTCTTTAACAGAAATTCTTCCTCACAGTCGTTTTGTCTGTCTTGTCTCTGTTTCTGTCCTCTTGTATTCCATCCAGCGCTCTCTATGTAGTGGATTTAAAGAAATTTCGCAAGATTGCGGCCGGTGATAGATTACGAGGCCAGTACCAAGCCCTGAGTCAAGATCCCAACAGCCTATCCAACCTGGACCAGGCATGTAACTTAATGAGTTTACTGCATTTTCCCTTCAACAACTACTGCACTAACAATATTTCATTCATTAATTAAGTCAAATATATGATTTCCTTAGGATCTACCCAACAACATGATCCACCAGGTGGCCATCAAATCTCTACCACAGGAATGGCTGTGGTGTGAGACGTGGTGTGATGACACCTCCAAAGTCACAGCTAAGACCATAGACCTGGTGAGTCGACTACCACTGGCATACCTGGGATTTGATATCTAAATCTACGTCATTTTATTTTTTTTTGTATGTGTTGTGATTTAAATGCTTTTTCAAAATAAAAATTTCATCGTTATTGTTTATAGTAGTGGACTGCAGCTCCTCCTGTGCTGACTAACGGGGATATTGCTCACCACGTGACATTTAGGAGACAGCTGAGGAGCAATCCTGTAGTCTCCTAAACTAATTTGGAGAATTACTGGACAGGCTCCAGTTGAGTGGAAAGAGAAGCATTGTCTCATTGTAGTGTAGGACATCACTTTGTTATTCATGGGCTGATGTCCTTTTAACAGAATTGGAAATCAAATTAGGATCAAATGCCTACCACAGACAGTGCTGGGAATAGCAATATGACTTGTTGGGAGAAAGTGCCACTGGCAGCATGAGTGATGTTCCTGCTTTGTCTGCTTTCCCACTGCAGTGCAATAACCCAAAGACCAAGGAGCCCAAGCTAACGGCTGCAGTGAGGATCGTGCCTGAGTGGGTTGAGTACGACAACGAGATAAAGCACCTACTGAGACGGCTGCAGGAACAGGAAGATACAGCAACACAAAAACAGACTCCTTCTGCTCCACAACATAAAAAAGGTTAACAAAGGAAACAGTTTATTCTCATTTAGTCTCATTTTTTCCACTTTGTAGGACAAAGAAAATTTATATTCTGGTATGATTATCATTTCTCTTGGGTAATTTTTTGTCTCTCTCACCCAACCTCACTCCCCTCTGCCTAGCAGACAACTGGCGGGATGAACTTTAATGTCTGCCAGCAATATACTGGAGGAGGAGGAGGCAGCTCCTTTGCATGCAGGCCACCTGTGAAGCTTGAAGACAGACAATTCCATACAAACATAGCCATGGAGTGTTACATCCCTGGCTGGAGGAGGAGGTATCAGTACAGAGAGGACATGTCTGCTGCTGCAGTCAGTACATCTGAAAAACGAAACACACTGTGAGTGTTAGCTGTCAAGTCTTTGTGTGCTGTCAGCAGAGTAGTTCGGTTCGTGTGTAATTAGCAGATAATGACACAAACACAGAAAATGTAAATATCAGTCAGAGGATCTAGTGATTGAGTTTGAATAGTTGGCATATATTGCACTGATAAGGAAGGCAAAGAATCAAATAGAGGTGATGCATCTCTTAGAACTGTAATTATTTTTCAACCTGTTTAAATCTTGTGAAGGTATTCTTAATTTAACTGTGTTGATTAAAAGGCCCGAACCAAAGTTGTGACTGATGTACAGCTGTCAATGTTTTAAAGTGTCACGACTTGATGCCAGGTTGTTACAATCAAAGTTGTAGACTTTACAATTGATGTTTGTAAAGTGATGTTTGGTTTTGGAGGGTGGTTTTAAATATTTTTGCGGGGATGGGGAGGATCTTTTTTTTTTTTGTCTTAATCCATAAGTATACTTTTCTTTCCCTTCTGAAATGATAATATTATTTTATTATATAAAAAGCTTCAAAAACTGTCTTTAGTAAGTCAATGTATTTTGTATGCATTATTTTTCCAAAAACCTTCACAAAGGTAGCTATTTACAAAACACTACATGCTGTTTTACTGTCTTACAAAGTTATACAGTTGTTCCACCACAACAGGGTGGAAATGCGACATTTGAGAGTATGATACTTATTTTTATTCTTCCAGTTGTTCTTCTGATCAGTGAAATAAAACATTTATTTTGACTGTTCCATTTGGAACATCCTTAAAAATGATCAATCCTCAAGTCACTTTTTTGTCAGTCATCAAACTGATGCAAACACACTTTTTAGTGTTTTTATTTTTACATTTGGTTGAGCTGAAACTGAGAACTTTGTTAGGCTCGGCAGGAAAACTCTTCCCTCTGAGTCTCCATCTGCACCTGGTTATGTTTCTGGTTACGTGACTTAGATTTATGCAGCCTAATTGATTTTATTACGATGGAAGTCAGACAACTCATCTCAGGCAACACCATCAGCTCTAATCATATGAAATTTTATACCATTTAGAGTCCGGGGATAAGACGAGAACATTAGAGCTCATTACAGCTCTGAAACTCCTTAGAAGCCCCAGCTGGTGTTCGGCACATGGCTTTGACTGTGATAGACTGTTAGACATCTGATCTCACACACATCAGGCGACAGCATCATTTGATCAATGCACAATTTATGTTTAAATCATGTCTTAATTTGAGGTTGGATGAAAATAACAGCTCTATCCTGTTTTTGGTCGTCATACTTGATCATTTAGGAGCAATTCTGTCATAATTTGAAAGCAGGTCCACCTTTTTCTCCATTTGTCATAAATGTTATAAATACAAATGGGTTCCCGGCATTGAAACTTTAAATGTCAGTCCCCTCTGCCCTGCTGACTCATCTCATTTGTTAAAACAGCAGTTAGCATAGTCAGTTTACTGTTCATTCACTGTCCAACAGCGATTACCCAGCTGTAGGTTTAGAAACCATGAAGAGGCACGGCTGGTCTGCCAAGTTTGATGCTGCATTCAAGACATCAGTATTCAAGAAATTACAAGCTCCCACTCAGACAATATGATTTGAATGGCTGGTCGGGTCTTGTTTATTTATTCAGAAATATGGAAATTTAGACCTTCAGTTCATCCATAATCATTCACGTCTTGAATCGTGGCAGGTCAGCTGGACATTACAAATTGTATTTATTTGATTTTAACATTCACTGGTTATTTAATCCTTAACTTGATGCATGTATTTTTAACATCATTTTGAAGTCAGTGTTAATTTTGATAATACTGAAGAGACTTTTAATCTCATGCTGTATTGGGGCTAGTATGACTGGCTGTTCTTATTGTTACCCATCATGCTGTCTGTTGTTTTCTGAGTTGATCATTTGAACACATGTCACATTTTTCAGAGGTCAGGAAGGATCATTGTCTTGAAGATAAAATTAATTTCCCGGGTGGCGTGCCCTTCATCGATAGGTGTGCTCTGGGTGGTTATGAGGACTGGATTTGATATGTTGTTATTTTCCTTGTAGCCTTTACAAAGTGAAAAGTGTAAGGAGCGGATGTAGATCTAATATTTCTCTACTTACCAGTTGTCTCACCGTGTGCTGGCTTTCTAAAATACAAACAAAAGTCGGAATATTACTAAAAAAAAGTAACCCAGTGCTATTTTGAAAGGGGCGAGTTCCTAAACGACAGAAACTCAGGGATTCTCTGTCCTGTTTCTTTGTTTCAATTATTCTTTCATAACAATACTGGATTTTTTTTACATGTATTTTATGGGAGAACACACCAGCAACAATAACATCAACTACAGTTATCATTGAGGTCAAGCTACAGTAGTTGGTTAGTTAGTGTGTGGTTATTAGAATTTAGAGCTGTGCTTAAAATTTGTTCGTCAGTGTCAAAGACGGTGCCTTTACAGTCCGATGAGAACTTTTTGTCTGGTACCTAAATTAATATATTAATATAAATTACTTTTTTTGGCTCAATGAAAGTTACACATATATACTGCAAATGAGCAAATATTCATGGTAGCCAGAGTTCACCAAGTTTTCAAGTTGAGGTGTCCAAAAAAAAAACTTTAGAGATTACTCTTTTATGAGGAAAATTGTATTCAGAGTACAGGTGAATTTGTCGCTACAGTTCTGTGAGTGGGCACTGAACCCTGACTGAGCAGCAGCATCTCATTCAGCTTCTTATGCCCCAGAAGTCAAGTGAGTTAGGGATGTGATCTCCACGGCTGGGTTCAGATCAGGGCAGCTTTCATTACCTCTGTGTCACTGAGACAGACAAGGTGAAGAAAATGTGAGTTTTCTGTGATAATAAAATTTATGAAAACTTTACCTCTTTACTTCATTGTGTAACTTCAAATTTTAATAGGTCCTTAGAACTATCAGGGGACAAATGAACTTTAATCATGTACAGAAACTTCCGACAATACAACAAGCTGTCTGTTACACCTGTCTACCTGAATGAAAACCTGTTAACAACAAAAGTATCATCCTCCCAAATCCAGACGTTTGTCACTGTTTTTGTTATTTATCTTTTCCTTTGTGATAATTATGTCATTCATATACTAATTTAACTAAAACCAAGATTCCTGACACAAATCAAGTATTGGTGCCTGAACCGAAATGCCCGTTTCATGACGATAACAAATGTGTCGGCGTCTCGTGGACATACTGTACCTCAACACTGCAGCAAATAGGAACCTGTTATGTTTTTTTCTTAATTGTGAAATCAATCAGCAAACATCTCTCATTGAGAAATGTTCGTTTGAGTTAAGTATTGTATCCATATTTCAATAAATAAATTTTTCCATAATGTATGTTTACAGCTTATGCACATCCAGCTTCCACATATTCAATAGCTGGAGGGAATTTTTCCATGTATGAATCCCAAAGTGGACCAGTGTTATTTTTTTTTCTCAGGAATAGGATTGTTGTTGCTGCTTCAGTGAATTCAGTAGAAGTTGTTTTTTTTTTTTCCTCCTGTCTTACAAGCCAATACAGGTGGGTGCAGGAAGCCTGCTTTCAGGGCACCTGCCATTCACTGTGTCAAATACAAATGTTCATACTAGTCTGCTGGAAAAAAAAAATAAACGTTTGCTACAAACCAAGAAAAGTGTGTGTGAATTTTGTTTTCCTCATTATGATAAGTGGATGTGTGATTCATGCACTGAAAAGTCTCAATTGAAGGGACTATAGTACACTGTAATTCCATCTTCACTACAATTTAACCATAAAGAAGCAAGCCAAAATGGTCGAAGCCACTTTACAGCAATTACTGTATATAAGCAACACTCAGGCTTTTCAGTCCAATTCAATATACATAAATATATTTATTTACATTTCAGAAAAATTCCATTCATATAAAAATAGCACTGTACCTATGTACAAATTCAATCTTACGAATGGAAGGATCGAATTGTCCAAAAATATTACTGTACTTGCACTTCAGGTAAAAGCTGCTTCAATCATGGCAGACATTTGTTAGCATGGCAACAGACCTTCCCCAAATGGAAATCAAAGTTGTTTTATTCAACAACAAAGATGCATCCTTAAGGTTAGTGAACTTAAGTCACAATTGTCTCCACATTTTGTAAGACTTCGCTGTGTGCACAGACATTCCATAAATCTGTAATCTTCCTTTTAAATAGGGAGAAACAACGCTGCTCCAGCTGTGAGGGAAATGAGCGTCCTTAGTTGAAGTTGAACTTGAAGTTGAAGGGACCAGAACCGAACGGATTGAAACCCTGGAATCCATGGAAACCTCCGTGGAAGCCACGATTCTGCTGACTCTCTGGATCCATGGGGTCCTCGCCGTGGTCAAACTTGGTTCTCATCTCTAAAAAAAACAAAACCCAATGGATGAAATCAGTATGGAAAAACTTAACAACATATACACTGTAATATTTAAGTCTGTACAGGTTGATGTTATGTATGCTGCACTAACCAAGACAAATACAGCATGGCATTTATAAAGTGTGTCCTACATGTCATCAACTGACTCATACACTGTTGTTACTTGGATGGATTTTGATTTTCCATTAGAATGATCTGAAAATTTTTTAAAATCTGAAGTTACTTGGACAAGAGTGATTTGTTGTCCTGACCCTGACACTTCCTACCTGGGTCAGTGAGAACCTCTTTAGCCTGAGCGATGTCTATGAACTTCTTCTCAGCTTTCTTTTTTTCTTCTGGATCCTGGAAGTTGTCTGGATGCCACTGCTGCGCCAGTTTCCTATAGGCTTTTAGAATCTCCTTTTTCTGGGCAGTTCTGCAAGAATGGGGAGAGTACAAGTCGTACATTTATTGAAGACTGAATCAATCTCTCTTAACCATAAGCTGGAACTCATAACATCCAAGTGTCAAAAGAGAAGCTGTTCAGATTTCATTTTGACCACCTTAAATGATGTCTGTTTGGAGTTGTCAGCAATTTTTGATAATAATAATATATGGTATGTATGACTTATGGTTTCTAGCATAGTAGGGCACATCTGTGGGAAGTCCAAAAACAAAGCAGACAATTTGTAAAGAAATACTCCTAGTTTTTCCCTTAAGGGTCTACAAAACTCCCTGGTGATATCAATAGATCGATATCCAAACTCCACTGCGTCGTTCTCACCTCTTCACTCCAAGGATCTTATAATAGTCCTTCTTTTGAGATTGTTTGAGAAGTCGCTGAGCTCTCTCCTGGCCTTCTTTTATCTGACGGTCATTCTGGGTGTGTTTCGCAGCAGTCTCATAGTCTTTAATAGCTAGAAAACAAAAACATAGCATAGAATTGGAATTAATTACTTACTCATCTAAAGCAGCCACTGAGAATAAAGTGCAATATTTACTTGATGAACCAAAAAAAAAAAGACAAGGTTTTACGTGGATCAGTTCATAGTCATTGTATTATGTTCAGCCTCAATTTAACCAATGTGAGAGAGTATGTGTACGTAGTGTCTTGATTCTTTATTGACTGGCATTTTCACTGATACACCTGAATCGCACTCAACAGAACCCATATCTTCACCAAGGTCAAACAGTCCCTTTCTATGAAACTGAAGCCTGATGCAAACTTTTGACAAAGACATGCCCAAACAAAATCCACTCTTGGAATTTAAAGAGGGCGAAGAAAAAATGCATACATCCCTTTATCAGATCTATTTCAAAATTCAGCACTTCCATTTTAAACACATGTACTGCTCTTACACCTCATCAAAATCCATCAGGTGTATAAAATTATGAAAAATGACTGAAAAAAAGCCCATCTCACTATGATAAAGGAAGTCAAAGGAACTCCATCCTTTCATTAGGAACCAGTTCAGTATTTAAATATTTCTTTTTAGTTCTTAACATTTGATCCAGTCTTTGCCTAACATAAGAGAATAGTAAATATATGATGGCGTTCCTCTGTACTACAGAATACTTCAAACTTACATGACATCTGAACATATAGGCAGATATTGTGACAACATATCTGCCTATATTCCTTCTTTTTTTGCGCACTAATAGGAGAAGATCAATTAGAAGGTAAAAAGATGACTAGACAGATTATTCTGAGGATTTCAACACTGTTATCACTGGAGACTGGTTTAACAATAGATCAGAGGTCTATTGTTTCAACCTAATCCCTACAGCCAGCCAAGGTTTAATGGTGTGTGTGAGTGTGTGTGCTGCCACTGCTACCAAAGAATAGTTTTAGGCTTGATAAACGATAAATACTCCACAATTCCTGCAGCAGTGTGGGGTAGCTCTGAATCTTGCACCGTGCTCTATACCTAATTTTAATTACACTATGGGATAAACATTCTAGCAGATGATGTTTGTCTCCTTAGGCATAGATGTTATATACTTTCACCAAATAAACAAGTGGCATCCTTTCTAATTTTAATCTACATTTAATCCTTTGCTTATTTAATTTCAGAGTCAAATGGAAGAAAAATGTTGTTCATTGAGGCAGACTTTAACTGGAGGTGAGTGTCCTCCTCTGACTGTATGCTCAATGAAGGTTGGCTGAACTGCAGAAACAACTCTGCATAATTGCAGTTCAACACCACCATAAATAATGGTGTTTCAACTCGAATCTAGGGCAGGGGTGGGCAAACTTTTTGACTGGTGGGCTCATCACAGATCTAGAATTTGACAGTTCAAATTGCCAAAAAAAAATTATAAAAGAAGTTTTGCCCTCTAACAAGCAGCAAAGCATACATATGCGAGGCTTATTGTAAAAATTATTTTACAACTGCATTTATTTCACAAAATTAATTATATAGTTTAAACAAGTTTGGTGGGCCGGATTACAAAGCATAACGGGCCGAGTATGGCCCGCGGGCCGTAGTTTGTTCATACCTGCTCTAAGGATTTACTGCAGAAGTTTTATATAAGTAGTATTAACAGCAGTTTTCATTCGCAGAGTTTTCCCAAAATAACTGCTGAATTGATATTTCCTCAATATTTTTTGATAGATATAGGATGTATAGGATTAGATATAGGATATAGGATTAGATATAGGATTTAAACTACATTAGCTGTTAAAGAAAAATCTATACCATTCATAAAAGTAAGACGAACATACAAATACAGAAACCCTCTATTACCTTCCTCGTACTGTTCGTCCTGGATGTAGGCCTCAGCTCTGTCCTTCAGCACGTTCACGTTCTCTGGGTCCATCTGCAGTGCTTCGCTACACACTGGGATGGCTCTGCTCGCCTGCTGATCCTGGTCACGACACGCAGACAAAACCCCAGTAAGAGGTCCTGTTTGATGAAGTCAAACTATGAGTCAACATACTGTGGTGGTGGTCTTACCTGTGTTAGCGAGTGGCAGATACGCTCCTTGGCAAGAGAAGAGAAATACTGCACATTGGGCTCAGTCTTCATCACTGCCTCATATTTGCTCACTGCTTCTTCATACCTAAAAAAAAAACAAACCAACAACAACCAGGAGGCAGGTTTGAAAAGCAGTGTCTGTTAGTATAGCAGAATGTAATATGGATCACTGCTCCCACCTCCCTCCTGCCACTCGTGTTGCTTAGTCTTATGAATATATTCTTTCAGATATGATGTGACATCAGGATAGAAATGTAACACCAGAGAGCTGGAGTTCTTCAAAGGAAGCATAGCTCTTAAAATCCTCGGTACACAAAGGGATTATAATTTTTAACAGGGCTACACTGTAACACACACATATACAAACACACACGCGCACGCGCGCACGCACACACAGACCTCTGCTCTTGGATGAGCTCCTCTGCAGACTGGATCTGTTTGTTGAGCTTCTTGACCTGCTTGTAATGACTGAAACACTGCTTGTGATCAGGATCAAGCTTCAGGCACTCACGAACCTCACTGCAAATCAGGTGTGAGGGGAAGACAAGTCAGTCTGGGTTTATCTTCCTTTGTGACTCATCAGCTCTGTTGCTTGGTTACAAATAGTGGACCAAAATTACAGGAAAGGTAATACACAGCATTGCATTTGTAAAACTTCTAATCCAGATTAAACTTTTGTGGAAACATTTTTTTAAGTGTAGCATGTACATACAGGCATCTTGCAGGTAGTATTTAAACTGTTCATTGAGAGACTGGAAGTTAAGCTGGTAAAATTAAGATAAATTACTATTAGAAGTTTATTAGGCATCTGAAAATAATCATTTCAAAATAATTTACACGGCAATAAGCTTGAAGTTTGGCCTAAAATCTGTGGCACCAACAACACTTAATAGTTGGATCGAAGTGCAGCAGCACCACCTAAGTCCTCCTATGTCCTCTGTGTGGCTGCTTCCTCATTGTAAGCCATCTGTAAACTGCTCTTACGTGAGCGACATCTCGTGGTCTCCGAGATTATAGTAGATGGTGCTGAGTTTATAGAAAGCCTGGGTATTGTCGTTCTTCAACTTGGATGCAGCTTTCAGGTCGCCGATGGCCTTCCCCATCTCTCCCATCTGAATGAAACACTCTGCTCGCATCTCACGTGAGGTCACATCCCAAACACAAGTCTGGAACAGGTGGACAATGACTTACAAACTGCTGTTCTACAAACCAACATAGACAATGTCATGCTTGTATGTAAATTAGTCAATGCTGGCAAGGTATGCATCTTACCTCAATGACGGTGTCAAGCTGGCTGGCAGCTGTTAAATAATCGTGGCTGTTGAAGCTGCTGCGTGCTTGAGCCACCAGTCGCTGGAGTTCGTCTGACTTTGTGAGCTGACTCTGGGCTTCCTTCTCCTCTTTGTCATTGGGGTTGGACTTGAGCTGAAGGATCAAAAGGCAAAGAATTACACCGCGTACTTATAGGCATAATTAAAATAGTATAAAAGCCAAGGAGCCAAGAAAGAGAATGGAATATGAAGTGAGTCTTATGCACTGCAGATCTGAAAACTCAAATGTGCTTCAATAATTTGATTCGGTCATTCACTCGAGCATTCAATGTTATAAGTCTTTTATTTCTCAAGAGGTTTTGTGCCAACATTGCACTCTTGAAGCGCTGCCTATCACAGGAATAGAAGGATTTTTTTTATTATCCAGGCCCATGAAATTATAATCTTCTTCATTATAGGGATCATCACACTCACAGGAGCAATCTCAAGTAATAGTATAGACTTTACAAATAGGTAGGTGGATATATAAAGTAACTGGGCCCTGGATATATTACACATGATACCAGCAAAGTAAATACAACTTCATTTATATAGCACCCTCTGAAACATGCTTCCATAAAAACAAAACCAAGCAGTTGGCATTTAGTGGGCATCTCTTCCTCTTAAAAGAGGAAACTTCACACTTAGTTGCAATTATAAAACTTTTCTATTCCCTGAACACTCTCAGAAAGTGACTGTTTAACTCCAGTGTATAAAAAAAAACCCCAATAACCATGTTTTTTTTACAGCCTGAGCTTTTACATTACAGCCTGTCAAACAGCAACACAGGTCAAAGGATGGATACATCTACTCAAGATGAACTCAGTTAAACGTTGATTGACTTCCTGTGTCTTCAGTTTGAGGAAATGTCAACAAAAGAAGCTAATGGTCAAAAACATCCCAGGAGGCTTCAGGTCAACCACATGTCTCTAGGAAGCTAGAGAACACAGATAGAATCCACAAAGACATGCTGAGAACATACAAAGCTCACACAGGAAGGTCCCGGGTGGAATCAAATCGGGGATCTTCTTGCTGTGAGACTACAACACTACAGACTGCGCCACCATTCACCTCTTATCCATATGAAAAAAGGATTAAATGGTCATCACTTGAGAATAGTGCAGCTTTAAATGGATTCAAATATTTACAAGGCACTATCCCTGGAGCATTTATATCCTTCCTAATAAGCAACTATAAAGGATCCCTGAAAGCCCAAAATGAGAGTTCACTGCCAACTGAACTCTCATCTACATCTTGTGGTTATCTTATAGATTCAGCACATCCCTGGTGTCTATGGATTCACAGTATGTGGCCCATGTAAACTTCCTTATTTCAGGCTTGAGCCCCTTCATTTTATTGACAAACCTCATGCAGCCAATCATGTAGTATAACTCAACAGTGCAGAGACAAGAATCAAGTCAAGCAGAAAATAAAACATCCTTCAATATTTTTAAGTTGTTTGTTTGTTAAAATAGAGTCCTTAAGTGAAAGATGAAAAGCATTACATTCAGTTTTCAATTCACATTCAGGTTACAGATCAACACTGACATCTCCTGGTGAACTCAACTGATCAATGAAAGTAAGTGTCTTCTCTCACTGTGGTCGCTGTAGAGTGGCAGCTGGATGTGAACGTACTTACCACCTTCTTAAAGTCACTCTCTGCTTCGTCCAGTCTCCCATGCTTCAGTAGGAGATTCCCCCTCTGAAGCCGTGCCTGTTAAGAGAAGGAATGTATTCAGCATCAGGCTGCAAACAGATTATCATCACAGCTGACAAAACTGACGGATTGCCGTCAGTTTTGGATTTTTTTTACTTTTTGTAAATATGTGCATGCAAGTTAGTTAATTACTTTAGTTTTTTCAAATATTTATGTTAAAAAACACTTTTTTGGTTGAAATGATAGCTTTAGCATTTCCTTTAAACAGAAAATATAATTGTGTCTTTTTGGTGAGGCTAAAACAGAAAAGCATGAAGTGAAATGAGTTTTATCTCTGTAGCACCACCATACTTTTTTTAAAAACTGTCTGCCCTGACACAATTTCCCCCCAAACAAATTGGTGCTCTAGTGTGTTGTATCAACTTGGCATTGGGATTAACCCTTCATTTGACTCTCCGGCCTTCTTTCAATCCAGATGAACAACGACACTCACAGATGTGAAGTCTGGTTTGAGTTCAATGACTTTGCTCAAATCGGGCAGTGCAGCCTTTGACTTCCCCATTGCGAGAAACACCGTGGCTCTTCTGTAGTAGGCCATGTAGTTCTTGGGATCGCCATCTGATAAAAACACAATGACAACACGACTAAACAAAAGGGCTGCAACAAAATCACCAAATGTCATCCAAGCATTGACAATGTAATGTACGCACAAGTTGCACAACATGATCATGCTGTGCATATCATTGCAAGATATGCAATGATATGCAATGATATGCACAGCATAATCATGCATATCATTGCAAGATTATGCATCTCATTGCATAATCATGCATAATCATGCAACGATATGCATAATCATGCATTCGTTAAAGTGTAATTCTTTAATACAGATTATATATTTAAATATTGTTATAAAAGGTGGGCTGCATGTAAATAATACAACTGTGACACATTCCTGATGGTTATTACAATTTATCTTACACTCTGCATGTTTCTGTCACTTACCCACAGCAGCGTGGAAATGAGACAAGGCATCGGCTAACTGGCCAGCAGCGAGCAGCTTCTTCCCCATCTCCATGTGATTGTCCACACTTCCCCCGTCACATTTCACTCCTGACAAGTACATTACTGTGTGAGTCCTAAAAACTATCTAGACCTTAGCACAGCAACTACTGTTCCATTCATTCAGTGGACAATGACAGATGGCTTCATGCCATTAAGACCAGAGACAGAGGTCTAACTGAACTTCAGTAGACTTTGACATTTAGCTTTAAGTAACGCTAGGCGAGCTTACCACTGACACAACTAACTGTCATGTTAACTGATAAGTTGTTAAATTAACATAATTTTTGTTCTAACAATTATGATCAAGATAAACGACTTACTTTAACCTATAATACAAAAGTCAGCCTGACAGCCTGCTTAGCTACAGCTATGTTAGCATAACGCTAGCTGACATTTATCGATTTAACTGTCTAACATTACCACAAACATCTTTCAAGCTCATATTAGTTTGATAGAAAACAAGCTGTGAAGATCTTCTCAATGTTAGTTAACTTATTTTAAGGTAATGCTGAGTAGTCAGAAGCTGTCACCACCTGGTACAGTGAAGTATCTCTGGTGAGTTTCCTACCTTCATATCTCAGATCGATCAAAACAAGAATATACGGGATGTAAGTCAGTATCTTCTGAGCGACATGGTCGATGGAAACCATGGTTAGACTTTCACCGGGTCCTGTCTCGTTCTATCCCAGAGGAGTATTTTGTTTCTGTTTCACTTAGTCCTCCAGAGTCCCATGTGTTGACTACAGCACAGCATTGCTTCTCCCTTCCAGTCCCAGCAGAGCAGCGCTAACGTCCTACCGATCGTGTGGGACTGTGATTGGCTGAAATGCCCTGAAACCCCGCCCACCTCCTCTGGCTCAACAGACAGCAGCCACGGCAGCACTAACCCGTTACAGTGTGGGGACGTGTGCTGGAAGGCACAAGAATGTTAGAATAAATGTCCAGTCATAGCAGGAATAAATTATTATGCAAGCTTACTGTCAAATCAATCTATCAGTAACAAAAAAGCATCAATACTTTTTGAAATTACTCTTGTTTTAATAGAACACAGGTGCAATACAATGTGTGAAGTTCAAGTGCTGAAGCATGGAATATTAAGGAATATTTAAAAAACATTGAACATATAACAATTCCTTATCTATGTTGTTCATTAATAAGAACTGAATACGCTTTAGTTATTTAGCACTGCTTAGAATTTTTTCGCATGTTAGTCTTACATGTGTAGGCCTACACACAAGATAACGTGAGTCAACCAACCAAAACTGTTGGGCTAGTGACTTAAACAGAGCAAAAAGTATTGACAAAGAATTCTAAAACATGAATAAATAAACAATGGAAATACTACATATAAACACCTATTCTATATTCTTGCAATCATTCATGCAATCTGATTGATTGCATGAATGGGTGAATGATTTTATTATGTCACATATAGTTTCAGTATCTTTTCTGTTGAACAGGTTTTTTATGAAGGAGAGAAGCAGAAAATTATGTTTGAAAAGAGAGGTGACACATTGTCATATATAGCTCCCTGATGTTTTGGTGGAACTGGTGTTCCTAGAGATGCTGCTGACTCTGCTGCCACTGCTGGTCCCTGACTTCTGGCTATCATTGCTTCCTGTGCCATCCAAAGAAGCAACGCTCTTTTTTCCCGGAACAACTGTGTAAGGGTCACGATACTGGTACTGAGGAAATGTTTTAGGGCTGTAGGGATTCCAAAAATAAATAATAACTTAAAACAATAGGCAAGAAGGTAAATTCTGGAAAAATCAATAACACAACTGCAGCCATTTACCTTGAGTGGCAACCTTCATTCCCTGCAAAGATACTTAAAATTAGACCTCCAACAACAAGTAAGGTTGAGCCTCCCCAGCCAATGAAGACGCCAACTCCTATTTCAAATCTGGTGGTGAACAAATGAAAATAATATATATTAATATACAGTTTTTCTTCATGGAATCAATAGCTAAATGTTGATAGATCAGTAGAAGTAAGTTTGTAATGTGTTATTATTATTATTATTATTATTATTATTATTATTATTATTATTATTATTATTATTATTATTATTATTATTATTATTATTATTATTACACTAAGATTTGTATGTACCTCTGGGGTTTGAAGTTAGGGTCTTGGAATTCTGCTCTTATTTTGTTTCCATAATAGGAGAAGGCGACCATAGCTGACATCCCTGAAATAACAGGCACATGTTGATTTTATGATCAAATATGTAGTATATTTCAACGGGATTATAATTTTTTTTTTTACCTCCAATGAGGTAGTTCATCCCCCCAGCAAAAGTTACTCTTGCATTAGCAAGCTCTGATCCTCCAATCTTAGTACACTTCATTCCCACTAAGACCAGCATGGATCCAAAGAAAGCCAGGATTATGGAGATGATGATGAGAGCACGGCACATGTGGATATCCCCTGTCCAAGAACAACAAGCAAATGTTTAGCACACTTTTTTTAGACGTGATTAAAAGTATCTTTCTCTTAATTATTCCTGAGCCCTACTTACAGTTCAGTGCAAGCATAGATGGAATTCCCTTGCAGTCCGATACTCCAGTCGAATCAGATATACAATCCTTCCACAGGTTGGAGAAGTAGTTTGAGGTGGTCAGGACTATGCTGTCCACTTCAGACCAGGTCCAGATCTCTGTGGGCATAGTGGAACAGACCAAGATCCATCCACACACACAGACCACAAAGCATCCGATCTCCATGTACATCACCACAGTCCTGTAACTCATGCTTGCTTGGACCCCTGAACAGAGAGAAGGCTAATTCCAATAATGGCACAAAGCTCGTGTCCAGTGCTGTCCTCGTCAAAGTCCCTGCTGAAGTACTGCATGCAGATGGAAACCCACATTTAAGCGCAAACATAAAAAGTCAAAAGTGGTTTGTGTATATCATCACATGTTTTGCCTTGAAATGTGATTTGTAAAGGTCACTTTGGTGTGTGTTTGTTGTTAGTATGACACCAGCATGGGTTGAACCATGTGTACCATTTGGCTCACAAGTCTAAAATTGAGAACAAGGAAGTTACACACACATGAAACAAGGAGAAAGTTTATTCTCATTGAGTAATTGGTAACAAAATTTGATAAAACACTACTGATTCTGACCACCAAATAATGTCCCAAAGTCAACCTTCAGGAAAGCTTATGAGAGAGCGCATAAATCATTCTGGTAAAAGACCCCTGTGACCTTTACAAAGGCAGGTCGTGTCATACAACTACTGACAAAGTCTGCAAAGCAAGTGCACTGTTGTAGGTGAGTGGATCACAGGCAGGACTTTTACCCTGGGGCCTGGAGTTTAACTTTAGAGGCAAGCTTGGGAAACACATTCTAGGTTAAAATACACACTTTAACACATGTGATGGTCAATGCAAATAGGTGTGGTAAAATGTTAGTCCAAATGAAACACAGCCACATATGACACACAGGAAGCAAATTTTGCACACAACTGATCTAGACCGGCAACATGTGTCTTGGAGTGTGGATCTGAACCAAACAGATAACTAAATTTATTTAGTTATTTATCAGTTTTTATCCTCAACCTCAAGTCTACATTTAATTGTAGAAAAAAAATTATGCAAAAAAAGACTTAACAATTATTCTACTGAACTTAATATAACCACTAGCATAACCATAGCAATCATTTTAACTACCCTTATGTAATTTAACTATGATAAATGATAAATTCAAAAGCTTGTTTTGAACTGATCTGTAATGTCAGGTTGGTAGATAATAAACGTCAGGACACAATATTGAAATTCAATTGAAGATGAAACTTCAATAGTTAATCATTAACCATGCTGTTATTAGAATTAGATCAATATTCTACTGTCTTCTTTACAATAATAATAATAATAATAATAATAATAATGATGATGATGATGATGATAATAATATTAATAATGTACTGCAATATATATATTTACATTAAAATCCCTCACACATATGGATTCTTATCAAGGTGCTGCACCCTAGAGGAGTTGTTTTAGTCCTCCAAGAGGAGATACGTGAATGAATAGCAGCCCTTTTACTGATGTTGTGTCCCTGAAACATCTTCTTATGAAGTCACTGATTACTGACCACGTGTGTCCTCTGTGTAATATTAACACAGTATGCATTACTCATCGAAACTGGATGGTAAGCTCGTGATGCAGCAGCGGAGACAGATGCCTCAGAGTAAATAGGACAGAACCTTCCCAGCAAAAAAATAAAAAGAGCAACTCCAAGTTCATACATTCAGACAAACACCTGTGCAAACACATGTCTCTCATCTACTTGAATTTTACCTCTGTTTTACATTTCTTTCTTCTATACCACCATTAATGGGTCAAAAAACATAATGATGTGATGATCTGATGTGAGTAGAGGGAGCAGAGGCCTGAGGAGAACGTCAGTTATCGTCCTCTTGAATAGTTTTAAACATAAAGCAAGATATACTGTTTGTCAGAAGCCTTATGCAGGCACTTTGTTGTAATGCTGTGACTGTCCTGTATGAAATGTCTTACCTTAAATATTACCTTGGAAGTTTAGCAATGAAACTAGTCAGTCATGACAGAGGGTGCCAGAGGTCAGAATAAATCTCTTGGAAAGCTTTCAGCGGGGAGAATTAAGGCTAAACATTGACGTATTTGGAAGTAAATCAGTCATTTTCTTTAATACATTTATACTTCAGAGTGTCTCTTTGTCTTGAGCGACAATGAGCTTTGTCAAATGCATTTAAGCCACTTGAACACCAAGAAATGAAAACACCTTTAAACATAGAAAGAGCTAAAAGTACAATGACAAGTCTTTCAAGCATCAGTGAAAAACAAAATAGATAAAGAAGCCTGGCAGTGCCAGTGCCAGAAGCTCTAGTCACTGGGGACTCCAGCTGAATCACTGATATAGACATTCCTCAAGTAGGGAACCCTAGTGAGGATGACTCTTCCTTCAGGTGAAGCACTTTTCCTACTTGACAAAGAAGCAGACACCACCACCAACCACAACGCCCCAATTAAACTAGAAATGTTCTTGATATAAGTGAGAAACCAAAATTTTGGATAACGCCCCTTCATTTCTTAAATCTTGAAATTAGACCAGGTAGTGTCCGATCATGTCGAATCAGCAGCAGCATGTCTGTACCAGGGACCATTAGTGCTGATGAGGGCTGTGTACAAGTGTGTCTGTTTGAAAATGTTTATTGTAAACTTTCTGGGCCCATTGGAAATGATGCACATCAACCCTACACAACTGTTTCAGGTTTAATCTCTCCATCCACACAGAGAAAAACTACTTGCATGCTGTGTTTTTACGTATAAAAACACACAAAAACAAACACTTGTAGCTAACTGAAAAGTTTCATTATTTTTGTCCAAATCAATGACAGAATATTAGGAGAAAGTAAACCCACTAAAACCCCATTGATAATATAGTGGTCAGTTATAAATGGGAAATGTTGGCCTATCAGGTGTCAGACTAGTCAGGAGTGATGCTGAGTCCCATAGGGTACAAAGTGCTAGAGACTGTCAGGAGTAAAATAATCATACACTATCCATAGGCATAAAATCAAATCAACTGGAGTTATAGAAAGTTCCTTGAACTTCAAGTCCAGCTGGATGAATGATAAACTTCACAGAAATCATACACTATAACCATCATAGACAAAAATCTGAGGCCCACAATTCTCGTATCATTCTCACTTCTTTTTACTTATACATTATTATACATGACATTCTACTTGCAATTTCTAATTAATCCAAAAAAAGATCGTGACTGACGAGTAAACAAACAAAAAAATTCTGTATTCCCTATGACAACAAAAATTACATGTTTATTTAATTATTCGTCTATTCAGGCCCTCTTTCATACATAAACCACCCATTTAATTTGCCAATTAAATCACACATTGGTGCACTTAATTGTCACTTTTATTAATTGGCACTGACACTCTCAAGTATAAATCGATATGTCTACAGAAGGAGCTGTGTCTGAAGAAAATGTATGTACTTTATGCAGCAGAAGGTAAAGAATGAATGCACATATATATAAAAAAAACATACAGCTGTCTGTATATTAATGATTTCTGAGACGGAGAATATCTGTGTGAAAGAAGGTCAGAATGAATCATGGCTTAAAATCCACCAAAACTATACAAAGGCATCTCTTTCTGAATATTTTGTTGGTGTTGTTTGTGAGATCTTTGAGATCTTGGAACTGCTGGACCGTCCTGAGCCAACATAAGATCCGTACAGCCTGGAAGTGTCGTAGTATCCGGTGTACAGGGTTCTTCCTCTGGAGCGAGGAACAGCGTATGTGTTTCCCCCATAGGCATACACCACAGTACTGCAAGACCATAAATTTGTTAGTGATGCCAACAGTTACTGATAAAATGATGACGATGGATGAATTTGATTACCTCTCAGGTACGATTACTCTGTAGACTGTCACAGCGTAAAATATAGCCCCTAAAAAGATGAAAAAACATCCCACCAGTCCTAGAAATATGGGCGGTCCGAGGTCAT
Source organism: Antennarius maculatus (assembly GCA_013358685.1). Taxonomy (NCBI): domain Eukaryota; kingdom Metazoa; phylum Chordata; class Actinopteri; order Lophiiformes; family Antennariidae; genus Antennarius; species Antennarius maculatus. Next base: position 6,886,802 of record CM023618.1, on the reverse strand, counting down.
ACCTGCAATTGGGCAAACATAGGAACTTGTGATGCACTATAAATACATCAATATTTGCAAATTATATTACAATGACATTACAGGGGAATATTTTTCCAAGATAACCTGGAATTTTAACCAGTGTTACAAAATGTACCGTAACTCTCCTGGTGGCAGGATGGCCACAAATGTTCTCCTGGCAACCCTGTTGATGTATAAGCAGTAGGCAGCTAGATCGGACACACCTGCGAGAACAGGTACCATTGAAACCAAGAAATAATGAGGGCAAAACATTTTTGCCATTTACAGAAACAAACACGTTTGTGTAATCACCTCCAGCGAAATGAAACACCGCTCCAGCAAAGAGCATCTTGTCCTTTGTTTTATCGGCCCCTCCTATATAAGTGCACTCCATCCCAAGGAAGCAAAGCACGACGGCAAAGAACCCAAGAGTTAACCCGCACATTAACAATCCTCGTACGCCCTGGACGTAAGCTGGAAGGTTCAGGAAAGAAAAAAGAAGAATGTGTTAAATATGAAAATGGAGTTTCTAGGACTTGTTCTATTCCTCGCATAAAACATAAAGAACTATGAAGTATGAAATCAAGTCTCTGTGATGGACATCTAAGCTCCTGTTATTCACTATGAGCACAAACACTGGTACAAAAAAACAAGCGACTTAATCACCAAGGGTTGGATTCAAACAGGAGATACACTGAAGCAAATATAATTAGCAACAAATAGTTTAATTTGATCCAACAGAAATATGAAAAGTAAGTGTAAACTCACTTTTTTTAGAGATGAGTTGAACCAATACCTCCATGATGAAGTTCTAACAAAGATTTGACTTTATTATACAATTTACTGTGTTCAGTCTTAGAGTTCAAAGTGAGTCTATGTGACTGGATACCAAGATGTGACGCAAATGGGTCAATGTTAATGCCAAAGTAATAGAACTAACACAAAAAGAAGAATCATTGTGTTAGTTCATTTACCCAATAAAGTTAGTCAGATAATGTGAAGTTATTTAGCATTAGCCACCAAAGCTACTGATGCTGTAGTGAAAACACCTGATTGTATTTTGATGAACAACATCTAACTGCTTCCTCAGCACCTCACCTTAGGACCACTTCAGTCTATCCCTGCAAAGTGAAGCTATTGAAACAGAGGCACTGCTGCTGATTCTCATACAGCCTGTGGAACACTTACGGGTGACGGACCAGAGCACAGGGAAGTCTCTACAGTTGGTCACAGCTGTGGAATCGGTGAAACAATCCTTCCACAGGTTGGACCAGTACCAGGCCACTCGGATGATGAAGGAACCCCCTTGTCCCCCTATTTGGCTGATCCTCCAAAAGTCCATGGCCATGGTGCACAGCACAAACAGCCATCCCAGTGATGTCAGCAAGAAGCCAAATATCTGGATGAGACGTTTCCTCATGATGAGACTGCTAAATTATACCAGTTAGCTTCCACTCAGTTCCACAGATTACGCCAGAAGTCTAGTCAGCATTAGTGTGACTGAACTGTGTGCCATTATTGTTTGTATAGATCTGCCGCAGTTGTGTGAAGTGTTTACTGTAAACGGTATTGGAGTGTGCCACCCCTTTGAGATCATTTCCACCACCTCCAGCTACGTTATCAGGATTTTAACTGTTTTGCATCCACACTTCTCAACAGTAGATCTGATATGTTCTTACTAGTTCAAAGCATTTATTTTTATCCAGCACATTTACTGCATAAGGTATCAACAAAGTAAAAAAAAACAACAACTGACTCTCTGTGATCTTAAAGAGAAAATTACTCAAGGTGAAAAATTAATGCTGTTTTCAAACCTGCTGTAAACACAAAGGAGCTGGAATGACAATCTAATGAGAAAACAAGGAATCATATAACATCATGTAACCACGTGCTGTAATTAACACATATATGTACTTGTGTGAGAGTGAGAGTGTAAAGAGAATTTCCCCATGAGGAATCAATAAAGTGTGGATCATTATTACTATTAACAGTCAATCAACATTTATTTATTTGTAACTGCTTTATTTCTGTTCATCATCAGCCACGCATTTCACAACATAAAATCATATTTAATGGCCGTGTTAACAAAAAACAAGAGAATCTGTGTCCAATGCAATTTTAATTATTGCTGTTACAGATTCATAACATATGCAGGTCAGTTGAAAGTACTGTTATAGAAACAAAATGGAGCTATCTTCCAAAACCTTTCCAAAGGACATCGGAAAAAAAAAAAGAAAACTATGCACAGCTGTTATTGAAAAGGCCCATTTGCACCAAATACTTCTGATCTGGCTGCTGAATTCCATTACAAACATAATAGTAACATTCAATAAACAACTATCAAATACAGAAAATATAAATTCCCAAATATGATAGAGTAAACTGCATTATAAAAGTTTAAATTTGTGCCTGTACAACAAATATGAAAATAGTTAACTCCTCATGAACCACAGATCAATATCAATAAATTCTTCTGCTGCTGGACTGAAAACAACTTTTCACACGCTGTGGTTTATCTTTGAAGCTTTGCATATAGTAAACACTGCAAATCAAGATTCTCTTTGACTGACAGTATTTTACATTCAAATCCGTCACACATACACATTCTTATCAAAGTGCTGCACCCTGGAGGTGTTGCTATAGTCTGGAGGTGGCCTCTGGGAAGAGATACGAGAATGAGAGGCAGCACCTTTATAGATGTAGTGTCGCTGACTGTGGCTTTAAAGAGATGCAACACAGACACACGGCAGGTTATTTACAACACGTAAGATCTGTTCGATGTTAACATAACACGTGTTACCCATACAAACCTTTTGGAGAAAGAACCTGCAATGGAGAAGCAGAGGATGCAGCCCCCGAGGATGCAGAGGACAGAACCTCCCCAGCCTATAAAGAGAGCAGCTCCCAGTTCATACCTACAGGCAAACACCACCACTTAGTTATGATCATATTTTCTGAATTGCTTGAGTTGCATTAAAACTGTCTGGCTCCGTGGTCACAGTGCTTACTTCTGTGCTAGGTACATGGGATCGAAAAACTCGGATGTTATCTGGTGGGCGTAGAGGGAGCAGGCCGTGAGCGAGCAGAGGCCTGAGAAGAGCAAGTAGAGACAAATCCAATTAGAACACAGTTTGTTTGTTTTTTTACAGATATGGCACAGAAAACTCCGCTGTACTTACCACTGAGGATAAAATTCACACCAGCAAAGCAGGCAATCTTAGCTTTGGTTTTGTCAGGTCCTCCAATTTTGGTGCATTTCATTCCAATGAGTGCAAATATAGAACCAAAAAAGCCCAGACAGACGGCAGCGATCATCAGGCCCCTGCATGCTTGGATGTAGCCTACAAAAGCATTTGATTGAGGTCAATGTACAAACAATCAAAGAGGCTCCAATGCATTCTGGTCTGAGGTTTTGCACTTTGTTATTATAACGTCAATGAGTTATTGACCTTGTGACTACTTTACACATCCAGCAGGATGTACATGAGCCAGACTACTCCTTTGTTCGGAAGCACTTTGTTTCAGTTTCCCATTGAGTTGTAATTTTGAGACAAATATTGCATCGGGATCTAACCCTTGAAACTGGTCAACCAGGGGAAGTACCTGAAGCTACCAGTAAATCACTTCTATAGCAGTCAGGCTGGGAGAGGTGAGGCTAAACACTGACACATTAGGAGTGAAATGAGTTGTTTGTTGAAGAAAAGATATGAGCTTGACTTTTTTTTTTAAAACACATTAGGCATAGGACGCTTGGAAACTGAATGTGAATTATTATCTACACGCAGAAATCAGCGGTTAAGACCAATAACAACTTGTTCAAGCATTAACATGTGCTCTTCACCTGCAAGACCAACAGAGCAAAATACATTCAACAATGATCGACCAAAACCGATCAAGAACAGAGAGACAGATGCATGAAAAAGTCGAACGATAGGAAATGGAAACCAGCAGACCACTCAGTGCCAGCATCGAGGGGAATTCTTTGCAGTTGGTGACTCCCGTTGAATCGGTTACGCAGGCCTTCCATAGATTGGACCAATAGGTTGCCGTGGTGATGACTGTTCCGTCAAGTGTAGACACCTTCCAGTATTCTGTCGGTACGGTGGAACACACCAGCACCCACCCAGAGGTGGCAAAAATAAAACCCACAATTTCCTGCAACATACTGCAGAGAGGACTTCCCCACACTGTTGCGTGATAAACGGATGAGCTAAAAAAAACTGATTTGATCCTTATGACAGTAACGCTTGTTGAGATTGTGGCCCGGCTCTGCACCTCAGAGTTGGCTGTGATTGATGGTTAATGTGTTAACTGTTATATTCTGTAGGGAGGGGTTTTAAACGTCAACAAGCTGCCTGTTAGAAAGGTGCCCACCCTCTCAACCAGTAGATATCCCTGTGGCTCAAATCATAGATTATGGGGACAGAAACTCCAGAATATAGCCAGCAAAGCATCAGTGATGATATTTAGAATTAAAAACTGACTAGATTGTAGGAAAGACTCTAATGGTCCAGGGGGGTGTGTGGTATTGTGTCTTTGGGGTCTTGAATTTATTGTCCTGATAGTCAAAGTATTTATTTTTCCATTCTTGTGTTTATTTCAGTGAAATAACATTGTTGGATTTTATTTGTATATACTTGAGATAGGATATAAAGAATCCATCTACTTCATCTTCAACTGCCACTCATAATTATTAAGTCATAAGGGCATTTGAAGTTCCACATACACCTAAAGTAGCTATATTTAGATCAGTCATGTACAGCAGGTCACTCAGATTCTGTCAGATTACAGAAGAATTTGTTAATTTTCAGTTAGAACTGAAGCTCCCTCCTGGATGAGAGGTGAAAATTCCAGTTAACTCTTGTGTGCCTTTCTTGATTTACCTCAACCTGGATCACTGAGAACCTACACGGTCACGTGACTAATGTTCCTCTTATCACACTACCACCATCATCAGGTGAACCTGAGAATAACAGGACTTGTTTCAGAACAGAATGTTTCGGAACAAGTACCTGTACAGTATTTTTTTCTTCAAAAAAATAAAAAACAATTTATATATTCGATATTACATAAAACTGTATTTTTCATTCACTTTTAGGCATTTTGGTAGATTAATAAATGATAAATTAATCACAAAATGAATTTCAAATTAAAATTTAGCAACAAAACCATATATGAACACAGATAATTGTTCATAGAAAGTAGCATATCAAATGCTTTCTCATTAGAACAAAAGTAACTACAACATGAAAAAAGCAAAAACCACATTTTTAAATGAACAATTTTGTCACCGTATATAATATGAAACGTTTATGTTATTAAAGACTTTAATTCATTCTCACTGACCTATTGCTCTTACAGTATCTTTATGTTCTTCCTTTCATTAGTCTGAAGAAGCTTCCGTCACTCAGACACAGTTCGACATGCCCAACCAAAGATTACACATTTGCCCGTTAACGCATGATCCAGAACAAAGATTATTTATGACTCACTTTGTCACTGTGAGGTGACTGAGCTTTATCGTAAATATGAAAATATATTTTCCAAGACATGTAGTTTGTGATTATATCACTATTGATGATGATAACATCGCAATCTGAGACTCCACAGAATGAATCTAATTTATTAAGGACTAACTGTTTCTGTTTATGTCACTGATAAAGTCACAAAATGTGGTCAGACCATGTCTGCTTTGACTGACTCTTCATAACGGATTGCTTCTTTGCTAAAACACATTGTTTAAAGTTACTTTATTCAGAACATTTCAATTCGCAGAAACCCTCAAAGTCTTCAGGCTATATATTATACATTTATTGAAAATGATATTTTTTGGAAATAGTATTTGACTATACGCTGGACATGAAATGCTATGGATTGAATTTAGACTGCTTCATTTGAATCTTTGAAAGTGTTTGACGACTTGCTTTTTTAGAGGACATTTTTAAGCTCAGCTGATTTATTTGTTTCTGTGGAACCTTTGATAAAGCACCTTCATATTTCCTTATCTTAGTACATTCCCTGTATCTCTGGCGTTTGTTTTATGTATATATACACAACCATTGTATATGGTCATTGTGAGACCCTCTTAGCTTACCTTGCAGCTGCAGGATGGTGTGATGTGGTCTACAATGCAAAGCTCCAATAGCATTTCCAGCACAGTTATTCCACAGACCCTGGAGCACCCACGTCGCCGTGATGACTGAGGATGCCCGACTAGTGGCCCTCCACTCATTGGACACTGTTGCTCCAATAGTGGCCCCCAGCCCAGCCAGACCACTTACAAAAGCTACAATCTGCAAACAAGACATCCGGAACTTTTAGATATATATAAAGTCTTATAGGCAATTCAAGAATGTGGGAAGAAATTAAAATTGCTCCAGCCGGGCAAATTACACGGAAGACATGTGTTTCATTTAGATGATTTACAGACAGGCCATCTTGCATCTCTAGTGGCGAGGGATAGAAGCGGTTTTCTGGCTGTGAAGGAGCACAGGAAGCATGAGCTGGCAGTTAATTATTACATTTTGGGAAACAGAATTTGAAATGGTCTGCGTTTCTGTCAAATATAAGGTCAGGTATCATATTAACATTTAAACAACAAAGGAGTAATCAGTAAACCTAAAAACAAGAGGAAATGTGACAAAGTCCAGCTACTGGTTCATCTATTTCCAGACACAATATTTAGCTCTTGAACAGACAGTGATCGCTGGTTTGTACATGAACACCTATGACGTTGTTTCATGTTTAATATTCTCACTCAGAAGAGCTTCAAGAATGTCAGAGGAATAAAAATTTGACTTTAAATTTGAACTAAATCTGCTATAATGTGAAACTCTAAGACCTTTTTAGGAAACGTAATATAAGGAAGATGATTCACACGGACGTTACTGTGTTCAGTAATAAGAACCTGGTAGATATTGCCAGATATTACCATATGTATTTGCATTACATGTGTGCCTTGAATTCTGTTGATTAGTAACGCGTATGCATATGAATGATAAGTAACTGTAGGAGACCCTGAGGCAGTTGGTACAGAATTAATTAGGACAATCTCTAGAGAATAAAATTTAAACTAACATAAATAAATAGTGCATAGGATAAATTACAACCTATGTGAATATGATGACTTTCTGTGGTCTATAAATTTGTAAGTAGTTCTGCAGGCAGTGAAATGCCTGATTTTTCTATTTCACAATTCAGATGGACTTATTCTTCTGCAGATGACACATATAGTCTTTGACGTACAGTCATCACACTACAAAGGTTTGGCTGACTACGAACAAATTTAAATTATGAATGTACATCAAAACTAATCGCAAACCTAATTCTTACTTCACAGTAAGAATTTTTATTATTTAATACAGGAAAACATTGACCCTGATATAATCAGCTGCAGGTAATGACTTATTACTCCACAGTGTTTCTGGGGTGAAATAGAGAACATCTGAACTTGCACTCTGACTATATTTAAAAGGAAATCCTATTTTATTTTTGACTGATTCATTTTTTTGTTTCAGTGAAAGGGATTAAGATCTCCTGCTTCATTAGGAGTCAACTCGCCTCGATCAATTTCTGCATGAAGTTTCTTGTTCTTTTCTATTCACTGGCCAGACACCTTAATGCATTCGGTTTTTTAAAGATCCTCACTCTCTTTGCAATTTTTGCTTGAAGTAGTCCTACATGACAAATTTTTCCAAGCACCATTCCAAAAAAACCCTAAATCAAATGCAGTAATGATGTCCTATTGATAAGAAACAAATTGTTATTGTTCTTTATATATAAAGTACATGGTTACAATAGAAACGTAGATCTGTACTGCATTGAGACTAATCTCAGATCTAATTACCTAACTTGTAGGGACTTCATTCCCTAAAAATCCTGCACATTATAATTTGTTTAAATAAGAAAAGAGTCGGTAGAGTGGACATTCGCGACAGGGAGAGATGATGGAGCCCTGTGTCAGCCAATCACAGCAGTGGGCAGGATTACTCGGCTCCTGGCGCACCTGGCGTCTCCACCTACTGTGGGTTTAACGCAGTAATCCGGTCCATGATGCCGGTAGGATTGACACTGGAGGTTAGAACAGCTGTACTTTGAGTTTTCTCCACCCTGGGTCGTAATTGATATCCATTGCAGCGTCACCTACAGGTCTTTAGGTTACCTTTACTGTTTGGAAACATGGTGTTTGTGCGTAAAGAGAAAGATAATCCATCCTCCTCAAATAATCTGCTTTCCAGGATTTTCTTCTGGTAAGAAAACGCCTTGTGACACGCAGTGACATCCGTGTATGACAAGAATTAAGTGGAAAGCTGTCCCGAGTGACAGTTTGTCACTCTGGACAGTTTCAGAGACAAACTGTCTCCTGGTTGGGATGGCAGGTGACCGCTGAGCATCCGTTCTTGCGTGAACTAAAACACAGAGGAGAGGGCTGGGGCCCTCAGTCACTACAGGGAAAGTTGTTCACAGTGATGTTTAAGCAGCATGATCAGTTTATGAAGAGAAGTAAAAGTGCTTAGGTATAGTTAATTCAATAAAATTTATTTTTAAAAAGTCTACAATAACTTTATTGATAGTACTTCAAATACAGTAGTTTAGAAATGTTCAAGTAAAGAAAATGAGAGACTGATAAACTTTATCTTACTAGTGAAGTTTTGTAGGAGTGTTAAGATGAATAAAGTCTGAAGAGTAAACATCAGACCTATTTGTTTATGGAGAATGTCTGCTAGCAGAATCTTCTTGGCTATTTGCCTCTATGGAGTCGTCAGAGTCAGTATCACACTCCTCTTTCCCTTTGCCATAGAGAAGGTCTCAGAGACTCTCATCAGCATCAAAAGAATTCAAGTAAATGCACCACCGATGGAGGGTATATTTACTCAATAGTGTGGATTAATGTTCTGTTTGTGGAAAAATAATCTCTGAATTCTTCTTCCAAGAATTTTCTCCTACTGGTTGAAGTTGTTCCACAGCATCAAGGGCTTCCCGTGGCAGATAAGAGGGACTGTATGGTGAAGATTGAGGATTTAATATGCTACTGGGATCATGTGAAGAATGTTGTTTCAACATGTTTTCTAATTTCTATCTATGCAATGTAATCCAAAGATGTTTAAATGGATCCACTGGACTTATAGGAAGTGTGTACAATTCCAGTGGATTCATTTAAACACCTTTGGATAACCGTCACCTGGATGGAGTTGTACCTTCACAGACATCTATGCAATGATTACTTGCAGCAATCCTTCAACACCCTCAGGAGTCAATGTGAAAGAGAAAGTGACTGCTAGACAGATAATGCAGCCTGTCTGACAAATTAGTGATTTTGAGCTATTCAAGTAAACCTGTAAGTAACAGAGTAACATGTAGTAACTATGTAGTAAGTAAACAAACGCCACATGATCATTTTTTAATGTTTGTCTTACAAATGTCCAAGGGTGCAACTTTATGTCACGTGTCTTTCACAGTGAAACCGGAGCAGCTCCTGGTGATAATTGGGCCTGTTGGGGCTGGAAAGGTGTGTTTTGTAGTCTCAGTTTTGTAGTTGTAGGTAAACATGAATCTGAGAGACGTGAAATAACTCAGAACCGTTCTAAATCCATTGTTTTACGCTAAAGAAGTTTAAAAGTTCATAATTTTATTTGTTTTCTAAATTTGCTTGGGCGTGTTAAATCAGTATTTTATTCCTTCTTATTGTCTAACATCATGTTAATTTAACCAGACCAGAAGCACCATGAAATGTTGTAAAATGTAAAAATGATTTTTTGAAAGAATGATAAGAGAATTTTTTCCCCTGCAATTTGTTCTGTACCTGCCAATTATTAAAATCCTAGATCTAGAATAATTACCTTCTTTCAAAAGTTATTTACTAATTTAGAAATCTAGGCTACTGTATTTACTTCTAGACAGGATTTTTTAAAATTCCACTTATATCACATCATTTGAACTTTTAATCAAAAAGAGTATTTCTTGTACAGCCACTGTTTTTTTACAGCTATTTGTTTTTTTGTGTTTGTCAGTCTTCCCTCCTCAATGCCATCCTGGGAGAACTAAGGCAGGAAAGTAGTATGATCAAGGTCAAAGGAGAGCTCACATACACGTCTCAGCAGGCGTGGATTTTACCTGGTACGATCCGAAGCAACATCCTCTTTGGCAAACAGCTTGACCCTCAGACATATGAAACAGTCCTGAGAGCCTGCGCCCTCGAGAGGGTGAGAGTAAAGTTGTTGTTCATGACATGCTCCATTGCATTTTTATTAGCGATCATGAGAAAGTATTTAGCATGGCTGCTGTAGCTTTTACTGAGTCCAGTGTAAATGTTATTTAAAGGTAAGGGTTTCATTTGGACCCTGTTCAGGACATGGACTTGTTAACAGGTGCTGATTTGGCAACTGTTGGGGACAGAGGAGCCAACCTTAGTGGAGGCCAGAGGGCAATGGTCAGCTTAGCCAGGTGTGCTGCATAACTATTCATTTTAATTTTTTTTAGTGAACAATCAGACAAAACATCCAAATATGTGTATCTTTAGAGCCGTTTATCGGGATGCAGATATTTACCTGCTGGATGACCCACTCAGTGCCGTTGATGCCGAGGTTGGAAGGCACCTCTTTGAAGAGTAAGTCCTGCTTCTTCCAACAACAAATTCAGTTATTAGAATTTTTTTTTAAATAAAATGTTAGCACTTTTTTCATTCCTGCATCAAGAAATGTGCTTTTCTTCCGGCGCTTTCTTCACGTATCCTGGTTATACACCAGCTGCAGTATCTGAAGGCTGCAGATGAAATTGTTGTCTTAAAAGAGGTATTTGTGTCTGTGTGTGTGTGTGTGTGTGTGTGTGTGTGTGTGTGTGTGTGTGTGTGTGTGTGTGTGTGTGTGTGTGTGTGTGTGTATGTGTGTGTGTGTGTGTGTGTGTGTGTGTGTGTGTTTGTTTCACAGGGGTCAACATGTACAATAAAAGGTGAACATAACAACATAACAATCATCTATGTAGTATAGATGGTTGTTATTCATAGTTTTCTGGGCTTGAATTCTGCAATGTTGAAACATCCTATCCGTGACAGAACAGTTCTCTACATCCTTATTATTAAAACTTTTAGAGTTTTAGACCAATGGGTGAGAGAAGAATGACGGAACAACCAATGAATGATACTGTCAAAGACACTCTATAACAACTCAATATCTTCTATATCCGCTCAATCCTCCTCACGGTACTCTTTGATTATGGGAGCAGATCCACTTGCAGCGGTAGATGCATCTGAAAGACGACTAATATTCAGGCATTAAGTTAGTATTTTTGGCAATTTTGTTGTGTGAAAATACTTGCTGTGCCTCCTGTTAGCCACTAGAGAGCAGAAGGCACTCACCTGTTTCCTGCCGCTCATCTCAGCCTGATCTGAAATGTTGCTGGATGAAAAACATTTACTCTGGTGTCTACTGGTAGGTAGTGCAACCAGCAGAGGAGGAAAGCCGCTCAGAAGGAATTATCGGCCTGCTTCTGTATGTTAAGTATTTCAGAGCAGGTGCAAACTTCCTGGTCTTGTTGGTCCTCATTATACCCAATTCCATAGCACATGTGAGTCAACTCCTTCAGTTACTATTATTTGTTGTTTTCAATGAATTCTGGGTAACCAGAAAGCATTCATCTCATCTGGATATTGCAAGAATTCAAATAATAGAATAATTGGTGGTTGAAATGAGCCCTTTTGGTATTTTTATTATTATTATTATTATTATTATTTTTAGATTACTTTCTTTCTGCAAGATTGATGGCTTTGCTCACTGGTGAGATTTTGTTTCTTTTACTTCCAGTTAAAAATACAATTCTGACAAAATGAGAAAAATGTTTTACAGCCAAACTAACGTATTGGAAATTGTGGATGATTTAATAGAAAACGACCGAACCGAACAATTTTTGGCATTATTTGTAACTTGTTGAAACTGACCTTGTGCTTTCCAGTAAGAGGAATGTGTTTTGTGTAGTGTCTTCATGTTGTGGCTTCCTTTCTTTGTTGTGTTTATTTGTCCTTGTGGATTTGTGTTTCTTTTGTGGCTGATTTGCAGGGCGTCTGAACAGAAGCACATCTATGTGACAGAACACCTCAATGGCAGCTTCTCTTGACAGCTGGACCTTGACCTGTACCTAGGTGTTTACGCAGGTAAAGCTCGCTAAGCACACATTGCTTTATTCGTACTGTTGAGGCTCTGAATATGCCAGGCATTCAGTGAACAGATCCGCAGTTCTTTGGCTGTTGCCCAAGGGCTTCAAGGCCCAGTGTATTTTTACATGGGCCTCAGCTGTACAGAAAGATAGCAGTGCCTCTCTTTTTCGTTACTGTTGGATTGTTCCGATTGTCTCCTTTGACTCTCAGCCGCTTCACCCTTTCAGGCTTTGTATTCACAATGATAGATCAACATTCAAAGCAAAAAAAAAAAAAAAAATCATTGAAGGAAAAACTTAAGTGGAATATATTCCCTATTCTATGTCATTCATCACACTAAATAGCCCTTAAATTCATAGCTGACCTTGAAACAATCACAAAGATGGTACTGATGGATTGGACTTTTTTCTGTGCTTTTGTCAGGTTTTAACAGCTACTTCAGTTGTGTTTGGATTTCTTCGTAGCTTCCTCTTCTTTAATGTCTTGGCCCAAACTCTGCACAACAGTATGTTTCACGCCATCCTCAGGGCCCTGGTGCATTTTTTTTTATATCAACCCAATCGGTAAGTGGCTCTCCTCCTTTGAAAGTTTTCATTGAAGTGCATTATACAACTAATTTTTATTACATATTTGAGATGATTCGGGAACGATGAAACGATACAGACACACGTTAACATCTGGTTGGACCAGAGCTAGAAGCTGTTGTTCTAATATCTGACCACTAGAGGGCAGACTTCTACTTAATTTTCGTGTTTCATTTCACCTTTCAAACGTCGATTGACTTCACCTAAACTCTGTTTCCCATCAAGTTGTATATAATAAGTTAATTTTGAAAATCTAACAGTTTTGATTTGAATATTAATAGTTCATTGTTTTGAAAGATTTGCCACCATTATTGAAGTGTTTATGTAAACCATCTATGTAATAGAATTTAAGAATGAAAAATTATTATCATAAGATGTAACTTGAAGAACCAAATAGTAAACAAAGACGGCTTTCATCTTTAGTTGGATTTATGTGCTTTAATTAAATGTGACTGTAAATGAATTGGAATCTAAAAAGTCACTGTCGGGATATAAATCCTGTGACGGGAAAACAAATCCTGTGATACGACTTAATGTATGGCCATGATATATTTGAAAGTGAGCAAAGAGATTGCTGACATTTTTATTGTAAGTCTGAACAAAAAGCAAACAATAATATTGAATAAATACTGTTTGCACTTGATCTTTGACAGCGTTGTGTTTGGACTGCAGAGCTGTGTCAATACAGACATATTTGTCTTGTGCGCTGTATCAGAAATCTTCGATTATTTCATTAGGTCTGTAGGCTGTAGCTGCTGGGTCAATGGAGTGGGCAGATGACACGATTTTAAAAGTGGGCAAACACTCCAAATGTGTCTGAATTTGCTCAGGGAGGGCTGCTGCTATTTCTTCAGGGTGGCTCGCACAACCTTTTAAGAAAAGGAAACAACATAAGCGAGAGCACATGCCAAGATTTATTAAAATGATTTGAAAAATGTTTTATTCTCCTTGTTATTTTACCTCTAAGGTTTTGGGATGATAATTAAAGACCTCTTTTAATTAGGCAAACCAATGCCACTACAATCTGCCATTCACATCCAAAGTCTACTGTCAAGTGGCTCACTTTGATAACTTTAATTTTTCTGAAGCATTGTTCACCTGCCAGAAGATAATTACTCATTCTAATCTCTTAATAGTGACATGCATGTACGGCACAATCAGGTCGGGTGGGAATTCTCGACAAGAAGGGAACTTGTTTCTGCGTAATGAGTCATAATAAGCTGCTAACACAAGTCTAAATATGATTTGAGGGTGTTGAGGAGCTTGCGGTTTCTTCTGGCGTTAGAAGTGAGTGTTGCGACAAAGCTTTCCTTTGCAGAGCTGTGTTTGGAGCAAACATCACAGGTCTTAATCTTTGGCTTTTGTTTTTACTGCTGTCTTTGTGTTACGTATTGGACTACCTGATGGCTTATCTGGGTGTGCCTTGCCTGGGTAATCTGCGCACGGGAGGCGGACAAACACTTTGAATAATGTAATAATCTGTTTAATAGAGCAGCAAAGGAGAGGCTTAACAGACGCTGGTATCTGATTGCTGTTGTGCTGCTATCAGTAACCATTGTAAGACCAGTCCAGTTATTACAGCTTGGCCTCCAGGCGAGCAAACACAACTGTGTGTCTGACTGGATTTACAGACAGTTTCTCCTGTCCCTTCAGTCTCCACTCAGATTAAACATGAACTTGACCTTTTCTGTTTTCTCCAAAATAAATACGTTTCCTTTCATTTGCTATTTCTGCTTCTTCTTCCTCTCCTGCCCGACAATGATTCAGAAATAATTTGACCAGGATGTGGACAGATGTTGGTGGTGCTGCTGCTTTTTTAACGTTTTGCTTCCGTCGCTACATCTGTCTCTACTGCCTCTTCTGTCTAACAATAGGTGCCAGTAATTTGTAACCGCATGCTACTACGGATTTGACAACTGTATACATGTGTAAGTGACAGGTGTGCTTGTTGCTGAACGGGCCAGGCGTTAGATAGCCGTCCACGGAGTTAAAGGTTACCATTACAAGCATCACTGCACAAAGGTTTTATTTGATATTCTGTGAACGGGTGTTGTAACAATAGAGATTGATGGCGGTGTGATGGCTCTGGTATCAGCCCCTGAATGCTTCTGCGACATTTGAATTATATTTCTATGTTTTGTACCATGCAGATTTCCAGGTTGGGCCTTTTTATTTGATGGCTTATAAGATATGTAGATGGCATCAATAACATTTACTTTTGCATGAATTTATATCAATTGTCCTTTCAGTCTTGCTCAGTTTTAGCATTATGTGCAGTATTATTGCTCCTGTTCATCTAAATATGATCCTGTTAAAGCAGCACAGACAGCAGTGGATGTCTTGAGCTGATGTTGATCCCTGTAATTTAGTGTCATTGAGTGGGCTAATCCCCTCAGAGACTGCAGGCCAGGGCTTCAGCTCATCAGCACAGTCAAGGAGTGGAGTTTCAGTGAAAACACACACGTGCACACACACTTTTACTGCCCCCTTTCACATTGGCGTAGCATGGCCACCTCCCTGCTAGGTGTCCCTCGGCTAGCCGTTGATGAAGGGACCATTAGATCCTCTGTAGACGCTGATGTGAGATTCTAATTGTGTCTGCAGAGGTAACGTGTTTAATGTCTGTATTCCAGGTCTGGGATGCAAGAGTGTTAAAAGAGTGGAGGAAGTGCTGCAGAGAGGATGATGATATCGAGGTGTGTAAATTGAATGTGGAGATGGAGCCGTGTGTGTGTGTGCAGGATGGCTGATAGGGCTCCCCCTCGTGTGGCACTTCCACTATTTAATTGCATGAAAGGGAAGGAGAGGAGATTGCAGGAGCCTGGCGGTGTGAGCGAAGAGAATGGATTTAGAATGTATTAGTATTGGCAGCAAGGCGCCGGCGGTGGGAGGCTGCCCCAGGCCTCTGGGCCCTTCATGGAAGTGCAGGTGAGCTGTGCCACCTCCAGCCTTGGCAGCCCCCTCTCCAGTATTCCATCATTATCGCGCTTGCTTCCCTGAAAGACCTTCCAACTGTACTGGGGCCCACACATGGTGCGGCTCTGAGTCGCTCTGTTATCTTGATGTTTACAGGGAACAGCGATTTGCCGCACGCCCCGCTCTAGCTGGACCCCACTGTTCCACTTCTTTAAGTGAGGGTCGGGGCTCTGCTCACCTAATATCTCCACCTGAGTGGCCCCTTAGTTGGGGAGGGCTGATATTTCTTGAGCCAGAGAAGTGGTGCAAATCACCGCTGGAGTCTCCCACCATGAAAAATTGCTTGATACTAATGCTACTGATATCCTGAAATGTCTATACCCCTCTCTGCACAATAGGTGATATTGTTGACAGCCTCCCATAGTGATTGAAGCCATTGTCCCATGCCGATCTTACCTCATAGGTATTTCCATGCAATGGATGTCTTTGTGTAACTGCATCACTGTAATGTATCCTCTCCATAGTCAGCGCAGGATGGTGAAGGGTCTTTACTTCATCCTCTCTGGAACTCTGTGTTAAGTGAGCCGCTTGTCAAACAGCTGATAGCTGACTGATGTTCTCTGCCCTCTAACCATGGGATGATGTAACTCAGAGAAACCTATCCTTTTCTCATTGGCATTGTTTGTGAGACATGCATGAATTTGGGTCATATATGGCTTAGACAGTAAAATTACATAAAATATTTTTGGATCTTTCACAAACACTGCTTGACACGTACTCCCCCTGTTCTCAGGCTAAAGCCGCTATATTCTACACTAGTGTGGTAGCGGCTTTACCCCCTTGCTTGAACCCTCCCCTCAGGATGTCTGTATGCTAAAGGGGCACTCACACAGTGAATAAGATTAGTCTGCCTCCAAGTGTACAACATGCTTACGCCACTTGACTTTGAATCAGCGCTGATTTGGAGCATTGCTGGGTTGTTGCGGGGAATAATGCTTTGGCTGGGTTTATGCAATGGCTGTTATGGGGAGCCCGGCCTCGTCTGCATGCATGTTTTTAGGCGGGAGCGGCAGTTTGGATAAAGCTGTAAGCTGCTTACGGCCGTGGAGAGAGGTGATTACAGAGCCCACCTCCGTAGGACTGACTGGAAGGCTGGGAGGCAACTTTTAGGTCAGTGATGCCACGGCTCTGCCGCGTCTCCAGTCTGCCATACCGCCACATCCTGCCAGTCTGTCGTCCAGCCAGGCCCTGGCCCACTCCCGTACCAAAGTCCTCCCTGGTTCAAGGCCCACTGTGTGAGTGGAAACCAACTCATCTGCATACTTGTGCAGTTAGTTTCACTTTATCACATGTTGCACCCAAAATATGTAAGTGCTGCTGTATTCACATCCTCCACTGACGGGAATTGTTTGCTTAGTGATGTGTAACAATGAGAGCAAATGCATTGTTTAAGCACAGCATAAAAACGTCACACTACTTCGGAGGCGCTTTGACACGATATACTACACTCTGTAGATCTACGGCTTGTTGGCGTCTTTCAGCTTGAGACCAGCTCTAGTGGCGGCACCAACGCTGCATTGTCACCACGATAAAAAAAGAGTCTGAGGGCTTCCTTTGGGGACAGAGATAGAGAGAGTCTTTCTGTCGGTGTGGGAATTTGCTATCACTGACCCTGCTGTAGCAGTATGTGAAAGCAGCTGGAGTGTAATCTCATGTGCTCTGTGATCAGAATAGAGGAACAAAGTTTCTGAAAGAGTCAGAATAAAGAGACGCAGCAGCACCTGCACTGCGCTGGTCAAAAATAATGAACACCTGAGCAGATTGGAGGCAAGTCAATTAACGTCAGCGACACCGCCGGTCAGGACATAAAAGCAGGTACGCAGCTTCTGTTGGCCTTTTGTTTCTGAACAAAAGCATCCCTCACATGTTCAGCCAGGAGTAGGCTGGTCTTTATGAAATGCTAGACAAATAATGATTCATTGTTTAGTCTAGATATGGCTGTATTTTTCATTTGATATCACACTCAGTGTTTAAACTCTCTTCTATTAAATTGGAGGGGACCCAGATAACAGTTGCTCAATAGTCTAGTGAGACTGCGACAACTGTAACAAAGAGAATATTTTTTTTTTCATGTGTGCAGAATAAGTAAGGCATGAAGAATACACAATGCTAATTATATTTCACTATAAATAGTCAAATGTTTCTTCTCATCGCCATTTCCTCCTTTATTTTCCTACTTCTACTTTTGATTTGTTTTTGCCAGTAGAGCTCACAACTGTCATTGCTTTGATTCCATCATTAATACACTTTATCTGTCCTATTGTCATCTAATATGTTCTCTCGTGTTGTGTTATTTTCCAGGAAGAATCCTCAACAGGTTTTCAAAGGACATTGGTTACCTGGACTCGCTGCACCCGTGGACATTTGTGGACTTTATCCAGGTGAGTCTCACCTCGGCAGGTTTGGTCGCTGGCGCTGCAGCATGGGAAGGCCATTTCATGCCTGGCTAAACTTGCTTTGTGGTCCGGGTCCCCTAATCTGGAAACAATTACTGTAGGATTACCCGCCAGCGCAGCCCAGTGCCTGCACAGATTTAATAAAAGTGTGCACACAGGCTGAGGGCGTGGCTCCCCCAGTGTTACACAACAGAAGCGGCATCTTCAGAGAATGTGTACGTAGACGAAGCAAGTGATTGTGAGAGAGAGAGAGAGAGCTACCAAAGAGGAAGTAAAGGCCACAGGATGATGGGTTCCGATGTGGGGTGAAAACAGCGGGAAGGGCGGGGGGTGTGGAGTTGGTGAGGATGTTGTGTTGAGTGGTAAAGAGAAGAAGTGTGAGCAGCAGCAACACGATGTGTTGTGGAGTGAAGCTGGAAGCGTGGTAGAGGGGGAAGGGGACAGGTCAGTTGGAACGGATCCAGACTGGGACTCGCACCTCTCAGCCCAGTTCCCCTAATGCACCAGTCTCACAGCCCTGGTAGCCAATGGCCACCTCGACGCACAACCAGGTTGGGTTACCAAATGCCACCCTGCCACCGTTGAAAGCCATCTCCCTCGAAAGAATGCAGAGAAGAGCCAGCTCATGCAACCTAGTGCCACAAAGAAGGGAATGTTCACTACACAATTCGAGGTAGAGGAGCAGGCGTGGCTCTTTGGTTTGGGCCGAAGAATAGAACAAAGGCACACTGAAAACGAATCCCCCCTCCACAATGCCTGAGTGATGTTTGTGGCAGATACCCATCTCACAGTAGACAAAAGCCATCTTAAATGCTGAAAGCACAAAAGATCATATTCACAAAAGCTTTTTTGTCTGCTATAGTTTCCCTCATTCTGATAATTAGGGGAATAATGCTTGAGTAAAATAATAACTTTGTAGACGACCAGAAGTCCATCTGAAAACAGCGAAAGTAGACAAGGTCATGACTGGAAACAGTCCTATATGTGTTTTCTCCATTCATATTACTCATCCATACCACCTTTGGAGTTTTATGTCCTAAAATTCATAACCACGTTTGTACGTTGCTGAATGATAAGTGAAGAGTATTCAGCTAGATCATGTGCAGATGCTTCTGTTCATCGTTTGCGGCAGCAGAAAGTGGGAAGTGATTGTGATGATGACAAAGGTGGCATCCTTTGGACAAAACACTTTTGTTTGTGCTGCTTTATGCTCTTGTTTGCAGGTGTCTTTCATGGAGTGGCCTTTAATGCTTTCAGGAAGGAAGATTTTCACTCTTTTTATCAAAGTCTTAGCCACGCAGAAAAGCTGCTGATCCTGACTATTGTTGCTCATTCGCAGAGGGACATTTCCCCCATAGTCATTGTTTAAATGGTTGTCAGTAGGGAATAGAGTGAAACTTCATAAACAAAGCCCTAACTGGTTTATCTCTCTCTATGGGGACTGGCTGCTTCTGTGCAGGGATTTGCGCCAGAGCCTCCCCCATTATGGTGAAGTAAGCACTTCACAGCCCTTCAGCACTGCCCCCTGTACTCGCCTAACAAGGGGATTCCCTCACGCCGGGGGGAACCTGGTTACACACCATAGCCACATTTTTTTTTCCACAGGTCTCATTTAGTAGTAATTTAGTGTATTTAGAAATAGGCTCTTTTCCTCCGCTCTTTATGGTCACTGGACAATGACAGAAATGTCAATTAAAAACACCTCAGGCTTTGGGGACTGTCAGCTTTGTGCAGACTTGACCTTTAAATCCTGGGTTGCCTCTATTTTCAGAGAAGGGGCAGAGGAGGAGGGCAAGACAATAAGGGGTGAGTACAGGGGTCTTTCATTGGAGGACTTTATGTGAAGGCTCTTGACCAAGTCACATCACAAACTGTGGGGTCCATCACAAACAACTTGCTTTTAAATGGACTCCGGTGTGTGATCTCACCAATTTAAATGGAAAATAGACTAGAGAAAATAGACAAGTGCTTGTCTACAGTATGAAGACACAAGCACAGTAGCACCTAAGATGCACACAAACACCGAGGGAAACTGGCCATTGTCTAGAAACACTGGCGGGTGGAACATTGTGTGAACTCGTGCATTGTGGCACATTGTGTGTCAAGGCCTTTCAGCGGCTTTGTTGGATATGAAAACTGCTGACGTAACCGTGAGTGCTGTAGGATGGGATTTCACTGGCTTTTTCTGCTTCTTTACCACTGGTGACAGATGAAATGAAGAATGCTCTGGCTCCAGGCGTTACACAGGTTATCCTGAGAAACACAGAACACGGTCCAGTATGGAAACACATTGACTGGACCGTAAATACCCCCCTTGAGGATTGTTTTATGACAACGCCATTGTCGTCCTGCTTAAGGTGAAGCATATGTATGACAACATAAAGATGAGAAGATGGTTTAAATTTTACTTTTATTTATCAAGTTTTTATAAATGATACCCAGAAAAATGGGGCAACCCAGTGTGTGTGTGTGTGTGTGTGTGTATGTGTGTGTCCTGTTTGCTTCTGGGTGTGCTTAAGCGGCCTCTCAGCAATACCACACATGGTCATTTGATGGCGAGCATCGGCCGGCTAAAGCTTTCAGTATGTGTATGTGTGGTCTCTCATGATGCTGCGGTCCAGCACCTCAGCTGCTCTGACTCACATATGCAGGCCTGGGGACTTACATAACAAAGTCTCAACATAATCTTGAATCTCACCTCACGTCAATACGATGAAGAGAAAGGGCTTCAGTGCTTTCCGGCAGGGAATTTTTGTATTTGTGCGTCGCTGTTTAAGTAAACGCTTGAAAAAGTTTGTTTTCACGATGGCAAGTGAATAAAAAGGAAGGGTTAGACCGAATTAATGATTTGCTGGAGTGATTTATAGTAGAAGGACAGAAGGAAAGAAAGAAGGAGGGAGGGAGAGCATTTCAAAGCCTTTCTCTTATTTCCAAAATGGGTTTGGAAATCAGCAGCTTGACTGAGCCCAAATAAGTGACTTCTTTTACCTTTTCACAGCACACAAAGGCCTAATCCTAGGACTACTTGAGCCACCAATGTAGACAGCGACAGAGACCACCACAGTATGTGTCAGACCCTCCTCACCACACACAAAACACATTGACTGCAGCTTTATGAAGTGAAAATGGCCCAGAAAGGCAAAATGTGAAGGAGGTGTCCACAGTCATTTCTCCTGAAGAAAAGCCACAGCATCTGGGCATTTAATGGTAAAATAAAGCCCAAAGAGAGAGCAGAATGAATTGGGTCGCTACTATTGTTCCAGAGTCGAAGTGGAACAGCCCTGTTTTGTTTCAATACTACTGACCTTTGCATCTTATTGTCCCGTTTTGTCACCAAAAAGTGTGGAGCAAAAAAATCAACAAAAAAAATTCCAGGAATGACAGAGGAATTTTCCTCGTCCCGCCTTCCCCTATTTCCTGTTTTGTTTGCACTTTTTTTTTTTTTCCCAGTGGCAAATATTGCACGCTGTCAGTAAATAAAGGGAGGATGAAAAAGGGTTTGTAAAAACCGTACTGAGTCCCTGTGTCCGGAGGGATGTTTAATTAAAGGCAAGTGTTTATTTTTTGCTGCGGAACAACAGCAGCTATCATTGCTGAACACAAATATAGCAATTAACTTCAATTTTCTACATTTATTTGGACATCAAAGAGCTGATAGAATCATTGAGGAAATAAAGCAATTAGGGTCAGCATAGATTTCAATGGTCTTTGGACACAGGGGTGAACCCAGTGTGCCTGAATGACTGAAACACATGCGTGCAGA
The DNA here is from genome assembly GCA_013358685.1 of Antennarius maculatus. NCBI lineage: Eukaryota > Metazoa > Chordata > Actinopteri > Lophiiformes > Antennariidae > Antennarius > Antennarius maculatus. The sequence goes on along the minus strand of CM023618.1, from coordinate 6,864,935 downwards.
AGCTTTCTTTTCTTGCTAAAGAGCAATTAGCAGTAAGTCTTTATTTGAACTGTTTGTATACAAAACCTTTCATCCTTTTATCCTCTCTTATGTGCAGTGGGATGTGGTTTTGGGAGTTTTCTGTTCCTGTGTGGTTTCACAAGAGATATGGATGTGGTCTAGGGGGTCGAGGTGTATGCTCGTCGGATCACATATCGGAGTCATCTGTGTAGTGTGGGTGGGGGCCACGGTGTTCCCGATGCTGACACGATAAGCGCCAGACCACGCAAATGGATCACATCAAACGGAGGCCTTGGCGACATCGGGCCCTGGGGGAGCAGGAGGAGGCAAGTCTCCTATCTAATGGTTCCTGTTCCTCTGTCCCCTCAGATGACCCACAGTCAGATAAGACAGTCAGAGCTTCCAGATTAAAGTAGACCTGGTTAGAATTTAAATGAAACAATTACCAGACATGAATGACCAGTGTCACTGTGTCACAAACGAGCAGCAAGAGAGTGAAAGGAAAGTCGTTTCTCGCAGGTAATGCGTTCCAGGAACCACACGCGATTAATAGAGCGACAAACTATTTATCTTGTTATTTATGGTAATTTAAATGTTTATGAACCCTCCCCATACTAATATTAAACCACCTTCTATCTATATTACCTTTTCCCACACTCTTATCGACTGTTCGATAGTCCGGTATCACGTGACTGCCTACCAAAAATCCGCGATGAGGTGAAGTCGCGAGCGTTGATGCGCGAATGCGCGAGGGCGCACTGTTTATGATAAGACATTTGTTAAGTTAATATGTGATTTCTTCTAGAGAGGCTGGATAACATGCAATTATGACTCATGTGCTACCATCTCACTTTTCAGTCTGGTAGCCTTCCATCAAGGCAAAGATTGAAACTTATGTACTGTGAAATTCTTGGGATCAGTTGTGCTTAGTAGCTTCCACTCACTGTTTGATTGTGTGGGGCTCCACTACAGCAATAGTTGGACTAGTAATACCCTCTTATCGGAACAGCAAATGGAATTGAGTAGCTTTTCATCATAAGGCTACGCTGAAAGTGATCATGCTTAAATATGTGCTTAAGTGGCAGATAACATCCGTAATTAAGGTGGTAAATTAAATTTTCATCTCTCTGGGCTAGTCTGAGACCACTGAAGGTAGCAGCTTGATCCTAATCTCCACGCTCAGGATTCATCTCTTTGGATGTGTCTAATTTCAGGGTGTGAGGTTTCAATTTTATCATCTATCATCTGAATATGAAATATGTACATTCTATACCTTCAGTTAAGGAGAAATGGTCTCGCTGATATTCACTGGCGGTAGAGGTAAATCAATCAACGTAACACAATAACAACACACTCACAGTGAATTCCCTAACAATGAGTACAATACCAGCTAAAGTATAGATGTACAACAATAAAGAAAAAAGTAGAGTTAAAGTTATATCCATGGTAATATTTACTATTTAAAATTCTCTTATCTGAAATTTTTTTTTGAAACGGATTAAACTGTATGATGCTTTCCTTCCTTTCTGAATTGTAGTGAACAGTAAGTATACAAGCGTAAAAAATGTTCACTCTTGTGAAATACACTCGTTTCAAAATGGCATTTCCGTGCAGTTCTTGAATAAATGTACTTGCCACCACTACCAATACTAATTTAAATGAATCAGAATGAATTGGTGCCATTATTTTGGTTGTCCAAAGTAAAAGCATAAAAAAATAGTAAATTTTCTGTTCTCATCATTATAAATAAACTATTTAAAAGGAAACATTTGAAAATGTTGCCATGGTTAAGAAAAGCACTCTCTATATAGAATGACCCCTTTCAGTCATCATATATAAAATAGTACTGTACTAGGATCTCAGATGCACAGGTTGGCAGGTTGATCTGGAACAAGCACTGCATTCTATCAGCATAGCAACCGCAGGAGTCAGAAAGATAAAGGAATTTAGTCAAATAAAAGTATAGAAGGGCATGAAGTGGAAGTACTTATGGAGTAAGATTAATAATAGCATCATAATCCTAACTTTATTCATCAGAATCCTGCTTCACAGTATAAACACTGTACCAATGTGACTTTGTCATCAGTGTCGTCAGAGGCCTTTCCTCCAATCCTGCTCAGGCAGCTCCGGTATTGCGGTCTAGATGTGTCACACACCCATTAACACGGGTCAGGAGTCACTGTGTTGTTGAGGTCTGTGTGGTTTGAGTGTGATGTATCACACACCCACAGTGTGGTTCCCAGAAGCCTCTGCCAGTCACTGTGGCCATGCCTGCTGGCCGGATGCTCTGCCAGACAGGCTTACAGGCCAGAAGTGTTGAAGGGAAAGCCCAGGAGAGCTGGGGTATTTGCTGCAGTGGCCAAGAAGTAAATTCTCACCTGCTTCTAAGTGAGAATTAGCCCTGCATTGGTTTTCCTTTCACACTGTGAGTCATAAAACCTCAGCCCAACAACCTGCAGTTACCTTATTGCACTTCTATGATGATCTCATACAAATACAACTGGCGGAGTTTCTGCTGTTTAGCTTTATAAGACAGATCTTGCTTTCCCAGTGCTAGCCAATACAGTATCAGCAGAGCTTTTGACTCATTGGGTCATGCTGTGCTCTCACATCTGCTTTTGTCAGAGGTATTTTTTCAGGTCATTGGAGTGATTACAGTGGCTGCTGCAATCATCCCCTGTCATTGCCCTCGTCGCTGTCTTCCTGTTTCTGCGACGCTACTTCCTGAAGACCTCCAGGGACATCAAGCGCCTAGAGTCTACAAGTAATTTATCTATTTTTTGGTGATGGGGTGGGAATGTTCATTTGTGGTAATAGATTAAAAAAAGCAGTCCACAGAAATGCTAATAGACCATTGAAGGCCATGGTCATTAGCATAAAGGCTAAAGGTGGCGCTGGTGTATGGCTCAGCCACACGCAGTTTCCTCTAGAGACGGGAGTTCATGACATTACATACAATGGGAAAAATGCCAAGTGGCAAGACGAGGTCACTGCAGCCTTCAGTTCATCTATTTTGCTTTGAGAGCCCAAAAGCACATTGTCTACAACAGGTTTCATCTTAAAGAATAAAAGTTCTATTAAAAAGCTCAGGTGTTGTCTTTGGTTTTGTAATTCTACCAAACATACAAAAGGCCACTCAAAAGCAACCTTTTCAAAAATTAATACTTTTCAGCATCACATTAAATTATCATTTATGATTAAATTATCAAAATAAAAACATTGCCATTTAAAATATATATGTCCAACATGGCATTTATGCATGTTTTTTGAAATTCTAATTGATAAGGTGTTTTAACTTTTCTTTTAAGCTTGGAGTCCAAAGTTTTTCCAGCTTTCGTCCTCTCTCCAAGGACTGAGCACCATCCGAGTGTTCAAGGTTCAGCAGATGTTTCAGCGAATGTTTGATGAGTGTCGAGATCGTCACTCAGGTGAGAATGAAAACATATAATTCAACTGTGGTTATTCAGCTTTTGTCACAACAGTCCAAAGCCATTTAAATTAACTTAGTATCTAAACTATGCGTTTGCTAACAGAGGCCTGGTTCTTGTTTCTGACCAGTTCTCGCTGGTTCGCTGTGCGTCTTGATGGAATATGCTCGGTCTTTGTTTCCCTTACTGCTTTTGGCTGCCTATACCTTAGAGATGGTACTGTATAGGCCTTGGGCGAAACATGTGAAATAATCTAGACATGTTCTATTATTAGTCAAAGTAAGATGAGTATTAGTTTGTTTTTCTAATGTCATTTCAGGACTGGAACCAGGAGCAGTGGGTTTAGCCTTGTCTTATGTTATGACTCTTACAGGAATGTTCCAGTGGGGCGTCAGACAGACCGCCGAGATCGAAAATATTTAAACATCACAAAACTCATTCATGATTTACTGTCACAAACTTTCAATTTTAGTTTCAGTCCCTTTCAACCTGTGTCGTAGGACTGGACCCCCAAACCTCATAAAGAAAATGAAAACAGTGTTATTGATGAAAGAAGTTTATGTTAATTCAAAAAGTACTTTTTATGTATGAATCCTGAAAAAACACATTTTTCTTTTCAGCCATGATCTAAATCACAATACACATATTTCTGGTTGTGTAGAATATGACATTTCATATAAAATTTCTCAAATTTCATCTTTAAAACCTAGTATTACTGTACATTAATGGCAGCACTTTTTTGGTATTGAATCGTTATCCACCATGCTGCTGGTAGAATTCATCGTATTTACAAAGTCACATTTAATAATTCAGCCGAGCTGTGTAGCCCGTGTAGCTAGCTACATTACTGGCTTATTTGTTTTCCCTGATTTGTAGTCAATAAAGTTATGTGGATTTCTGAAACAAATAAAAGGAAAGTAAATACTGCAATCTTTTTGATTCATTGTGATTCTCCTCAAAAGGACGTGGATTCTCTTTGAGATGGTGAAATTAGAAATATCAGTTGCGCAGTGATGTGTTGTTCAGTACTCTTTGTTCATCAGTGGGTGTTCAATATACTGAAGTGGAAGTTCTAACATCTTTGTGTTTTCACTAATTAAAACAATTTAAACAACATATTATTGCTTATTCCTTAGTATGTACCCTGAAAAAAATAATTTTTGGTAGATGGCATCGGTGGAGAGAGTAGCTGAGTATGCAGAGCTGGAGAGTGAAGCACCATGGGAGACAGACAAACAGCCTCCATGTGATTGGCCCAAGATGGGCTCCATCACTTTTGACGGAGTCAACTTTGCCCACAGTTCCAGTGAGCCTTTGTTCGTAAAGAACCTGAATGTCTCCATCACACCCAGAGGAAAGGTTATTGTCTTAATTCCCACCCATGATGGCTTCCCTGTGTGCACAGTCCATGACTCAGGCTGATATGCAGCCACCGTGGGTCTGATGTGATTCTTTTTATGTGGCATTATTTTCAAATCAATTATTTAAGGGACACCATATTGTGCTGCTGAATCTTCAGGACTATACCATTTGTGATTCATGGAATACATATCATGTAATTAAGACTGTTCAAGTGGATCCATTTGTTCCAATTTGCATTTTGAGCTACCTGACGGTGACAAATGTTTATTCACTATAAGAGAGAGGCCTAGAAAGAGGAAGAGAGAGGGGAAAGCAGGGGAAGATGGTCGAGGATGATTGAAATTGTGTTTAATGCAGGGGGTGTATTTTGCATGGATATGGTTGGCCAGGGCGTCTGATTTCACAATGGATGGGTTGATAAGTATGGAGTCCCTGGGAAGGAACTGCCACATGCTATGGGGTGAAAGGCTTTGTGTATCCTGACAGCTCCCTTGACACCTTTTCACGAGGAAGCTGCACCTACCACCTACAGTACAAGATCTATTCATTCTGGGCCTCTTTTCAGTTGAATACACTACTTTATCACATAACAGATAAGGTGATCTTCCTTTGTTTTGAGAGACATACAGTAGCACGGTGAGAGCATATTCTTTATCGCCTAGATGTACATTTTATTAGAACCTCAGTCCTAAAAAAGTTGGAACATTTTGTAAAATGTCAATCCAAATAGAATGCAGTTATCAATAAATCCCTTTCAACCTAAGGGGTTTGGTGTGCTATGCAGACAAAATAGTTAACATTCAAATGGGTAAATGCTATTGTTATTTTTTAAATAAATCTAGACAGTCCTGTTCCTCTTTAACCCAGAGAAAGAAAATGAAATCCATCCTAAAAACTAGCTGACAAATGGGAGCACTAGACTAGAGGACAAGTTTGCCCTTTGCGTCATCCCTTTTCTATATCAGCTTGATCATGAATTGCATGATAGAGTCTTCGATTGCATTTTTGCGTCTTGTTTCAGTGTTACTTCCTTGCTCTTTAAATGCAGCCACCTCTAGATTGTCTGAATAAACATCATCTTTTGATGATGTGGTGGACTAGAGATGGTGACATCCTCAAAGGCTTTACAGCTGAATGATGAAAAACGTTCTTAAACTGTGTCACAAAGTGGTGAAGCTCTCCTCGTCTTCTCTTGTCAGTGACAAGAATCCCCTCTCAGACGCAATCGTGAAACCAGGAACTTATCATTTAAGCTCTTTGTACCTGCTGTATGATGATAGTATAGAGATGCTTTGTTGGCACTGAGTTCAGCATATACACATATTACAAAGATCAATGAGATGGTTAGTGTTCATTAGTACTCCTGTCTATTTTTACGTAAGTTACAATTCGTTTAAGTTTCGCACATGTTCAGAACTACTTCATTTTGCTTGTTTTATGCACTTTTAGGCACATAGGTAAAGATGATTGGGTGATTTTCATCTTGCTATAATTCTGCTCCGACAGGATGGTTTGTCTGCATTGGCACACGTTTTTTCTAGTAGTTAGAGTGTCTGTGTCCATAGACACCAATCCTATTATTTCTCATAGTCTAATTAAAGTTATTAACAGCTAATGCAAGTGTGACTAATCAATACTGAATTCTGTTTCAAATTAATAGGGGACTGTCACTTTGATAGACACAATCATTACTGGTCATTTGCTCAAACAAGGCATAATAACATTTCTTTATTTGGACTGCAACTCAGGAATTGGTACAGAATATAGTGAAGCTTGAGTTGGATGGACAGACATGTTCTTTACTTACGTTGTCCCCTACTGTCTCTTCTTAAACACTGAATGGTACAATTGTTCAGACTTGAGCAAAACTAAGAAAACCTGCATAAAGGCCATTTTTAAATTCCGCACATCATTTTGGAGGCGATCTTAAACAGGCTTGAAGCCCTGTCACACAGTATTAAATTGTGTCTTGTAAAACATTGACCCATGCTTTGAAAGTAGTGACATTTATGTAATCAGTGCAGCAAAAGAAATACACAAAGAAAAACACCAAGAATGAAAACATGTATTGAACAACAATGAGCATTTGTGATGGCTGCCATGAAGGAATGACCTCTATTGTGTATAGTTCAAGGATTCCACCTGTGAATCGGTGTTTGCAACATTGCTTTGTCCTACTTCTTTGAAATACTAAAAGTGTGAAAGTCCTTCATCTTGCACATCTGAGTATTCTATAGGCTGCTACTATGTCACCAGGAACAGCTCAGACCCACTGGTCAACTATGTCTTTTGTCATTTAAAAGTTTTTACGGATTGACATTGGTGTTGGATGAAAGGTTCATTTTCATGATTGCAGCCTCTCTGTGTTTTCACATAAGGCACACACACACGCACGCACGCACGCACCCACGCACACACACACACACACACACACACACATACACACACACACACACACACCAATTCTATGTTTTGTGAGCAGTATTGTTGGTAAAATCGGTCTTCAACAAGAGAATACCCATCGGATATGTAATGGCATAAAACAAGCCTATGTGATTACAGACAGCGGTGTGTGTGGCACCAGTAGCCCAGTTCAGTGGAGCAAGTAATGATGCTTTATGGTGGCCTAATCATACCATCACTGAGGCCATTTCAGTTTGACTTATGTGCTGAACACAATTGTGCATGGGCTTTGGTTTGGGTATGCAAGGCCCTTGTGGTTTGACTAACCAGACCTGCAGGCACATGCTGGTGCCAGCGTGACATTACCCTAGAAATAGCAGGTAAATCTTTCCACTACTGTAGGTCAGATTATTTGTTTTCATTCAAACTCAAGACAGAAAGTGTAAACTAAAGAGAGCAACAACAAATTTCCAACCTAGAGACATTGTCGTATGCTACACAATGTGAACTTCAAGCAATGTAAAGGAGCACAAATAATAATACAATATAATTGAGCAATAAGTTCACTTCTGAGATCTGACCAATTAATATTAAAAGTTATTTAATAATTTTCTCTATTATCTGTCAAGTCACGCGACAGCTGATTTCCTGTGGAAAAGCATTTCCATCACCTCTTCATGCACTACAAGTGCTCGTTTTTATGAACATTATAATTTGAATTTTCTACATATTTTCTTTCAAGAGTATTAATAATAATTTTAAATAATCCTCATCTCCCCCTTGTAGGTTGGCATTGTAGGACTCACTGGTTCTGGTAAGAGCTCCCTGATCGCTGCCTCATTCTGACTGGCGGAACCCGAGGGAAGAATAGTGATTGATGGCTTTCTGACTCAGAGATGGATGTGTACAAGCTACGCCAAAAAATATTCATCATCCCACTGGTGCCGTTTTAAAATCTAACTCAAAACCAGCTTTTGTGTCTTGACACTAGAAACTGCATACAGTTAGAAATAGTTAACATTTAATAGAAATTTGTCTAAAATAGACTTTAGATATCATATATTGGAATGTAAATACACGTTCAGTGTGAAATTATGCATTAAATGTTGAACTCTCCCTTTTATAGGTTCTTTGATTACTTGTGATTGAGAGAGTCAGACATGACAGATGAACAACAGTAAGAGACACCTTCCTACTTGGGCCCTTTTTATGCACATGGCTTCCAAAAAGCTAAAACAAGTGAGGAGAATTACAGTCGTCTCTTATGAGATTTCTGAAACTGAGACAAACGGATGCCTTGAGACAGTTTAACTTTATTTCCGCTTGTTGAAACTGATACGGCATTAAGAAAATGCCAGCCTGCGGGTGAGTGTCAGCAGAGTGGAGGTAGGGGAGAAGACTCCCACGGCCTGTAGTGTGAAGAGAGCAGTTCCCCATCCCTGACAGAGGATTAGCCCTCTACCCCCAAAACATGGGAAAGCTGCTTAGATGAAGTCTCCCCCATCCTCACAGCCAGTCCCCTTGTACACCATCACTTTGCCCAAGTCTCAAACATTTCCAGGGTGCAGCCAAGATGCCCAAAAACAGTTTCATTAATGCTCCTCCGCGGATTTGATAGGTTTCTGGCATCGCCACCACTTCAGATTAAGTTTTACTTCCCAGTCCAAACTAGTTTGAAATGGATGATTTGTGTTTGATGTGATTTTGTTTACTCTCTTCGTCTCTCCTAGAGGGTGAGACTTGCACAAAGTGTCATGTTAGAACTTTAAAAGCACACCCATCCGTCTCACACACTGGATGCCATTCTAACGTTAGGAAGTCTCACCTGCATTCAGACGGGTCGAGTTTCTCTGTGTCGTCCTCTCGGTTCTGCAAACTTATATAACGGGAAGCCTCTCGGATATAAGAGAATTCGTCTGAAAGCTTTTTTTTTTCTCCTTCTAGACATCCATGATAAAGTGATATTCACTCAGCCTTTCACATATTAAAAAATGTGTTATAAATTGCTTCATGTGGAATTTTGAGAGTGTGATAAGTCTACTATCCATTGCCCGTGAGGAGTTTCATTATTTGTCACCCACAGATTTGATTACGATATGCTTTTATTAGCATATGGTATTTAAAAGGGATCCATTTCAGTTTCTATTGAATTCTCAGGAATGAGTTTTGAAAAAAGGGATTCTGTAGCAAACAGAGAGCTTAGAATTGGTGAAGCACATAATCGGTCTATGGAAAGCTGTGCTTGAAAGCAGTTTTTCCCCCACCTAACGTTGAATCCTCAATTAAAGTATGTCACAAAACTAGTTTGAATTGGGACTTCAGCTGGTGTAATGACAAGGCGGTGTTTTGGTGACAGAAGGAAAAGCTCATTGGAACTAAAGAGGTAGAACATTTGCAGGAGTCAGGTAGCAGGTTGGCGTCCCGAAAGCTTTATTTTTGTGGATGGAAACTGAAGCAGTTAGTCTAGATTCTCCTGACCTACATGGAGGTTTGTTGAGACACGGTTTTGTACTGCATGTGTACAAATCTGTGAGCTCACACACACTGTAAGTGAATGCTGGCTTGTCCTCTGTGTTGCTGTCGGAGATCTGACTTTAAATCTGACCTGGATGAGAGCAGAGACGAACATCTGGATCGCAGACAGTGATGGATTCACAATGACAGGATCCTTTTAGAGCTACAGTATGCCCTCGTACCTCGTGCTTAATGCGTTCCAGGAACCACACGCGACTAACAAATTCCGTGATATAGCCACAAAGGATTTATCTTATTATTTATGGTAATTTAAACATTAATGAACCCTCTCCATACTAATATTAAACCACCTTCTATCTGTATTACCTTTTCCCACACTCTTATTGACTATTTAAAGCACTTTTGTGTCTCATGGAAGTGCGTTGCATTCCGAGACTCATGGAACATAGTGCGCTTCCGGATGCCGTTGCGAATAGAATACACGTACGGTATCATGTGACTGCCTACCAAAAATCCGCGATGAGGTGAATTTTCAAGTGTTGATGCGCAAATGTTTGAGGGCACACTGTACTGAGTATTTACTTTTGAACTTACCAGTCGATTATTTCCCATTTTACGTAAAGGTTAGATCCATATCTGAGCTGAGCCGGAGTGATCACATTTTCCCAACTGTGATGAAGAAACAGTGAAAGTCTATCTGGTATTTAACTGACGGGTGCAGTGTTGTGTAACATCTACTGATGTGATGTTACATATATCGTTAAAGCTGTTTTCATTGTGACTCATTATACATTATAATAACTTAGATATCAAAACATCAGTCTTATATTTCAAGAGAAGGCAGAGCTCTGTTTGTTCATTGATAAAAACAAAGCGAAAATGATGTGATACGAAAAGCTTATCTAGAGCCACTCCTTTGGCGAGACAGAAAAGACGGCCTCTTTATGACGTCCGGGGAGAGTTCTGGTGAATGTTCAGTAAATCACTTAAAGATCACTGCAGGATTTATGAATAAATATCTGTCCTGACACGAGGAGATGTCAGCCCGCTCCTGTTTATCAGGTTTACCTGGCATGTTGGATGAGTGCCTGTGTGGACTTGTGGGCTTGTTCCAGGGAACTGCAATAAAGAGCTTTTTTGCTCTCTTAAAGATTTCTGTGTGGCTGAACCTTTATACAGGTGTGTGGTTCAACATAAATACATATGTGGGACATCCCAGCTGTCTGACATCTGAGGCTGTCCTTTGATAAGGGCAGTCAGCTGATGAGATAACCCTTCCTAACAGATGCTGGTACATTTGACAGAGAAAAGCTGTTACTTTTCAACATTTTGAGATTCTAATCTGTAATTTACATACAGTATGAAATCTTTTGTAAGGTAAAAGTGACTATATTGGTCTATTTTGTGTTATATATTCAGGAAACCTGGTACAGCTCTGGTTTTCTTAGTAAAAAGATCAACTTATTGATGCATTGTTGGCCAGAGCGTTGAATGGAGCTCCTGAGTGGAGCGAGCCCTTTGTGAACATCTTCCTTTCAAACATTGCGCATTGGCTTCCTATAAAGCTTGCCCAACCCTTTCATATATCTACCCCCTTGTCATTATCTTAACTGGCCATGGCCTTCTCTTTCTATATCCATCTATCCACAGGACCCAGTTCTCTTCACGGGCACCGTGAGGAAGAATCTGGACCCTTTCAAGCAGCACACAGATGAGGACCTGTGGAATGCACTCCAAGAGGTACTCCAGCATGGCTCTGAATGATTCCCCCTCACCGGCCCGGGGGGGATCCCTCTGTCCCTCTGTACAATGCTGCCATTCAGCCTCCCTGCTCGCCACAAGTCATGGGGGGAAATCCCATTAGGGCCATGGGGCCCAGCTCAATGTGCGGCTTGTAACTGGGAACCATTGAAAGTGCTGGGGTAGATGTGTTTGGGCAGTCATGATGAAGGCTCCCCCCACAGTGAAGGGCTTCAGCTCCTGGTCCTGCCTCTGAATGGGTTTGGTGGCCTGGATTAAAGCTAGAGGCTGGCCACAAGGGAGCACTGGCCAAGGTCATCAGTGGACCTGGCCTGCATTGTGCCAGGCGGTTAATGGGTGTGTTTGGATAGCTCTTTAAAGGCATCCCCACAGGAAGTCTTTATGTAGGGCTAATGAAGGGTTGAGGTTCTGCTCTCCTTTTCTCCAGGTGCAGATGAAGGCCCTGGTGGAGGACCTGCCCAACAAGCTGGAGACGGTGCTCACTGAGTCCGGCTTTAACTTCAGTGTGGGCCAGAGGCAGCTGCTGTGCGTCGCCAGAGCCATCCTCCGGAAAAACTGGATCGTCATCATTGATGAGGCCACAGCTAATGTTGACCCGAGGTCAGGGGAGTGGAACCTACAAGGGAAATAAATTTCATCAATGTGCAAAAGGTCTGCCATTGTTGAATGTGGCTTAATTGTCATAAACTAGCAAAGCTCTATGATAAAAATAGTCATACTGCTGAGAAAAGAGCATAACCCTAATGCACACAGAGTATTTTAAACATCGTATTCCTTAATTATTTGAGCATTAACGGCAAACCAGTTACTCCAGACTTATCATCATACAGTGTCTGATTATTTAAATAAATATCAATAAATGTATGACATTATAGCATTGCTTCACTCAAGTAAAAAAGTGGAATTTCAGCAGAAGGTCTCACAACACAAAACAGGTAAAATATCTAACAAAATAGACAAAAGTAATAAAATCTGCTTTTGTGAGCTGTGCTATCCTTTATCCTTCATGCCTACAACTGCACATACCTGGCTGCTGATGAGCCATTGTTCTGTGTTAAGTAAAATCCCTGCCCAGGGCTGTATGGGAGGAAAGTTTTTTTTGTGTTGAGGTGTTGTGTTCCCTGCTCTCTTAAAACTGACAGCCTCATCCAGAAGACTATCCGGGACAAGTTTTGAGAGTGTACAGTCCTCACAGTCGCTCACAGGCTTGACACTATCATTGACTGTGATAGAATAATGGTGAGTCAGAACACTTCCTGTTTGTCCACCACTTCTTGCAATATTTCAGTTTTCAGTTATTGGAGTTTTTTGTAATAACATAACAAAAAGCAGGCATTAAAAAAGAGGTTCAGTAATTTTTGTCCAATTTTTATCCAAAAGTTTTATGATATCCCTTCAAAGGATTTGAGAATCACTCGTTATTCTCTCTCCATTCACACTGCTGTTTATCGATCACACCTTTTGAACACTTTTTCTTATTTTGTTGTAAGAATTCCACTACACAATCTTTACCAGCGAATATTGATTAGCTCATCCCATTCTGCAACAGCTGGGCTGATTTCTTCCTCAACAGTGTTCCCTTTCATTGAACTTGTACTCATGCCACTTGATCTTTGGCTCTTTACTGCTACTGCCTGCAGAGGTGCCAATTAGTGCCATTTGTGGCAGCATTTGTTCAGCCTCTTTGGAGGACAGGGCACGACCCGGTGGCTGCTTGGTCACTGAGGGGAGGCTGAGGAAGCCAAATATCGCACAGCGGGCGGCGGTTCATACCTACGCTCCTGTTAAATGCCCCCCAGATTGTTTGGCACTCAGGGAGAACTAAATTAGGGCCTGCCTGAATTGTCTTGTCTAAATCCTAAACTGCACCATATTTAAAGATATTTTCAAGGTGCATTGTGTCCTGCTCTTAAACTGGAGATTACAAAAGGAGCTGCAGAAGTCTCCCTTTCATATTGAACACTGCCTGAAACTGGGCTTTGGTGATAACAAACTGCTCGTTACAGCTGTATGAGGATCGAGCTTGTTAAAATTTGTCTGTGATATAATTGTAGTCTTTCCCAAACTGCTTGTATTGGCACTATTCTTTGTGTGCTTTATATCACATATGATGACACAGAAATTATGGTGATTTTCTAGCGTGTCTTCAAGGTATGATTGTTGGATTGGACTGAAGACCACCCCTGAGCCTCTGAAATGCCAGGATAAATACATGGATAAATCACTGATCTTCAGTCTGTCAGAGTCAGCGCACTTGACTGTCGCACTGCTAACAGGCTACGCTCATTGTCTATGGCCCCGTTGAGCAGAAACAGGCGTCTGTGTTTGTTGTTGTATGAGTCACATCAAATGGATGGTTCCTATGTGCAGAGACCTACTGTTTCCCCATTCATCTTGCACTGTCTGCATGCATCACTCAGCAGTGAAACAGCTGAAATGTCAGTTTCCCCTTAAAGTAAAGTATACAGGTGGTGACGCACAAACACATACACACAAAACACAGATTTGTATGTGTGATTGCAGGTTCTTGCTGCTGGCAGAATCCAGGTGTATGACCAGCCATATGTGCTGCTCCAGAACCAGGATGGGCTCCTTTACCAGATGGTCCAGCAGACAGGCGGAGCTGAGGCAGCCTCACTGTTGCACATCGCCGAAAAGGTAACCACACCCACGCTTGTCCCCGGACGAGCTGTCAGTAAGGAGCATCCAGCTACGGTACTTTAATTCCAGACTGTCCTTAAACTCCAGACTTCATTGCTCACCTCCAAAATAATACAGTAAAGCAAGAGAAGATGTCCATAACCCTGACAATGCAAAGACACATGATTTCCATTTTAATTTAAAACGCCTAGTTGGAGCAATGCAACGCCATAACTTTAATTTCAAGAGAGAAATTGTCCCCTTTGTAGATTTACATCCTCTGATTTTATCACAGAAACTCTCTGTATTATCTCTTTCCTCATAATGTAATTTTGAGATCATTTTGGAGATGATTCTAGAAAAGCAGCTTTCTTTGCACTATATCTATTTGGAAATATTGGCTTTAACTCTATTGCGATTTGGGATAAACTTTCTATGGGGATTACAGTAATAGAGAATGTCCATATTTCCCCTCTGTAAAATTCATTTGTGATGTATTTCCCCTTCAGACACTGAACAGATAAGAGCTGGCTATTCATTGTTCAATTCCATTTTATGTGCATCTGTCTGGGACTACAGATACCACATTGCAACTTCAAACAGGTCTTTGTGAAATAAGAAAAAAGTAGGCATCATTTCATTTTCTCTCTGTCCCTCGCACAAATTTATCAGCTGAAGTGTATCTTCTCAGCCAGAGGAATGAAATGAGTAAAATACTGATTTCAAAGACTCAGCACACTGTTGTATTATTTGGTATCATCTTCTCCTGCACACTGGTGGATTGGTAGCGACATTATTCAAGCCCTCACGTTTTCTTTTCTTTATTGTAGGTGCTGTCCTCTGATCAGATTATGGCAGCATCTGTAACTGTCTAGCACCACTTATTAAATACTGAGATGGTACGCATGTTGTGTGTCAAGTTTCTATGGTTGTCAGTCAAATTGTAAATGCATTCAATGATCTGATATGAGCCTCGAGTTCCTTTGTCAGCGTCGAGAGAGAATTCCAGAGCAGACAGTACATCTCACATGGAGGCCAACCTGTCCTTTTCTGAGTCAATACTGTGTAAAAAAAATGTTATAGATGTTTTGAGTGAACACGGGAAAACTTGCGAACATTGTGAACACACTCACACACACACACACACACACACACACACACACACACACACACACACACACACACACACACACACACACACACACACAGACACACATACACACACACACACACACACACACACACACACACACATACACACACACGTAGTGACGTGCTGTCAGGTGATTTGAGATGGACTTCAGAGTGAAGACAAAAGGACCAACAAGTGCACAGCAACTAGGAGAACTCATTCAAGACTGTTGAAAAACTGAAGGTCATGGAGAGGATGGTAAAAGTGTGCAAAGAAGTCATCAAAGCAAATGTAAAATTTCTTTTGGGTAATTTCACTTTTTACATTATTCCATGTGTTCATTGATAGTTTTGATGCTTTCAGGGAAAATCTGAAATGTAGATACTTAAATAAAGAAAACAAATTAAGTGAGGTGTGTCCAAACCTTGGACTGGAAGTGTGTGCATGTGTGTGCGTGTGTGTGTGTGTGTATACACACACATACAGTTTATAGAGCTAAATAAGCCACTTTTGCATGCTTCAGCAAGTGACAAATCTTCTCGCCGAGCTCTGACAGGATCTGTCATAAATCATACCTTAACAGATTGCAGCTCAAATTGGACTGTGCTTGTTTTCTGTGACACTGCTTTCCTGATGCGCTTGCAGGTTTACACGAACAAAAAGCGAGTGACAGATGGTCACTGTACCGAGGACAGCCATGTCATCTTTGAGACGTCTCTCTGACAGCGTGGAGTGCACCTTGGCCTTTGCGTTTGCGAGCACTGACCAAGTCTTTTATATACTGTATATGAGTGAATCGCTACCTGTACACTAAAGGGACAGTAAAGTTAATTTTAAGTGACATATATGTTATTCATCATTATGAAAAATAGAAGAAAAAATTTTTTTTATGTGTGTAGCATCATCCGTTTGGTCAAAAAAGCTTAAAATCTGCGTCGCAGCAGCTTCCGCATTCAGTGGTCAAGTGGGCGTTATACGTCACTGGGGCCGAACATAGATTAGCAGCCATAAGAAACAATGCGATTAACACCAAAAGTATCATGGTTACTTGCGCGGTGAAAGGTTGTGTCAACAGAACAGCAAAAAGATGCAAAGACATGGACCTGTCATTCTTTAGAATACCGTCTGGGAAGCTATCGCGCTAAAAATGCTAACATGCAAGCCTGTCAAAGGGATTGTCCATATTATGTTAGCATTGAGCTAACCGCCATTTATTACTATTGGACTGTGTGAAATTAATAACAACTCTAGTTGTTATTAATTCCACAGTGAATTTATTTGAAAGTCGTGTCTTTTTGCTGTTCTGTTGACACAACCTTTCACCGCGCAGGTAACCATGATATTTTTGGTGTAAATCGCGTCTAGAATTGCATTGTTTCTTATGGCTCCTAAGCTATGTTTGGCCCCAGTGACGTATGACACCCACGTGACCACTGAATGCGGAAGCTGCTGCGGCGCAGATTTGAAGCTTTTTTGACCAAATGGATGATGCTACACATATAAAATTTATTTTTACTTCTATTTCTCATAATGATGAACAACATATATGTCACTTAAAATTAACTTTACTGTCCCTTTAAAATGCAGAGCCCCAGCAAGTAGGAAGAGGTAATGTAGTGTGTTCAGCTTTTAAGTGGAAGAACACTTTCCTTGCCTTGTTGCTTCACAGCAACAAGGGAAGTGTCTAACAGAGGATGTGCCTTTATTGACAGTGTATCACTGCATGGCTCGCTATTGATTCCATCCTGCTATGTTTATGTATGTGTGTTCTGGTCTCCTGGGTGGCTTCAATCCTGCACAGCTGCTCAAAAGAGCAGAGATATCGGATGTGTTCAATCTAGTGCACTAAATTATCTGTGGCTTAAGATCTCCTCTAACGGTAAACATTGTTTTATCAGACTGTGTATTTTATTATTAGGAAAACAGCTCGGATAAACAAGAAGCCGAAAAAAGACGTTTTAAGCATTTATTGTGCCTAAATCAAATCATTGATTTTTTTTTTTTAAATTCTGCACTGTTTTCATTGAGTAACCTTTCAGTATGTGATGATAGTGCTCTTATGTCTACCGCAGTTCTTGTCAGGGAAGGAACTAAAGTGTAAATTTAGCAGGACATGCATAGCAATGTGAGAAAAGAAGAACAAATGTTTAACTTCAATGCCTCTGACATTTTGTCCAATGTAATATCAAAGACTCCTGTTACTCTTTTGATGAATGGGTTGTTGCTTGAAGCCGGCATCACAAATAGAGCTATTTTTTACATTAAGTATGAAATATGATAAACGTATTTATAGCTGCTCTATGTATTGTATTCATTTATACATTTTTTCTATGTCATATATATATATGATTACATCAAATCATATACAAATAAAGATTATTTGTTGAATGTATCAGTGCTGTCTTCATTGCATTTAAAACATCATGTCATGTTATGACTCACCATTTCCTCCCATCATATATTCAGATGTCTGAATGGTGTGTTTGCTTCAGGTCAGCGGTTTCACCTGGTCTTAACCAAGGTGCTACAAATTGTTAAGTGGCTAAGGAAAACAACCTGATGATTATTCTGTTGAGTCAAGTGATTTTAAACAGACCCGAGGTGGTAAAGTGGTGCAGCTATTATTCTAACATGTCGGTGGTGCAATATGACGATAAGGTAAATGTTATTTTATAATCCCTTGATCAATAAGAATAGAGCTGCTTAATTATCCTTCATATAGACAAGAACAGATCTGGTGATTAAACACTCAGAGATGGTTGTCAGTCAACACTTAGCTTGCTATGAAAGGGAGCATTTAACCAGGCCAGGATTTGGGGTGTGAACTGTGGGACATCAGTCCCTTGAAAAGCTTAGTGATTTACACAATTCATTAAAGCCAGTGAGTCTTCAGCCAGCGTCATATTAAATGGTTACTTACTCCCAAATAGCCCCCTGGGAGTTGAATTGTTGGCTTGCAAATAGATTAAAGTTAACATTGAAAAGAGAAATTGAATTCAGAGGTAATCAATAGCATAATGGGCCAGTGAGAGGAGCCTGCTGCCTGAAATGAAATTACCATATTTTTAATCTTAATTTTCCACTCTGTTTATCTGACACTGTGGATGTGCAATCCAAACAGATAATGAGAGAGAGGGATATTGACAGTGGGGTCCTCTGGAGTGCTTGTTTCAGTGATTAAACGCTGTGATCTGTGATTACTTTGTGTCGGGTGTCAGGCTGGCGGCCAGGGCCCAGGGAGACGCCG
The DNA here is from genome assembly GCA_013358685.1 of Antennarius maculatus. Lineage (NCBI taxonomy): Eukaryota > Metazoa > Chordata > Actinopteri > Lophiiformes > Antennariidae > Antennarius > Antennarius maculatus. The sequence continues at coordinate 6,846,487 of CM023618.1, read as the reverse complement.
GCACACAGCAGCTGGAGCATCATGGGTCTCTGAGGTGCTAATGCACCTGACACAGCATTGACAGCATCCGAAACCGTATCAGGGACCGCACCACATGGCAGCTGCCACAATACGAATACTCGTGGCACTATCTACATCAGAGTCAGCATATATCCTCTCTGCTCTCCCCCTCGATAACAGCCAACACAAGAATGGTGACAACAAAGTTTGCACAATGAGTATTATTTACTGGATACCTTCCTGTGGTGCCCAATAATAGTGCCATTTTAAGGCATATTTGAATAGGTGTGCAAATAGCACAGCTATCAGTATCGTGCTGATATGGCTCTAATAAATAAATGTCTGAGAAACGTAGCTGTCCACACAATGAAGTATAATCCCAAAGGAATAAAACACAAAATAAGAGTCAGCACAATGTGGAGGCAGTGAATGAAATGATAAATTCACCCTGGAGCATTTATCCCATCCACACTTTAAGAAAGAAGTGATACGTTGGTGCTGATTTGAAGACGTGATACATGTTCTGTTCAGTTAAAGATGTATTGTCAGCAGAGAGAATAATATAACAAGTATCTACAACAACTGAAAGTGTTGTAAATTGTTTAAGGCTGTTTTTCATGGACCAATAAATAACTTGTCTCAAGGCCATTTTGGATTGAGGAGACAATGTTTTTCACAAACTTTCTGTTGTGCCAGCATTTTCTTTTGTCATGGATACTGCTGTTTGACAAATGGAAACAAATTGCATGGTGCAGGCAGGGAGTTGGGGAGTGTCAAACTCGGGGCTGAAAGACGACGAAGCGAGAGCCTCAGGTTTTTGTGGGCGACTCAGACCTGACTGATCCCAACATAAAGTACTTGTTGAAGAGAGGGAGAAAAGGGGAACAGGATTTCGACAGGCTGCAGTGAAATTAGGAGAATTGACTATGGCGGCTTTGTTCCTAGCTGGTGACATGGGGAGGGGTAGATGGGAAGACTGGAGTGATTCCCCAGAGACTCTATGCTCAGCTTTTTTAAAGTGACTACAAACTGAATATCTGACAAGTTCCCAAGGCCTGACATGACTCTATGTAGGGCTAGAAAAACAAACAACAAATGGCACGTTTTAAGATATGTGTTGGGGCACTGGATGTAGTGTGTTTGGAAATGATTTTTTTTGTGTTAAAAATAGATTGAAATAAAAAGAATATCATGATGCTATATTTTCTAGATTGCTGCAACAACCTAGTTAGACCTAGATTCTCCTGACAGACTTTGTCAAAAGTACAAAAAGAGAACTGCCAAACTTATTAGATGACTAATAAGTTTCAGTTTCTCTTTGATTATGTGCAACAAATAAAGAAAATCAGACATTACATTTCATGTAGAACTTTTAAGCATCCACATGTAAGGTCTGACCAGCCGTGCTGCATCATGGTGCCTCAGCAGTCTAATGACCAACCTGGGCTGGCCTTATGGACTAATACTGCTGCAAACAGTAATTATAGGTCATGCATAGTAATGGATGATTATGCTCCGTGAACTCCATGCTGTGGTTTGTTTGTAACCATGTAGAGTGCCAGTATATTTAACTCACACACTCTCATGTATCAAAGCAAATTTTAATTAAAAAAATCTTTTAAAAATCAGAAACAATAAACAAAAAAAAAAAAAAAGAAAGAAATAGACTTAATGTTAAACTCAATTGGCCCTGGCTCTTTGAAAGGCCAACAAATGGGACAACTGCTTCAGTCATCATCCTGGCCATGGGCTGTAACCTTCCAAAAAGTGCTGTTTGATTCTTTAACTGCACGAAAAAGATGATAAGTGTTGGCAAGACAACAGCAGCGGGCTTATCTCATCAGTAAATAAGGCCTCTTGCTTAAAGCTATAAAAGACGATGCCTATTGATGATGTCATCCTTTTGTGGAAGATTGATGAAGCTTGGTGAAAATGGGGGGGGGCACGATGTGTGGTTTTGTCTGTGTGTGTGTGTGTGTGTGTGTGTGTGTGTGTGTGTGTGTGTGCGCACATGCATGGTGTCCATGTGCGTGTAAAAAGCAGGAGGCCTGGTGCACCAAACTGGAGAATTTCTAACTTTCCCCTGCAGAGTTTGATATGACTTAAAATGTATGACATATATTTTAACTGCTGCTGCTCTATAATTGCAGTCTGTGGTGGTAAACTAACCCAAATGTACTTCAAAGTTCCATCTGGCCAGGGGGCTTTTATCCTCAACCATGAGAGCGGTTGATGTTCTTTGCATGTAAACGTGCAGCTTTGGGTAAAGGTGGGGACAGCTTGTGTCCCCCATTATTGTCTGGTTGCATTTTCGTGGGTCCAAGGGCCCACTGTGTCTTTTTGGGTTACTTTCTCATCATTTCTCCTAATGTAGAGACCCACAGGGTTGGTGGCAAGCACACAATGTGGCTGTTGTATGGTTACTGTCAGCTCTCTCAAATAAGGCTTCCTGTTCATTAGACTTCTTTTCACCTCCACACAATGAGCCGGCTTTGCAGCAATAGTGAGTCGACGCCCATCTCTTCAATGCCATGTGAATAGTTCTAAATAGTGTTTATGCAAGCCATTGTTGTCCATTGTGTGTCTAGTCTTAATGCACAGTGATTTGCCCGCTTTTGTAGCCTGGGATACATTATCTTGCCTGTGTGGCTTCAGATGCATGCCTGGCCTTTGAGCCAGTAAACAGTCTAAAAGTTGACTCTCTGTGGACAATGCTGGAGATGCCTGATCAAGTTGGACAGAGTAGGACTGACCCATTTCATGTCTGTCTGTAATTAATCAAAAAGGTTCTTCCTTTTTTTAGTGTTCCTCTTAAACTTGGCGCATCTTTTTTTCAGAATTTCTGAAATAGGTCTATTGATCTAAATTAAAGGAAAGTTTGGATAACAGAGTTAACATAACCTCAAAACTGATTTTAAATCTTGATCTGTGATTATCATCTTTTTTTTTCTTTCTAGTAGATACACGGTGAAGTTCATACTGTTGCTTTGAAAGATTAGGTTGACACTATCTGTTGCACATCTGGTGAAGAATTCCCTTTCAGTGGGGGAGATGCATTTAAATCGTGTGTCTTTATTCTTCAGACTGTCAGTGTGAATACAGACAGACAGCCATGGGGATAATCTGACATACATCACAGTCGAAGAAGAAAAAACAACATTCAAATCTTGAAGATAATATCAAAAGATTAGATCAAAATATGTCTCATAATGAAAAATGTATGTCTCATGACTTCCATCAGTTACTTTAACGTGGGTTTCTGTGGCTAAACTGTGTGTTCAGTGTTATTAAAGGGATGTGTAAAAAGATAAGCTGTGCATTAATCTAGTTTATGTTCTGTTTGTGGCTTGCTTGATTTTGTGTTTCACAAAATACTTCCTGTTTTGTTGGTAAAAATCTTTTCAGATATTCCGAGGTTGTTTTTAGAGCACTTAGACTCTTAGTTGATTTTGATGAAAAAACCTAAGCTTCTACCTCTTCCTCCTAAAAAGAAAGAAAGAAAAAAAAATTGGCAGCCCTAAAGTGTTTTTCCAAAATAAAACAAAATAACCCTGAAAATTGAGAGAGCAGGAATTGGTTGCATATTATAGCCTTCATCTGTTTGTGGCATTGTTCTAAAGACCATATATATCACCTCCAGAGAGTAACTGATAGGCTGGACCATTCATGTCTTGGATAGATGCACAAAAGCAGTAGATATCTGTGGTACGGATTACATTATAGTCATTTCAAAAGCATTCACAGCAAAGTATGCAGAGCAGAAAAAAAAGAGATGCTTTTAATGCTGGCCAGTGATTTCAGGCGAATGATGTAACTGATAGTTGGCCCATTATTGTTCAGAGATTTGGTGTGTTTGACCCCCTGAAGCAGTTTACTGCCAAGGGAATTTAAAACAACCTTTGGACTTGGAGGAAAGGAATGTTATGATTGCTCTCGGTGACACCGATACAACACTGTCACACTCCAGAATTACAAGGAGGAGCCTCTCCGTGGCTGAGCCCAGCCTCAACACACCGGCATTTAGTAGCAGGCGTTTTATTAACCTTTCAGAGAGCGGCTGGACGCTGCTTTGTCTTTGTTGCCACATGTCCTTATGCTCGCGCCGCCGTTTATACATTTGACCTCCATTAGCCCACCAGGTGTGGTTCACATTTTATTTAATGAACTGCAGTCATGAGGTAATTCATCGCCTGCAACAATACTCCTCGCAGCAAGTTTTTTTTTTTTTTTTTTTCCACAGCAAATTTGTGATGTTGACTGGTGTTGCTCCTGGGCTGATATTTTCATTAAAGGCCCTTTTATCAAATAATGAAATAAATATCTACTTCTTGCCCAATGCTATTACCTCCCACAAATGAAAAGGTTTCTTGTGTAATGTCTTGCCTCCCATGCCAGTTAATTAGGTAGCGTTGTGCTACATACTAATGCTACTTTCATGAGAATGATCTGAGACAATAAACCTGTCGCTTTTGTGTCCTTCCACACACCCTCTTAATTAATATCAGCAAATACAAACCAAAGTTAATTGAAATTTGAACATCACATCTTTAAATCACTTTTGTTTTGTTACTGTTGTTGAATTACTATAATAGCTGGTATCATATCTCTATTTAGTGTTTAATTGATCACTCTAGGGACTGCTGCAGAAACATAAAAGAAAGAAAATGTCTTAACTATGAGTAAACACGAAAGGCAATATATGCAACCCCAACATTGATTCAGACTGAGACATTAATATTCACTCCCTTCCAGATAATCATAGCAAGGTGTACATGATTTGTTTTCATTGATTAAGTGACATCGCTCCAGCATCTCACACCATGGTTATTAATATAGTTTGCATTGATATTATTTCTACATTAACAAAAATTTCACCATGTGAGAGAGATTGCAGGAATGATGCAAAAGAGCAGCGTCTCGGTGGCAGCTAGCTTTAATCAGACCCCTTTTGATGCAAAATCTTTACAACTTTGATCAATTTTTATGGACGAGCTTTTCAAACTATATGGAAGTTTGAATAGTATAGTTTTAAAGAGGCTGTGCCCTCCTGTCAGATATCTGATATGTTTTGCAAATTACAAATCCTTCTTGGAATATGAATTAGGTTGTGCCGCACAAGTGTTGGTCCACACAGTTCAGATTTCACTTGGTTTACATGAATTCTTAGCCCCAGTTAATGTAATCAGGCCAACAATTAGCGTGGGATTGTTGTAGATAGAGACCACAACAAAGCCTAATCTGGCATGCTACTATTTCAGAAGGGTTTTTTTTTTTTTCTATCACACATCTTTTGTCATGTTGGCCCATGAACAGAAATAGCTAAACAAAATAAATAAATAGATAAACGGTGGGCTGTCTTTATAGCCTTTATGCAGTACTATTTCAGAGCCAAGAACATTTCTGAAGTTAACAGTATTTATTTTCCGGTAGTGTTGGTCACAGTCTGTCACACATTATTTGCATCTGCATGTCCGATTAACAAATATGACATATTTCTAAGATCAGGCTCCTAGCACTCTAACCACCCACCATGGCAATTAACTGTCTACTCAGCTAACAAGCGTAGCACACATGCCTGATGCAAGCCAGTAGAATATCAAGCTACTCTCTTTAGATGTATCCCTGTTTACCCTGTAGTTCCACTGCAAACATATTGCACACAAATGCGGGATAATTTCAAACGATGGTGAACTCACAGCTGTGGACTGAGAATCTTTACTCTCAATACACTGTTTACAATGTGGGACAAATGGTGAGATGAAGAGAGACTTCATAAAGAGGAGAAAGCTATCATACAGATTCAGTTGGCTTTTCTCTGAGCTTATCTCTATGACTTGGGGACCATTATCAGTGAATCTACTGAAATAATCAGCACTGATAGTCACCGACGTGCTCAAATCACACTGACCTTCACACTGCTTGGATGTGTTATCGCATCAAAAATAGGATGACAATGCCTGAATCTTCACAAAGTCAGATCAATAGATAGTAGCAGAACCTGGTACATTCACCTTACTGTGAGACATGTACAACTGGACTTAAAAGAACCCACTTCTGACGGTCACATAACCTAATTCTTTGTGTGCTTATTCTAGTAAGGAGTCCAGCAAGGAAAAAAAAAAAAACAAACTAGCTGTCATTCTACCATTGCTGTGGGTTCAAGGATTGTATCCAGTGTAACATCAGATGGCAGAAGGGTTTTGTTGATTTCTTCACAGCGTGCTTGCCACCAAACTAAACAATCTGTTCTACTTATTTCTAAAAAAGGATTGACCACCGGGGCATAGCCAATATGGAGGTTAATCCATTCTAGTGTCTATACTATGGGATGCTTATGGAAGCATATTTGCTTAAGGCAGCCATGCAAATTATTACTTACTGCCCTGTAAGCTGATAACGCAAATTAGATACCCATTAAAGTTGAACAATGTATATAGAATGAGAAAAGATTGCAAGTGATACCTGAAGGGATGCTTAAGTCGTATGGCACTAAAATATGCCTCATGCTTGCAAACTTCAAAAGTGGATAGATGTTTATCCTTGGGACTGGAAGATGCATAATAGTAATCTCATATGCACAGAGGCAGCTGCCAGGTGGAGGATAGCACACAGCATGTTTATGAATAGAAATCATTACAGGGACTGGGGAGCATACCGACATGGGCCATTGACACAGAACTTTTTTATCATCTACCCGGTGTACGCTTCAGCACTTAAAAGTTAATGTGCTCAAATGTTTAGCTCTAGTTTAGCTGTCATCATTTTGTGAGGTATTAGATTTGTGTGTGTATGTGTGTTTTTCCTTGTTGAACAAATCCAAGACTCAAGGGAACATCAGGCCTCCTAACTTTTAAGTGCTAACCCGGTTCAAGAACGACGTTGTTAATGTGATCCTGCCCCCCTGAGGGGTCTGTGAAATCGGAGGATCGCCAGCTTTAACATCAGGGCAACAACTTCTCCGGTCTCTTCTCGCATCAGATGAGCCACTTTAATTCAAGTGGAGCACCTCTATAAAGGTGAGTAGGAAATGGTGAGCAGCTTTGAAGAGGTGGAAATGCTATTTGTGATTTTTTTTGGGATGAGAGGGGAAGTGCTTCAGGCCTGCATGGGAACCTCGGATGCTTTTACCTTTGACTTTCCTGTTGTTGTGTCTGAGCCCTCTTTCCCCTTCTGCTCCTCTGGCTGATAGTTAGGGATTCATCTCAAAACCTCCCCTTTGTGTGACGGACTGTGGAGTCAGCAATTATTCTTCAAACTGACGACTTTCAATGCTTAACTGTGAAAGAGATGAAGCTGAAACACAAAGGCAAATTAAGGGTACAAAAACACTTGCCATTGTCCCATTGTTGAGGGTCACAAATCGTCAAGTAAAAGCAACACAACGTGGTGGAAATGTATTCGCCTCTATCCCTTTCCCCCCCCCCTCCCTTCCACCTCTCTTTATATTCATTAGATTCATTATAGGCCACAAAGGATTGCCAACAAAACAGCTTGTGATTTTAGTTGAATTCATCCCCCTCTGAGGCCTGCAGGGAAATTAAAGTAGGTGACTATCACTGGAGGGGGAGCAGGCTTGACACATCTGAAGCTTTCAGTGATGCTAATAGTCAAGCATATCCAAAATACACAGGAGCTGACCTCAAACAGATTGTGGGGGTTTTAAATCATTAGTTTGCAAATGAGGCAAAAGTACATTGGTTCTATGGTAGAATCATCCCACTCTCAACCTTTGATTAGTGTTTGTCAACTCCCCTTTCTCTTCATACTCCCCCGCCCACTTGCAATCCAGAAATTAATAAAGAAGACATAGCGACACTTTGGAGGGAAACGCGTGTATCTCCAGAACCTGTTAAACAAATGCACTTAAGGCAGGAATGAAATTGCAGGCAGGTTTAAATTGGTGTAAAATCTTGGTTTAGATGATGTCCCTAGGGCCTACTTATTACTTGAGATTTATATAGCATTAGTTCTGCCTTGCAAATGTGGTGCACCATTCCACCTCAGTGAAATATGAAGAGGTTTGATAAAAAGCTACAACAGATTCTGTCATTAAAAAAACTAAACCTTTTAAAAATTCATTAATTTAACTTGTGGCATGCAGCTCTGACATGTACTATGCTCATCCCTTGGAGCACTATAAGATATATGGTGTAAGCTGTGTGAGAAGTTTGCTGACAAATTGGAGCACCTGCCACACTGAATACATGTCATTGAATTGTATATGCGCATTTTGATGCATGCACCTACACAATAATATGCAAAATGTAATGAATTCTGTAAAATTATAGACACCTGTTGTTTTCATCAAAAAATCTGAAGTTGGCTACACACCTGCTTTGAGATGACAAGTTTCTGTGAATAGCGCACATCATCGTGAAGGCTACAACCACAGAGACATGCTGTTTGCAGCGGTACCCCATTGAGCATGTCTGTTTCAGTCACCAATCTGCTTTGTTCTCCATCCTTTTCAATTTGTTTACATTTGGCCCCTAGTGGAGAGGGACAGTGTATTGATTTATTGTCACCGCTTCCTGAAAGTGCTGTTAAGAGTGCACAAGGCCCCCCCGTCTTCAGACCTTGTTCTGGCATTGTGTCGCCTGGTTGTAGGCTTCTGTCTTAGAGACAGGCCAGGGAAAGGCCCTGCCCAGGCATCACAAGCAGCCCACAGAATGATAAAAAAAAAAAAGCCTCAGCCTCATCGAGGCCTGAGGGACAGCCCTGCAGCACAATGTAGTCGTCTGAATGAGGGACGTCCGGGGACCACTGCCTCCCACTGAGAGCTTTTTGTCAGCTGTGTTTTCCAATAATTTTTATTATAATTTTTATAGTAATTTGTATGTATATACTGTACATGTAATATATATATATATATATATATATATACATATATATATATATATATATATATATATATATATATATATATATATATATATATATATATATATATATATATATATATATATATTTGTGTGTGTGTGTGTGCCATTCATATTTTTTCTCGTGTGTCAGGGTGGTTAGTATTCATGTGCTGTGACATCTCCTTTTGCCAACTGGTATTTTTTTTTTTTTTATGAAAAGCTCTGAAATTCTACAGAACGATTTATATGAGTCAAAGGAATCATTTTAGATGAAAGTTGAAATGCTATTGTAAAATGGCCTTTCACTCCTCCCGCTTGAAGATAAACAATTTCCCATGAATATATGGCTGTGCCTCCTATCTATCACAAAAATCAGAATGTGTCCCATACTGAGCCTATTGTAGTCTATTAAAAGAAATCCTTCCCTGTGGCAACCATTTTGCAGGTTTCAAGTTGATAAATGCCTTCCAAGAGGGATAAGAATGCATTCCTACAAAACTGCATTAAAGAGTAATGTTTGTCAACTACTCCGATAAAAACTTCACAGTCACAATTCTTTTTAGAGCCGGCAAATGCATTGGCAATGTGTAAAGCTGATTGGTCTGGGGAGGCTGCCTACAGGTTAGCAGGCCTCATTTCCAATCTCTGACAGCAATATGTGTCGCGGCGCGCTTCATCCCGATTGCTCATGTTCAACACAAACCATGGTCACTCTATATATGGAAATCTCTGTCTTCAGGGCGAAAAAAAATTAAAAAGGTGAGATTGGCACTTTAACCTCCATGCCCCCCTGAAAATATGTTTTAGTCTGATACATTATACTACTGCGAATTATTTATCAAGAAGATACAAGCTTGATATTTCAAAAAAAATAATGAGATGTTGAGGTGGCAGCTGGAATGTTCTGGTCCAGTGAGCAGCATCTATGGATTGGGGGGAATGAAGTAAATGTGACTGGCTGGGACACACCATGGGCAGAATGAGAAAGAGTGGATGGTAGTGTATAAGAGAGATGACCAAAAGCTTAAAATCATTCCTATGTGGCCGTCTTTTAGCCTAACTCGGGAATTACAACATTGGCTATGATGACATTCTAATATGTATTAATTGAGGTTCTGTGTACGTGTGCGAACTGAAGCTGTTTCTCAAAATGTTCAAAGCTTCGTGAGCAAATATCCTGTAGATAAAAATTTTACACTTTTATGAATGAAAATTGACACTGACTTGTGAAAAAATTCTCCTGTTTACGGTTTTAAACAGAAAGTCCAATACCGAGTCTGGAATCTGTGGGACAAACAAAAATTTTGTACTTTGTAAAGTTGAGTTGGAAGAGCCACCTGTCGACACGCTGCATTCAGAGAACAAGTCATCCAGTTGTTGCAGTTCATACAAAGCAAGTGAAGAGAAAAAAATCCATTCACACACACTGAATGGTGTGTCGTTCCTCGAATGACTGTTATTTGAAAGAACTAAACAGAAAGGCTGTGTATTAATTCACTTCAGACACTGTCAGTCACTGCTTCCTCTCCCCCATCACTCTCTCTTGATTTGACGAACACGCAGCAATCAAGGTGAACCATGACGTGTTGGATTCTTTAAGGCAGTGAGTGACATGTTTTCAATTCAGACCCACACTTTGTACATCCAGAACTGAGGAATTTTAAAAAGGATGTTTTGTTTTTTTTCAAAAATTGTTTTCCTTTTTGTGCAGAATTATTCTGTTAATTAATGCAAAATTTAATAGAGTGGAATTTTTATTCGTGTGTCTTCTATCAAAAATGTACTGAGTGTTTCAACTTGTTGACTCAACAAGTAAATCAAAAGAAACTTTTTTTTTTCGGAGCTTCCCCCCTCTCCCGGCAAACTCTTGTCTTTGTTTTGATTTATTCCATCCTCTCAGAACTTCCCATCTCCTTTCAGGGTCTCCTTTGTTCTTGGTGAAGGGGTCTTTTATTTGGGGAAAATCTCCCATCTCAGACCAGCGTTTTGCCTTGATGCAGATCTTCATTAATCTCTGGGCCGCTGTGGGCTCTTTTGATGGGAATTGAATTTGATACCGTATTGTGGCTCGTACGGAAGCTAACAATGGACTGTGTTTCTTCCAGTGTCTGTGCACAATCAGAGAGACCCAATTAAATAATTTGGTACAATAAAGGGAAACAAAAGGATACGCAGGCATAAAGCGAGGGCTTCAACATTTGCATCCTACCTATTTCTGTATCATGTTAATTATTTCGCTTTGAAACCACACGGAAAGGCACAATGGAACACTGTGCTGCTCATTTGAAAGTATGTCTGGGGAGGCTTTATTCTCAGGTGACGTGCTAAATCAACATTTCATAGTAGAAAAATCTGTTTTTCTCGAGAGCGTGAGAGACAATCAAGAAGTGACTTTGCTTTGTTTGAATGGAGATCCTTTATGTCACTGATGAAAAGTGAACTTTACAGTAGAGAGCCATTATTTTTAAATACTCTACTGTTTTATACACCAGTTGGTTTTGTCATAAATTAGAAAATAATATTCTATGCTTCTATTAAATAACCAAATAGAATAATTTTGCATCAAAAATTACCATCACGATAACCTGCTCTTAATCAACACTGTGTGAATTTTGTGATATGTTAGTGTTTTTGATGATAGCAATATGTCACATTCGATGAAGGGTAAATGAATTACCCATGAGTGGACCGTGATAAGCGGTGATGGGACCCATATGGAGCTGTCAGTGGCCTGCTGGTGGGCTCCACTCGTCCAGCCGCTGTAATTGAAAGAAATGAGCCATGGAGCTGACACATTAGCAGTCTCCCCAGAGATGGACCACACAACACACACCCGCACACACACACAGACACCCACACACACACACACACACACACACACACGCACACGCACACCCACACACACAGACACCCACACACACACACATGTCCATCCTTTTTTTTTTTTTTGCATCATCTCTGCACACTCTCACTAAAAGTATAAACCACACAATATCGTCCTGGCCAACACAGGACAGCACCCTACTGTAAGTGAGACAGGGTGTAAGTCTGGGTATGTCTCTGTCTGGGTTAAGGGGATAATGAGAAAATACCCTGCAGTGAGTTAATCAGCTCATCGCTCTCCCAGCACTGCCATTTATTTGCTGTTTATTCCCCAGCACAGGCCCCCCGGGGGTAGGCCTGTCTGCGAGGCAGCACCTGCAGCTTCTCCAGCGCTTGATTTAGTGCTGTAAATGCTGCTTGTGGGCCAGATTATGCTGGACAGTGATCAAACCTTATTTGCACTCTGATTAGACAAACTGCTCCCTGCACTGACCAGGCTGATGCAATTCTCCTTTAGCAATTTAATACTGCTGTCCTGTGTAAAAATGATTAACACCGCCTGGATGAATGTGGCAACTATTCACCATAGCAATATTTCTGCGCAGACCCGCTTCGGAACTAGGTATCGGTCCTACTGCTGTAAACTGTTAAAGTAATCCCATGATTTAGGCTATTTCTATAAATGATCACACCAGAGCAAAAAATAAAGACATTCATGAAATTTAAATTTACCTGCATATGGATGGCTGATTCAGCAATCCACTTTTCCCCTTTCACTCAACATCTTATCTACTTGTTTTTGGGTTAAAGTTGAAAGGTGAAGTAAATGCATGACGTGTGTGGTCACATGTACAGGCATAATTAAGCACATACCTTCTTAAAGGACCAGTTCATAGGACTTTTACCCAGAAGTGTTGATGTAGATTGCAAATGACTGAACACCCCTCTCCACAGCCAATGTTTGCTTTGTCTGATCTGGGCTGCTGTAGACTCTCATGTTATTTTTATGAAAGTAAACGATAAGGAAAAATATTTGTCGATGCTGTTTTTATTTTCAGGAATAGGATGGAATACTGGCAAGATAATTCAAATGGTATTACATGATAAATACGATAATTTGCAATGTCGTTTCTTTTTTTTATAGGCAGTTTTCGTAAATTTCAATCAAATATCCTGTTTCTTAAATGCTCATGTCACATCGTCGTTCCATCTCACCTGGGGAAATGGAGTGTGAGCGTGTGTGATAGGACCTAAAAGATGGTGACCGATGTCTGGGGAGGACAAAGCCAGAGGAAACTCTTGGTCCTGAACTGGGTATTGAAAAGACTAATGGAACCATCCAATAGCCGGCTGGCATCAGAGTTTTCCTCAGGATAATAGGGAGTTTTCAAAGTCAATGATTGCTGGTCTTGGGGCCAAAACAAACTAAACTTATTCTGAAACTTTAAATGGGTAAAGAAGCATTCCTGGCTGGCTGGCTTAGGTGTGATTCAAAATAAATATGAAAATCAGAATGTGTTCTATGTGTGGATGTACTCCTTAAATTGACACCATCAGCCCAGACACTCCAGCTGTATCATTTTAGAGTGAAGTCATATTAACTAAACATTATTTTTTATGTCTGGAGTAGATAACCTGAACTGTTCATATGTCTTCCCAAAACTAAAATGTTAACACTTTTCATTGATCAAAACACTTACAGCTGTCTTTGACTAAAATAAGACAAATATTCTCAGTTGGGCAAAAAAGAAAAAAAAAAGAGGATAATTAATAAATATAATTTAAAAAAATACTAATGTAGCCGCAAGAGGGCACAAGCCAGTGTCTTATTTTGCCAGTCCCAAGTCCAGATAAATACAGAGGGTTGTGTCAGGAAGGGCATCTGACGTAAAACTTTTGCCAAATTAAATATGCGAATCAAATCTATGACTTCCATACCGGATCGGTCGAGGCCCGAGTTAACAACGACCACCATCGGTGCTGCTCACCTACAGGATGCCGGTGGAAATTGAACTACTGTTGGTCGAAGGAGAGGAGAAAAGTGTGCCCGTAAGAAGAGAGAGAAGAGGAACGCCAAGAGTATAGGACTGAGAGTAGGGATGTTGGAACAATGGCAGGGAAAGGTAGAGAGTTGGTTGACATGATGCAGAGGAGGAAGGTAGACATACTGTGGGTCCAGCAGACCAGGTGGAAAGGTAGCAAAGCTAGAAGTTTAGGAGCAGGGTTCAAGTTGTTCTATCATGGTGCAGATAGGAAGAGAAATGGAGTAGGAGTTATCTTGAAGGAGGAGTTTGTTAGGAATGTCCTGAGTCTGAAGCTAGAAATCGAAGGTGTGATGTTCAATGTTGTTAGTGGGTATGCTCCACAGGTAAGATGGGAGCTGGAGGAGAAGGAGAAATTCTGGTTGGACTTTGATCCCTGACTGATTAGCTCTGCGCCCCTTCTTGTTCACTATGGTGATGGACAGGCTGACAGACAAGGTTAGACAAGAAACTCTATGGACTATGATGTCTGCAGATGACATTGTGAACTGTAGTGAGAGCAGGGAACAGGTGGAGAAGCTAGAGAGGTGGAGGTTTGTCCTGGAAAGGAGAGGAATGAAGGTTAGCCGCAGTAAGACAGAGTACATGTGTGTGAATGAGAGGGACCCAAGTGGAAGAGTGAGGTTACAGGGAGAAGAGATCAAGAAGGTGGAGGATTTTAAGTACTAAGGGTCAACAGTCCAGAGCAATGGAGAGTGTGGAAAAGAGGTGAAGAAGGGTGTACAGGCAGGATGGAACGGGTGGAGAAAAGTGTCAGGTGTGATGTGTGATAGAAGAGTTTCAGCTAAAATGAAAGGAAAGGTGTACAAAACTGTGGTGAGACCAGCGATGTTGTTCGGTCTAGAGACAGTGTCACTGAGGAAAAGACAGGAGACAGAGCTGGAGGTAGCAGAGATGAAGATGCTGAGGTTCTCTTTGGGAGTGACCAGGATGGATAGGATCAAGAATGAGTACATCAGAGGGACAGCACATGTTAGACGTTTTGGAGATAAAGTCAGAGAGGCCAGACTGAGATGGTTTGGACATGTCCAGAGGAGAGATGGTGAATATATTGGTAGAAGGATGCTGAGTTTTGAACTGCCAGGCAGGAGGCCTAGAGGAAGACCAAAGAGGAGGTTTATGGATGTAGTGAAAGAGGACATGAAGGTAGTTGGTGTGAGAGAAGAGGATGCAGAAGACAGGGTTAGATGGAGGCAATTGATTCACTGTGGTGACCCCTGAAGGGAAAAGCCGAAATTAGGAGGATTAAACAATTACTAGGGACATTTGACTAAGTACTAAGACTGAATTAATAACAGTTGTAAAAATGAATGTAATGAACAAAATTAAGTACATGATACAACAACACTGCAGACTCCTTAGGAGATATCTTGGTCAAAATGTCTCAATCTACACAGTGATTTATACTGTATGTTATCTCTAAACACCTGAAGAATGGCTTGACCTAGCAAGGCACTTAACATAAGCATTGATTCAAGGGTGGGTTGGCTTTTTGTCAAAAAAAGCAGGACGCGCTGATCAGAAACTGCTTAATTACTCAATATATCATAAGACTAGTCTGGAAGAAATGCACAAAAGAACTCAAAACCATCTATGGTTGTGATTCTGTCTGCAGGACCTTCTGTCCATGGAGCTGCAGAACCTTTGACCTGTGACTGTCACCCCCTGCTGCACATCATTAGCCCAGCTGTCTTCATCAGTGAAGCATTAGTATCTGTAGTGTCAGTATTTCCTGTATAGTAGCTCACTTTTCATTGCCTTCATGTCTTGCCATCTCTCTATTGCCTCTGTGTTCATTCTGTCATTTGCTCTCTCTCTTTCTACACTGAACTGGACAAGGAAGATGGCCGCTGATGAGTCTTGGGTTCTGCTCAAAGTTTCTTCCTGTTAAAAATAATTAGTTGAGTATCTCCATTGCCAGTGTTTCCTCATGTGGGACAAGTTGGGGTCTATAACAGTCAGTCTTCCCCTGATCTACTGTACGTGAAAAATGCTTTGAGATAACTTGTTATTAGGATTTGTCGCTATACAAATAAAAACTAAATTAAATTAAAATAGATATAACATACATAGAGATATACAGTATATTAAGTATATCTTTCTATAATTGTTATTGTAGCTATATTATTTTGTCTACGCCATTTGTGCAACCCATGCACACAAAGACACAACCTCGTATTCACACACACATGCTCACACTCCTTAGAACAGACAATGGCTCCTGTAACCTTCAAACATATTGAGTTTAGAGTAGGTCGCCTGTGGCATTCAGAGTAGGAACCACTTCAGTTTGGTCATTGTACAGCAGATTTTCATGCTTTAATGGTACACAAAGCCTGCTGTTTCCACCAAAGATTAGGCCATCTTAATGTTGCACCTGAGACTGAATAGGTGCATATGAAGAGCCCTGGCAAGGTCTCTTTTTTTATTTGCTTCTGTGCAGAAGCTACCAAAGTATTAATGAAGCCATTTCTTGATCTTATCTCTTTACCCTTACCCTCTCCCAGAATACCTCTCCATCATTTTCTAGTATTTACTGTATTAACATAACACTGATGCAAGGCCCATTTGGAACTGGAGCGTCAGGGGAGTGCATTTAGTCAAAGGGATATAATTGTAAAGGAAATGCATGATGTACACAACTGGAAAGAATAGAGGGCAATGCCCATAATGGGATCTGAAAGCCTTCATTTCGCCCTCATTGTCTCTCCTTCTTTCTGTACACAACCTTCCTTTTTTCAGCTATTGGGAAAGTTCTTTGAGTGAAAATGAAGTTCATTCATGCATCCATAGAGAGGCTTTTAAGAGCTATGACTGGCCTGAGTATGACTCAATGTTTATGACCTTGGCGTGCAAAATTCAGAAATGTAGTAGAAATAAATGAAAGTGGCTCTAAAGCACATCAGAGTCACAATGATGTTTTATTTATTTGTATTCATGTTTTGTCCGTGTTGCTAAAGTGATGTGTCGCAGTTTTGTGAAAATGTTTCTGGATAATTAAACTCAAGTACATAAGGCTACAAACTAGGTTGACTTTGAGTCACAGAATGTGACAGAACTGATGCTGCTTTACTTTCATGCTTTTCTTCTCTTTGGGGAGGGGGGAGAGAAATAATTCTCTTCAATAATACTGTATTTCCATTGATTTGGAGCAGACATGCATCTTCAAGATGAATGTAGGACCACAATGAGATACAAAGAGTATTTTTCTTAGTTGCCAGACTCCTCCCATTGCTCCCAGCCTCTTTCTCTCTTCATTTTCCCAACTGGTGCTGAGACCTTCTCCTCCGCTGACCAAGCATCAGCTTCCCTTTGCTGATAAATGGGCTTCTTTGAATTGATGACAGGCTGGAGGAAAAAGAGATAATCCTAGATAATGTGGACACAGTTTCATTTCTTGTCACCCAATTAAACTGCAATTATCCCAAGAGCAGGAGAGGAGAAAAGTGGAAAGAATGGCCAAAGAATGGGAGAGCGCGGCTCCCTGGGACACTCTCTAGCAGACACATTAGCCCAGATTTGCTCCATCCTGATAAAAGAGATCCATTTCTTGCACTTGGCAGCACACAGCAAGTGGCAGACCAGCTGCAACCTGGGGTTTAGAAAAGAATGCCTGTGCAATGTTTGTGCCATGCCTCAAAGTAGCTGGGAATAAAAAGATCAAAATGTATACAGGTTGTCTCCCTATTAAAGCATAGTGGCTTTTGTATCTCTCACCATGTGTCTTTAGCTGAGGACGTCAAGGTTTTATCCCCTAACTGTCCGTATAGATTTTATATAATTATTATGGTAATGTCCAAGACACACTGTCGGAGGGAACAAGTGTGCTTCTTGTGAAACCTTTGTCACCACTGACTGATCAGTTGAAGAACCCTGGCGCTGCCTACATAGGGGTTCAAAAACCTTCAAACAAGCATCACTTAGCATATCCAAAAGTGCTTTGACCAGAAGTCTGTGTGCCTCTTCTGTTGTTTGAAGGAATCAAGAAAAAAAAAAAAAAAAAAAAAAAAGGACGCTTCCTCTGTGAATTGTTTGCCCTCAGATAAATCAAGGCTGGGTGAAACTCTCTACTGACACAAAATCTTAGAAGTAAATTAATGTCTTTTGTAATTACAGTTCCTTTAAATAACGATCACATTGAACAATTTATGGATTAACATATTGATTTCACTTGACCCCTTGGTGATGCTTAATTTGGACAAAGGAGACACTCTTGGCTTTTGCTGTCAAATGCAAACTGTCAGGGTCCCTGTTGAAGCTTAGAATTTTAGACATCACAACATCTTTAACAGAAAGACCCATGGGACGACAATCTGGATGCCTGGCCAACCAAGAGGAGTGTTTGCGAAAGCAATTCTTTTATCATCATGCAGGTAATTTGTGTTGTAATCTTTGATTTTGAAAATCCGAGCTCTTACCGTCCCCTCCTCGTTTTTGATAAGCATCAGAAATAAACAGATTAGTTAAGATCATTGCACAAACATGTTTTAACATACAGACATGGGTTGCCCGCCTTGGAATGCTGATAAGTGTAACCCCTTTGCTGCGGCACCTAATGATGTTTTCACATGTGCTGTGTCCACAGAATCAGCTGTAAGGCATCGCACATTATCATATCAAAATCCGATCAATATTTCCCATAAGAGCACTCCCTGCTCTGCATGAGTAATGGCCTGATTACGCTAGAAACACAAATGAGTTTAGTATGAACGCGGCCTCTCCACTCCTGTGTCCATCAAATGATGAGATCACCTGAGACAACGGCTGTCACCCCCCCCCCCCCCTGCACTGCTGACAGGACACTTACCCACCCTTCGATCGTCTTGTCATTCAAACCACCTCCTATGAGATGGATGCACACGCACCATAAATTCATACACAGGAACACGCATACGCTTGGTTCCAAAATGCAGCACGTATCACTAATCTTTTGCAGCGTTGTGCATCTGCTATAATAAACTGTTACTCCAGAAATTGTACCATGTCAAACAAAACTGCTGTAAAAGGCTCACCTACAGGGACCTGACATTCATCTGCAACAATGAGCCATCTGCAGGAACTCAGTCATTTCTCTCTTTTGAACAGTGGGACTTTTTTTTCACCCCTCTCTCAATGATATGGTTATTATCTTGGTCACTCAATCTCCTCAAATAAGATTGATTTGTCCTTTCAGGCAATGTTAGAGTGCCTCTGTCAGTAGATGCTCAGGCCATGGGAACCCTAGAGTTCCAATACATCCTCACAATTTTCCCATTTGATGGAGGTCACAGTCACTTGGGCTGCTTCTTTGACATACTGATGAGTACACGCACAAAGACTCTTTTATTGTCACAAATAACAGAGAGGAGCACGACTACACACACAATGCGTGATAGAAAGAGGTGCAAGGTTGTAAATGTGTCATACAAATGCAAACATGCATCACGAATTGTAGGATAATTACACACTTAGCAGCCAACTGGCACCGACAGTATGATGTGAACTCTTCACATCTGTCATTCTGCGTTTGTCTTAATTCCAACATGAGTAGGAAATTATGAAGTGGGCAAGACAAAAAGAACATCAAGATACGTGAAGCTGCATTAATGTGTGGATGTGTCTTTAAGATTAATAAGCTGATGCCATAAGATTTCACACTGTTGGCAAAATGTTTTATCATGTCAATTCTTCAGAACATTTCATTTAGTGAAATGTTAAGTAAAGGTTTGGTCCTTCTCTCAAGGGGAGTTTTATAGAAAAAAACGTAATTAGATCAGGCTTTTTGTTTCATGTTTTGTGTATAATTTTATGAACTCTACCAAGAAGGTCATGCTCTTGCTGACTTTTGTTTGACTGTCTGTTTATACGATTACTCCAAAAGATATGAATGGATTTCAATGGACTTTTTTGGAGTGGTGTCATCTTTCCAAAGGAACAATTTTGGTGGGGATCCAGATCAAATCTGGTCTACCTTGGTGGAGATTTTTCTTTCTAAACAAAAAACTCATGAATTGATTTCCACAAATCTTTGCGGAGGGCCACGGTCCAGACCAGAATTTACTGAATTTTGGCGTGCATCCTGATAAACGGTCAAATCCAAGCATTTTTTCCTAACTCTTATAAAACTGTTCTGCTTAGCTTGAAAACATTTTTATCAACAGTTATCTTTCATACGTTGCACAATACTTCATATACTGCTCCTGACTTACCGTGTTTTATGACAAATAGATCATTTGTATTACCACACCATTTACCAATTATAAGAGCTCCACAAACTTGTAGGATGGCTCGGCCTTGGTGGAGGTATGTGCTCTGCTGACTGCCCTTCTGTCTGTTTCTGTCTGTCTAGTCTGTTTTTCATGATTCACTTCCACTGTAATGCCTAACATACAATGGACAATGGCTCACACAGAAGAAAGGTCATCTTTAATAGCTGACTTGTGAAAACTTTCAATAGTTTTGCAATTTGATTTAATCAACTTTTAATTTCTCATTTTTGCAGACCTGTGCATTGAAAAGGTTCTGAATTCTAATAAATGGTGACCTTTAAAGCTCAATTTTTTTCTCATGTTTTCAGTCTCTTTTCATTAAACTCAGAGAAACACACATCGATAGATTAAGTTCTTTATTTCCTATTCAGAACATCAGGGAAAGTTGAAACAAGGGTCAAAGGTGGTTAACAAGCTGGAAGCATTACACACTGTCAACTTTTATGTAAGTGTGCTTGATGTTGTATGCAGTGTTAAAGATGAACAAGTCACCCTCTGGATTTTTTTCTCTCTTCCTCTGAAGGACGATGGCACACTATGAAAGCCCAAATAGAATGTTACTATGCTGCCACAGGTTCAAGGAGATTGGATCATTTTTTGTTTGTGGAGCAGCCTCAATTCAGCTTCCACATAAAGAGAAGGAGTCGAGGAAAGGACCGAGAGAGAGCAGTCTTTGTGGGGTTGAAGGGAAGAGGTGGATGTAAAAAAATTGCCTTGGTGCATCAGTTTTCTCTGATCCTCACTGGAACTATAAATGTATCTGAGAGATGAGCTATCTGTGGGGGGCTCTGCCACAAGCAGGCCTTTTCTTCCCTCTGTCCCTATGATGAGTTAGCAGGACCTGGAGTGATAAAGCTGATAGAGGAGCTGCTATCAGGTGGCAGTCTGGGTAATTACAACTCTCTATTTGGGGCTTTGCAGCGATGGTGTGATGATAAGAGGAATATAATGAGGAAGAAAGACTGGCGATAATGTATCGGCTAAATGGTTCAAAATAGTCTATCTTGGAAAAGTCATTTTGGTGCCTGAGGGGAAACAAGAACGGGGCCCTTTGATTGCAGAGACTACATGGAAGGTACAAGCAAACACACTGCCTGTCGGGGGTGGTTGCAATCGGAGTTCAAAAATCAGGGCAGGATAGGCCATTTTTAATGATCCTGGAAGTCTTTTGATTGCTATTTTGTTTTCCCCTCAGGGTGCGGAGATATTCTGCAGCGTGAGATTACATATAATACCTTGTCAAGCGGCAGTTTAAAGATGAAGGTTTTATCAACCTCACGGACTCCACATCCTTCTGTGCATCCATTCTCCCTCCGTAATGCGCTTTCAAACTTTTTTTTGTATCTGTCAGTACAGGTCCTCGAAGATTGAACTGACAATCACTCCTCTTCCCTCCCTCTTTACCATTATTCAAGCATTCACTCACACGAACTCAGTCAATCCTCAGGGCCATTTTCCTCTTCCACTCCCCAGTCTTTAACACACACTGCAGTGTGTTCTAGCTTGTAAAGCTGTTATTGTGAATTACAGATTCCTTCACTCGGGATCATGACCACTATCAATAGTATTTCCTCTAATGTGATTAACTTAATACTGTTCTCTATGAGAGGATTATTTCTCAATTCCTCTTGATATGTGTAATATTTAGGTTGTGGTTGAGTAAATATTTTGGTTCTTCACCAAAATAATTCCCACTGAGACAAAGACACTAAAGTCTGCCCTAAGGAGCAATAAAGACTGTATAATTAGAATGATTAAGGAACTGCACAACTAATTTGGCACTTATTGAATATATTTCTAGAACACAATGTTCAAAATAGGTCACATATTTAAATCACGAGAAATATTAACTTTATTCACATTAATTATGCAGTTATTCAGATGTTCTATGTGACTCATTTGAGGTGATGCTGAAGTCGGCATTGTCTCCGTCAATCCGATCATTATGTGTCCTTGCACTTAAGCATATTTTCTATGTATTGTAGAGGCTGTGAAGAAACCTCATTAGGCAAAATTACTTCTAATTTAAATGCAATCATCTTTAAATAGTAATCAATTGGATTCTTTACAACACTAAACTGTTTGTCATTAGCACTTTGTCAAATGCTCACTTAAGATAAGATGCTGCAGCCTTAATGGTGTGTGATAGTGACAAATTGACTTTGAACACCCTCCACATCATGCAAGAAACTCTCTTGTCCTTCAGTGCATGGAAGATTTTCTTTGCTTAAAAATGCATTGACAATTTTCAGATTTTGTTTCCTTTTTCAGAAATGTCTTTGAGATTCATGAATACCTTTGTCTTAATCATCCACAAATTGGAATTTATTTCAGTCAGTGATTAATATAAAAATAGTTGATGATATGAAAAGAACTGATTGAAAATATACAATAATTATGTATGAAGAAATATTATATTTATACCATCTTAAAGCTTCAGTATTATACTATCAGTCATGCGTCTAAGTAGATTTTTATAAAACCTCAATCAAGATTTAGGTCTGTGTTTTGTGCTGTTATATCTGCAGTACAAATCATTAATCTGGAAATCAGCTGTAAAAAGTGGAGCAATTTGCATGTTCATATAAGGATTAGGGAAAATCCTCAGAACACTGATGAAAATGAGACAACTACCTTTTTGCTGTGAGGTGCATTAAGTGTTTCTATCTTGGCCCGGCCTTCGTGGAAGCAGCTCTGCTTATAAAGGGAATGGGAAGATCCAGGCAGAGCTGTGATCAGACAAGCAGAAAGAAACCACATCAGGAACACAATCAGGACCCCTCCCTCTCCTTTCGCCAGACCTCCCCGATAATGAAAAAAAACTTTCATGTGGTTGTAAATACTATCTCTCTTCTGATTGGAGTGACTAGCAGAAAATACTCTTGTTTACCTTATACTCATTTTTTCCCAGTCAGAAAAAGCCATCTGATAGCAGGAGGTCGCCTTATAAGCTGTGTTATCTTGAAATCAATTTATTCAAAAAATTTTTTTAAAGTTTTTTTTTTCCTCTTGCCCTTTTAGAAAATAATAGTAAAAACTCTGAGAAAACGGAGAAAAGTATCCTACACTGTTTCATTATGAGGACTTTTTATGCAAACTGGGATTATCCAGCATCCTCAACTCTCTTTATAATTTGTTGTGGTTTCTACCAGAGTTAATGGAGTGTTGGGCAGAATAAACTGTTTGGTGCTATCATGAAGATTCTTGCACCTCCAGGGGCTCCTATTTCAGAGTGATGGCTTTAGCACTTTAGAGTGAACTGTGTGCGATCTCTTCGGGTATAGGAATATGTCCCCATGGGCTTGTTGTTGCTGCTGTCTGCCTTCTATTTGCATGATATTTTTCTATTCAGTCTTATCATCAGTGTGCTGTGAGGTGGGAGTGCTGGCTCCGTCTCGGAGGCTGGACCCGGACTTTATCTGCAGGTAATTCTCCCACTCTCACTAACTCATCTTGAATTATTTAAGTGTTATTTCCAGGATCCAGGTAGAGGTAAAAGAGGAGAGAACACACATTGGATTTTTTTTTTCTCAAATTACGTGTAATTAAATAAACATATTTAATGAATGTTTTCGCAATATGCAAAATATTACTTATTTTATGAAGTGGATACAGTACAACGAATCTTGACATTTTGATCTGTAGAAAACATGTTGGATGGCTGCACCTGTTCCCGTTAACGCATGGATCAACTGGGCCCTGGTGTCAAGTGAAATCCTCCAACACGTGTTAAAAAAACAAAAAACAAAACCAGGTCATGCTTAAGGAATCAGTCGGGAAATGTTTATTTATCTAAACTAAAAATACAAATATAATAATGCAATTTATTTTAACTGCAGAGAGAAATCAACACCTCTACGAAGGGGTGTCAAGTCTACAGAAAGCATATTAAAACTTTCCATCTTGTCCATATACAGTAATTCAAATTCTTTCTGTTTGTGTCACGGGAGGGACGCGCTCCCAAGGAGTGAGTGGAGCGCTTCTTTGCTGTAACGTTATCGAGGTGAATGACAAGCCGGCGAAAAGGGACGCACGGTGTTGAAAGATGCTGCGACTCCGTTCAGGCAGCAGGTTTGTCTCTCTTTTGGTCCTCTCGGCGCGGATCATCTTCACCTTGTCAAGTTCCCAACTTGAGACAATGGGACGATCCCTCACTGGGCTTTTTCTTCCCGCTGCTATAAAAACAACTCTAATCTTTGTTAACAGAATTGTAAAGACAGGCTCAACGCGCAGAAATCCAAAGGGCGCAGTGTCTTGTAAAATTACGCATCACTTTGGGGGAAATTGTCTGCGTCATCACTCAACTTTCACCCCTTCAAAAACCTGCCAACTAATTATTTCAATTAAAAAGAGGCTAATTTTCTAGGCAATATTTTTTATTTTCTAATAACAACAACACTTGAAATAGAAATCCCACTTTAAACGTCGAGTAACTGTCTTCAGATAAGACTAAACCATTAAATAAGGAACAACAGTTGCCCATATTGAATTAAATTTCATTTATATCCTAATTTAAATGCTCGACCTGCAGCCTAATTTTTCCATTTATAATATTGTTCGATTTTCTTTTTCCTTTATTGTACTCATACAATTATGTACACCGGTGAGGCTGTGAGAACAAACCTCTTAAACCTACAATTTACTCAACAAGTCTTAAAGATAACTGTAATTGCTTAGTTGAATATTCGACAACCTAATTTCGGTTGTGATTCGCTGCCCCTGGGAAAGTCCTTTGAAGTGAAAGTGAAAAGAGGGGGTCTCAAGAAAGTAATTAATTTCACCGAGCGCGATTAGAGACACTTCAGACCTCCCAAGCATATGCGTATTTACGACAAATGCAACAATATCAGAAAATACTGTCGTTTTACACTCTACTTTCCAATGGCAGCGCATCCATCGGGAAGGGAAGGGGCAGGCTTACCGGTGAGGATGAAAGGTGAGAAAGTGGAGTGACATCAGCAGATAGGATTTTCACTTAAATGAATGGAACACAGAGACGCGATTAGGCGCGTAGTTGTAGATGGTTTAATGGAAGGACTGTGTGCGCGATATTAAGTGTTTAAAGGCTGTGACTGAACGCACGGTGAGCGTCAACAACTAGCGCTCCTCTGTTTCTCTCACTTTCACCTGTTAATGACAGATTGAGCCTGCGTGCGCTCTCGTCCTCGGGTATTTCAGGTACATCCGTAAAAAAAAAACGCAAAATGAAAAGTTTACTAATTTGACTGTACTACACAGGATGAATTTTATATGACTCTGAAAATGAAAGCGTTAAGTTCAAACAACTCTGCTTTCAGCTTATATCCTCCCTGACAATAAATAAAGACGATATAAATACGTTCATGTTTGATCCAGGGTGGGATTTTTTGAAATTGTTCAGCTGTCGTCTGCGCGCTTCGGCGCCACTGCGCCTGCGCAAGTGGCGCTTTCACTACCTGCCACACAGTCGCGTATTTCACATGGGGCAACTAGGAGTTATCATCCACTTGCGTGAATGCTGCCGCTGAGAGGTGTTTGTCAGTCTCTGGAGACAAGAGGGAAACAAGACGGCGGCTTTCTCTCTCCTCTTTGCCAAGGCGTATCACTGATGGATGCCACCATGGAGCAGAAAACATAAGTTTAACACTCATAAGGACGTCGCCACTTGTACTTTGCAGAAGATAAACAACGGTGGGGATGAAGAATTGAAATCTTAGGTACGTAGCGAAAACGTGAGCCGCGATTGTTGTGTGTCTCTTAATGTACTTCTTTACTTTTAAAACGAGTTGTGCGTATTTTAGTTTGGATTGTGCAATACTTAAGATTATTTTCTCAAAAACAAATATTTTTGCAGAGAGTTCTGTGCCGACATGTCAAAACCGATGGATCACGTAAAACGACCGATGAATGCCTTCATGGTTTGGTCCAGAGCCCAGCGCAGAAAAATGGCTCAAGAGAACCCGAAAATGCACAACTCCGAGATCAGCAAGAGACTGGGCGCGGAGTGGAAACTTCTCACAGAGTCTGAGAAAAGGCCATTCATCGATGAAGCCAAGCGACTGAGAGCGATGCACATGAAGGAACACCCAGACTATAAATACAGACCGAGGCGGAAGCCCAAGACTCTGATGAAAAAAGACAAGTTTTCTTTCCCTGTGCCCTATAATCTCGGGGAGCACGACGCGCTCAAAGTTAGCGGACTTTCGACCGGAGGAGCACTTTCCGAGTCCGTTCTTGTGAACCCTGACAAGGCAGCAGCGGCTGCAGCCGCCGCGGCGGCGAGGGTATTCTTCAACCCTTCCATGGCTGCGAACCCCTATTCATTTTTCGATCTTGGATCCAAGATGACTGAGCTGTCACCACCTTCGTTTCCGTACCCGTCTCCGCTGGGCTACCCTCCCGCGGGCGCCACGGCTTTCACCGGGACTGGCAGTGTCGGTGGCGGGACGCACACCCACACTCATTCGCATCCATCCCCTGGAAACCCCGGCTACATGATCCCTTGTAACTGTACGGGCTGGCCATCAACAGGACTCCAGCCGCCTTTAGCATACATCCTGCTCCCAGGGATGGGAAAACCTCAACTTGAACCCTACCCTGCGTATGCTGCAGCTTTGTGATAGGCCCACTTTTGGACTTCTAAGAAAGTGAAATGTGAAAAGAAAAGAACCAAAAAAAAAAAAAAAAAGTTACTCGTGCAAGAGTTTTATTATGCATGCACAAACTTGTACATGTGATGAAGTGCTCGTCGTCTCAGATATCACATGTGTATGTATATTAATTAATGCCTTTATCTAAGGTTATGCTTATTTAGAGAACTCTCTAATCTACTATCGCCCAGCCATCACTTCTCACAGCCCAGAAGAAAAGGACTTGAGGATAACAGAAATACACACATTTGAGAGGATAATGTATAAGATCATTTTGCCCATTTTGAAATGTATTCGATTTTTATCTTTTTTTTTTTTTGGCAAATTGCACCTGCTTGACTAACCTGTTGGAATCTTTGGCAGAATAATCACTGGATCACAACACTTCCTCTCAGTTAAGACCAATGGTTTATAATCCATGGGTCAAGGAAGATTGTGGTAACATTTATACCCTCTTGTTTGACTGTAAATCTGTACAGATAAAAAATAATCTAGTTTATTTGCCGTTATAGGCTTAGTGTTTGAGATAGGGCCAGGAACCTACGTATTTCACTAGAAATCCGGTGTATATTTTGAGTTTTCAAACCGTTTTATAGATGTCTGTAATATTTATTGTTTAGTGAAATCTATGGTGACCCAGACGGTTTTAAAAAGGACAAAACTAGTACTGTAATATTTTCACATGAAACGTAGAGGATGTAATTTATTTTGAAGGTGATATTCGATTTCAGTGCATTACATCTTTTTGGATTTCATAAAACCGTTTTTTACCCTCCAACCAGTGAAAAAAAAAAAAAAATTCACCTCACTCTTCCACTCCCCGTATCATGTGCAGCAGGAAAAAAAAACATTTTTAACTAACTCTTACGGAATTTGTATGTTTTTGTGTTTTCTTTAACCTCCGTTATGTACTTCAATCTATTGCTACTGTTCACATGTTGAGCAAAGGACTACAATAAAGCGTATTCGGATTAAACGGAAGGGAATCGCGGCTGTACTTCTTGATGAGATGAACAAGATTGTTTTCTCCTGCTCCTCAGTCCAGGTGAAGTGTAAGGTATCCTCCAAAGGCCGCTTTTGTTCGCGCGTTGAATGGCATTGCTGGGGGAAATCTAAATCAGCCCATTGTAATCAAGAGCCAAAACCTTATTTATCACAATTTTAATCGTGAATAGGAAGGAAGATAAAACTGTGTGGTATAGTCTGGCCTTTCTTTTCCCATGCATGGAAAAAGGCAGCTTGCAGGCAGAAGAACAAGTTCGTCTTTGAGTCTCTAAAACAACCTGAGCTGAGTGTGTGTGCTGGAAAAAAAAAGTGCGTTTAATATGAATTAAAAGGGACACCCTCTTTACAAAAAAAAAAAAGCACAGCGATCACCTGTCCGAAGCAGTGTGTCTGTGTGTGTGTGTGTGTGTGTGTGTGTGTGTGTGTGTGTGTGTGTGTGTGTGTGTGTGTGTGTGTGTGTGTGTGTTCTCACGTGCACCAGTGTGCGCGTGTGAAGCAGGTGTGTACGCGTGTTTTTTTTTTTTCATTGGCGCGCAAAATTCCAATTCATATTAGATCTATGACGTGTAAAGTGTGTTATTGCTGCCCCTTTCTTACTGGGAGATTAATTCATAAGGATCAGAGCCATTATGCAAAACTAATTTGGACAGTCCAGGGATAATTATCTCCGTCACGGTTAATTAAACTCTTTCACCGCTTTGGTCTCCATTGTGACACCCCAGCATCACCCCTTTCCGCGGAACTTCCTTCTTGGCCCCCAAAATAACGCGCAAGTGACTTTATTCTTTTAAAGTCTAGAGGGGGAAAAAAAAAAGCAGAGAGTCGTCAGAACTGGTGGCATTCAAGTGTTTATGTCCAGCATCTCCTAAAGAAAATTTAAGTACCACAATTATTTCTGACATTTAAAATATTTCAAAATTGTCTATATTTTGTTTTAAGCCCATCACTATTTTATTTTTCCACAAAATGGAATACGTCATTGCATTGTGTGAATAAAAAATGTTATTTAAAAAAAAAAAAAAGATTTTATTCATAACAACAAAAATTCAAGCCGGTTGCTGTGTGATCAAAACAGAGGTCGTCGACTCAGTGAAAGGACTTGCATTATGAGTTCAGTGGCTATTTCTTTTTCCTTCATTCTTTGACCTTTTTTTTTTTTTTTTTTTTTTTTTTGAAATTTTATTTTCCTTTTCTTTTGGGGGGGAAAAAGGGGAAGAAAGCTGAAAGAACTTTTTTTCAGCTCGGGGAGCGTTTAGACAGTCGAGGGGGTTTTGTCCGGGAACAAAACGTGGGTTGGGAGGTTTTGTGAGAGTGTTGTTTGTTGAAGTGGAGCTCAGCAAAGGCGGCTGCTCTCCCTCATTGTGATGAAAGCAATCAGTGGTATTTGGAAAACTGTTAGCATTGTGCACTTCTTCTGTGTCCGTTGTGGAGGATTTCTTTTCACAAGGTTTTTTCAGGCGATCCAGCTGGCCGTAGTGAATAGCACTGCAATGTGTACACGCTTTGTCCCTCCAAGCCCTTCAAGTAGCCCACATTGAATGGAGTGAGTTGACACTGCATGACAGTGAAACAACATAATAAAAAATACATGAGCACATGAATAGAAGCAGGCGCATAAATAAATAAAATGGGTGGCCAAAACTGGATAAACTGAATGACAAAACGGTGAAAGGGGAACAAAAAGATATTTAACACGCTAGATTAGCATTAGAATGCAATCTACAAGCCAGAACAATTGATGAATAGGTTTACCGGCCAAGAAAGAAATGGACTAAATGCCTTTTGAATAGATAGCCTATGTTTTTTTTCCTGTCTTAGATGGGGACTGAATGAATAAGGTGCATGCAACTATGGAAATAAGTGGGAGAAACTTTTTCCAATAATTTTTCCCCTTCTTGATTCCAAGGATCTCAGTGAATTTGGGGCAATAAATTTTGCTTCTGAAAATAAGATTGTAGTTCAAAAAATTTGTGATTTTCACTGAAAGAATTTTATCAAACCAAATGACCGTCAGCAGGAGCCCCATCTTTATGTTTCTAAAACACCTTTAGTAATTACACTCAAAGACTATTTCAGATTGATTTTACATGCGATACAGATTCTGAATATTCAAAATCAATCACAAGAATGTGTTTTCTGTTTAATATGACAGGTGGGAGTAAATGGATGTTGATTTGTAACCTGACCCTGAAGTTGAACAATGTGAGCACTTAATAAAAATAGTGGATAAATTCAAGCAGCTGTTCAGGCTAAATAATGATTTAAATACAAACCAGTCCACACAGCAGGGCCTCTTTCTTGACTTGGGAAAACAATAAAGATAATGATGAAATTGCACCTGTAGTGGAATTATCGTGGGAGTGTTTACCTACGATAACGCTGATCCCCCTGTGTATAAATTTTGGTTACATACTATATTCATTTCTGCTTAAATCAGTAGACAGTAGTGTAACTTCTCAGATGATCATATTGGTTTTAATTAAACATGGAATCATACTATATCAAGATTTCTGTATGCAGATAAAATAATATGGAATATGTAGCAAAGAATTCTGTGAATAAAGCAAAGTGTAAGACATGGGATTATTATAATGAGAAATATAAATTTAGATCTCAATTTATTTTCCTTGGTATTTTAGTGTATCAAAGGTTTCTGCAGAAGATTTAAAGGTATGACTACCTCATGTTTTTGTAATGCTCCGTCTGATGCCCTGATATCATTATGTCTTAGTGTTAAACCCTTTATGTGCCTGTTAGACATTTGTAGAAGTGAGATTAGGTAAATTAACATACATATGTATCATCGGTTCAACCATGTTGACCTTAGAGGGATGCACAATGGTTCCCTCATCCTTAATTCGCCCAGGGCTGCCCCACAAGCATGTGGATTATCACCTGGCTTCAATAGCTTGAGATGGATCATTTCAGCATTTTTTTTCTGACATGAATAATACATCAATATTATCTCTTTGAGGATACTTTCCTCCATTTGTTTGCAGGAGTCTGCTCCTTGCTCACCTGGTTGTCGTAGTGTGTGCTAACTGTGCAATGCTGGGAGATATGCAGCCAATGCTGGATTCTCTGTGAGCAACCTCAAAGAGTCTGATCACTGACTTCTCCATCTCATTTTAGGCAAATCAAAGTGTGAAAAGTGTCTCCTGAAGCAATATCTCTATCATCAGGTTGGGTCAAGAATGTTTATGAAGGCTGTGTGCCATATTACCTGTAATCTCCAGAGTATGAACCGCTGTATTTTTTACTTTTCTATGCTCCCAGGAGGGAAAAAATGCCAAAATTATCTTGCTTTGCACCTTTTCCGCATCACCTCAACGTGGCAAATCAAAGCCTCACAACCGTACATGTCACTGTGCCCAAGGTCACCGGGAGAAATGAGAAATCTGTGTGTACTGTACAGCCTTTACCTATAAACATGGCACACAGCCTCTGAAGTCTGACTCCAGCTTTAAGAAGTCCAAGTTTGCTTAATAGTACATAATGCAATAAGTCGGCGGACCCCTGCTGGAGTTCAGAGAGGAAATGCTTGAAGTAGGTTTTTGGCAGTGAGAGTTGAGAGGATCATGAGCTTCGTAGGTGAGCCTCACTCTGTCTACCAGGTTTTCTGGCATCAAAGAACATTAGAACATTAATAATAATATCACAGGTTAATTATTATTTTTGGGTCAATGCTCCGTGGCTTTTCGAACCCTCCTGAAATCACTGAAATATTTATTTAATATTTTTTATTAAATAACTATTTGTAAGTGCAGCCAATAAAGACATGTTTAAATATTTGTGGACACAGACAATCTGAAGCTAAAACACATGCAATTTTTTTTCTATTTTTTTTATGAGCATTATTTTTCTGATCCATCTTCTACAAAAATGTTTTTTTCTTATGATTTGATCTGAATGTTAAAGCATCCTCCCAAATTTAAATCAAGTGTAAACACACGTTTCAAAACAAGAACAGGAAAAAACAACAAATTGCATTTCTGAGTGTGGTAAGACTGTTGTTAGAAAAAACCTCTCCAAAATTCTACAGTAACACGCAACAGTATTGCGATTGAAAAGCTTTGTACCGTCTTTTCTTTGTGTTATTTCTATCAATTGTGCAATTCCAGGAAATATATGCCACAATGAAACTCGGAAGGCGTTAATGAAGCATTAATAAGGTCAGAATAGAAAAGAAAAGAAGAACAAAAAGGTGTGTTTTGTAAATTTCAAAATTAATTTAATACCAACAGCAAAGGAAAAATGGGTCAACTTTGAACAGTGAAATAACACATTGTAAGGGATTCCTAAAATGCATTTCAACCATTATTTTAGAATAAACTTTTCATCTGAACCCATAAAAGGAAGCAGTTTTGTGCTGGGCTATAAAGAGAACGTTAGGGTGTTGTTTTTTTTTTTATATCAGCTTTAAAACAGAAGGCACTCTGCTCTAAGGCTCCCACTGCTGTCTGAAGGAACTCACTGCACTAAAAACTTCATACTGACATTCAAGATCATATAAAGGAGCATTATTTTACAAGTCACGTTCCATTGTTACAAAGGCTGTCTTGAAATGAATGTGAGAATACTATATATAAGCTCACATTTATACCCGAGGAAAAAAAAACGAACATGCAGATGTTGTGGGGTGACAGAAATGAATGTTTTGAGAAGATTAGACTTTTCTAAAAGATCCTTTAGCTGCCAGGTAGTCACCAAAATCATTACGTTAATAACCTAAAACAGGAGGCATAGGATCACTTTATGAATCCATCAGTAAATTAGAATAAAACCAGCGAGGAGCCTTGAAAAATGTTCTTTAAACTGACATGACATTTTTTGTTCCATTTCCAAATGACCGCTGGCAGAGATTTCTGGCTCTCCCATTAATTCCCAGGTTTTCAAGGAAAAATATATCTATCATAAGTAGAAATAATGAAGTTGAAGAGCTGATGCCCCGAGGAGCAGTCACAAAGAATTATATCTTTCTCTAACACAGGACACAGGCAAAAGATAAGTACCTGTCAGTTGGCATACTTTCTGCTACATGTGCCTATCAATAAAAGAGATTATTTCCCCCAGTTATTACAACAAAGATCTGGGGGGCTCCAAGATTGCACCTTTAATGAGAAGGAATGATTTCCTCCTGCACACTCACAACCACACATTAAGTGAGTGAGCTGTATTGCCATCAATTTTGCCTCCCTCCCTCCCTCTCTCTCTCTCTCTCTCTCTCCCTCCCTCTCTCTCTCTCTCTCTCTCTCTCTCTCGCTTGCTCTCTCTCTCTCTCTCTCTCTCTCAATTTTACAAGAACTTATTAAAATGAAATAGCACCAACATTAATTCATAGGGATCATTTCTTACATTTTAACAGGATTATAGGATGCAAACCTTGATTTGGGATTCACACCTCATATTGTGATATTGTGGTTAAGGAGTCAAATTCTTGCAATTTACAGTGGAAAAAACATCCTTTCCAACAGCTGAAGAACGGATGGAAACTCACTTATGTACTTTTCTGTTAAAAAGCCTCAAATGTTCCTGAATTTTTTCGGTGTTGTGCTTTTGAATAACACTGACATTGGTGTCATGTCTGCAGCTGATTTATTTTCCCACACAATTTTGTAGCCAAGGCATAATGCACCGGAACAAACTTATAGATTCCCTGGTAATGAAGAATACATGTGTATATTTCCTTGATGACACAAAGCAATAATTTATACAAGCACCTTATCATATTCAGGAGAAAATTCAACATTTGCAAAACATGTATTTAATGTGAAAACAGGACTGAATGCTGAAATGTGACATTAGTTATACTGATGAAGGAGCATAGCCTCATGCCTTAATTGGGAAGTAATGCGATGGTCCTCAGAACAAATCTATTATAAATGGTCGCTGCAGACATTACATCAAGGGGTCTGTCTGACACCACATTCTCTTTAACCACATTATCATGCTGTGTCTAGTTGTATTGTGGTATGCTATCACAAAAGGGTTACATTGAAGGTAATGGCTTTTCAACAGTGTATTTACACTTGCTTTGTTTGCTTGTGTGTGTGGGAAGAAAAGGGAATCTTTAAAGGATGTGGAATAGCAAAAGCAATCAAAAGTCTGGCCTTCACTCACTATGCTGCTGACAAAAATGTTACAAGGCTAGGAGCTGCCGAAGTACCGACAGACAGAGAGACATGTCTGTCTCTCTCTTCCAGCAACTGAGAGGTCCTTCTCTCTAAATGTTTCCTTTATGATTCCACATGTTGGATACATGGTTTTATTCAGCTTTTTCTCCCTCAAAGTAAATCACTATCTAAGCCACTGTTAGCAATTTAAAGTACGGCGCAACTAAAGGACTGAAGTGTATTACATTGACCTATCTCTAAATAAGTCAGATCCACTCTAAGGCATGGAACATTTTAATTTAAACACATTGAAGTTGTTTGTATGAAAAATAAAAAATGGGTCAAGTGGAACAAGTGACCCACGACAGTTCTTTTCAAAATGGAATGAAACTTAGGAATCGAGGTATTTTTTTTCTCCTCCCTCAAAAAGATGGCACCCATTCAGACTCTCACAGGAGACATAAATGAAGTTGAATGTCTAACAGCAAACCTCTGCACTTTGATACTAGTGCAGACAGGTATAAAAATATACATAGCTAACAGAGCAATAATAAGAGATTTATGTATGTAGGGCGCAAAAGAAATGCAGAGCCGTCTCCTGGTGCTGTCAGGTTAATTTTCCTGTTGCGTCATTCACCATGCCAGCGCACAGAGAAGCCAAATATGGCAGAATCCTCTATTTCTCATACCATGTGCATCATGATCTCTTGTCAGGCAAACAGATGTCTGAGCACCATGAATTGTTGGATGTTTGAATGTGTGTGAAAGAAATGAGTAAACAGGTTGAAATATTTCCCCCTTAATTTGATGCACAATAAATCTTGACAGCCCATTGAATTTGTGCAGAATCAAGATCCAGGGTCACATGTTTCATCCTTTTTGCACAGATTCATGAGCGAGTTTGGTAGCAATAACCAGTAACTCTGGTTGCCACTCAGTGGGTCGAACGGTTCTTTCTATTTGTCTTGTTATATTATTACCTCATTCTGAACCTAGAATCCAACCTTTACTGTTACAATCAATACACTCGGAGGTGATGAAAGACCATGAGTGAATGGAGTGTGTGTAATGTTGCAGCCAGTAGCGATTACGGAACATGAACTCTTGGAAGTGATACTGAGACGGGGCTTTTTGTGTCTCCTAAATTGCTGGACAGCTCCAGGGCTGACATTTAAAACATAACACCAGCAAACAAAAACACATTTAAAAGAATAGCTGAGCAGGGGGGCTTTAAGCAAAACCTGAAATTCAAGTTTTGGCGAAGGCAACTGACCCAAATTTCCTGCCCCTTCTTCTCCTTAACATGCTTCTGCAAGTCTG
This sequence comes from Antennarius maculatus, assembly GCA_013358685.1. Classification (NCBI taxonomy): domain Eukaryota; kingdom Metazoa; phylum Chordata; class Actinopteri; order Lophiiformes; family Antennariidae; genus Antennarius; species Antennarius maculatus. The sequence continues at coordinate 6,811,446 of CM023618.1, read as the reverse complement.
GGCCCTGGGGTGACATATCCTTTACACAAGGATTGCCAGTGCATTTACATAGCATGGTTAATGAGAGATCAACACCACGAAAGCGCCTTGAATATAAAGCTTTCTTGTAAAAATAATGAGCGAGCGATTGATCCATACTCAAACAAGCCGGTTTGCTGAGTTAATACCAAAGGCAGATTATAGCCAGTGCCAAAAGTGCCCTGGCGTGCAACGTCTTTTGCTTAGAGGGTCCCCAAACTTGTCATCACATTAGCACATGGTCAAGGAGTACATCCTACCACTCTCATAATCTGCTTTCCTGCACAATTAGCCTTCTATAATAAGGCAGCAGCCTGACGCCCAGCAGGAAAATCACTGAGTTTCACATAGGATGGATGGATCATTTACTGCCTCCGAAATATAACCTCTGAGGCGGCTCGCTCTGCGACTCATCGCTGCTGCTGCTGCTGGTCCACACATTAGGTCCAAATGTTATGACAACACTGAGGCTTTCCCATCTTCATTGTGTCAAGCATCTATTGCACTTTGATGAAGCCAGACAAAGGAGGAGGTCAGGGGAGAGAGAGAGAGTGAGTGAGTGAGAGAGAAAGAGAGAGAGAGAAAGAGAGAGAGAGAGAGAGAGAGAGAGAGCGAGAGAGAGAGCGTGCCCAAAGCTCAGGATAGATGTGTTTTAGCTCAGAAATTGTGAGAGAATCAGATGTTGGAGAGGGTAGGATAGCAGTGGATGGCATGTTTTCTGAATAAAATAATAGATAATTTCATTCTGACAAAGGCGAGGAAACTATGGGAAAGAGAACAAAATAGCAGGAAGGGATGGAGAAGGAAAGGGGTTTGAAAAGAATAAGAAGAATTCAGAACTGCTTCTTGCAAGGGAAAAGAAAAAAAAAAACATTGATGACACCCGGTTCCATTCTTCCGCTCTCCCCTTTCTTTGCTCCTCGCCTCGCAGCACGGCGGGCTAAGCTGGGAGCTGTAATGTCATTAAATTGCAAATGCTTTTTTTTCATTTTCGACACACACTGTTTACTTATCTGGCAAAAACATATGTTGGAAGGAATCCGTTAAATTCTGCCCATTGCCTTGGGTGAAAGTGCAATAGAAACGGGCCCACTGAGCTCCTTCTGTCGTCTCCTTTTAGCACTTTGCCTTATCTACAAGGCTGCTTAGCAGCAAACTGGCGAGTTCAATGAAAAATGAAGATACAGTGCAAGATTAGGGAAGAACAGTGAGGGGAGAAATGCTTGGAGAGAGGGTCATCCCATTGCAAATGATTTCACTCCTCTCCATCTGCATAAATGACTATTTTTAAGGCATCTCCAGCGTCTGTATATTTTTCTCACTCTGCCACACATTTAATTTCACGCCCCGTGTTCTGAATATGCTTAAATGCATATCTCTGATGCACCTTTAAGCCAGAGGAAAGAGGATGGGGGGGAATGTGGGGAGGGTACGAAAGCAAAATTAAAGATAAAATGGTGTGATTTGCACTACAAGTCTATTACTTTATGGCATTTACATATAGTTTACCTCTGCAATTCCAAGATTTTTTTTTTCTAGCACCTTCCTATCAGTATTTGGGCTTGTATAAATATGTATAAATCTTTGTTGAGAAAAAATAGAATTTTCTAGCACACTGGAAAGTTTGAAGGGTGCACTTTCTTGGTTGAACTTCTTCCCTCGCTCCTATGAGACTGACTGTCAGCATATCTGCTGGGGTTGTGCTCCCCCAGTCTGCCGAAACAAAGGCAAAGGCTTCAAGCACTTTGTGTCCCATGATCCTCAGATACGCCTCCCCTCAGTGGAGCGAGTGGGGAGAGGGAACCTGGGTCAAGGCTTGGCCTTGAATTTATAGGCAGGTCCTAGCAAAGCCTGTTGCGAGTGAAACACGGCACCTTTGTCAAACAAGTGGGTGAACAGCTCTGCGGAGCACGGGCATTCTTGGAGATTGACATGAAGATTGCCATATGTACACATAGACTCCCACACAGGTCCCCCACAGTGACATGATGAATAGTGGTTACATGTGTGCTACTGCCATGCTGTCAGGTGGAAGTGTTTTTCCACACTGGTGAGGAAGTTTGAGCGGTGGAAAGCCCGCCCCTAACAGCAGAGAAGAGGAAGGCACTGAATTAGCCTGGGAATGAAAAGCAGAGAGAGCAAGAGGCTATTCAGAGCACGTTCTCCTTCCTTCATTGTCTGCCCGCTTAGATTTGAATACGCTCACTCAAAGCAGACGAGAAAAATGCTTCAGACCCCTGCATTGTTGGCATTCTCTCTCTTCTTTTCTATTTGCAATTAAATGCATTTCAAATGGAACAACTGTACAGAGAGCATTTCTGATAAGAAGGAATTCCATTGCCTTTAACCTCTTTTGTAATAGCTTCGCAATTTTTGAGTACTCTTATTATGAGAACTGCACAATCAAAACATATCTTGAATAGAAAATGCCATACAACTTAAGTGTTGCTTCATTGAAAATTAAATTGCATTTATAAACCATTTTTAGTCCCCTGTATTTCTCGTTCCATAAGCCAATCTGAGTGTCTCTGTTTTGTTGCTTTGTGCGTAACATAGTGCTTTGACAGTACCCTTGTGTCCTGAGCAGGATCACACACACTGGTCCAAAGCATGGGATGAGATCAGTCAATTAGAATTAATGTCATCTGGTCATTTACAGCTAAACACTCTCCACATGCTTTGTGTTTGCTTTGTGTGCAAACCATCAACTGCAAAACCAATCTCATCCGCCAGACATGAATTTTTGAAGGATTTGAATGCTGTAAATAACTCCAAACCCTCTCTTACGAGGTTTACCCCTGGAGCACTTTGTAACTTATCAGGCCTGCCTTGTGCCTCCTTTAATGCTCGCATTATGCTCAAATGTAAATCGGTAAGCTGCCAGAGAGGTGGGCGGGAATCACTGAAGAAAGAATCACTGAAGGGTCTAGCCAATATTCTCATTTGGGCATAGCAAAATAAACTGTATAGTTTTGTTTTATAGGAGCTGGTTGAACAAATATATATCACATTGCTCTGTTATACTGACAGACAAGAGTCCGTTAGCCTTACCCACTTCCAGAGACTTGCAAAATGAGAGGCTACAGCCTTTAGAGGTTTTTATATTTCAAAGTTTTCTAGGATTTTAGTTTTCATTATTTTAACACCATACAAAGAGAAACTCTAATATATTAGCAAATGATGCCTAGAGGTCTGTTTTGTATTTCTAATTTCCATCTCTAATGGTACAAGAGACTGATTAGTAATTAGGACAGGCTCCTTTAAATGCATGTAATGAGCATTATAGGTTTCCCATATACAGTGCACTTCACACTGATGAAAATGGGTAGCATCTTCGTCAGTTTGAGCCCACGTGACCTTTAATGGCAATTAATCTACAGCACAGCTCTTCATGCTGCTTGTCTTTGAATTGGCTTTAAAGTGTAATGAGTATATCATCGGCATCTCCCAAATAATTGACCTCAAGCATGTTTCGCAGCATAACTATTAATCTTATTTTCCAGGGAATAATTTCATCAGTTTGCGAGAGAAGTGGGTTATAGAAGAGTACAAACTGGTGCAGACAGATATGTGGCCCCTGGATATTAATTTGGAGATGGATAGGAGTCTTAAAGAGGATTAAAACTCTATACAGGATAGTTATTTCATACGACCGCATACCACCCAGTCCACTGTATATACTGTCAGTCACTGCTTGGCATGGTTGAGATTTGAAATGGTGACAGTTAAAGTACAAAGATGTCCAATCCCAGACTATTTCATGGCATATTTCTTGGAGCATCCTGAATAAAATGCAAACTGTCAGAGCCAGTCATTCCAGTGAACCAGGGCCCCAGAAACAGCAACACTGCCCCCCTGTTTTTGTCTGCAGATACTGCATCTCCTGTTCGTTCAAATTGTCACACTAGACCAGACTGACATAGTGCATACAGAGGAGCCACACAAACCCAGCTGTTGTTGTTAGACTTTAAGAGTACTCTAAAGAAATCTAATGCTTGTTGATGTTTGTGGATCATCATGTACAAAATAACTTTAATTATTTCTTTAAAGAAAAGTTAAAAGAATGTTTCTTTCATTTCAACAGATATTTCTAAAGCAGCGATATGGGACCAGGTTGGAATAAACCATATAGTTTGCAATGTGAACTAGAAGTATGCAGCAGCCTGAACAGGTCATTAACTATCATTAGATGTTTTGTAACTGAATATAATAATTGTCATTTAATATTCATTCAAAATTAGTTTCATAAGAAGGATGTTTTACTGTGTGATTGTGCATTCGGTGAGTTTCATCTTTTGGAATTATTACAAATGTTGAGTGTAACAAGTATTTTATTGATCTTGTTACTTATTAAAAAAAATTGAAATATTAATTCCTAAAAGACATTGTATTTCAGAGGGTGTTGGCTCACATGATCTCTATTCCATATTCCTCAAATATCCCTTATTTTGGTAATACATTTTTATCTTGCTTTTCATCTCATGTGTTTTGTGCTTTATAATAATCTATTTTGAATTTTTGTTCACGCTATATAAGGGAAACACAGTAAATTGTGCATCACCCATTGTTAAAGCTTTACATTATATGTATTATCACAAAGGTAAATATAGTTTAGATGTGTCTATTTAAAAGAAAGCAAAAATATTAATTATGTGAAGAAGATGAAGAAGAAAGAACCAGCAGCGAATGTCGAGTGTAACCACACATTCCTCATTCATGAAATAATCGCACTTAGAGACAGTTTCTACAACACTGAGGAATGATCAGTGTGAGTGGGACTGAAGTGGCCTCAATTAAATGTTAAAAGGCCTTCTATTATTTGGACAACAAATATTGCTATTAAACGCCCCCGGAATATTTCTTTTTCACAAAGCTGTGATCAAATTGGCACATTTCCCTTTTCACATAAGAAATAAAGTACAAATTAATAATCACCACCGTTTTCTTTGAAAGGCCATTTACAGAATGGTCTCTGCTGCAAAGATACATTATTGACTACTATGAATATTCTTATAATGAAACTGAAAAGGAAGAGAATTAGTTCACAATCAGAAATGCAATTAAAAATTTGTCCTTGTTGCAGTGCCTTCTTTCATATTTTCATATTTTATGAATATCTTTGCATTTTACCTCAACAAACTGTGCTCTACAATATGAAGACATGATCTTCTATTATCCTCAACAGATCACTGGAGGGTTCCAAGAATAAGATATTTCTTTTTTTTTTTTTTAATTTCTCCACACAGCTGCTTTCTTCTTGCCTGCTGTCGTCAAGAAACTCGTTTCCTGACTCTCTGGCACCATCCTGTGTTTCAACAGGAATAATGGATTCTTTTTTTGTTTGTTTGTTTTTTTAACACATGTTGAGGAAGTTAAAGGGCAGGAGAGATCATGAGTGCTGGGCTAATATAATGGAAACCATATGGGAAAGAAAACTGATAAATTACTCATGTTAAATTTAACATGCCTGATAAATAAGCAGCTCTTTTTCCCCATACTTTGAATTTAACTTACACTGTTGTAAGTTTTTGAAATTAGAAAGAATGAATGGGGAAACTGTGTGCAATTAGAATAAGCTAATGAAACAATCAAAAACAATGTGTAGTTATAAAGGACATTTCTAGAATGAAAAGGTTGTAAATATCACTCAATTTAGTGCTCCGCTACTTCGTCAGCAACAATGACCTGAAGATATGGTCACTAAACATTGTGTCAAACACGCCCTGCTCATGCACCATCACATTTTAAGGTATCATGCCTAAGCCAGAATAAAAGCACTGTGAAACGTTAGGGCTGCTACAACTTTTTCCCAATTTATTCCAAAACTGTTAAGCCGTTTTCCACATTTACAGAAGGGTCGAGCACGAGCCAGGAAAGAACCCATCAAGCTCTGGATAGAGGATTACATCCAGGATTTTTTAAATAACTAGCCAAAACATTGTGACATAGAGAATAATCAACAGATTTACACAAAACATTAAATGTTCAACCTTGGTGGAGGTATGTACTCTGTTGCGTACCACTACAGTTTTGAATGTTAATTGTCCAGTGTTCATCGGTAAATTTTTAGTAGTTCTAATAATGTAGGTCTACTAATGGTTTTCTCTCTCTTTAGTTGTTTTGTTTTTTAAATTCCAAGTAAAAGAAATTGGGCGGCATGCTAAATATTTTTTAAGGGTGAAAATGTTGGAAATTTAAGCAACAAATGTTAAATTTGGTATCTTCTAGCCCTTTAAACTGTATGCGTGATGAATGTTCTCATTCATGCCTATACTTTATCTTTAGTTCACTTTGCTAAAACATTATGTGTGCTAAGATACTGAGTGTGCATTGTTTTTTTTTTAAGTGAAAACATTTCATTTTCTCTTACCTTAAATTTGAATTAAGATTTTAAACACACTGACCCGTGAAGCTGATGAACAATTATCAGACCAATGTGAATTCAGTGTAATCTTATCTACCCAGGTGGTGATCTTCAATTCCTTCAGATTTTTCCCTTAGACTTGAAATGGGAAATTATTTCTATAGAGACATTCCATTCGACTCCCAGCAGGAATTCTGGCCACTAATCCTATTGAGTGTAGTGAACCACACAGCACCTGTTGTGTAAAAGACTCACACAAGTTTTCTCATGAGGCTTTATTCATGTCTGTTCTTTTCTCTGCAATTGATTCTAAATGTAGCTCCTCTTCAGGTAAGCAAGAAAAATGGAATCTAATAAACAATTGTTGACATATCTCAAGAAAATTTGATGACATGGTTTTATATTGTTTCTCTGTTGTAATTTAGGAGAAACTAATTTCATTAGAAAACAAAAATCCAAATCACAATAGATGTCTTAATCTTGATTTGGTAATAATATGAATAAAGCTATCATATTTAGAGATTTAATAACAACACCAACAGGTAAAAAACCTTTAGAAACCAAACACACAATGGAACATAGAGTCCCTTAATCCTGAATAATTCATGTGCTTGTATTGTCATCAGTCACATGCCATCAGGAGTGAGGTTGAAGGACACACTTTTTTTTGTGTGTCATGAGTTTCTTGCATGTAAGTGTGGCCTCCTGCTTCTCAACAAAGACTGCTTAAAAGAAAGTCTAACAGGCTTTTTTAAAAAATTTTCAGATGGCAAAGATAAATAAATCCTGACGACAAAAAAAGATAATAATTTAAAATAATTTAGATATGTGGCTGATTCCCCCTTCTGATTGTGTTGCTCGAACTCAGTTCAGGTGAGACTTTGTCTTTTTCAAGGACATTAATTTGAAGGTAATAAATACAGGCAGATCATTGTGCAACCAATGCATTTATGAATTTTCACTTATTTTCAACCTTGCATTCCTGTAAATGTCGAATGAGTCACATGAAATCCAGTCCCATGTTCTCAGAATCATTTATTCAATTGTTTCTCTGTCTTTGACACAGCAACATTTAATATGGATATGAAGGGAAGAGCAACATCTTGCCTGGAGCTCATTAGTGTGGATCAGATGCTTGGATAAATAAAAACCAGATTGTGAGAGCTCTGATCAGGAGGACAAGTTGGTGATTTTAGTCTCTTTCATTTCAGTTATTAGTAATAATTATGTAATAATCCACTTAATTAAAAAAACATTATTACATGTACACAATCTTCCAAAGCCATGTCAAAGTCCATTATGTATGAACTCAAACACCCAATTCAAAACTTTTTTTTCAAAAATTCAAAAATCTTTTTCTTGTTTTTTACAAGCACTCATAAGAATTGGATTTTTTTAAAAACAGTTTTATCTTTTTGAATGTCACAGACATTTGTGTGTTCTTTCCATCGGGAGAAGAAATCACAAAACATACAAAAACCAAAACAAACCCAAGTGCTACTAACATAACATAAATAGTAATACAATACATGAAATATGAATATCATTAGTATTATTAGAAATAAATATTTTTCAAAGTAAAAACATGGTTTTACATTATCTTTGTTTGTTATTACAGATGTATAATTACTGGTGCTACTCTGTATACAGTTAAGTACTTGCTGTGTTGGTTCCCAACCGGTGGGTCAGGGTCCCTTCAAAGAGTTGGAAGAGAAATTTGAGGGAAAATTATTCAGAGTGGGTAGGAAAGGAAGAATGTGGAAAAAGGTGATCATGTTTTTGTTAATTCTTCAAAACCTTTTCACCTTTTAAATTTTGAAGTTATTTAAATGAAATACTTTGAGAAGCTCAGATGGAAAATATCTCCTTAATGACAACAATTTATAAAACAATTAAGTTGGTCTTATACATTTACCAATGCAAACATTCTCCAGATGAATGAAGTAAAAATGAAACATTTTTTCTCATTCAAAAATTATAGTACAGCAGCACAAAGACCTTAAAATTTAACTTAAGCAGTAGGTAGTAATAATACTAGATTGTTTCTGATCACAGCATATGTGGATAAAGCACAAAGAGCCCCACAGTTGCTGCTCACATGAACGACAGAGGCTGTCAGCTGAGAGTCTGGTGAAAAGTTTGACCAAAGACAAAAATAAAAATAAAAACAGAATGACCAGACGAGCCCAGATACAACATCAAACCAACCACCAGAAATAAGTAAGAAAATTAGCTGGATTAAAACAATCAGTTCCTCGTTAAATCCAACACTACAGATTTGTGTCAGTGTTCAATATTTGATATCTATATTTTGTTTGAAGGAGGTCTGACTTATTAATCATTGTCTCTGTAAGATCAGTTAATTGAAGACAGATACTTTTGGTACTGAGTTACCATAGAAGATGTGGTATTCCCTTGAGGCAGTGTCGTGGTATTACTCCAGATTTTAGTCAGGCTTACAATCCCCCTGTCAGGTGATCATCACAAGACTGGTGACTTAATCCTCCCCCATTGTACAAAAGCAAGAGCACAAATTAGAAGCTTTCTTCATGTGCATGTAACCAACTGGAACACAACATGATTTGGCTCTAAATGTTGTTTTCTGTAGCTTCTAAAACTATCACTGAATCTAATTTGAAGATACACGACGGGGAACCGTAGCAGACTGAGATTCCACGGTCTTCTGGGGAGAACTAATCGGCCATTTACCTCTGAAAGTTGATGTTCAATTTGATTTGTAACCAGAAATTGGAGGAAACGTTTGTGAAATATGATGCTTGCTCTGGGTCTTGGTCTTCTTTGTGTGGCCCTCTGGCCTGATCCTGCTGGAGCTCAGTTTCCTCGAGTGTGCTGCACAGTGGAGGGCATCTTGTCCAAGCAGTGCTGCCCCTCGATGGGATCAGATCCCGCCAATGTGTGCGGCTCTCTGCTGGGAAGAGGAAACTGTACGCCGGTTCGAGTTGACAACAAACCCTGGGGAGGACCATACAATCTGAGAAATGTTGATGACAGAGAGAGGTGGCCCATGAAATTCTTCAATCAGACTTGCAGATGCACTGGTGAGTCTTTACAGCTTTATTAGGTTATTCTTAAAATAAAAGTCTCATCTTTAACCTGGAACACCAACAACTTGTTTCTCTGTGGCTACCTGTGCTTCAGGTAACTTTGCAGGACATGACTGTAGCCAGTGTAAGTTTGGCTGGACGGGACCAAACTGTGACCAGAGGAAAGCCCCTGTGGTACGGAAGAACATCCACTCCCTGACCCCAGAGGAGCTCCAAGAGTTCCTCAATGCTCTAGAAATGGCAAAGAACACCACCCATCCAGACTATGTCATTGCCACCCAGCACTGGCTGGGACTCCTGGGGCCAAATGGAACTGAGCCCCAGATCGCCAACATCTCCATCTACGACTTCTTTGTCTGGCAACACTACTACTCAGTCCGAGACACTCTTCTTGGTAAAGCAGCATGGCGGCGTTTCTGTATTTAAAACAACTGGAAGTGCTTAGTTGATATTTATGAGGCAATATATTTTTAAAAAATGTCATACATTCATGTGAGACAATAGATTTTTTCATCACTGGAGCTTAAATCATCAGGTTTCTGAGAGTAATCAAAAATAGTTGGTTTTCTCACACACGGAACACATGGTATTAATATTTGTTGTGCTTAAAAATATTTTGAGATGTAAATGATTGGCTTTTCATCACGTTCCTCTTCTGCAGGTCCTGGTCGTCCATTCAGGGCCATAGATTTCTCACACAAAGGACCAGCCTTCATCACCTGGCACCGGTATCACCTCCTCAGCTTAGAGCGAGAGTTACAGGTTTGCGCAGTCCTCTTCATACATGTTATTAAATGCATCTATGTTGGCATGACTGGACCGGATTAGTAACACAATTCATGTTTGATTGAACCCAATAACCGTAGAATTCTTGTCACAATGAAAGTATTAACAATGAAAGTTAATACTTTCATTGTGAAAACACTGGTTTTCACCGTGTGTCTAATATGCATCTTTTGCTTTTGCCTTCAATTAATTTGATAATAATTCTCTTTTATTATTCTCTTTATTATTACAATATGTTGGAGGTTCTGTCTACACTGTTTCTCCTTCACAGTTTCTCCTTCACAGTTTCCTCAACCAGTTTAATAATTATTAATAATTATAATCAATAATTATATCTTTAACTAATCTGTTGGGTTTATCCTGAAAAGGACAAATACTACCACGCATAGACCAACAAAGGGACTACTGAGACATGATATTTTATTACAGGTTGTACGGATCAATGAATGATTTCAAGCTGAGGAATTCCCAGTTACAGTGGATGGATTAGAAACTCAAATGAAAGGTCCATGACGATGATGATCAAAACATAAACTAATAAAAAAAACTCAATGTGTTCTCTGCAGAGGTTGACTGGGAACGAGAACTTTGCCATCCCTTACTGGAATTTTGCCACAGGGCAAAGTGAGTGTGACGTTTGTACCGACTCTCTGCTGGGCGGACGGAACCCAGACAACCCGTTTCTCATCAGCAACCAGTCCAGGTTCTCCAGATGGGGGGTGGTATGTAACAGGTCAGCAGACCATACTGATGAAAAAGATGCCGCAGTTACTAATAACTTAAATAATTTAAGGAAAATCATTTAAAGTGTCTTAACAATGGAATTTATTCTCCAGTTTGGATGATTACAATCGCCTGGTGACTCTTTGCAATGGCACCAGTGAAGGCCTCATCCAAAGAGGGATGATGAACGGGGGAAATGGCTCTCTGCCCACCATGAATGATGTCAGGAACTGCCTTGGAATCAGAGACTTTGACAGCCCTCCATACTTCACTAACTCCTCCTTTAGTTTCAGGTATAAATCCTCTATTTGCTATCAAATGTGATGCCCTATTTTACTTTGATAGTTGCTGACACATTAGTTTAACTTACGATTTATGAGGCTTTGTTAAACTGACGGTGTGTTTGTAAATAACAGAAATGCACTTGAAGGATACGAAAAACCAGACGGAGAACTGGATGAATCAGTCAATAACCTCCATAATCTTGTCCACTCCATGCTTAATGGAACCAGTGCTTTGTCTCACTCCGCAGCCAACGATCCCATCTTTGTGGTCAGTATCCGACTCCACGGTGTCCCTTGAAATGGAACAGTGGAGTAGTTGTCATTAAGATCACCGTGGTGTTTCCATTTCTCTTATCTCGCAGGTGCTTCATGCTTTCACTGATGCTATTTTTGATGAGTGGATGAAACGATTTGTTCCATCCAACGCCACCTTCCCTGATGAGATGGCTCCTATTGGTCACAACAGGGACTACAATATGGTTCCCTTCTTCCCTCCGATCACCAATGAGGAGATTTACATCACATCTGAACAGCTGGGATACTCCTATGCTGTTGACCTTGCTGGTGAGTGAGTGATAACAACAAGGAGCTGAAATGAGTTTGGGAAAATCAGTGCCACTCTATCTACTCTACTGTATATCTGTCTAGCAAACAAGAAACTAAGCTTAGTATTATGTCTGGTTATACTGACACACTGGTTACAATATTCACCTACCTACACTTTTAAAGTTTACTGAACAGGACATTTTATTCTCTTTATTTTTACAAGTTACAATGAAGCATGTCAAAACATCATGAACAACGCTTTTACATTTATTAAAGTGATCACATGAGACATGTCTAGTGATGGCAGCAGTAAATGACAAAACCTCGTTTCTCTTGAGATGACCTGCTTTTAATTGCACCATTGTAAAGTTTCCTTGTTAAGTGTTGATAAAAACCTATAACAATTTAGTGAAATTATTATAGGTGGGGAGCTTTTGTTGCAAATCACAGTAAGAACATTTATTTTGAAGTCAACTATTAGCTGGCAAGTCACTGAAACCTTATAAAACTAAAAAAGTCCCTTCGCACCAAAACAAAAGGTTTCACTAATTTTATTATAATGTCTGAGTTTTTATTCTCCAGTAAAAAAAAAAAAAAAAAAGGTTTATGAAGTCTCTTCGTGTTTCCAGAAACAGATGGAGGGCCGAACGTGTTCGTGCTGGGATCCACTCTTGGGGGAGTCTTCATCGGTCTCCTGGTGCTTCTCCTTATCTTCGTGCTCTACCTGCGCCAAAGGAGAAACAGAGGCTTTGAACCTCTGATAAAAGCAGACTTCACAAATAGAAAGTACACAGAGGAAGCATAGATTGACCCTTTTGCTCTGAAATGCACTATACACGTCTGAGAACTGGGAAATGCAATCCCCCTAAAGCAAGAGAAAATTATTAATTCTGAAAAATCACTATGACTTCTTAGATATTAATTCTAAATCTGTATAAGAAAATAAGTATGAATAAAGTAGAAGCAATTGAACAATAGTGATCATAACTCAACATGAGTTTCAGGTGAGACCAATCAAAATGGTTATGCATGTTTTTTATTTTAATGAACTCATACAATCATGATCTCTTTCTGTCACTAGTGATAATCAACTTCTTCAGAAGAGGCAGCACGAAAACAAATATTTTGGAATGTTTTTAATAAATATTTATTCCCAAGAACAGTAACAAAACACAAATGTACTGTAATCATCTTAATTGCACTGAAAAATAATAAGGCATATTCACGCAACTATCTATTCAATCATTTTAGTTTGAAGTTAGATTCAAACAAAAATCACCTTAATAGCATTCGACTTCTTACAGCAGCGCATTGATTGTAAAAATGAAGAATTAAAGTACTTCCTGCTAATTCTATTTTTCAGATATTTTGTCAGACCAGACATCAATTTTTAGTTTTTATTGCAAAAATATTACCATTAAAAGTTCAATGATACAAAGCATATAAAGAGCATCCTGTAAGATCAATATTCACTATAAAGAATTCTTTAAATGACAATTTGACATATTTCCTTTATATTTTTCCCTTTGCTATGTGGATGCTAATGCTGATGTAAATGTTATAATGAAAAGCTAAAGAAATATTGACTGATATACTGCACTGGTTAGTTCCTTGGATATGTGATCTCAGCCGGCTGGTGGTTACGGAGCTGACGGGCTCTCAGAGAACAGTGGACTTACATACAGCCTGGTTTTGTCCACCCCCCTCAGAAGCGCCAGGCCTCTCACATTCTCTGTAAGTACGCTCTACTGAGGAGCTTCACTGAGGCATTCAGCCCTGACCAGTCTCCACAGTTTCTCATTTCACAGGTGACTGTGGTCGGCTTCAAGCCTGTCTGTGCTGCAGGCATAACTATTCAAGCTTTACAGATAAATTTAGGGACCCTTTCTTTGCATTTCCAGTAACCACTGAATGTTGCTTGCTATTTCATCTCTTAATAAATTTCTCAATTTTTACACAACTGTGTTGAAAAATGTCAGAAATAGCTTAACTTTTCTCAAAAACTGCAATATACATTACATTACAGTGATTATTTAATCCAAACTATTGCAATGATTTACAGGATAACCTTTGGCTATTCGAGCACATATGCAAAACACACACTTTATGTTCCTGTTTTTTTGCAAATGCAGAATCCTGGCACTTCTGAAAATGTTCAGTATTTGTGGAAATTAGTGTAAGCTATTCTGAGGATGCAGGAGAAATTATTTTAGGCCTCAAATGAAGGAAAAACAAATAAAGACATTTCAGGAGCAGAAAACCTGATGCGCGGTGATGTGTTTCATATTGTAATGTGCACGTCAATTTATATGTCTACAGAACAAGATCAGAATCTTCCACTAGGACTGTTGAAGAGATTTATAATAGCAGGAGAGTATGTGTATGAACCATTTAAATACATAGAAACTGTTGTTGTGTGTCTCTTTTGGCTTGTGTTTGCCTTTGCATGCAGATCACTGATGCTACAACACTCTTAACGGAGACATAAACCCTTACTGATTAAAAAAAAAAGTAATATAGACTATTTATTACATATTGATTAGAATTTATCTCACCTGGGTATGCACCCAGTGATACTACAGAATCAGCGTCACTATGATGGCATTACTGATATTTGTGGCACCCTCTCTGTCAATAACTGCTCCATGTTTATTCTGTGTTTTCACTCCTGAAGCCAAGACTGACAAACCAGCAAGCCATGAGAATATTTAGCAGATGATACAGTTGCTGTAACACAAATGAGTAAATATAAATGACAATCGTTTCCCTTCTGAAAACACAAAGTAGCTGCTGCTCGCTGTCACTGGACAGCAATGATGAGAGAATATCCAGGGCCTGTGCAAAACATTATGGCTGAAATCAGTGTGAAGCTTAAGATGAAGCAACGTGACTCAGTGACCGAAGTTTGATAAATATTCAGTTTCTTCAAATTAAAAAAAAAACTGCAACTGGTGTATTTATGTAATGATAAAGGAACAAGATTTCAATTAAAAGCTCAGGTGGAAGCTGCATGTTCCTGAATTTCATCTTTATGCTTTGCATTTCTTTGAAAATATAACACTAAACTTATTGTGCATCATTTAGGTGCATCAACCCACATTCTCAGCATTTTTTTCAACAAACAATTTTTGCATAAAGAAATCAAAACAATCAAAGTGCGTGTTATACCTTTCCACGTGGAGACATACATTAATACCTGCCATATGTGCAAGGAGTCTCTGCAGCAGAGTTTGTTGGTTTGGCATCAGTGTTAGGTGGTGAAATGATGCCGTAAAAATTGAGTCAAACGATGGCACAGCATGATCTTTGGGAAGTGGGAAATCACAATGCATGACTGCTCTCTTTTTTCAGAGCAGACTCCTCTTGCCTTCAGGCTGGCAGATTGAATACTGTCTGTTTTACTGCATTTCCAATCTGCCTGAATAAAAAAACAACAAATAAACAAACAAAAAGAACAACCAGGCTGTCCGTGTTTTGTCAGTTCCTCAAGCATTATCTCCATTGTTGGTTGAATGCCAGGGTTGACAGAACCAGTATGGTTGGCAGGGCTACAGAGGGAGTGCAGAACGGGTCAGAGTCATCCACAGGCCCACTTCGGTCGGCTTCCACCACCGGGGCTTCGCTGGCAACACCGTCCGTATCTGTGGGGCAGACCTCTGTGCAGCCGCTGCCACTGCCTGAGCCGCTGCCCTCATCGCCTGAAACGCCACAAGGAAACACAAACCAGACCGACACATCAGTGAAACTACCTTTTGAATTTTTAATTGAACCACATTTTGTGATCCTAAATGGCTGCTTTACAGCAACATTCTCACATTACTTTAGTGTGACAGCCGCTATAATTAGCATTTTAATAGTGGATCATATTAATTAGTGTGTTAGAATTGTGTCATTCATAGCAATGAACCCACAGGGATTCATCACCTATATATGCAATTACCTTAATCTCTACCTTCAGAGCATTTTAGTCTTTTTAGCTCTTGTTTTTGGTTTTACAATCTGGAATTTATGCTCATGACTCCCTCTGATCCATCTTCATCTGTGTTTTTTTTCAGAGACTGTCTTCATAAACTCATTGAACACTACCTGCCAAACATCAAGTGGCAGACAAAATTATTAAATAGCTGATGAGCTAGCTTTACTTAGACTGACAACTGCATTCTTATCTAAAAGTCATCTTCACATGATCAGCATGTTAAATCATGGTATAGCCTTCCTAATGTAGCCATTAGCAAGGCTGCAAAAAAAAAAAATAAAAAAATTGTTTTTTGTTTTGCAGCTTGGACTGCAAACATGGTATGTAATATATAAATTTAAAACAATGAACCCATCCTGAATGTATGAGTAGATCTAGTAATATGTTTATTCCACTAAACTAACATGCAGTATTTCTTAAGAGTTTAACACAATACTATTACTACTGCTGCCACTGCTAATACTACTATTACTACTACTAATAAAAATAATGAAAGTCTCATGTGTTATAGGATGCTTTCAAAACACAGAAGCTCAACGAAAAGAGAGGAGGGGGAAGTACAACTGTTATGATCCACAAATCAGTGCATATGGTTTGTTTTGTGGACGCTATTTTCCAGAGAATTGATTGGACAGCACAGAGAATTTGTGTTTGTATTGGACATCTACAGAGGAGGTAAGGAATGCACAGCTAACAGCTTACACAGTTCTGTACCTACTGGATTTAAATAAACCACTAAAGGTACCATATCAGGTTCAGAGGTGGTATTGGGTATGTAATGTTTTAGCTGCTCATAAATGGCTAAAAAAGTTAAAAGTTTTAATCTGAGTCTATATGTGTATCTGAACCAGATTTGAACTATTCTGTTTTCAATTATCTGTGATGGGTTCTTTTTAAAGAATATCTGAATGAAGTGTAAAATCAATGTTCTGGCTAAAAAAAAGTGAACAATAACTTTTATTGGCATTTAATGTGAAACAAGGGAGACTTTTTAAAATGTTATTGCAAATTGCCACTGCAGCTATTTGATCCTTCAGTGCTTCTTGTGCCATTACTAATACTGATTAACTCTACCTCAAGATTAGGTCACATGCTTTCATGTGTGTGCACTGGAAAGCCTCTTTTTACTCACTTGAGTCTTGGAAGTAGATATCATTGCCGTTGTAGGCATTTCTCAGCTTGTTGGTCATCACTCTCAGAGCCATGATCTGCTGACGTATGAAGGTGTCTGGACGGGTGATGTCGACACCCACCTCGGGGTTGTTCACCTGATTGGTCAGTCCATCCTTCTGAACTTCAGGGAAATACCTTTTTAGGATAAAAATAGAATAAAAAATGTCATGAGTTATTACTTACTGCTCATTAATCTATAAAATCAAATGGTCAAAGACGACAAATGAAGCACAAACATGAAGCTTTCTCATGTGGGAATACAAATTTAAACTGTTACAACCATTAGACTTGTGCCAGTAAGAAAGGCCTGAGTGCATTTGAGAATTATTCTATAAAGATAACAAGATGTAACCACATCACAGTCAAACATGTTACGTAATATTCAGACAAACTTGTAAGAACTTTACCCTGTAAAAACTATTAGCCTCTGACATTCCCTCTTTGTAAGGGAGCAGCAGACAGTCATGTGAGGGCATTCCTGCGGGCGTTCCACGAGCAGCTTCAAACAGCAGAGTCTGTTACCCATAAGCCCAAGTCACCTTGGGTGACACACATATAAATCTAAACAGCAGCATCTTCCACATCCAAACATTTTTGACTTTAAAATTTATTCAGAGAATGCAAAACATGGATGGTGTTGCACAAATCTTGATCATATGCTAGTTGCTTTGACTAAAAGCAGCTTAGATCATGTGACTGACTCCAGCCATCACTGTTGGCTTTTGGAACTTGTGCAAATGTTTTTTCTTTTTTTAAATGAGGTTAACTGGGACACACTACAATGGCTGCAGATTACAAAAAAACCCCAAACAAACAAACAAAAAAAACCCCAGTGAAAACACAATTATATAAAAATTAGACAAAAATGACCCTAATCCTTATATAAAATGCTATATAGGAAAGGGTGTAGAGCCTCACTCTGGTGTGTAGTCAAAGTATGCCAAAGCTCTTCGACAGCTAACTTTAAACCATTTAAAGTAGATAATCTGGTACATAGTTCTGGAATTAGACTGATTTACATAAAAGGCTTTTGTATTAGCCTGCATTAGCACTGGATGCTAGAACACTCACCTGCCCTTGCTGTGTCCATTCCAGCAGTCGTCATCAGTGGCGTTTCCAGTGGTCACTCTGTCCTCCACGCACATCTCCTCAGGCAGGTTGGACCAAAATTTCTTTGACTGCTTTAGCTTCTCTTTTATATCAATAACCTTAAGAGAAAACACAGATCATTACATGGAGTGAAAAAAAAATCTGTATATCGCTATAGCAGTATTAGACTGGATGACAATGATGGACAATATTTCTGCCAAGCAATAAAAGTAAGAGAAAAATATTTGTCCAACCCTCCTTTAATGTTATTTATGTTGTAGCCCAAAAAATCTGAGAGTAATATGACTGACATTACAGTGAAACCTACTGGTGGGAAAATACACACCGAAAGGTGTACATGAGGTTTCTGAAACATACATCTAATGGTTAACGCTGTGCAAAAAAGCTGCCCCAGCTTATTGTAACATTAAATCAAAGTGTGATAAATCTTTTGATTCAACCCGGAGATATCTTAACTCTCTTACTTAAGTTGGGTTGGATTTTCTTTTCACGTTGACAATCAAATGTTTGCGTCACGAAAAACTGAGATGACACAGGTTTTGCAGCTGTGATTTCAGCATGAATGTCTGTGTTAAATGCTCCTTTGCATCTCAGCCGTGAGACACAGATGTGATTTCCTGACTTGGGCCTGTTGAACTCCAATCTTCAAACCAATCATCAAACACAGAATTTAACATATTCATCTGAAGCTGAGGGAAGTCCTGATAGCAGCAGGTTGGCCCCATTATCTTTTTCTGTCTGACTTGCCGTTGGCTTACGTGAAATTGTAGTGAACCTGAGCAGAACATGAAAGGTGCTGTACTGACGGTGTGACGCTGCTGTAGGCCCTGACTCTGCTTTTGATGTGTTAATCCTGTCACACTGTTGGCAAAGCACTTCAGCAGCTGTGATACTGCCCAGAGGGTGAAGGCTTCACTCAATGCAAGAGATTGACTGTCAATGTTTAACTAAAACTCACAAATTAAGTTTAGTTTAACAAGTTAGAGGTTTCAAAACCAGCTGTCAAAACCAGGTGAGTAAACAGCGTGGATTAAATTTAGAAAGATATGCCACTCTTTCAGTAAATAAACGTGTCCACTAAGTGTTTTACTGATGTTCTTCAAGTATCTGAACATAGATCAAGAGTTATATTTATCAGTTGATCAAATCATAATCTAATTTAAAAGGCTCTGATGAATATAAATCATCACATACATTAAATACAGTATGAAATATACAGAGTACAGTAACTTTAATGTTAAATGTTTCCTGTTTCAAACAAAATCATCATTTTAGGATTGATGAAAATCTTCTTTCTGACACATATAATGAAAGTAAATTCACTGAAAAACCGCAAATGTTTGTTGCTTGAAGGAAAAAAAGTTTAAAAAGTAGAGCAAAGGTCTGACCTTTTCACACATAATAAATACCCTTCAGGGAAAAGTCTGCCTCTCACTTCATTGTGTATCACCCATGATTAAATAAAACAGCACAAACAAGTATGCAACGAGCTACAGTGGCCACTAGATAGCAGTATGTCTTTCAGGAATAAGTGGATGAAAGCCACCAGAGAGAAAATACACGGAGGAAATTACAAAGGAAATTATTAAGTGCATTTACCACTAAGAACTACTTAACAAAACTGAAAATTCACTTTGCCAACAGTTCCTGTATAGTCTAAGACTGTTTTAACAATGGATGTTGAAACTCTTAGTGTAAATGTATCCACAAGTCAATAACCAGGAAAACATGCATAGGGAAACATAAGAAAAAGAAGGAAAACTCTTAATCATATTCAGCCACATGTTACTGACAGGACTGATGTTCTCAACAAATGTTAACATGAAGACACCCCCGTTTCTCACATCAGGATACAAAGTTGTATTTGTTGAAGTGAAAACTTTTCAATTGCTATGTGCCTTCTGTCACTGAAAAAATAAGTATGCTTTAAAACCTGTGATACTTACAGTTGTCATAAGAGTTGACAGCCGATAGAGCAATTTTCTCAATGCAAATTAAAGCTGTTATCTTACACATATCCATATTTCAAATAGTGCCAAACTATGGATATTAATGCATTGAAATTACTGAGAGAAGCAGGCTATGCTTTGAAATGCAGGCAAATTCTAATTGCATAAATTAACAGACATAGAATCATCCGTTAAATATAGCAGATATTGACAAACATTCACACTCCGCATGTGAAGGTTGATTATCATCCATAAAAATGTCAGAATTTAGAGATTTACATATAAACTGCATACAAATAAAAAATGGCAAAAAAATGGCAAAAAAAAGGAAGACGTTTTCTTTTCCATACTTATTCTTTTCATACATTTATACAGTTACATTGCAATTGTTTTATTGGATTTATTTGAAGGCACTGTTTAATGTTACATCAATTACTAAGAACAGAAGCAATAAACAGATTTCTCTATCTTTGATAGAGTTTTTATAGGACAGCTCATCCTATTGGGCTGCACAATACATGACCACTTGTTCTCTTTTATGCATCACATTATCTGTTTTCTGTGTTATTTAAAGACATAATATACATAATGTTAAAGACAGTTTTGTTAAGATGCATGCCTGGAGATATCTCTGGAAAAGTGTAATAGAATATTATACTTTGCATCGAAGATTATATAGTCAAACGGTAATCAATTTAGTTCCAGTACATTTAAAAAATCAAATGTAATTGAATTACTATTTTAAATGATTTATTATCTTTTACTCATTAGAAGACAGATAATTTGCTTTCCTGTGATTAACAGTTCTGTCCACATTAGGGTCTAAAACATTGTACATGCAAGTAAATGTTAATTTAGTTCCAGTGGTTTTACTCTACAATTTAGATATTTGTCATAAACTGCAAAAAAATTTGAAGTATTTGTTTTCAAATTGACATAATTAGATATTGTGTAGAATGTAGGTCAAACCAACATCTGACAAAAACCATCATCTCTTTCAACTCCATCTGTGGGTCTCACAAAGCATTGGTTCCTATTTGTGATAAAAATCTTTACCAGACATAAATCATTTTATGTAACAAAAATTTACCGTAGTTTTTAGCAAATTACAAATAGGAGCTAAAACAGGAGCAAATGACATTATGATAGGCATTACTTTCAAAAGTGGAATAACACTCATAAGGTGTCCTAGTTAGTATTCATGGAAGCACTGGGTCACAATGGTCATGTTAATTATAATGAAGGAATTTCACTAAGTTGAACAGGTTGGTTCACTGCCACGTTTTTAATAATTTTTGGACAACAATGGAGTTCTAATTAAAATAATCTACAACAAGAGATGACTTCCTGTTTATTCAAAACTGGATATGGTTTTGATGAGCCATCTCATTTCTGATTCGACATAGAAATTATTAATGATTGAATGTCAATTTACACCTTCAGGGTGAAAAGCGACAGAAAGCAGGAGTTTGGCCCACTCTCTCCCTTCCATTCCCTCTTTCGGCCTTATTCTCACTGCTTCCTGTCATGAACCATATATTACTTCATTGTGTTTCTCTCTCTCCCCTCTTGCTATAACTCTGGTTTCTTCTCTATTCGGTCTTTCTCTCTGTTACCACAGTCTTAAGTGAAAGTGAACGTTTCATGGTGATGTGACCCGTAATCTTAAACCAGATTCTATTCTAAGAAGCTTTGTGAATAAAGCCCCGGGTCTCTTTCCCAACTGTGATATAAAACAGAGTAAGCCCTGCCATTTCAGAACTGTTTCACATCTGCCCTCTTCCACATTTCCTCCACATCTTCATTAAAGATTCATCTTCATTGAGAAGAGTTATCCAGCTTGACTGTAATTTCAATCAATCTTTCTTTTAATTTAATCACACATGCAATTAAAGTCTGTGTTCCTGTCTCTTCAGGAACAGGAAAACAGGAAGTTTACGAAAGCTAAACCACAACACAGGAGATTAATTAAGCAATGGGCATAGCTTGTGATGAACGTGCGCTTCACAGAGCTCAGCCCGCCATGATCCAAACATAGCCTCACCTTTAAGCTAGTTTTTTTTTTTTTTCCACATCACAAACACAATCCAACCAAACATAATGGATATACAGTAAAATGTTTACCTGCTGTAAAATGTAATTGGCGAGCTTGAAAGGACAAACATGAAGAGATGTTTGCAGACAATAATCACCCCCAGAAACAACAGCATGTTTCACTGAGATAGTGGTGTTAGTTGGCTTATGTCTGTGTTGTGCTTTTGCTTGTTGCGGTGAATGTGCATACAGCGTGAATCAAGTTTTTTCCTGCATACATGTTAACAGGGCGTCACCTTCAGCTCAGTGCAGAAATGAAAGTGACCTGCACTTTGACCAGTAGATTTCAGACAAGCTTGCCCATCGTCAGATCAGAAGCTGATGTGACACTTGCTTTGAAGTCAGTCACACTCCTGGCAACGGTACAAAGCCTGGGGGCTTGGGCTCTTATTTGGCCGTAGGGTGAAATCCACACGTGCTATCTGCCATTCAGTTAGACAAAAAAAAAAAAAAGGAAAATTCAGAGTCCATCTCTCCGAATTTTACTCCCAAAAGTCATCAGTCTCACACGGTTGACCTATAATGTTCAGTATCTCCCTTGCTGCTTGGGGAATATCCATTTCCCTTACTCACAAAATCAGACATTCTCCGTCACGCTAGTTAAAACACCTCTATCCTGTTAAATTAAGAGCTCTTTTTCAAGCAACTATCTGGGGATGTCATTGCCGCACATCCCTCTGCTACAAGTCTGAGCTAAATTAGTGCATGTTAAATCTAATCATAGACTCGGCAGCAGGTCTGGCCACTAAACCACAAGGGGCAGACAACTCCTCGATCAACTTATTTTCCCTGGCAACTGCTCCTCCTGTCTGCGTTAAAATAGTTTTTCATTTGATACGAATGCAGTTTTCTTTCTGCATCTCAATTACAGAGGTCAGTGAGTCAGTTCTGCTCATACCAAGACCTTGGCCTTGCCATGAGTCTCTTTTTGACCAGTGACCACTTTGAGGACGGACCAAATAGTTTCTCACAAGGAGAAGGCCACAGCGAGAATAACTCTGCCTCTTCATCACATTCTTCATCAAAGTCATATTGTGGTCAGAGCCAGTCCCTAAAACTAATATGTGTTGCTCTCTCTGGGTGAACTATGTGTTAATGCAGCCAACAGGTCAACTGTTAGAGTGTCGAGTTTCAGGGTGCTGAGGCCCTGTGGGTGTATGGCCCTGGGCCTGGCTATCTAATCTGGTGTCTAACATGTCATTAATTCTTCCTCATTGGTCCAGGTTTCCCATTAAAAACTGCACATCTGCTCAAAAATGATTTGGCGTTTCTGACATATTAAAATATCAGCAGAGCATAAATACTAGCTATTTATAAGCACAGAGGGTAACTAGATGGCGTTTGTGTGTGACTGACAGTTGTCTTCCTTTTGTCAGGTTGGTTTTGTCCTTGCCTGAAATCATTTGCCTCAAAGGTGACTATCTCTGTTGCTTAGAGAAGGTAACTACCAGAGTGCATGTAGATGTGAGGCTGTTTTCATCCAATCAATATCCATCAGCAGAGGACCAAAGCAGAGCAGCTTTCCCTCTTTGACTTCACAGCACACAAGACAGAAAGGCGTCGCCCGGCTGCTTATTCCGAAGGACTCACACAGACAGGAACGGCACATTAAAGCAAATCATGGTTAGAAAACACGATGTGACTGCGCAGCAGAAAGTTTTTTGACCGTCGTTGTTTGGCTACATGCCATGTGTTCATGATGATTTTTTTTAAAGCCTCATTCAGGGGGCAATCATACTTTTTTCAAATCTCAGTTGGTGCCTCCACGTTTGCGTCCCTTGATTATGGCTGATTGTGTCGGAGCATAAATCTTTGACAGCAGAATGTTACAATATCATTTGACATGGACATCTCAAAAACCAAAGCCAGGGGAATGTGTACAGTATATCTTATATCTTCCGGTGACAGCCCCGTCAGTGAAAGCACCGAGAGATTCTTATTATGCAGCTTCCTGGGAATGGATAGTTGACATACTGAGAAACTCTTATTGTTATTCATCACTGGCGATTATTTTGCATTTGTTTTGATTGTGCAGCAGTGGCAATGCTTCGAAATCCATCTGTATATCTGACAGACACAGAGGAGATGATGCAGATACCACTGAGGCAAGAAACAAAATGATGAATATTTATCACTTATCAATGTTACATGTGCTTAAGATTTATAAATTACCTGTAGAAATACTGTACACTGTGTTGATGTAATTATACGAGAATATTACATTGGATTTCCCATATGGTCTACATTTCAAGTTTGATTCCATACTTCAGTGGGAAAAATCTGAATACTCAATTTAATCAGTCAATCCCGTGACACCCTGGAGGAATAACTTTATTTGCAACTTTCAGCAGTCTTCATAACTGCTATGGGAGGGGGATAGTTCATCATGCCTTTAATTTCATGAGGTGCTGAATTTCTTTGTACCTTGAAAAACCAACTAAAAATGGTTCCACAAATAGCAGAAGCTTTGTTGTTATTAGAGGAGCAGGCTGTGATTGCAACGCGACGACTGCTCGAGCCTCTTCAGCCGACTTTGATGAGGTTTTATCTAGCTAAAAACAATAATAATAATACTCTTCCACAAATATTGCCTCTCAAAACTGCAGCTAAAAACAAATATCTTTCACCAAAACCACGGCTATTGCAAGCATCTCTGTATATTATTGGAGCTTGTGCAGTTTTTACAGTGTCAATGTACAGCAGGACATATTCAGTGGCCCATTTTACATAATATTGCCTCAAACCATTTGCTCAGTCCCACGGTATCTACACAGTTAGCTAATATGGTGTATCATAGTGAGCAAAATTCATCACACAATGATCCCACAGTGAGAAAATATGACAGAATATTGATGAAACAGTGGTGAGTTCGTGTGTGTGATTTGCCCACGGCTACGACAGGAGAAGTTTGAAAAAGGGAGATGATTAAAGGGAAGCTATGCACTGTGGAGAACAGAGCAATCATCAGCAGGCCTGCTCCCTCCCGCTGCCTGTTCCCCAGAGTCCCAAGCAGCCCAGAGTGCAATGGGCCAATGTGTCTCATTAATGTATCGAAAGATATGAAAAGTAGCAGAGCCCTTATGGTGCCAGCACTAGTCACCAAGAAAAATGGAGAAAGATAGGATTTTATAAAAAAAAAAAGATTGACAGTCTTTGAAAATATTGTGTAATTACTGCTTGTATTATATCTTCAAGGGAGTTTTGATTATTATCATACTGATGAGCGCTTTGCACAATAAAAAAACAAATTAAATAATTTTAGCTTAATGATTATTGATGTAGGGTTTCTGAACAACTGTGCATCTTCAGGATTCAGGTGTGCATCACTTTCCCGTGGACAGATGTTAAGTCAGCTGAAGCCCTACTCAGATACTGCATCAGGTTTCATGACATTGCACGAAGTTGCCTTTCATTTAGTTCAGGATAATTCTTAAAGATAGTAACCAAACCGCATCTGTCTCAGATCCACCTATCAATGTGATCTAATGTGTCTGCTCATATTCCATCAATGACATGATGCTTTGGAAATGATGAACATCTGCTTTATTAAATGCTCTGAATTTCATTTATTTATTGAGATGTTTTATATTACATAGATAGCTCCTCTCTTGTAATTTCTAATACATTATAGGAGATCAATCCAGTGAGGTGGGAGGCAGGTGCGTTCTCATTCTGCCCGTCTCCGGCATGTAACAGCTTTGCTGGTGCTGCCTGTGAATGACAGCAGTGGATGTTGCTGAAATGTTCTCTGTTGTTGTGGCACCTGTTGTCTTAATGCAGCATGTGTGATGTCTTTACCTCACAACAGGACCAGGGCATAAAGCTCTGCTGTGCTGCATGGCTAAGATTTGTCACTATGGTTTATATCTCCTTGCAAATTTGTCATATAATTTAATTATTCCGTTTCACCTGCCAGTACTGGGAACACAATAAGGGAGGACTTTTTTTTTTTTTTTTTATATAAGACAACATCATTATATCATTTCTTTCCTTGAATCCTTCAGAGAACTATTGCATCGTCTCCCGTGGATGTGATGATTAACAGTTACTGGTCACGCTGAGTTAGTTTGAATATAGTGTGGATACCAGAGATTTGTGCAAAAATATTTGCAGTTTCAACTGTCCGATACAGTCATTCATATGATCAGAAACATTAAACACCTGAATTAATGCTTACAGAGGTTGAGAAAGTTGACATTTTGATCTGTTGGTTTCAGAGTAGCTCCACCAGGGCTCCACCCCAGAGACAAGGGGGTAGGAGATGTTTGTTACCTTCTAGAGTTCTCCAGTATGGAGATCAAGCTGACGACTGACATGCACTGTTAGAAGTGTTCTATTTTGGAATAAATGGGCATTAGGGAATGAATGTGAAAAAATACACACCCTGCACAGATATGGAACTTGACTACAGTAAGTGTGTTTTCAACAATGTTTTCAATAATTGTTCAGTCCTACAAGCTATGATGACATTTTTAGAACTATTAATAGAAGGCGTTTCTCCAAATCTAAATTGAACACATTTTCCACATTCCCATGCATTTTAGATACTGCCTTCACTGAATGTCTTGGAAATTTAAGAATAGTCTATATTACCAATAAAGTTAAGAATGGACACCAGGTGTAGATCTGTTCAGTTTTGAATACATTATTTTAATTTTTCAAAGCAAAAGTAACATTACGCAATAATAAATACATTTTTACACTTAATAGTACTGTAACGAAGTGACTGAGGTGTACAACTCAATAAGCATTAATGTTATTGACTAACAGCTTCCTAAAGCTCTGCTCTGTTACCACGGTCTCTCTGTCATAAGTAGAATTTAGGGAATAAGATAAAACCTCACCCACTCTATCCAATCGGTCAAAGTACAAATCAGTTTACTTTAGTGATATTAAGGCATTTGTCTGATTATCACATTGGACACATTAGTTTTAACAACTTTAATGCAGTGTTACTGTAGAAATTTGTTTTAGTTTTACAAAAAAGTTTTGGGATCTGAATCTTATCTGGCTGCAAATCTAAACCCCTCTCCCCCATTCAGAGAGCCACTGATCTTTAAAATGTCATTGAAATCAGTTCAAAACACATTGAGTGTCCTACTAGAAACAGACAGACAGATGGGGATGACAAAAAATATCCTCCTTGGCGAGTGACTAAATACCATTAGATACCGATGGCCACCTTACTGGAAGACTGAAATGGTGAGTGAGGTGAATGTTTCTGTGGACACAACATTTGCATAAAAATCTGCCAAATGCTTACATTTTTTCATTTCTAAATCCTGGCAGACCCCAAAAATCTCATTTCCTGGCATTCAGCTCTGTCCCACATCAGCTATACCCAAACTCCCCTTTGTCCCTAACCAGTGACTAACCTAAAATGCTTACAGATGTGTGGGTGACACAGTAAGTTAGGAGGTAAACCCATGTTGAGTCTTTTGACGCAAAAATGTGAACTTTAACATCAGAACAATGCACATACAGATCTGCCAATGCCTGCAGGTGTTTATCCACTTTGAGGTATAGAGTATCTGCATCTGTAGTAATGAAACTGCTACCTGCAATTATACCCAGAGAACTGGACGGGAATGTCTCACTCAGCATTTCGACAGACAACACATTTGTTTGAGCAAGAAAGCAAAGCCTTGACTGCTTTGGTTAGCTCTCGTTTTTTTTTTTCCTTTCATGTGTTAACTGCAACACAACGACCACAAACTGGTATGTGAGGTTCACTGTTGTATACTGCGCTGGTGGTTAGCATGTAAATGGATCCGAACGTGAAACAAAAAGGGTCACGTAGAAAACTAGTCTCATCAAACCGCCACATCCAGGTGGTTCTGAATGACTGATTCACATTTAAGGTACTTCATATTTGTATTTGGTGGTTTGTTGTTTTACAGCCATCAAATATTTATGCTGGAGTGTCACTCATCACAAAGAGAATTGTTTATGTACTGTCAAGAATTGCCCTAAACTCTGATGCCACATATGCAGTTCTAGACTATTTATTTTTATGTGGTCTTGGAGGGAATCTGTGGAATTTACATAATTGCACATCTTGGGCAAGAGTCTGTAGATACAACAACTCAGAGAGCGGAGCTGCGGACGAGCCCACTTTACTTTGCTTAAGCTGTATCCAAAACAAGAATGTTCCAGTGGCTTGACATGTTCCTGGACTGCACAAATATAATGCTTGGGTCAAGATTTTTGGGAAAGGAGAGGTTGAGCTGTTTCCTGACAACTGACTTCACGAACCACACATAGATGTTTTACTCACTGTGTCCTTCTAAACATGGCAAAGAATGAGGTTCAAAAAGGAAACATGCGTGAATATCCAGCTTCAAGTACATGTTATCAGTGTAATAACTGCATGAATGGTGTATCCTGACACAACACTGACCAAAGATGAACAGGGTATTATTGGTTCTACCACACACGTTGTAGTGTGTAAAAAAATATACCGTAGAAAATGTTCTGGGTGCTAAAAATGACCCTGCTGTGCATTTTATTCATTCACTCATCACAGGCTCATTCCATGTGACCTCTACAAGGCTAACAAACATGGACGCTGACGCAGTTATATCTAATGTAACTATATTGAACTGCATATCATGATCAGAAGGGTGCCTTAAGGAAAAGGCAAAAGTGAGGAAACACAATGTCTAGAATGCTAAACTTGCTTGACGTGATATAGCAATTCTAGGTATTGATCCATCACAGTGCTACCTTTTCTACTGAGAGAAAAAGAATGATAGTTTATCTATTTCTTTATTTATATTTATTTATTTTGGACTGAAAATACTGTATATCCTCATACTAAAAGGCACACTGGATAGACAGGAAGCTTCAGCGAGCTCTGTGCCTATGTTTGGGTTGTGGTTCTGGTTTTCCTACATTGTACACAATTGTTGTGGTTAGTTTTGAATTCACATTGTGATTTTCGAAAAAAAACCTTTGCATTACCCGACACTTATGTCCAGTCTTCATCATTGAGTTTAATCTCTTTGTACTTAGATTTTCTGGCCAGAATGTTTTCCAAGTCATCACAACAAGTGAAGCAGTCCTTCTGTGACGAGCTGTTCCAACATTTATTTGGCTGCAGCAAAAGAAACTGAAGTTATCACTAACTGCTATTTGACTAGATAGAATCCATGAAAACATATCCATCATCTAATTTTGACTCGGAGAAACTGCAATTAAAGATATCTGCACTTCCTTTCTGACTACCCACATCACTGATCATATTACCAATAAATTTAATACCAGCGGAAAAGTCTTGTGTTGACATCTGTAGCTTAGTAAGTAAATCCAGTTGACTTTGATCAGGCATCATTAGCCAAACTCAACTGCACATCTATAATTTACTTT
This sequence comes from Antennarius maculatus, assembly GCA_013358685.1. Lineage (NCBI taxonomy): Eukaryota > Metazoa > Chordata > Actinopteri > Lophiiformes > Antennariidae > Antennarius > Antennarius maculatus. The sequence continues at coordinate 6,781,990 of CM023618.1, read as the reverse complement.
AGATTTGCTAATTCTGACATGCATATCGGAATTTTTACAACTCATATTCAAATAGATGTCATCTACAATCGTCATCATTTTAATTCTTGAGATCAACATTTAAGTTCTTACCACAGGAAATAATTATTGTAAAGCTCCATACCTGGAATAAAGCTGTGACAAGCGGAAATTGTATTCATACAATTTGTATTCCTTGTTGTCATAGCTAATGATAATCTAAATTTAAGTGACAAAATGAATGTTTTCAAAAACTCTTTTCAACATGTGGCAATATAGTTTTGAATACAAACATTTTGACATGTCATGATTACATGTTATACGTCATGTCTTCCTGTCTCCTGTTACCATGGACATTTTTTATTTCTTCTTTTGTTCATTGGTGATGGTGTCCTGCTGTACCTGACATTGGCTTGAAAGGCCAAACCTTCCCCTCAAAAAAGTGCTCAGTCACTGAACTATGGTTGAGTCTGATCAGAACCAAGATCATTTTCTTTTTTTGTAAAAGACCTGCATTCAGTCCGGAGGAGACTTCACACCAGTTATCACCACATCAAATAGAAACATTTGATAGGCCAGACTAAATAGAATGGGTGTGAAAGCACTTTAAAATGTGTATGTAAGAGCATAATCAATGAAAACATGGGTAATTTGGCCAGATTCCAATCAGGTGCTAGATTCAAGCAGTGTTATGCAGAGTTACATTTTAAGTTCACTCAAGGAGAGAGTCATCAGGAACCTGAAGAAGTAAAATGATTATATTGCACAGGAAATAAGTAAAGTTTAGAACTAAAAAATTCGCAATGTTCTTTCTACCTTGTTAATCCTCATGCGACCCCTCATACTTATTTTGTCACCTCAGGTTGGAAAGTCAGAGTGTAGCAGTTTCCATGGAGAGAAGTTTCTATAACAAATCCAGCAAATTTCTGTTTTGAGACAGAGTAGAGAATTGCATTGGTACAGGTTAAGATGAACCTTGCCTTCTTGGTATATTCCTGAGTGCACTGTTAAATTGTACTTTACTGATCCCCATAGGAAAATTTGTCGACTGCATTTACCCCATTAAAATATTACAATATGACTATACAAGTTTAAAGATACTGTAGGTGGGCAGTAACTATGCAGTGCCTGGAGGCACTGACAGGAGAATTAACATATCAGAGATGTTTTTGTTGGCAGGAGAAACTGGAGCACAGGAGGAAACTCACTCAAACTTTACATAGAAAGACCCTGCCCTGGCCTGAAATCAAACTTGCTGTGAGGTGACACTACTAGGCACTGAGCCACTATACTGCAAAATTGATTGTTGACTTAGGTCTTCAAAAATCTTTATTTTATGCAGCAATACAAAAATGTTTTACAGAGTTTGAGACAGAGAAAATAATGGACAGAATCAAATATATCTGCAGAGGTGAAAAGGACCTGCAATTTATTTACAATTATAGCTTTTCCATTTGATGTGCCTACACAACCGCCAATCTTCTATCATATCTTTATGCAAAACATAAACAAAACAAAACAAAATGTAACAAAACAAGGTAGAGTTTAAAGTAAATGTTAAAAGTCACTTTAATGACTAATAATGCCTGAAAATAAAGAAAGAAAATGTTTCATCCTATTTCTCTCTACATTACTAGGTACATATTCTGTTAATTAATCAATATTCTTTTATTGTAGCAGTAAAAACATAAGAAAAAAAGACAAACATGAATAAATTACAAGAATTCCACTTTTTTGAAATATAAATTAACTTACTTAAACTGATCTGGATTCACAGTGGATAGTGGATCTTGCCATGACTTGGATTTCATTTATTAATCAACATGGAAGCTCACGTAGACGAATAACCTTGTGGTTGCTGGCGATGACTTAATCAGTTTAATAAGGATGATCTGATACTTCTAATTGACTTTCAAGACATGTTTTCTGAAGGCAGCATAAAAATTAGGTCCAATACAGTTCATGATCATAAAATGACAATACAAGTATTCCCTTTTGGACAATATTTCCCTCTACAAGCTCTGTCTACATCTAATCCTGTTTGTGTCTGGCTCTAATTGTTTCTACGTGTTTACTGATAAAATGTGAACCATGTATTCCACAAGGGAGACCGAAAATCGGATAAAACTACACCAAATTGAACTGCAACAAACTTGCTACAAATTTCACATTAAAAGCTCTATCTCTTATCTGTAATGCACCTCTGGCAGTGTTTTGTACCTTCATTCCCTCTCTGGACTTTTAAATCCCTCTTTCTCTCAGACCTATGAGGGTATGTGCTCTGACAGAATGTCAGGCAATTAAACAGTCAAGGCTCATTGAGCTGGAGGTGGGCCCACTCCTCCAAGCTCTTCTATGAGCAACAGAAGAAATCAACGCAGACACTCTTTACCATCCTTCGCACATTCTGTGACTCACAAACTTCGTGGTACAGGTAGACAAGAAGGTCTTATCAAAGGACACTTGAAACTATTGTAAACTTTCACAAGGCTTAGCAATGTCACTGTCACGGGTAATTATCTTGCACTAAAATGTAAACCAATACAGTGTGTGGGACAACAAAAATATACTCTCAGGGAATCTAGTCATGTCCCCGCTGCAAGATGAACACATTCATGTGTGCCACAGTAGTGAGAGTGCGAGGTAGCTGCAAGACGTGAAAATATAAATAAAGATTTTCAATTAAGACATGCAGTGACAGAAAGCTTCAGGCATCAGTCTTTATTGCTTGCCATATTTTTTTTTTTTTTTAATGTTTCTAAGTTGTACCAGATTTGCTATTTGTCAAAACCTATACTGTAATTGAACTTCTGAATTTTATAGCCTGGCGGACATGAAAAAATAATCTCCACTGCTTTACAAACACAGACTGTCAGTTCTACATTCACACATAATTAACTACATATTAGAGTCCGTTTGCTTCATCATGTTGAAATGAAAAAGCAAACATAATTCATATGTAACTGAGGCTAATAAATTCCTTTTCCTCAAAGTCAAAGCTCATAAATGCTATAAAAATTCTATCTTCTCCTATCCCATTCTCTCTTCTCCTGTCCTCTTTCCTGGACAGGAAGTGAACCAACCTCTCTCATCCCGTCTTTACTCACACAATTTAATCTCATCACATTCTATATCCTCCTTTGCTGTTTTATGTTCTACCACCCTATGTGATTCACCCTATTACGTCCTTGTTTCTCACATCCCATCCAGCCCTATCTTCTCCTATCCCTTTTCACTGAATCCCCTTTTCACCCATACTACTTTATCATATACTGTACCATCCTCTGCCATTTTCCCACTTCTTATGTTGTTCCATCCTATCCAATTTTCTTCATCCTATATTGCCCCATTACAGTATTTCTTTTCTTCTCCACATGTTAGACTTAAATGTAATAACATATACTGTCCTACCTCTATAATTTCATCTAATGTTTTCCATTTCTATCTTCTCTTAAACTTTTCTATATTCTTCTACACTATCAAACCACCAAACTGTTGCTCAAACGCTAAAGTTAACATATTAACATAGAATCAAATCCTATTGTAGTCTAACTTCTCTATATGTTACAATCCTGTCATAATTTCTCCTGTTCTACCCAATCCTATTTTGACACATCTTGCCCTATCACATCACATCCCATCCCGTCCCATCTTGTCCCACTCTGTCCTATCTAATCCTCAACCAATGCCATTTCCAATCTCATCCCATTTTACCTTTGTGTTAATATCTTGTCCTGTCCGAACAAATCTCACATTGTACTTTCCTCCTGGTGCTACTCACCTTATATGTATTAAATAACCGAATGTACCCTTATTCAACATCAGCTAAAGAAACAGGAAATAGCAATAGCAAGCAAATAAGCATCCCTCTAACAGTGCTGAGATAAAAAGAAGAACTGCATGTTAAATCACAAATGTGATTAGCTGCTAATGAGCACTCACCATCTCTGTTATTATGCTTAGTGGAAATTACATCCGGCTGCAGGCTTCATTTGATCAAGACATTACAAGAGAACTGAAGCCAAAATCATGTTACAGAGCAGGAATGTGGCACTGGTACACACTTGTTCTCTCTTTTCCATTTCTCTACTTTCTCTCTCAATGAATGTCTGTAGTTGAAATCTAGAATTGAGAAGCCTCTCTTTTTAAAAAAGTACTGCAAAAGTACTCTTCTCTTTTAAAATCTTTTTCAGTGTGGATGGATCTGTATGCTGGAGAACTGAGAACAGGGTATTTTCTCCTGGTTTGTATGGTAGCTGATAAGTGGCTGTGATATCAGCTGGCTACAGGCTACTTGTCCATTTTAAGGACTGTTTTTCTGTACTTATACCTGTCGTACATCATTTACTAATGTTGTACTTTTAGATATTTGACAGCTGGAGCTAATCTGCAGGAGTGAGTTCACAGAAGCTATGTGAGATATCTAAAACAAATGACTTCATTCAGCACTTTTATGAATGGGGAAACAGTGCTTGAAATAAATTCAGTACGTGCGAAAATACTGTTTCATTGACAGAAAACAAGTTTATGTCTTGAGCTTCTTTGTACTTTAGAGGTGAAGAAGAAGAGGCCGTGAAGAAAGCCTTGTTTCTGTTTTGTTTTTTTTGTTTTTTTGTTTAGACAGGACTTTAGCTTTTGTTTGATATTGTAAGACAGCAGAAGGAAAAAAAACCTCAAAGGACGGTTAGAGGGTTACAACATGTATACAAAGTTTATGCCTTGAATAAAAAACCTGCATCTTTATTGTGCCCATTATTGTCATGCAGATGTCTTCATCTCATATATGTTGCATCTTGTAAGTACCAGGCACAAAAGTTTACTTTGAGTTTTGCAGATGCAACAGACTTTTTTCAGTGACAATGCTCTAAAAACTTAGCCTACACTACCTCGGCAGCAGGCAGACAAAGTTAACATGTAGCTGGTGAACATACAGGAACATTTAAGAACCATTTCCCTTAGGAATGAATGGAAACCCAAAAAAGTGCTACTGTAAAAGCAGAGTGAATATTCATCAAGTTGCCTGAAACAACTTAAAATGAATGCTAATGTATCTCTGTAAAATAAAGATGAATAACAAGGTGTGGATGTACAAACTTTCATAGAATACATTTTTGGCAAACAACTTTTTGCAAACAACTTTGCCCAGTGGTGTGTGACTATTGATCTTTCTGAGTGACTCATGAACACTTGTTCAAACTTGTGCAACAACCTAGGATGGGGCGCACCATCCTAGGTTTGGTGGTTACAATGATGATTTCAATTTAAAGAGGGTGTAAATATTTTTCTAAATCATTTTGTGGATTCTAGAGACAAAACTGTTGTTTTTTTCCCTCAGTGGTTCAGGAGAACACCACAATCAATGTTCCCTCAAAATTTTCATGTGTCTGGGCAAACACACAAGCTTTCTGAGCGCACTGTGGACCACTGTGAACAGCATCAGATGTGCGAGCTGTGGCCACACAAAAGTATCACACTTTTGTGATACCTGTCACCTGGCTTATTAAAAGAATCAAATTACAGCAGCAATTTTGATTTGTTTATTTTTAATGTAAGTGATTTGGCCCATTGGAAAAGAAAAAGACAGAAATTTCGGTCTTGATGAGATGTGTAGTATGTTATATGTGAGGGTCCTGCTTTGGCCATGGGAAGAGAGCTGCTTTGGCCGGTGAGGTCCAGTTGTGGCCTGGATTTGGGTCTTGTTCTGGAAGAATTGACACATATAAACCTTTCAGACATAACATTTTGTTCACATTAAAACATTCACATTTTTCACAATGACGTGTCCTGTTGCTTGTGATACAGTGTAAATGCCTGTAACTCTTTGTAAATATCTAGTTACTCTTTTTTTATTAGCTTTTCTACTACCCATAAATAATCTAGTAGTAACAGTATTTAATGATTAATATCCATAAATAAAAATCTTAATAAATGTGACAGAATATGCACAAATCTGACTTAAATTTTACCTTATTTTTCAGGTGGTTGTATGCTTTGTCCAGGTTAATGGCTTCGTCTGCTTCTTGCTTTGAACTTTCTCAAAAAGAAAAAAATCTCACCCAGTTTCACAACTTGTTCTTCTATTTGCATATACTCTGACAGCCATTCTATCTTAAAAGAACCACATTTCTTTTATACTTTGGCTTGGTGAGTGGATCTGTCACTCACCAAGCCAAAGTTGTATGGTAGCTGATAAGTATGGTGTCCGTGAACTTTATCGCATCATTGGCTGGACATCTGTCATTCACTGAGTTACAATGCAAAATGTTACCGAAAACAATATTATTGGTCTAATTAATTAGGTCTAATATTAGATATTACTTAATACGTTTGTATCGAATTTTATTTTGTGTGCAGCATAAATTTTCTTGTGCGTTGAGGCTGTGTGAGCAGAGCGCAATTGCGCACGCGCGCAGCTTAGAGGGATCACTGACCACAATGCTGTTTCACTGTTAAGCTGCAGAAATATTTTGTGGACAAAGAAATTTGTCTTCCTGATCGAGTTTTTTTTTTTCTGAGTGACATGTTCTTTTAATATACATGCTGTTGCTTATTTATCTTACATGTCATATTTCCAAAAAACAGTGAAGCACAGATTGAGTTTAATAAATGTATTTCAAATTGAGTTTAGAGTATCAGTTGAGATCTAATTGTGTCTTAAATAATGAATGTGAGCTGCAGAGGAGCCAAAAGGCAAACCACGCATCGTCTTTCTCTTTCCATGAATCAAGCAAAAGCTCATTAGAGTAAATTATTGAAATGTCACGATTCATAGCTTTCTGTGACTACTCGATCAGCACGGAGTCCACAAATGTTGATAATGGAGTTTTTCAGCTCATATACCCTGTTCAAGGGTGACACAATGGATCAGTAGGGAGAACTGATAATTCACAGCAAGAAGATTCTGGGTTAGCCTCCTTTCTGTGTGTAGTTTATATGTTCTCCCCGTGTCTGCGTGGGTTCTCTCCGGGTTCTCCTGCTTCCTCCCACCTCCAAAAACATGCAGCGTAGAGGTGAACCGGTCTCACCAAATCGTCCATTGTTATGAGTGTGAATGTGATTGGTTGTTTGTCTTTCCTGTGGCCATGGGATGAGCTGGCATATCATCCAGGGTGTACCCCGCCTTTTGCCCGTAGCCGGCTGGGATAGGCTCCAGCTGATTGGTCACCCACAAGGTGGATAAGCGACTGAAGATAAGACGATTGTGATTGTGATGGATGGATGGATGGATAGATGGATGGATGGAGGGATGGATGGATGGATGGATGGATGGAGGGATGCCCTGTTCTAGTTACTGTATGTCAAAAAAAGTTAGGCCTACTGAGCTCCATCTTGTTAGAGTCCCCAGGAGATCTGACTGCCGAGTCACTCAAGAGCATCTGGAGCCCCCACTTAATGGTACCTTCAGAGCAGATGCTGGCTGCAACACTCCCCCAGACTCTTCACACCTCTTCTCTCCACCGGCTGCGATGGTCTTTTCTCACCTACTAACTATTTGGCTTCCTTGAGGAGTCGACTCCATTAGCTAAGCCAATAAGGGTTTTGGAAAGCATCCAGAATACATTTGCGTTGGAGCTCCTGAGAGGAATCCTCACAAACTGAGGATGTATGATCCCTCAAGTGTTGGAAACTCAACTTTAAATAAAGTCTTTTATAGATGATAATTCAATGCTGTAATACACCGTGAAGAGGTCTGAAGAGTTCCTGAGAGAACAAAAGCTCTGTCAGTGATGTCACATGACAGTGACTCTCATAAGAGATGAAGATGAGATAATGACGGACATCACGACTGGAATGTACAGGTCAGTTCATAAAATATGTGGCTGCTATAAAATTCCACTGCATGGAACCATAGCGCCTAAAACAATTACAGACAGCAGATCAAGCAAAACTGTGAAAATGAGTATAAAGCCTTACGCTGTGTTGCATCTCATTCCAAACAATCCTCTGGTTTTGCAGCATAAAGGCGGGAAAACAGGCAAAAAGTCTTAATTAATTAAATGTAGATGGAAGAAATTGTTGATGGACACAGAAAGCTGAAAAGGCAAGTGTCGCTAATAAAACATCAAATATGTGCAGAATTAATTAAGATTGTAAAAAACAGCATAATTAGTATTGAGAAAAACAAATAAGCCATTTATTGTTGTGGGATTCCAAGAAGCAGATGCCTGTGATTCAAGTTACGTATTCAATAAATAAATAGACTATCACTAATATGGCATTTTTGATGTATGATTTAAATACTGAGGATGAGGCTGCAACTCTGAACAGATGGAAGAATTGTGGTAAATTCTCAAGGGTCAAAATTGCATTAAATTTTTTTATTTATTTATATCTGTTGAAATGGGTTAAACACCAACATGAATGAGACACAATTGGAAAAGCCTTACTATGAAAAAGGCTGGGAGGGAGAAAGGAAGGACACAGCATCTGAACAGGTAATCCATGATGAGAACTGTCTCTCAGCTGAATTGGTCTGTCAGCTCTGTGTTAACCTTTACCCTGATGCAGCATTTTAGGTTTGAAGGTTGTTTGAGATGGAAATCCACGTATCAAGATCCAATCCAACAAACATACAGCTAATCTGTTAGAAAATAAAGGTGTGCTTTACAGCAAACAATTGATACGGTCAGCCTTGCAGAATCTATCCATCAATTCTTTCATCCCTCTCTTTTCTGTTGGCCAAGTACACAGAGATGAGAAGGGCGCCAAACGCAGTGCACCACACCTTCCACTGCCCTCTCGGGGTATAGCTGTTGATTCGTTAACAAACACAGATCGATAGAGAGGCCTGAATGGAGGACAAGTACAATGAATTAATTTCCGGCTCCAGGGGCTTACGATGGCAAATCACCAACTTTAATCAACGGTGTCAAGACAGAAAGACAAATGATGTTTACACTGAAGCAGTGTCTCGCCTGAAAACAGCAGCATTGGCTCTGTCTCCTTACCAGTCTGTCTAGGCTTGTGCCAGCTGCAGTGGTAGGCCGTTCTTCTGGGCTGTACGGCCTGAAGCGAGCGTTGAACACATCCGAAACACCACGGGTAGACCTAGTCATTCCTGCGGGTTTGGGCTGGCCACAACCTTGAAAAACCTGCAATTACAAAGACAGGGGCACCCGATTGTCAGGGGAATAAATTGCTTTGGATGCAGAAAATAGGGAAAACATGCTGTTTTGTTAAGGTCTTATGAGACATTCACCTCACATCACCAACATGACAGCGCTCGTTGTCAAGTTGAGGTAACCACTTTGATAGGTGATTCAACTAGGAGCAGCGACCAATGCTATTTAGATGATATAGTTACATTTTTATGGGCTTTTGGGATACAACCGCATATATTTAAACCATAAACAAAACTGCATCTGTTGCATGGGAAAGCCAACAGGCCTTTAGCTTTGAATGGGAACTGGCATCCAAAACTATGAAGGTTGAAACAAAATTCTTCACTAGAACCTACTTTTTTTTTTTCTTTCTGACTATAAATTTGTGGGCAAAGAAAAATGCAGTTAAACACAGGAAGCGGATTAACTGCTGTTAGTTGAACTAAGATTATCCGACCAAACTGTAACATATAATTCAAATACAAGGCCTAAACTTGGACATAATTAGAACATGTTGCACAGCACACCTTAGACACAGCCCAGTATGACTTAACACAAGCTGCCCTCTCAGTTTCTTTTGTTAAAGCTGGACTTCAACAACCTGTCTGAGACGTTACTTTTGCTGTCTATGCAAAGACTTAATTGACACGTACCCTGTAGGAGACTTCCGCAGTGTTATCTTGCATATTCATGATAGCCTCCGAAATCTTGACATCAATAGGCTCCATTACAGATTCAATGTTGAAAGGTCCCTCCAGCCTCTGTGCCACCAGCAGCATAGCATCTGGCATGACAATGAAACAAAAGCAGACACACACAAAAACATATAAATGCATTATACAATGATTTTAAGCCATTTAATCATCTCTATTTTCATTCAAGTTATTTTAATAACAATATAAGCCATTCAATATCACACATGAGATGATAAAAAGCTCACTGAAAATATGGAAAATACAATTATGAATTTCAGGCAAAGTCAATGACTGTGGATACATTGATATATCATGTTGCAGCTGGGTTCACTACATTTTCAGTGTGTCAATATTTTCTTTTTTGGGCGGTACTGTTTTGGCGTTTGCTCATCTTTTCTGTGTGTGACATGCTTTCCATAAGGCAATGCATAAGTTGTCACACTGGTGAAAATGTATTCCTTACTGCCTGCGATTGCCGTCAGACTGTCAGAAAGTAAAAAATAAATAAGTAACGGCTCAACAGAATTCAAATGAAGCGTCCAGTTTCCACATCGTAGACTTAATATATGTTAATCCTTTTTGTTTTAAGGCTAAATTACATACTGTACCTACTTGATCAGCAGTCATCCAAGTAAGCTAAACAAATTTATCAAAACTCAAGCAAAATGGTATGTAAAAAGACCAATCGGTTCTATGTTCTCAAATGTGAGGACTTGCTGTTTATCTTCTCTGCTTCACATCACTGTGAACTTTAATTTTTTTGGGTGTTTGACTGTAAATAAAAAAAAACCCCAAACAATGCAAAGCAGCTTCAACCAGCTTGGAATGTTGATGGACATGTCTGATTATTTTGTTGACATTTAAAAGATTATATTGTTATTAAATTAAAATAAAAGGATAATGAATTGCTAAATTCTTATGAAACATTTCATTAAAATTCAGAGAAAAAAATCGTGTTGTAATCTGATTACTATCCAGTATTGTCACTTACATTCATTGACATATAGTTTTGAAGCATGAATGCTTCTATGGGCAAATTCAATTTTTATGTAGATCAACCTAATCAGGTCAACACATTTTGTGTATGGCACATGCAAAGATATGTTGAGCCATAGATTCAATAGAAATTTTTGAAAAGCTAAGCATTTATTTACATCCACTGTGGAAAATGAATAAGGTCAGAGTCTCATTAATATCCCCCTGTGGGCAATAGCCAGAAGACCTTGGTTAACACGACACCATTACCACTTCCACAGAAACCATTTGCTTTCAGCGCTTTCTGTTAACAACTCTGATTGTTTTATATAAATATAATTTATTCAGAATATTTAATATTTACAAATGTAGAAGTGCAGATTTCACAGAAGCTCAAAATCGGGCAGCAGCTGTTGCCCTTTACAGCCGGATTGAGTTAATTGATACTGTCGTGAAGCAGCGCATAAGTGCTCTCAGACCTAATGTGTCTCAGTAATGGCAGTAATGTGTTTGAATGATGTGTCATAGGGAGTTTGGACATCTCAAAACCATTAACTCACAACTCAGCAAGTCCCAGATCTGGAGGCTGTACTTAAGCAGTCTGTCAGGAAAGGTTCCTCTATCCACAGACCTCCCAGGACTTGACCTCACCTACAGGCTGTCATAATGACTCCTAAATTACATCCTTGTTAAAGACAACAATATATTCTTATTTCCTTTAAACAGATTAGCAATTAATTAAATCTCCACTCAAATACAGTAAGTAGTATGTTTTTTAATTCTATTGTTCTACTGTTTACATACTGCATAATGTATCAATCCTCTGTTCACTAGGTGGACCTTAAGTATACTATTTCTCCCACTAATCACTACGCATAATCTCAGTCACACACAGCTAATGCTTGGTAACTTTATCTATTATGACACAAACAATAAACTCAATTTAAATCCATTAGCTTCCAGCATATCTATCTGAGGTTTGTCTCACACAGACTCCAGCTATGTCTGTGTGCAGCAGAGCAGCTCCAACACACGACTGCTAATCAACCAGAGCATAGTTAAATCATGTGTAAATGTTGCTAAAGCAAAGAAAACACAGTTTGTCAAATATACTCCAGATAAAATGATCACCGTTCAGAGTCATCTAACACAATATGTTTCGATGGAAACCACAAAAGGAAATCCACAAAATCCAAAGGCACAGCTTCTCATAGCAGGCTTCCATTATGGATAAAGTTTGTGAGGATGGAATGTACAGTTTGAGATATCTGCTCTGGACAAAATAAATTACAGATGAATGAATGGACAGACCAACACCAATGTCTACTTCCACTTGCTATTTTTATAGAGGAATAAAAACAAAATCTACATTACGCTTGGCTTCTTTGATAGTAGGTTGGTCTAGATATAAATTCTTCTGGGACCTGAGACCATTAGTGGAAAAGGAAAAGAACTGAGAAACATCAGTTCAGCTTTGGCTACATTTCCTTTCCAATTATGTAGAAATTGGAGCCTTTGAAGAGCTCTTCTGTTTGTTTACACCATGGATTACAAATAGCCTCTGATACTCTCTGAGATTTTAATACACCGACTATATCAGTGCCAAACACTTTTCTACGGCGGCACTTCAGTCACACTGTGCAACCGTATGGTCTAAGTGTAGACACCTGCACCGCCAGTACCATCAAAGTCAGAATAACAATAAAAAATAAATAAGACCTGTTACTACTTGTCATTAGCTTTGATTATGATCTGTTGTGATGAGGGGTTCCTTACCCTAAACAGCAATTACTAGTAATTCTTTCTTTCTTGTATCTTTCTTGGACATAATTTATTCTTGGCATTGCCACTCAATCCTGATGTTTAATCTATTTATCATGCAAATTCATTCAACTGCCTCAGGTATATTTCCTTATTTCACAACAGAGAGTGAATTCAAATGTAAGCTTAAAAAAGTGAAAAAACTGAAAATTGAGGTCAAGGGAGCCAACCGCAAACCTCCCATATTTTATAATGAAAGTGCCTCTAGCTTCAGACATGACAGAAATCTTTCCCAACAATGGTGACTTATCTGCAACTTATCAGATTGGCTCAACAAATAGAGAGCCTAGATCTTTGTCTTGTATATCTGAGGCAGAGCATACTGTGATGACAGACGGAGGGAGAACGAAGGGAAAGAAATGAACCGAGGAATGAGGAGTGGAACAGAATGGGTTGAATCGGACCAGGGCAGGGCTTTATCCCACAGGAAGAGGGTTCCTGCACCACATGCGCAAAAACTCTACCTACACGGAGAATTAATGACTCTCATTTACGAGAAGTGCATGAAGTCCAGGCCGCAGTGGCATGGTTGCCACTCTGAGCCAAATCTTCCCTGCATCACCTTTGCAGCACCGAGATAAGCTGCTGGCCAGTTGGAGGAAATCTTTCTTTTTATCTTGACAAGACAGTCATGCAAATAGATGCATTTTTCCTTGTCTTATCTAAAAGGATTTGAATACAACCATGGGGAATGTGCCTTGCTGATTGCAGACATACAGTATACATCTACACACACCCACACCCACACCCCCCCACACACACACACCATGTATATATATATGCACACTTGAAGCCAAAAAAAAAAAAAAAAAAAAATCAGAAGTGGTAATATTACTATGGGCTCTGCCTCTTTATCGAGATTGATGTCCACTTAAATTCAGGCTATGTCAGCCAGCGGCAACCTCCAGCAGACAAGGACAAATAAGGAAAGTGAACAGGCCCATCTATAGCTCTATGCTTGTGAAGAGCTCCGGAGAATGAAAAATGGTTCCAGTGTAATTTGGATTCTGTAAAGCAAAGCTCATCTGAGGCTCAAGCCGAACAACAAATGATGCTATGTGAAATGATTTGAAGCTGCAAACCGCAAAAAAAAGAAAAGAAATCAAGCTGCGTTCTTAATAAAAAGTTACCAAACACACACACAGACACACAGACACACACACACACAGACATGCACACACACACACACACACACACACACACACACACACAAACATACAGACTCTTCCACATAACGTTGAAGAAGTATTCTGAACGATACCATCATCCTCACACATAAAGGGAATTCTCCACAGCTAACACAGACAAGCTTAGCAGCCTGACAGAGAGGACAAGGATGGCCTCAGAAAAGGTCAAGGTAACATACACCAAACATATCCTTTGGCTGTACAAGGATCACAACGAAAAGTCTATGACTATACGACTACATATAGCACACAACAAGAAAAATAAGAATATTTCCACTAGATGCATGTATTAAAGGCAATGTGAACTACATCTACATGCATTTGTGTTCATCAAACTGCCGCCAGCTTCAGCAACGAATGAATGAATGAGTCAGCCACTTCCTGAGGTTTGCTGCTCTGCAGTAGAAATAGGTTTATATCTTTATAAACCCTCTAGGGGGAATTTGATTCACACTAGAGGGCAAAAACACAAACACAACATATAAAACGATACGGGGCATTGATTACAACAGTTATATTTATTGATGCATATATAAATAAAAGATCCCCACTAAACACATTCAGCTCTGGTTCAACATATGACAAGAAAAACACACAGAAGGGCCTTTATGTTGGGAAATGATGGGATTCTAGGATTCCTCTAGGATTCAGTGGTATTTATGGCTGCAAATTCAATATATTTAAAGTTTTGTTTGTCTTTCACTAAGACCTGCTTTTAAAAAGCCTTTTTCCAGAGTGGCACGGCTCTACAGATGACTGTTTTGTCAGTCAAAGACTCGCTTTGTGCCAGATTGAAATATCTCATATTACCATGACATTTGGAACAGATATTCATGTTTCATCATGAATCATTCTAACTTTGGGGATCCCCTCACTTTTAACACAGCACCACAGCAGGTCAGATCCTTTCCCCTGTCGAGTGAAATATTTCAAGATTTTATCCTCACATTTTTGTGACTTAAATTTTGATGTTGTACCACTGTTAGTACAAAAGTTGTGGTTTTCAATGAAGTATATCCACAAAAAGGATCACCATGACATTTGGCACAGATAGTCAGAGCCATTGTCAGGTCAGAATTTAGATTTTCCAGAACATGCATTTCCACCAGCCTTGGCTGTACTCTGTAGTGTGTACTTAATGGCAATCCACAAATGTGAGCATGTTAACAGACCGAATTAGGACATTACATGGTAAACAAGATCATGTTTACAAAAAGAAAGAAAAAAACAACATCAACAGCAATGACATCTGTGCACCAATATGTCTAATGTTGCACTCTTGACACATAGGTAAGGGTTTCTTATTTTACCTGATTGGGATCATGAATGGTGACAGTAAAATCATTATTTAGCTGAGTGTAAATTCATTTGTAAATGCCTTTGTACATTTGTACTCTAAAGAATTAGTGAAGCTGCTAGTGTTATAGTCTAGTGTTTTAGCCTTAGCAAAGATGTCTGTAATAATTGGTACGAGTCCATTAGTCTGAAGCAAAGGAAATAATAGGTCTCACAGCTCATGAGGGCAGAAAGAATAATTTATCTTTACTAAATTTCTCCCTTTCTGCAGATTTGTAATTGCACAGGTGGGAAATGGAATCTGTAATTGGATGCACTCAGTCACATCTTCATGTAGCTGTGAGGCAAAGAAGTATAAAATAAAATAAGATTATTATCAACACTACAGACTCCTTTGCACATAAAACAGAGTGAGATCAAAATGTTATCCCATTGCTGTCTTGTTAAGAAGTGCAATATGTTCTACAATATTTGCTTGAATGAAAAGTAAAAGCAGAAATAAAAGGGTTCCGCAGACTGGGTCTGTTCTCAGCAGGAAACCACTAAGAGCCTGAACATCTTTTACAGCGGTTCTGGTTAATCCAAGAATCAGTCCAAACTGGGGATAATACCACGCACAAATCCTTAATATTCAAATACTACTGGATTTACTTGAAATATAAAGTTTCATGTGCAAGGTAAAGTCTTTCTTTTACTATTATTTTGTTTTTATACATATTTTTATTTCAAAACTGTAATTGAAGGAAAATTAAGCGTTATTTCATTACATTAAATATAATCCAAAGATCATCTGTTTGAGGTCTACCTTGTTAAAATGTGTTTCTGTCTCTCATATGGGGGATTTGCTGTGTGTTCATAGTATAAAGTGTACTTTCCAAAATAAAACTGCTCCTTTTGAAAGTGATTTGTTGCTGCTGGAGCCTATCTCAGATGACTACGGGCGAAAGGCGGGGTACACCCTGTACAAGATACCAGCTCATCGCTGAACCACACGAAAGACAAACAAACACACACGCACATACGTACACCTATGGACATTTTAGCATGACTATATGTTGCATGCTTTTGGAGGTTGGAGGAAGCAGGAAAACCCAGAGACAACCTACGCAGATATGGGGGGAACCAGAAAGGAATTTAACCCAGAACCTTCTTGCTGTGAGGCAACAGTACTACTACCCTCACCACTGTGCTGCTGTCACAAATATACAATCAATATCAATTTAGAGTCATCAGTTCACCAGTACTGCATGACTTCTGTGATCGGAAGAAGCTGGAGAACCTGGAGGGCGCCCTCCCAGACATGGGGAGAACATGTAAACTGCATACAGAACAGTTCCAGGTCCTCAGGTGGATTTGAACCAATGGAAATTTTTGCTGTGAAGGAACACCACAACCTGCTGTGTCACCCTGCAAACCACTTGTAGAAAATCTTTTGAAAAAGTAAGAGAATAGCATCAGATATAGCGTCTGTATATCTGATGTTTTTCATTCAGTATAAAAAAGTATAACCGGTACTAATGCTTCAATGTTGTTTCAGTACTAAACAAAAATATAAGAAATTTCAGCTTGACTTAATGACATTACAATATTTATATCAATGCCATTTTGCAAATTTCATATACTCTAAAGATTTCTTTTGACAATAGCGTGTGGATATGGATTTTCATTTCCTGGTGAACAATTATATTTTCTGGCCATGGATGCTGAAACAAGCTTCCAAGTTTGGATGCTACAGATAATATCATAAATACATTCTACAACAAAGGTGCCAGTAAAATATCTTTTAGCTGCTACTATTTTAAACCACCATTGCAATAAATACAATGTCAAGAAAATTACTGCAATTTGTAAGAAGTTCTCATAATCCATTAAATTCATTTCACTTATGTGTGAATGTTACAACTCCAGGGAAGTGAAAGTCCAGCTAAATATAAAAACTCATTGCTTCTTTTCATTGTTTGTCAGAGTTCAAGCTCCCTGATTTCACATCCACTATGACTCTGATTGCACAATCAGATACATATGAGGCACACATCAGACACTGGGCAGCTTTCTATCTACGTTCTCTTGGACGGCAACTATCAAGTGGTTGAGGCGGAATGCAAGGAACGCAAAGAAGCTCATCAAGAAATCTGTTGAAAATCAGACGCAGCATTTACTCCGGTAGATTGTGCTGTGATCAAAAGTTGAACAAGGTCATATTTTTAGAGCAGGATTCATGCTATTCAGATAAATATCATCACCAGTATGACTGTCATCACTGATTCATATGAAAAACAAAGGCAGGAAGTATTGCGGATACTTTTATTTAAAACAATTAAATAAAAACAAGATTACTATCAGTGGAATGCAGCTAAGTATATTTTCTTAAGTGCTCTCGTTTAATTTTGGAATGACAAATTTACCTGAGATTTGATGTTTTTTTTTTTTTTGTGGTGGGTCAGAGTCAGAGTACACCCTGCACCAGTTGCCAGTTTGTCGATGGGCATACAGTATTAAATTCGCACTGCAACTCCGAGCCCCCGGTATACCAAGAGTGTACTGTATGTTTGTGGAGTGTGGGAGGAAGCCTCAGCAGCAGGAGCAGACGCCACATCTGGATTCAGTCCCATCAACCCTCTGGCTGAGGTGACAGGAGTAACCACTGCACAACTGTGACACCCTATCGATCATCATAATTATCAATGATAAAATGCAAATCTGATATTTAAAGACACAGGATTTTGAGGATTTTTTTGGTGTATCTGTTTTAAATATTACAGATTACGGAGTTTTGCTAGAATGACATTCTAATTGAAGGATTTATTTGTAAAGTAGTATTTGCAAAGTATGTTAGTAGTAATTGTATTTATGCAAATATATGTTTTACTGTGCATGCGCAAAAAGGCTGCAGCTTTCCTCTGATCGATCGATCATCGATCTATCTATCTATCTATCTATCTATCTATCTATCTATCTATCTATCTATCTATCTATCTATCTATCTATCCATCTATCCATCCATCCATCCATCCATCCATCCATCCATCCATCCATCCATCCATCCATCCATCCATCTATCTAGTAATTGTATTTATGTGAAGGATTGTGTTCTTCCTCCATGGCTGATTATTACACAGGAATTCTGTCATCTCCGTAAATTTGGTGAGCGACCAATTATACGTGTAATACAGGTATACTGTACGTATTATTTTGAAAAAGTCGTTGCCCTTCTAATGCACTTGCAGTCTCCTTCTCCCACTCGTCTACCTGCTGTCTTTTTCTGTCTTCATCAAACCCATTGGAGTCAGGCTAAACATCAATTTAAATGTGGGCATTGAATTAAATTACTCTTAATAGAAATGCCACTAAACCTGACTATGGTCTGAACCACAGCCAGCCTTGGTCAGGAGGAATCCCACTAAGACAGGTGGGATGAAGTGCATTGACTCTGTCAGATTGGCTGCCTGACCATTTTTTATAATATCTTCTTGTGTGGGTGTGAAAGGAGTCTCATTTCACTTTAATTATGGTCAAGATTAAAGATATGGGACATGATAGTGTCGCACTTTATGACAGTAAGAACACAAATCGGAAAATCCTTCAGGTATCCTTGGAGCATAAAATATTTTGGTCTATTTCTGTGGTCTTACTTTCAGCCACTGGCTGTCCACTCACACTGTGTTAGAGAAGGGCTTTCTAGGCAATATTTTATTCATGAGGAATTTTTCACAAAGGAAGGCATATGTTGCCGGCTTGAATTTTCATAAACAGTGAGGTTGTGGCTGGCTCCAGTTACCAAGTGAAACAAATCACCTAATTAAAAAGAAATGAGCAGACACAATCGATGCAGATCACTGGCAATGTGGTGATATCTCTTCCAGAGAGAAAATCAGCAGCCTGTAAACACCGATGCAACAAGATTGCAAATAAGCAGGTGGCAGTGTCAACTAGTTCAATTATGAATTACTTTAAGCCAACATCTCACTGCAAATACTGTGAAGGAAAAGGAATAAAGCTCCATCAGAGGTGTCAGATACCTGTCAAACTAAAAAAATGATAGTGACTTGTTGTGTACAAGCTCCAATGGACAATATTCATCACCGCAGCACACGTCCTAAAAGAAGAAGAATGTATTGGTGCAGACAGCCGAATAAATAGCATCAAAAATAGTTAAAAACAGTCTTTTTCAGAACTTTCTTGAACAAACAGAAAACCAAACTGGAAGAGTTCTAACATAACACAAAGACATGTAAACATTGTCAAAGTGATCATCTTGAAATGTTTCTTATAGAGGACGCTCTATATATCCCAGAGGACTGTGGGTGTGGGTACTGATTATGCTCAGTGCAATATTTTCAGAAGCTGTAAACAGGCTGACAGCTGTTTATCAGTCACTGCATGCTTTAACTAATTCATATACTGTAATCAAAATATAATCTCTCTCTTAATCTCATCAAATTCCACCTGGGTTGCTCTTTTAAATGAATGTTCACCATGATAATGAAGTATAGTCATATTCTGTTATTTGCAGAAAAGGCCTACATCTAAAACTACATTATAAATAGAATTTGTATAGTATACTTACATAGTAGTACGCTTAATTAATTAATATAGCATATGGATCAACATCATTAGCAATGAATGCCCTGAGCAAGTCTTGTGCTCATGAGCAGAATGTGGAGAGGTCAGCAAGGATTTGTCCTCTAGTGGGAACAAATGGATTAGAGACTGGCTACTAAACACAGTCCATTTAATCTGGTGTATGATTTATTCAGAATTGATTTACTCAGTGCAACACTAAGGACAAAATCCAAATTATGCATAACGCTTTAACTCCTAATTTCATCTTTCCTTCCTTTCTTTGGTTAATATGAGGTGGTGCCTTTTTTTTGGTTCAAATGGA
This sequence comes from Antennarius maculatus, assembly GCA_013358685.1. Lineage (NCBI taxonomy): Eukaryota > Metazoa > Chordata > Actinopteri > Lophiiformes > Antennariidae > Antennarius > Antennarius maculatus. Next base: position 6,762,033 of record CM023618.1, on the reverse strand, counting down.
TTTTTTTTTTATTTTCTGAAAGTGGGGTCATTCAGTGAGAAGGGGTTGTACGGGAAAATCATTGCTATCAGGTGCACAGCTTCTTGGGCTTAAGGATTTCTCACTCTTTGGTTGGGTTCGCTTTTGCCACTCCAATATCTTGTCTTTTCTGGTCAGTGGAGCGAGTATATGATATTGGTCTGAATGCATGCCACAGGAATCAAGATGATTATCTTGGAGTTGGTCCTGGCTCTGTGCCGACACTCTCGGGTGTTTCTTACATTTTTTTTTTCCTCTAAGCCCTCAAAGCCAAAGCTCCTTATCCCTCTTCAGCAAGCTGACATAACCCATGTGAAGTTGAAAAGATGACTAACTGTGATGTCTGAGTAGTAACTATTGACTGTTTTATGTGAACAATATGATTCATATCAGCTAGTACTCCAAACATTACAATGATCTGTCTGTCTGTGATGAACATGAAGACTTCCTCACAGTTTAACAGCAGGAATGAAATCATTACATTTTTTGTGGTTGGAACTTTAACTGATAAAAAATCTTTTATGCCATAATGAGCATGAAATGTCAGAGCCTAAAGATATATAACTGCCATTTAATCTGCGAATGATCCAACTGACAGGAGTGCTGATGAAGAAGGAATGAACGTTTCACCGGGACTGATGGCAAAGTTTTCAAATTTAAGAAGGGCCATGTCTAAATGTAATCTGTGTTACTGAAGGTAAAGTGAAATGCTCTTGGTTGGTCCATGCAATCTTAATAATATCCGATTATGCATTGTAATATATTATAGGTGAGCAAGAGACTTCTCCTTGTTTATGCGTGGGTTTTTCATGCAGTGCGAAGAAATGGAGTGAAGGCGAGATGGTGACTTAAAAATGCCTGTAGGAGGAAATATGACTGCGAATGTTTATGTGCGTTATCTCAGTGAAGTACTCCAGGGCGTCCCTCTGGCAATCCGCACGACCCTGAATAGCATAAGTGGTTTTCATATAGATAGATAGGGATTAGCTTTACAGGGCATGCAAACAAACAAAAAGACAGACTGACAGTTAAGATGAATGTAATGTACTCTCTCTCCTGTTATAGGCTGTTATAGCTTTTGATGCTTTTATATTTTCTTGATTCATTGATCTAGGTAAAATTTGATGGATGTCTCTTTCTGAGCCTCGTGTAACAAAGCATTGATAAGAGAAGTATTTTAGGGGACAGTCTTGTAGTATTTAGACAGTATTGTTCTATTCTCAAAATATAACCTTGAAAGCAACCAACTCAAAAGGGATCTATCAAAATTTGATTGGTTATCAGCTCAAAACACACGCACACGCACACGCACACGCACACACACACACACACACACACACAGAAATATACCTGCTTCAAGCTGTTCTATATTTCTCAGTGTATCCTACAGCGTTAGAAAACATTGTTCAAATAATATCAGATGTCCATCCACGCTGTCACTGTCTTCTGGGTCTCTTGGAAACCAGTCAATCATGCATCTACTGCGTTCAGCTCAGTGAAGTGTTGGTATTATATTCCTGCTGGTGGGTGGTGCTTTGCTCAATTCTCTTGTGAGAATAATGAAACCTGGGCTGTCTCAGGTAATGTTCAGAATCCGCTGCCTCTGCCTCCCTGCTTTGGAGGAAAGTTAGTCCAAAAAACATGCATGGATCTGTCAGTCATTTCCTTGCTTTGTCCACACTACAAACGCTCCATGCTTGCTGAACACATCAAGACATTCTGGACACCGTAAACTCTTTTGTGAAACATATTTGCTGAGACTTTAACTGAACTCATGCATCTGCAACACAAAAAGTCCTTCTACTTTAGCTTTCTTTCGTGGCCGACATGAAATCTGAAGTTACAAAAGCAAGCTGTTAATCAAAAGGAATAGAAAAAGTCTGAAAAAAATGGATTAGTTCACTGCTGTAAAACTCTGATACAACAAATCCCTGACCTCAACATTTACCAACAAAACATTAATTCTTAATACAGGATATATACAGCGTGTACATACCACTGTAGGAAACTAATGTATTGTGAAATGTTGCTTATGCTGCTAATCCCACTGAGAACTTTCTCAAGATGGTTGGACACTCCATGCCCAACATGAAAAGGCGAGTGCCAAAGACAGTGAACGGCTGACCAGGAAGTCCAAGAATCAAGGAAGCCAGTTTTCTCAGGAAAACTGATTTAAAAGTGCAGCGAATACCAGACGCACTGTATACTAAACAGTTGCTCTGAATGTGTAGGCATTTTGTTTGCTTATCCTCATGTAAGGTTACATCTGTTACATGTGCACTTGGATTAGACTCAGACCTATTTTTATCTGATGACCTGGAAAGATCATGATAGATATTTCAGATTGAAAAAATCAAGTATGAAAGTGACAATCTCAAAAGATATGGACCAACATTTAAAGAAGACATAATAAACCACAGCAACAAAAGGATAAAAAAAAATACTATGTCAGACTTTATTTGTGAAGGTAACAATGTCTGAGCAATGGGACTTCACTCGTTTATCTGTCACAGGTTAACAACAATAGAGTTGCTCTTTCAGTTTCTCATAGGAACCCATAATTTTACTGTCAATGCTGTTAAGTCTAAATCGAACTGAGAAGCGAATCATCTGAGTCAGGTATTCTGTGTCACAATAAATAGGCATATAAGCAGGCATTCATCTGTGCACTTTTGCTCTCTGAGCTTAACAAGTTCCCATTGAACTTCTTTTCACACAACCTGACACTCCCCACAGCGCAAGTTTGCCCTATTACAAGTATCTATTTAGCCCAGCAGGGGAGCATCCATGAATCCCAAGAATAAATTTTTTTTTATGGAAAAAAATGTTGGCAAAAGAATTTGAAAAAGTGCCTTTTTATCCAAGGGTCTAAAGTATATCAATGTAGCTGCCATATTATTATAACACATAACAACACAAAACCTGCTGCTCTAATAATAGAAAGTAAAGCTCAACAACATAGCACACCTAATTTTTCTTTATTTGTTATGTCCATTGTTATGTTTTTGGTAAAACCAAAGAAAAACACTTCACAATGGACACAAGTACATTTAACTCACAATAACAAAAGAAAATTTCAACAGCATAGAAACAAACTGAGTCAGAACCATTTATCGTAGCAGCTCAATAGCTAATTGTGTTATTTATACTGTACTGTGTTTTCAGCTCAATGTAAAATCAGATTTATGGTTCAGGATTATTTGAATTCCAACATGAAGCCTTCAATAGATTATTATTATTATTATTTTTCACTATTGGTTTTAAGTTTCTTTTGGAATCACTTTATTATAGTCTTTCATTGCCTCAATTAAACATCTATCTGAAGGAATTCCAAGTTTTACTGTGTTAACATTAAGTAGGTTGTTCTTTCAAAGGCATTACAGACAAAATCTGCAAAGATACATTAAGTAAAATTTGTTATATTCAATCAATACATTACTCTCTGTCACATAAAAGGGTCATCTGAGGCTTTAATGCTGATCAACCTAGTCAGCACTCACTCAATTATATGCTCGAAACTGATTTCACCTCAGTGCTTACCAGCAGTTGATGGTGTCCTCAATTTAAACACTTTAATTTTCCTTCTAACAAAATTACATAGCAATGCAACACAAGTTGAAGAATCCAATTGTAGCTGTTGTGTAAAAACCTATATTTAATCTACAAATGTCTCACTGTCATGGGTGCTAATGAGATGAACATGCTGTTCTTTTTCTCCATATTCATCACATCATTATTCCCATTTAACCATGCTGTGATGTCATGTACCCAGGTATAGAAATATTACCTCAGGCAAAGTTGAAAAATCTGGCCCTCTGAAAACTTATGTCCAAATAAGTTCAGCATGTCTTTCATATCAGCACGTCAAAATATAAGATAATCAAGGGAAAACAGAGTCTCATCAATGCAGTAAAACCAGAGATAAAGAAGTCTCACTGGAAAAATGGAAAAAGCAGCAGGTGAACGAGATGATGCTTGAAAAGACTTACCAATGTACAGATTCCACTCTGGATCCAGATCAGCTTGATTGGCCAAACAGCCCTTCATGACATTCAGGCAATAGTTCTTACAAGGTTTAACTGATGGCATGCCATGACAGAAGGGGCAGTAGAGCATCTTAGTCATGGCTCGTATACATGCTGGGGTGCTGCTTACCTGCAGAAACACAGTGACAGCAATCGTTATAATACAAACAACTTCAAAATCCATCACCACAGCTCCATAATTACTTTAACATGTAATAGTTGCCATTCTGTTTTGTCATCCATAGCTAATGTTGCCTGGCTGTGCCACCATAAACCTGTTTTTTTCATATATACTGTATATATATATTTTTTTTTTTCATATATGTATGTACACAAACACACACACACACAGTGCACCCTCGCTCTTTCTGTGTTCCAGGAATCACACGCGATTAATGAATTACGCGATAGAGCAACAATTTATTTATCTTATTGTTTATGGTAATTTAAACGTTTATGACCCTCCCCATACTGATATTAAACCACCTTCTGTCTGTATTACCTTTTCCCACACTCTTATCGACTGTTTAAACCACTTTTGTTTCTCACGTAAGTCCGAGACTCACGGACTTAAGTGAGACACGTGGTAGGCAGTCACGCATGCCGTCAGCCAATAGAATGCGTGTACGGTATCACGTGACTGCCTACCAAAAATTAGTTTTTCTACTTTGTGGGAGAATCAGTATTTGTAAATACGGACACAAACTCTTTACTATCTCTCAAATACCTTCATGAGCTTCCATTGAAATGTCAAAAAATACATGGTCAACTATACTATTGTGTTAACATGTCACCGACTGTCATGGATAGTCTTGCCCCCAGACTCTCAGCATCTCTTGGGGTGAATGAAACGGTGGGGTGGCCTCGACTGTCCTGGATGCTGGGTTTACGCTTGACAATTAGAGCATCAGTTTAACGGCTTTATCCCTTTTACTGACAGCTATTTTGACACATAAACTATTGCTTGAGCACTGGGAGTTCTATTCTGGATTTTGAAAGTGAAGTCGAAAGACAAACTGCAACCAATTTCTTTGTATTTGCTTGGTTAAACTGCTTGACCATTTCCATCATTCCTTTATTTCACTAAAAATTAACAACAAAAAACATGTTCTTTTCTCCAGTTTAACATAATCTCAACATTTCCTTTTTGGAGTTTAATTTTTTTTTTTTTTTTGCCTGTTCAATCATTCAAATTGTTAGGTTGGAGAGAACAAGCCAGCTTGAAAGGTGCACATAATGGCAGACATGCTAATATAGTCAACTTGATTTTGGCAAAGAAAATTGATAGTCTTGCTTAAGAGGAGAAACTTAGAATTGAACAGAAGAACAGATCAACACCTAATCGGTGCTTGTTTATTCAGCTCTCCTGGTATGACATAGTTATCAATCAGACGGGATAGTCTGATAGCTAACAAAGAAAGCGTAGTGTTGGCTATGCTTCTTAACAAAGTCTCAGAGATGACTTGTCAGGTCAAATTTGGGTTTTGGGAATCTACCTAACCGACCACGCATATACAGTAAAAGGCCTGAAAAAAACATTAAACATGAGAGTGCATGGTCAATGTTAAGTTGCCTGGGCAGGGTCAGGGTTGAATATGAATTCAATGAAGGTGCTCGTGACAAAATACAATGAAACGGTCCCACGAAACAGAGACTTCCTAAACTGCTTTCTTGATGTGATTTCCTTGTTTGGCTGGCAGGAGCTATCATTTAGGGGCATGATGAAAGGATTGAATCATCCAGCAAGGGGAATTACAGGGAGTTCACACAAACATTATCTAAATATGACTGTGGTGGCCACACAGTTCCATTCTTCAGCTGTTTTCTCGTAAATCTCTGCTCTTGCAGCCACTGTTTCTGATGAACTCAGAGACAAAATTCAGGCTGCTCCCTTTTTTGGATTGCAGGTGGATGAAACAACTGGTATTGCTTGCAGTGCCCAACTCACTGTCATTATTTTCATTGTTTGCTATTTTGATAGTGCTGCTAGAATTCAGGAGCACTTTACTGATTTCTGATGTTTCTGACGGCTAAGATGCTCTGTCTGTTTTTGAATGATTAAATTAAAACATGCAAGGCTACAATTTTTGCGATGAACTGTGGCACAGATATATAACGGGTCTGCTGTCATGGTTTCAGCCCTCAATGGTCTGCACGCCAAATTGAAGGAAACTGACCCCAGTGTAACGTTTGTGGATTGCTATGCACACAGACTTACTCTGGTGCTTTCACAAGGGGCTACATTATTGTCTGAGTGCACAATATTTTTTGCGTCACTCTCTGGGTTTGCCAGATTTTTCTCCAAATCCACAAAGAGGACAGCTTTTCTTGACCCTGCAGACTGTTTAAAGTTGCCCAGTAATATTCCTACTCGATGGAATTTCACATCATGGATAACTTCCACCTTTTTTTCTCCATGTAACCTCACTCTTCCACTTGGGTCCCTCTCATTCACACACATGTACTCTCTCTTACTGCGGCTAACCTGCATTCCTCTCCTTTCCAGGACAAACCTCCACCTCTCTAGCTTCTCCTCCACCTGTTCCCTGCTCTCACTACAGATCACAACGTCATCTGCAAACATCATAGTCCATGGAGATTCCTGTCTAACCTCGTCTGTCAGTCTGTCCATCACCACAGCGAACAAGAAGGGGCTCAGAGCTGATTCCTGATGCAGTCCCACCAAAAGAACTCCTCTGTTACACCTACAGCACACCTCACCACTGTCTTACAGTCCTCATACATGTCCTGTACCGCTCTAACATACTCCAGACTTCCTCATACAATACCACAGTTCCACTCTTCATCCTCTTCAATGCCCTCCTCACTTCATCCTGACTAAACTTTGCTACTTCCTGGTCCACAACAACCACCTCTTTTAGTCTCTGTTGTCTCTCATTTTCCTCGTTCATCAACTTTTCAAAGTACTCTTTCCATCTTCCCATGGACATCATGGATAATGAACACCGTGATAAATATAATGACGGGTGCAGACTTTTGATCACATTATGGCAGATAAAACAATGGTTGATGACACATTAGATTGCACCAAAGGATATGCAATGAATTTTGAGGACTTAGAGTTTGTGGTAATGTTGTACACACATGAACAGATCATCTCTGAGACTGATGCGGTCTTTAACATGGAGTTGGACAGTACAATGCCCCAGCTGTTCAAACTATTATCATTACTGTGAACAATTGGAGTTACATCTGTCAGTGTAGAAAGGAGTTTCACTGTTTAAAAAGACTTCAATTTTACACCTGCAACACAAAAGACCAAGGCCGTTTATGCAGCCAAGCTCTGCTGACACTGTTCAAGTCATTAGAAACAATGCATTAGTTGGTACGACAGGATTACAGACCATTTTCTTGAAAAGGAGGGCACAATTTAGCTATGAATAAATCAAAAAATTTTACACTGTAGATCAACAATGAGCTTCCCCTTGCTAAAAGACCAGGAGCCCCCACTAGTCTCTACATGCATGGCTACCACCATGACACATGGAGGAGGAGGTGTTGGGGATTAGTTCAAAAATGAAAGCACACTGGACCAGCATCCATAACTCAGCATCCTGCAGCAACGTGCCATCCCATGTGGTTTGCATTTAGTTGGACCATCGTGCAGTTTTCAAGAGGACAAATGACCCGAAACACACCTCCAGGCTGTGTCAGGGCTATTTGACTAAGATGGAGACTGATGGAGTGCTGTACTACATGACCTGGCTTCCATAGTCACCTGACCTGAACCTAATCAAATTGGTTTGGGATGAGATGGACCGCAGAGTGAAGGCAAAATGACCAACAAGTGCTCAGCAACACTGGGAACTCCTTCAAGACTGTTGGAAAACCATTTCAGATGACAGACAGATGAAAGTCATGGAGAGAATGCTGAGAGTGTGCAAAGCAGTCACCGAAGCAAAGTGTGAACATGTTTTCAGTTATTTCACAACTAATACATTATTCCATGTGTTCACTGATAGTTTTGTGAGAATCAACAATGTAGAAAACCACTAATGTAGAAAACGCACGCATGCACGCACGCAGAGATACATATAGTATTTCCATCCAATCTCCAATCTCAACCTCTCACTTTGACTGCATTTGAGCAAATACTGTACACTCAAGTTTAACTAAGAAAAGTAACACTTCTACGTTCCTGTGATGCATGAATCACACTCAGTAAATTGGGTCACAAAAATTATTGTTGTGGTTCATGTCTGTTATAATTGGGTGAAGTAACACTCTTTTAAAGGGAAGCTATTAATGCCATTACCTACAGCAAACCCCTAACAGCAGGCATGATTAGTACATCACCCCATTAGCAGAGACGCCATGTATGCAAGCACAAGGCACAGCAGTTTAACACTGTTTGGTTAAGGGTCTGGATACACTGACAGGATCAAGATGAGATGTTAGTTCATGTTTTGTGTTCTTTAAAATGTCAAAAACATAGTTCAAGTTCTACAGTGAAATTGTTTGGTGTAAATGAGACATACTGGTTTAAGAAAGCAATGCACCAACAGTGACGACCCCACTCCAGTTCAAGACCAGCACACCCATGGGTGAGTGAAAATGACAGCTCTGTCGGTCTGAAACTAACAGTGATGCTTTCATTGTGCTGTGCATCATATTACACTGGGAGTGCAGAGCCCCTTATCTTTAACACTCAAATCTGTACACTGTGGAGTTTGGGCAAAATATTGTAAGAGAAAGCATATGGGCTGCAGCTAATAGACTTTTTTCGTGTTCCATGAAGCAACCAACCAATTTATTTAAGAATTTAACAAGCATCTCTCTGGTTGAAAACTCACACTTCCAGGCCACACAAATACACCACAAAAGAACTCAATAATAGCTCATTCCTATGAAAAAATTACCTGATGTCTACCTCCCATTATGCTGAAAAAAGATTGAATGTTTTGCTAAATGAATGTTCTGGGCTTACACTACATGTACATACATGAAAAGATAGATTCAAAAGACAATGGCCTTACTTACTTACAATCGGCCTCTACTGTGTGTTTGATTTTTAATTTTGATTTTGAGTTTTAAAATATACTACATAACTTTGAGTTCTATGATGTCACTGGGTGTTTCTCAATGAAATGACAGTGTAACAGTTAGTGACTGAATCATCACAGCAGGGACAGAAATATATGTCTGTTGGTGAAATCAAATCAACTCAAACAGAGATGCAGGGCTGCCACTGATGTAAATGTTTTGTTGCTAAGCAACCATGCAGTAAGTTAAGCTCTTAGTTAATCAGAGGTAATAAACATTATCAAATAGGCTGTGGCTTTTGAAAATGATTATAAATAAAGCATTTCTTTGCATTGTCAACATTCTTCTTCTTTCAGATAAGCCTCCTATAATTAAGCAACAAACAAAATTTATGATTACTATGTCACAGGGAACTGTATCTTATTTTAAAACAAAATCATCTGTGTTGATTTATATTTTTGTTTATATAAATTTGCTGCAATGGAAAATAATTAAGCGAAAAATAGGGAAAAATATTTTTAAAGTCAACTCTCGTGGAATGAGATAGAAATCTGGTAGCACCATTTGTGGACAGTTTTTGCAAAAACAGAATAAAGTGAGTTACATGGTTTGGTCTGGAAGACACAGAGGGATGGGTGACCTCTGTGTGTGTGCAAATTACAGGAGTACGTGATCTTGGTGATGTGTATTAATGTTTGATGTGTCTGAACCTGTACTACTTAAGTTAAGAGTCATAAAGAGAGGAGTGGAGGTATTTTTATAGGCCTGCAGAGGAAAGGAATACTCAAATACAACAACTCACAGGCTTGACTGTTATAAATCACATCTTAACTTGACAGGGAGTATTCTAATAATTCAACAGCAATCACACTTGACACAAAGTAGGTTGGGATCTGTTCCCAGCAGAGGCCAATGGTTTTTTATCACTCAAATGCTACTACTACTGAATAATAATGATATAATAATGCTCTTAATAATATGGTAATATAACAACAATATGATAACAACAGCAACAACAACTAAACAACAAAAACAATAATTACTATTATTTTTGTTATTATAATAAATAATAACTAACAATACACAGTTCATAAAAATATTAAGAGGGTGATTAATCATCACACCATAATACCAGTCAGTGAAACTTCAGGGATATAAATCTATTCATTTAGAATGCATTTGAAATTTGAAACATGAACTAATGATAGTGTGGTACTTTAAAAATTACTATTATTTTTGATGCAGTGTGGGATTAAATTGAAAAATGGCATTGCCACATTGTTCGCGCATTTTCATCTGTCAAATTCTTTTGTCATCTTACTGCTGTATATGCATTCAGATAATAAGGGTATTATTTTTAGATATCACCAGAATATCAATTATCAGACAAATAATTATGAGACTTAAAACATTTTGAATAAACAGAAGATGATGTAGTATTTAGGCTATGATCTGAGATGAGCATACGCTTTGTGAGTTGCAGACGGCAAACAGAAGTTTCTGCTTCCTCAAAGCTCCACTGGGTTTTGTGATCTGTCTCTTAAGCTGTGAAAAGCAATAAAGCACCACATAATCTACTTTAATTCAATATATATCCTAGCAGCAATAAGCATGGATGTCACATCGTGGAGGCGCTGTGCAACAGTCACCTCTAGCTGGGTGTCTTATTCCATTATGCTTACACCCAATACCCTGTGATGGGTTTATACCCTGGGGATCAAAGGGCTGCAGTCCCAGACACATGACCTGATTCTCAGGTCTCACTGAAATGTCAAGAGGTGCAGCTGGGACATGCTGGTCCATGTAACTCACTAAACGCATACTAACAACACTTCATCTGTGGCTGTCTCCAAATGAGCCTCACCATTACTACTTGTCAGAGGGGAGGCCTGACACAGTGAGAGAAACATAGCTGAAGTTCACTGAGTGCAGCTAGAATTTAGAGAACAGCAGTCTTCTCCTGACCGCCTGCCTCTCTGTATCTGATGATTGACTGATAACTATCCTTTTATTACCTTCTGTTTGTATGATACATAGTAAGTTTATAAATATTCATAAAAGTATTGATAATCCAATCTATTTGATATCAATACAGTAGGAAGTAGGGTGGCTGGGGATTTGCACGCAGTGTTTATCGGTGCCTCTCTCATCCCATAAGAAGGCGTCCTGTTTTTGTGGAGTGTGACTAAACCCAAGCCTTACCAGTCTTGCCTTCCCTTTAATCTTACTTTGTACATGATCAAAACTCCTCTCACTCCCAGGACAGCAAAATACACTGCAGAAGCTGAATTAAGATTGCATGGCATTACACAGAATACTCAGGGTAAACCACAATGAACGTTGTCTGTGCTGGTTGAACAAATACTAAGCAATAGAGAAATAAACAGTCACAGCTGAAATTTCTCTTCTCTTTTTTCTTTTTTCTTGGTCATTTCTCCTGAGAAATCCATATACAATTCAATACTGTTTACAAGACAGAACTTGAACAGGCTGCCTTTAGCCCAAACTTCATGAGTACATGTACCAAGAGAGAACACATTAGTCAGAGAAGTATCTGGGAAAAAAACCTGGATAGAAAAGAAAAGGGAAATGTATTCTTGCTGCAGCAATACCAGACATTTATAAAAAATGGCATGGATGGACAGTAATTCACAGTAATTTCAGCTGAGGTCAAATGACCACAGAATCAGTTAATGTAATTGACTAAAATATGTGTTACGTTTGCAAAAACAAAGCAGTTGATAAAGCATTTTATAATTTAGTTAAATTCATGAGGTGAAAACATGGTGAACACCTTTACCTTTGACACTCTCAGGGCCACTTCCCGGCCAACAGAGAGCCCTTGGACAAATGTGCGTGCAGCAATGAATGCTCGGGTAACCTGAGCCTTGAGCTTCCTGGGCACGTCTCCAAAGGGCTTCAGCTGGTCGGTGTACTTACTGATACACTCCAGATAGTCCTCAGTGATGACATATTGGGAGTTGAGCAGTGTGAACATACGCTCCAGTAGCCGTGACCAAAAGTCATTAAGCATTTCCTCCAGGTTAACATTTCCTCCTGTGTAATAGCGCTTCAGCTCAGCAAACAGGTTCTCAAACACCTCTGAGTTCTGCATGTAAGGCTTGCCGTAAGTCCTCACAAACATCTCATTCAGGGACCGTTCTGTGTTCTCCAGTAGCTCCAGGAAGAATTCTGCAAAAAGAAAAAAGCATTATGGTCTGACATGTCTTCACGTCTGACTGTTGCTGTAGATTATGCTGTAAATGACATACATAGATAGGTGTTGATGAAAAGCATTGGGAATCTTATCACAATCTTAGATTTAAATAAATCCAGCAGAACTTCATTATATGTGTCTTATTGTGAGATAGAACACATCTACGAAAGGAACGTCTAGTCAACTGCATAGCAGACAACACATTTACTGACAACCAAAAAATACCAATAGAGCAAATCAATTAGGACCTCTGATGTCAACTTAATTTTAAAGGGACTTCACAGCTTTGTTAATTTTTATTTCCAGTAAACCACTTTTGACATTGCAATCTGAGCCATTCTCATATATTTCTGGAAAGCAATAAGTCATTTGTTTGCTCTGTATGAGGTCTGTATTGTCTATATTACAAATGTAAACCCGTAATCCATCACTGTAGACCCATAGAAATATACTGGACACACTGTATGCTGGCACATGAACGCCAATATTCATATTCACACTAAAGCTTTACTCTAAATGTAGAAAGCATAATAATGTCATATGAAATTTAATATATTATCATTCAAAATTATTATGATTCCACAGGAGGGTTTGTCTGTATGGTCAGCAATCTTTCTGCAAGTTTCCTTTTTGCCACCAATTGTTGTTTGCCTCCTTGGCCTCTGTACTTCACTAAGCATTAGGATGAGACGAGGATATTTATGACTATTTGCTGTCCATGATGATGGTCCTGTCTGTCAAAAACCAATATTAACATTTAGAAAGGTTTCAGAACCGCAATATGAAACAGTGCAAGTCTAATCGGAAGGGATTCTAGTCCATAAAGGGTCGTACAGGTACCAGAAAGACTTTAATATACTTCACTTATTGTCTTTGGGTGATATGTTGAATCACAAGCTGCTTCAAAGCAGCATTAATTGATTGTCTTTAGGTCATACTGGCATACATCATGTTCCCAAAGAGTTGAGTTGTATATTCACACATCCACAAGACAGACAAACATTTCTTCGGAGATGTTTTTCCCCCACCAACTTTTGGTTTTTGTTTAGTCTTGCTTCTGTCTCTGTTTTGCCAAATCCCAACAGAGACATCATGCTGAAGGCTGCACTGTGTTCAAAAGATATCTGCTAACATTCTGTGTCTATTGTTTGTACAGGGTAGGTAGTGTACAGCAGGTTTATTAGAGATTTGTGTCACCTGCAGCCAGCAGGAGAGGAAATGTTCATTTCTAGCCAGTAGGACGTAAAAGTCCTGCAGTGAACATGTTACTTAGTAGTCAAGTGGTCATAGTTGTATAATGACACTGTGGATTATATCATTACATCATTACTACTCATATATAAAGGTAAAAACATGGTTTTACTTGCTCATTAGGTTAAGATCGTTTGTACCTATTTTGCATAAAACTGAAAATAGTCTGTGACTCACAGGAAGGCAGTGGGTGTCAGCTTGCCTTCGGCTTAGTCTTTCAGTCAGAATTGCCCTCCCATTCTGCTATGTGTTACTATATTGCAGGACCACTGTGTGTGAATCCTGGGATTAGTGTTGCCAAAATGACTGTGATTGGTTTCAAGATACATCAACAAATACCCCACATATTAGAAAGATAATGTGCTCAGCCAAACCGTTCTCCATCTACAGCACAGAATGAAAGAAAGTGTGGAAACAGATCTGATTATGTGAACAAGAGGCAACTAAAGATTATTTTCAGCTGAATTAATCTTCTGATTATTTTTTTATTAATTTATATTTAATTTATACTAAAGTCTCAGTTATTCAAGATATTATTCACAATAACATCTTCAGAAATCTCATTTTGTAATCATTGCAGATTCCCAGATAAACTTGCAATCGACACACTTTAAGATGAAGACTAGAAAAAAAAGTATGATTTCTACAATGGAATGATTTCTACTATGTGGTGCTGTGTTATTTCATTTCAACTACTGTATATGTTACTCCCTTTTTTTTGGTGTTTCCATGGGTTCAAAGACATGACCCTTTTGTTTTTTACTATCACCTCCACTGAGCCTGCTGAACAGCCAAGTAGGTAAAGAAAAGATTACAGAGTACTGATGCCCACCAGCCCATATCCACCATGCTTACTAGTATAGCAGCTACAATTTCACATTGGACACGGTGGAATATGGTATAGTGAAAACCCACACAGTGGTTAAAAACCGTCTCTTTGCTTTAACATGCAGTGCATGCAGTGAACCAAGAGTTACCATCCTTTCAATATCATACTTCATTTCTTTGTGTGTACGTGGTGCCAAAAATGACATCAAAGCAGTTTCTTACTATATCGCTATGACGACCAGCTGCAATGAAGCTGTATTATCCACAAAAAAAAAAAAAAGACATCCAGAAAAGTATCGATACCAAAGGTGAGTGGAGTCCAGTAGAGTCACAAAGTTGAAAGACAGCAAGTTCTGTGTACTATTGATTCATCGATTAATGGACCTCTGAATAATTTGAGGTGCACATTATTCTAATTTATATTCACTGTCTGCCCCAAACATCAGACTTGATGTGAGAAGGCCTGCTGAATCAAAACAATTAAGTTTTATTCAGCAAAAAGAGAGGCATAAGCTGAATGATTTTAAAGCACTTTGTAGAGTTGAGGACAGCACAATTAATGACAATGATTTGTGGGTTTGTCACTACGAGCCACGCGATTTAGATTACACAGTCATCTGATCCATTACTAATCCAAAGAGCCTTGTACATCTCATAATCAGTAGTTCTGAGTCAGCATCTGTAAAACAACTGAATGCATCTAGGTCACATTACATACTCAGACCACACACTAGGAAAGGCATCCATCCCTCTGAGTCATGTACATTACGACCACTCATCAGAGCAGCTCTGACAAAACTGTAATGGATTTGAAGTGGTCATTACTGCTCAGCAATGCAGGTGAGGTGATATATTACAACAGCAGAGAAGCAAAATGGTGTGACTCGCCACAATGCCACAAATCACATCCGATTAGTTATATTAAGAGCTGCCCCTCCCTGCTGTACGGCAAGGGATAATAAAATATGAAAAATCACCTGCAAGCTGATGGAATGCACAGGACGCTACTTCATAATGATAATACCTGATTGAGATCAATTTATTTTTTGCTGCACAAATCAGTTTCTGTGTGTCAGCTTGAAGGACAGATGTTACATTTGGTTCAGGAAAAAAAAATCTCTCTCTTTCTGATGGACTTATGACTCTCTCCTCTCTCTCTCCACTCACATATACTTGTGATGGACTTTTGACGTGAGTTTTTATTTAAATATGTCAAGTCCATCACAATTTTGCCTCAGTGATTCATTTGTAGTAGCCAGTTGTGCTGAATGATATGCACATTGATTAATGGCAGGATCAAGCCTCATTTAATTAAAAATGTGAATTTCGGGGGAAAAAAAAAACTCATGCAGTCAAGCTCTCAGCCAGTGTGTGAGCTGAAATATCAAGTGAATGTAAACGATATAATTAAGGCTAAATGTACAGTTAATGTGGGTAGTACATTTGGTACAACTCCAGCTCTGCTTTGTAAAGATTGCAAATTAAAAAAGTTCATCATCATGGATTGCCTCTGTCAAATGTGGTCCCTAAAATATTTGCTTAAAAGATACAACTTATTCTGTATAATTCAAGATTGCATATTATACACTAGTTTAGAGATTTACCACAGACAAAGAGGCTACATGAATTCAGAGGAATTCATTTGTCGGAACAAATGACTTGTGGCAGAGCTCTAACTGAGTACAGTGGTGCTGAAATGCTGGACAGGGATTTATTCAAATGCCATCAACTCACAGAGAGTTCATTACATTTCACTGATAGCGCTCAGTTTGGCTATAACTCCTCACTTTGCACATGCAGCTATGCAGAGGTTACACAGAGTAATTCTTTGTTTTTAATTCTCCATTTCTGAACGAAAGTTTTTTTGACACAGAAAAATCTTAAAAATAAGAAAAAATTCTTATTTAAATACTGTAATTCTAATTTCAAATCAGAGCTGGATGATGAATAAAAGGAAGCGGTATAATTTTCAGTTTTAAGCAGACCACAGTTTTTGGAGACAATGGAGATTATGGAGTCTGTTTGAGTTGCACATAACCAACAGAGACATAGCTTTAGATGTGATGACATGTAGCTACTGTGGGGAACCTCATGGGAAGTGGCCTTCAGAATTAATTACAGTGAAGTCCTCTGAACTGTGAGCAGGCATAACGTAGGAGGATAAAACAAGAGGTTGTCCACCACAATTGATAAAGGGAATACAAAGGTATTGAGGAAACTGTGGAGTTAACATTCTTCTTCCACATTCAACATCTGAGCAAGTAAAAACCTCTATTGTTTATGTATCAATGAAGTCACCAAAACAATAAATAAATCAGGTCATAATCAACAACTAAGATGAGGAATGAATATTCATATCATCCTCTAGGACTATAAGTTAGCGTTGTCTTAATAGGGCAGATAATTTTCAATTTGAAACTGATTGAAACTGAAGATGAAGTGAGCAGAATAAGATTGAGGAATCAATATTTAAGTAATAATAATACTATTTTATAATTTAGTAATAAAAGCATCAACATTTTGAGAACATAGATCATAAGTACAGCTTCATTTGTCAAAGGTAAGGGTTTCAGTAAAATTCTTACAAATCATCAAAGAGATTTTAGTAACAATTTGAGGCACAAATTATTAGAAAATATTTAATTAAATTGTCATGCAATAAAAATGTGTTCATTTTAATTACCTCCAAATGCCCTCTGAGTCCCCTTTGGGTCCTTTTTCATTTGATGAAGGACATGATGAATACTGGCTATACTGGATGAATACTTAGTGATCAGGAGAACCTGATCACTAAGTGAAATCTACAGGAAAATCTACTCCATGGGATAAAATTCTGAGAAGACAAGGTTGAGGAAATAAGGCCATATGGAGCAAAAACAGCAATGAGACATTTTGTTGAGGTTCAGGAAAATTATGGTGGATATGGATTATGGATTTTTTGACAACAGTTTTGACAACTCTAAAAATCCATCTGATGGTTTATATTGTTTTGCAGGCAAAATATGGAAGCGTGACAAGGCAAGAAACTATTTCAAATAAGACCTAAAAAAAATTCCATCATTCTGCTGCTGTCTTTTAAGTAAGATTCTGTCTCTAGCTCATCCATGCTGCCGTTATGCATGCCTTCCACCTCCCCGCCAAATCTTCACTCAATCACCAACAAAAACATTTGATCAGTCTTTTCAGTCTCCTCATCTCAGCAGAGTTATTAACCACAATCACCACAAATGTATGGATTCCAAATTAAGGTCTCATTCTTGCAAAGGAGACTAAGCACCCAGAGAATTTATAAGAAACCAATTTTCATATTTCATCTGTTTATCGTTATTTTATTCACTTAGATCTCCTGACTGACATTTCTGTACATTTTTATAAAATATTTGAGGGACTCACTAAAATTACTTCATATTAAAGAAAATTTCTCTGTCTGTTGTAGTTCCTGTCCAATAACACGAGTGCAACATTTGATTTCAGGACCAATACCAAGAAAATGTACTTGGATGAAATCATATAAAGTCTATGAATTCAATATGAGAAGGTTTGTCAGACGCTGGTCATATAACACATGTGCAAGCAGTGCAAACAAACTGTAAAAATGTGCCTGATATTTCGTTATTAAGAGGCAAAGACTAAACTGCAACATGACAGGGTTGCACGTAGCAACGTAACATAATTTATAGCAGTTCACAGGGACCCCATTTCTATTAGTGATTCTTGAAACTGTATAATGTATGTGACTTGGTAAGCAAACTGAAATTTAAAAAAAACAAAACAAAACCAAACAACCTCAAATTGCATATGTCGATAATGCACAATTAATCGGTTGTGTTCAAAGTTTGGTATTTTAAAGCCTATTGTGAGTCAAGCTGTGGTTAAATTAAATAAAAATGACATTTCTCATCAAAACAATTTATTTTCTCTGCGAGTGTTATTGTGAACTGATATACTTCACTCTACCACACAACTAAATTTAAAGACCTTATGTTTAAAAAATATGAATGAACAGTTAATTTTCCCACACACAGATTGCCGATTAGAATTCATGCTGAGAAAAATTTGTAACACATTTTCATTTAAAAATCCTCTAGAACACAGCGATATGGAGCCAATCCCAAATTCTGTTCCAGTGTCCGCCTGGATTGTCCATTAGAACGTCCAAACAGAGCAAGGCCTTTTCAGCACCGTCCTGCTTCCTCCCATCTCGTCATACATATCCTCCCCTGGTGGCTGGTCAGCATAGTATGGCATATGGTGGGCAGCCATAAAAGCTGCGTGTTGACCCAAAGGTACCTGGACAACAGCTTCTGAGGGACGTTTCGCTTTACTTTCAAACTATTGTTTCATTATTTTTTAAAATGCCATTTTATACACACATTGAAAATTACTGCGAAAAAAACCTGCCCAATTTGTAAACAATTCAGCACCAATGAAATACTGGGTCAGTGCAAGTACATTTATAAATGTACTCTGCAACATTAATTTTGTAAAAGCATTTTTTGTTTATTTTCCACACATAATTCTCGCTATTCAAACTCTTTCTCACATGAAACAAGTTTACCTTAAAACTGTGAAAAACCACCACCAACAACAAACCAACAATCTAGAATGTTGAAAATGTATTCAAAAGTGACAACCAGTAGTACACCATGAAACCAACAGTTATCAGAGTTAAAGAGATTACAACCCATACCATAATTTAGTTTGGATAATAATGAAAACTGCTTTCGGCATTTTTTGACATTTGATTAATGGCTAGTGTTATAACTTGCATTCCATCCTTTAAGACTTGATTTGTAGTGTGCAAGATTTACAACTCCTGCCATTTTGTGGCCGTTGCAAAACTCTTGGATGCCTTTTCATTTGCTCTCGAACCAACGCTATCACTGTTTGAAGCAGTAACTGCAGAGATCAATAGCGGAGAGTGGATCACATTAATATTCTGCTAGGCTAACCAGCACCATGCTGTCCAATGCCACAGGATTGATTAGCAATTAAGTTAGTTTAATGAGGAAGTGGAAAAAAAAAATCATCTGTACCTGCTATCTCCGACCAGTTGTTTCCTGTACTCTTAGGACTATTACAGTGAAAACAATGAGAATATTCTGATGTGGTTTTATGAATATCGTATAGCAACCTTAACTGCTTGTTTTAAGATTGAACTTTCTTGCATTCACACAGCTGTACTCTACAACATTAATTGCTGATATTTCTGTATTTCTTCTTGGTTTTTCTAGCACAGATGAGACTGTGCCCTCTCACTGTGACACAGTGTAAGGTGTCAGGCATGCGTGGGCTAGCCAGCTCCTGTCAGCTGCAGTAACACTCAAGTAAGAAATATACACATACAGTATATGACTCAGTAGGTGGGTACTAAATAGATTATAAAGAATATCTTTGTGAACTTGCACCCCAGCATTGTTTGGATTTATGTACAGATCCAACATTAACTTTTTTCACTTGATGGGTCAGGGAAGTGGGACACAAATCTTCTTGCCCCAAGACAAAATAGTATGAACAAAGATTTAAGTTTGTTTTTGAACTTTAAAACTTCCTGAGCAACATATAGATGGAGTTTTGCCCACATCCTGGAATGCTGCCGAAAGAATATTTGTGTCTGCAGGATAATTGAGGTGTTTGCTTGTGTTTCACCTCATAAATGTGTTTAGTACTGAGCATACGCAACCCTTAACAAAGATGAGGAGGGAGCAAAGAGGTCCCCTTAGGTACTTGTAAAATTATGTTTAGCCAAATTCCCAGACAAGTCTATTTACTAGCCCAAGGTGGCTTTTTATTCACGCATGTGCAACAAAGCAAATTCATACATTTCTCCTTCTCTGGCTTCCTTCAGTCTAACAACCTCACTGTTGTTAAACTGTCACATGGAGGTGGTAATCAACTTTTCCCCAAGTAGCCATGACTGTGTTAACATTAAAAAGGCTAGTGTTTGCAACTCATGACCAGTTACAAATATGCATAGTTATGCTGCACCACAAGCAGCAGAGCTGCATGTTTTACAAATGAAGAACAAACTATTGTGTTAGACAAATTTGAGTTAAACACATAATCCTGGTGAAAAGCAATGCAGTTGCAGCTGCCAAATAAAGATGGAAAAAGACAGCTGGACTGTGACCATGTTTCTATTTGTGAATCCCATTAAAATAATGTGTTGATAATACTGTAATATGAATTCTTATTATCTGTGTTTTACACTTAATTTTTATTCTTTCCTCTGAAACCCATCATTAATAAGACTTTGCAGTGAATGAAATTAAATATAAAGACTAAACAATGCAGTGCTTCGTTATTTTAACACTAAAGGAAAGGAAAGCAGATTTAGCAGTTCAATAACACTTGGCTGTAGAACAATATGAGCATATAAAGACATAATGAAAGGATCGAAGTCAAAGGAATGCAGTCTTTTAACATAATAATCATGTTTTATATATATATATATATATGTATATGTGTGTGTGTATATATATATATATATATATATATATATATATATACACACACATATACATATATATATATATAAAACATGATTATATATATATATATATATATATATATATATATATATATATATATATATATATATATATATATATATATAGGCATTAAAAATGATATATTTTTAAAGTCTGTACAACCAAAAACATTCAACTGATTATACAAAAGAAAAAGGTTAAATTCAAATAAGATAATCGACATCTCAGATTTCCTGAGTGGGTGGTCAGCCGAGACCCTCAGCAGACAGAAAGTCTGCAGGCAACTGAGAGATGCAGAATCTAAACCTGCATATGGCATCTGCATCAACACTGATGAAATTATGGAGAGTGGCAGCAAACCCCAAGAGAAAGACCAGGTGCCGAGAGTCATGCATTTAAGTGCTGCTAGACAAACCCCATTTCCTCCCTCACTGGAGTCCTCCTTATGACATTCACTATCCTGACAGCAGCTGATCAAAATAACACTTATTTATTTATGCACCCTTCCAGGAATCAGAAGATAAAGAAGTGTATATTCCTGGAAAAAAACAGACATGCATCACCCAGTCATTGTGACATTGGGTTTCTGGGCAATGTGAAATAATTTGAGTTGCATGTTGTAACTGAATAGCATTGTCTCATTGAATATGTTGAATAGTTTGAAAATAATGAGTGTAGAAAGACAAGACATGGACTGCCGAGTATCAAATTCCAATATGATTCAGTAAAACATTATTCAGTTGTTGACAATGGGTAAATTTAGATAACTCAATATGAAATTCTAATCTTCAGCCTCCTACCTTTGAAGCAAGAATATTTTTCCTTTTGAATTTTGATAGGGGTGCTGTAAAATCATGCAAGCAATAAAGAGATTATATTTGTATTTCTATGAAATACAATGTGAATTTTTTGTACACATATGTAGGAATCAGGATAAATACTGTGGTGGAAGATAAGGCTTAATTTAAACAAGAGACAAGTACATAACGTCCAACATGTTGGCCTGCTAGAGAAATGCAATTTTTGTTGATTTAGATAAACCATAGCCATAATCAAAATAAAACTTAGCTATTGATTTGCAGTACATTGAAATAACTGAATTCATGGTATTTGCCAAATATTACCTCTTGAACCCAGCTCCGAGGCTGGTCATTCTTTTGTTCTTTTGGTTTTCATGGGGTTAAATGCTGAAACCTAGAGTTCAGAATTAGATTCAGCAGCCCAACAAAACGTGTCAAATGCCATTCTATTCTGTCTGTTCTATCTATTCTATCTGTTTATGAGAAGCTGTGGATAGACCACATCCACTGTCAGACTGCCATATGTGTGCTGACACACAAGGGTGACTCCTTATGCCTCATGTGGTGTGGAGCAGAACCCTTGCGTTACCTTTTATTTTAGCTGTAGTGTATGTATTGTGTCAATGATGCCTATTTTGCTTTATTAGTCTGATTTGCGTACAACAATCTCAGCAGTCTCACCTCAGAACTGGCAGTGCGATTTAGAATTTAGTAACAGTAATTTCAAATTTCACGGCCCCTATTCTCCACTTTCATAGAGCATTTGTCGTTTAGCTATTCAAATCCCACAGAAGACAACAGAGCAAATGGATTTGAAATGAAGAGTAGAAAAATGTCAGCAGAAGCACAGTCATGTGAACTGATTCGCTAATATCGTTTAACAATTTTAATCTACATCATTTAGGAGCTTGTGTTCCAACATGAAAGCAGGGAGCACGTTCTTACACTACTGTGAAAAAACAGTGCCATGGTTAGACAAGAAAATATTAATCATTCTAAATAAGATTTATACACTGTTGAATAAATTATCATGGAATGTAAGCTTCTATCAACAATGACACAGGACTTGTACATTAACATTAGGCACACTAGAGTATACTCCAGTCTGCTTTCTGTGTAGCTGCTCCTTGAGCGCACATAGACTCCTACACAGTTATTAGAATACTGTTGAAAAGCATCCTTACACTTCCTTGTCCTTACTTTCCCCGATAAAGCCCTCTGCATCCACTATTTGGATGCTTTAATAAATAGTTTGCTTATAATGATGAAGAATTATGCATTACTCTGGTCAAGGTCGACAGAAGTTTGATGGTTGCAGGCAGCGTTGCCATTTCTTCCCACTTCTCCACAATGACTGGGAAACTATTGAATTGTGCTTGGATATTTTACAAAGGAGTGTATGATCAGTAATGAGCACTAACAGTACAAGTTCCAGTACGGATCGATATCAACTGTCTATGATCAACTGAAAACTTTTTGTATTGTTAATTTTGAGTAGTTTCTTCAACTCCAGGTTTGTTATAGCAATGGAATAATGTTGTGTTACTTAAGAATCACTAAAAGAATCCGTAGAAACAACTGTAGTTTGGATGCTGGTACATCTTTTTTTATTTGGCTTTTTGTGTGTTTACTACTAGCAGTGGTGTTGTTGTTACTGGTAGGACTGGGTGATATAACTTCAGATTAACAACACAGTCATATTTTTACAAAATTGAGTCATTTTCAACAGTAACGACAGTTCAACCACTCATTTTGAGAGGAAAACAATCCAGATAAGGTGAAACTCTAAAACGTTTCCGTGAGATGAATTAATGTAATGTAATGCGTAACAAAGCTGACAGGTGGCTTTGCTTGACAGTTCTCTCCTCCGTCTCCCTCCACCATCATCCACAGAGATAGGATGTTGCTTCCCAGTATAATGCTGTGAGGTGCAGGATTATTATTTCTCATTAAACTGTTACTACAGGGAGAAGGATAGTGAAGGGGAAGTGGAGAGTGATGTTTGGTTCAGTAATGAGAACATCCCCTCCCATAGTGCGGGTTCAGTGGATGTGCGGTGGTCAAGACAGTCACTGCGGGCCTAAGACAAATTCACAAAGAGCAGAAGACCACCAAACAAACCTTAATAATGCAGAGTTTGGCTCTGTACTGCTGTTCAAACTGTCAATCCGCTGTGCAAGAAGTCATGTTTGTCTAATCCAACAAGAGGGTTCTGCACTCTTAGGCATATTAATGAGATTTTCACATCTTGTCTCCTCTTGAGGGAGGACAGCTACAGCGCTAACCATGAACCTTTTCAAATTAACTCAAACAGTTGCAATCTCAATCCTTTCATTTCACTCTTTTTGCTGCATTTTGTTCTACTGTGACTGACTGCCAAAACTGTTCCAACAAAGAGCCATGATGGGAAAATCGATCAGCATCAAGCATTTAACCACATAAATAAATAAATACTTACCATCAAACCTTTTATGCCTGGAGACAAACGTGCTTCTCAATACATGACTCGTTTCATCAACGAGATTCTCAAAGTCTTGTTTACTCTGTTGACCAAATTTGTCCTCCATTTCCTGGGTGCAACATGTGTTTCCCTGAGAACAAACACGAAGATGTTCACCTGAAAAACAGGCAAAAACAGTTTGTTTGTATGCGCATCAAATGTGACACTGCTTATAAACACGCTTCGTAAATGTAACATGAGTGGAGCATTTGAACATTTTTCAAAACAAGTCATTCTTTCCACAATACAGTCTGTCTTTACTCCTGGCATCAGTATAAAGTAGAATGTGTCATTAATACTAAGACATGGTGACTGTCAGGCATTCACAGGAAATTCTTTCAAAGTCCAGCGTCCTCAGTCGAGGAGTTTTGGTGTGATTTAAAAAAAAAAAAAAAGAACATTTACAGTGCCAGTGTCTTTTCTTGGGTGCATTCCAGTGAGAGTTGCTATTTAACATGCACATTCTTCTAGCTGTATATATGCTATGATACCAAAAAAAAGGTGTCCCGGACTGCAGTTGCAAAATCCAGGTTTTGTGTTTTGATCTGCAGCAGTGAATTCAAATTGACAGTTTGCTAAACCCCAAAGCTTTCCGTTCTTGCAGGTCTAATATGCAGTTTGCAACATTTTACAAACCCTAGAGGACTTACAACTCAGAAAGAAAATAATGGGTCCTTGAAGTTAAACAGATTTATACAAAAGCTGGCTTGGAATTTTTGGCAACCATCAATTTTGTAAACTTAAATAACAACTGTGGATTGAAGATTTAATCCACCATAGCAAGTGACTAAAGCTGGCACTGTTTGAGTTGGTTAGTTGAAAATATTGTCTCCAGGTGACAATTTCTTGTTGTTGGCAGCCAATCCAGTGACCTGAAAATCCGCAGTATGGACACTGCAAAAAAAATAAAAAAAATAAATAGAGTAGCCAAAATACAAGAATAAAACTGAATTTGAAGAGATAATGGCTTACTGCTAGCAAAATTGTTGGTCTTTGTGAACTAAGATCATTTCTGATGTCAAGAAATCTTAAATAAGTTGGTTCAGTCGAGAAATAAGCAAGCTAGAAAGGAGTAACAAACTGGTAAATAACCTTTAAAACATGATGAAGCTTTTAAAGAGAGTTCTTCTCTACTCTCCTTCATGTTTCCAGACAGAAGATTTCAAGAATTTTGGAATGCCCTACTTTCTTTCACACAACCCAGTCTAATCTCTGACCACTTAATATTAACTGACATGTCGATCACCTGTTAACCACTGAAACTCCAGCACAACACTGTAGTGTACTGGTTCTGGTGATACTGGCAAGCAGTGTCCGTTATTTTTCCAGCATCACTAATGTTGGTTTGGTTGATATAAAGCTTGAATTTCCCACTTTGGATGTTAAAATATTCAGATTATAAACATTGTTTTCTCACAATGCTTCTTTGATGGCTTCGCTCCAAATCACTCCTCTCTTGATATTTGCTCATATAAGTGGGTAAATATATATCGACCACCAGAAAACAAGCAAAGTTGATTTGAAGTTCCCTTTATTTTCATTCATTCCAATGTTTGGGTGATAATGAAAAAAGGGGGGCTATTTTTTAAACAAATCTTTCTATCAACAATTTATTGTAATAATCGACCAGGCTGCATCTGAGGTGCAGGACTAAGCAAAGGGTCAATTTTTAAAGATAATAGATTTCTGAAAGACTATGTTCTCATTTTGTGACTCCCATTTTGATGCTGTTTCATAATAGCCAGGAAATACGTTGATAAAGAGTTTTGAATTGTAGTTTCTAAAGGAAACAAACTCTCAAACATTTGTCATTAATGTTTTAGTTTATTAGTATACATTTAATTACAATTCATTTCATTCCCTCTTCATGACACTTGGTTTCTCAGATTTTCCTAGGTGACAGACTAACTCACTGTTAGGGACATGAAACCCATGTTTGCTAGACAAAAACAACAAAAGTTTTCTCCAACATGATTTTAGAATAACACTAGCTCTCTTTCATCATTTGTTCTGACAACAAGAGCCCCAAATGACAAGGGGTTATCAAAGTTAAATGAGTGGAGAGGAAGAATAATGCATTCCTTCAAAATATTCTTTGCACAGTACATAATTGATGACATTGGGGAAATAATGAAATGTATCAAATGTCAATGATCTACACTATATCTCATTGTCAAGCAGTCTTTTTAAAGGAGTCACAGATAAAACAGAATTGGTTTGTAACAGTCTTAATTGTCTTGCCTTTCTTTATTCATTTCAAACTCTAAAATCCAAAGAAGTTTGATGTTGAGAGTTTTGAGAACAAAAACTGAGTAACTTAGGCTGCACAACTTATGAGAAGGAGGGATCTGTAAAAATTGCATTTTGTGCACAAAGACAAGTAGTCTTCTACTACTCATTTGAACCAAAACTAGAAAAAAAACTCTAGAACACTGAAACAGAATGAGCAATGAGCTTGTCGATGATCCGGACTGATCAATTTTTTCTCCTCTTATGAATCCTTTTCGTTGTGCTTGCAAATGGTGACCAACTATTACTCATATTTTGATCTCTGTTCTTCCAAGTCTTTTCTTGGCAGTGCGCATTGATCATAGAATAAATTTGCATCGAAGGAGACAGATGCCACCACCACTGGAAAAAAATGCCTGTCTGAAAACTGATATCAACAACAACGAGGCAGTCACAGACTGCAACATCCCGCGACACCCCTGAATTCAAAATTTTACCCTGACCTTCTTGCATAGGTCAAAGATCAAAGCTAGTGCTCTGACCTACTTTCATTGATCAAAGCACTAGTTTTGATCTATGGTGTTACTCACACTGGCCCTCTCCCTCGTCTTTCTATCTTATCCGGTTCCTGAGTGTACAAAAATTGAAATTTGACCTTGGCCTTGCTTTCTCAAGATCAAGGTGGTCATCTCATTTTCATCCCCTTTGCCGCACGAGTAATGTGCTTTTTGTTTCATCTTTTTATCTGCAACAGTTGCGAAGATATTTGGTGGACAAACGAATGGACGAACGGACACAAAAATCCTGACAACTACAATACGTCACCGCTTTGAAGCGGAATGTAATCAACAACTTCATAGGTGCCAAAAATTTTGCGAATTGAATAAACCAATTATGAGATGGACACTTTTACAAAACATGTAGTAAATTCTATCCAGTGGTCTATGTGGTGATGGATGAACAAGTTATTGCCCATCACATGTGAAAATATGGACAAGGGTAAAACTATATGCCCCTTTTGGGGCAAAAGATATTAAAGCATGTCAAGAAACAAAATGAAAGTAACCACATAATCCAAAAGCTGTTCTTGATAAAGAGGATGGATGGATGGATGGATGGATGGATGGATGGATGGATACTTTATTAATCCCGGAGGAAATTGCACATATCCACTGCTCAGGCATTACATAATGATCAGTCCAGCCATGAACTGAACTGACCACTGGTCTCCCAGGTATATATTAAAACGTGTTGTGGAGCCTGTATAGAGAAAACGTTATTTGACATGCATATGTGCTTGTAGATAGCTGTGGCTATTTTCAAAAAAATCACAAAAGTAATCTTTCTGAATTATGCTGTGATATGACACAGAGGTAATTTTTAATTTTTCCAGTTGTGCTCCTCCAGATTATTATATTGCTTCTGACACCATGCACAATTAGACCAGATTTAGCTTTGCCTCAAAAAATTCAGCTCTAATGAACATCATCAGCCATGAGCATTAGCTTCCAACCACGAAAGCAGATGGCAACTGTAAAATTCTCATTGCATGCAGCAACAGATTGTATAGAGTTTATTTTACTTTGATTGCCAAACTGAATGGGTAACTAAATGATGTGACAATAGGATTGTTGTGCACAGAGTGTATGGAAAAGGCAACTGAAAAGCAAGGTTTTTGTAATATCACAAAAGCAAACTGCAGCAGACACATACAAACACATATGTGTGGATCAGCCAACAACCCGGAAGAGATGTGGTTTCAGCGATGTGACAGCAGCTTTCTGTACATACAGCAAATATGTACAATGATTGGTAAGCATTCCATTCAATTCCTGTTGCAGTGCAGATCAATTTGGCTGTCCATGAATTTCACAACCTTGTGCATAATGTTCCAATAATTTTTGGTGCTGTATTGTTCACGTTGTTATTATTGGAACTGCCAGACTAAACACACACTCCCGGTATACTCCCAAATAATACTTCAAATCTATTTAATAAGGCTAACCAAAAATGAAGCCACACTTTTGATGACTTCAGAATAATTAAAAAAAAAAAAAAACAAGCAGACAAATGTCTTGCAAACTAAAATTTAAGTTAGACAGTCACTGTCAGAGACATTGATTCTGTTTTGTTGGTACCTCCACTGCCTGTTCACAGCAAGAACAACAACATCCCCCCATTATGTTTTTTATAATTTTCCTGCAGAACAATCCCACTGTGAGGCTATGCTAAGGTTACATCTGAGCCAATTTTATTCAGAATACTACGAAATGTGGTTGTGAAAAGGAGACCTTTGGTTTTCAAGGACTTTTTCACACGTAGTGGCACCGACATTAATATTGAACCATATTCAAGATAACGTAGTGCTAATGACTTCCCTCTCTTCAGCAATACAAAACAAAACAGCCTCATTTGGCTGACATGACGGGAAAAACTGCACTGCTGATAATTTAATTTAAATGATGCTCATTAAGTGTAATAATTTTTGTCTGTGTTTGCGTGCGTTTTTTGCACATGGGGGAAGTGAGACATAAAGAAAGAACACTCTAGTTGCTGAAACAACAACGGTTTGTGCAGAAATACAAACACACAATAATCATAAATTGTATTGAGCAACAGACTGATTATCTTCACTGAAGGGGGACATCTTTAATGGTAAAAAATGAACAGAGTGTTGTGACTTTTTTTATCTTTTAAAATTGTAATATGGTATGAAATCTGAAATTTGCATCAAATTCACTTGAAATTACGATGTAGTTAAATAAATACATCATAGTGTATATCATAATTTCACTAGTTTTCAAATACTACACCTCTATTGTTTTAAACCATTCTACAATGCATTGATCATAAGCAAGTCAATAGCACATTGCATGATTATTCACACATTACAATACCACAGAAATATTTAGGGTATGTATTGCCAGGAAGAAGAGACACTAGTTCAGATGTCATTGAAGAACTTCTCATTTTTGAGTTTTTGTCAAGTAAGTCAACTGAAAATTCCAGCATCTTCGTCCCACTCACTTTCATTCAGCATGCTTTTGAAATCACCACTTAAAAATAAAGTTATTAAAAAAGGACTTGGAAACTGGCAAGTCCCTCCGGCTGCACATTGTGAGTGAAGCCTTTTCATCAGATATGTCAACAGGATAAAAAAAAAATCCATCTTGAAAAAACAAAGCTACTATGTGCTCCAGCAGTCTCAACAGAGCACAACATCACTTAAAAACAGGCCTGTCGTATATCAACACATGGGATAGCGCTTTCAAGGGACTTGACCACTCAGCAAAGTACTGTGACCTTCTCTGCCAAGGTTAAAACAGCACTGTGGCCTCACAGACAACCTAACTGGAACACAGACCACACATTACTGAGAGACCGGATGGGGAATGGGACAGGCACTTATTTGGCAGCAAACACAAACTATGCATCAGGTTTGTGTTGAGTGTCTATAAAGCTTTAATGGCTAATGTTATAGCTAACAAATTCACTGTGATGACATGAAAAAAACCTCACCGAACAAGAAACTAATCCAAGTCTGATAAAGCATTCTCCTTCTATTACAAACTTTCACTATAATCTATAACGATGGGCATTTTTACGTTAAAATATAACAAACTCAGTCACTTATTTTAAATTGATTAATAAAGCTGATATAAATTGATGTGGCAGTACAGTGGTGCAGTGGGTAGCTGTTGCTGACAGAAAAAATTTCCTAGGTTCAACTCCTCCTTGGGCTTTTCTGTGCGTAGTTTGTATGTTCTCTCCGTGTTTGCGGGGATAAGCTGTGATAAGCTGGCGTCGCATGCAGGATGCACCCCACCTCTCTTGACCATAGTTAGCTGCGATAGGTTTCAGCAACACCCGCGACCTTTGGTTAAGCGGCCAAAGACGTGAAGACCAGACGATTACGATGAAGAAAGCGATGACCCAACCAGCTGTTCAGGCAGTACGACCAATTTACGTCAAGTAATTACCCACTTGTTGTTCATGTTATACACAAATATCCTTACAAATCTCTTTTAAAAGTTCACCTGAAATAAAATTGTATTATGTGAGTGATGTTTGTATTTTTTATCACTGCCAATTAAAGCTATTATGATTGGTTGTGTAACGGCTGCTGTTTAAGTGTGTATGTGTGTTATTTTGTAGAAAGGTGGACCCTGCGGAGGAGAGCATGTAATTACATACAGAACCCTATCTGGTGGATGATAGGGACCGATAACTTTTTAAACACACCTTTATTAACTATTCGTTTTCACAGAAGTGTGCTCTCTTCAAGTTTCTAGTAATTTGTGCTCCATAGCATGTCCAGTGCGCCCTTGTCCCTCGTGGGTAATACGTTCCAGGAACCACACGTGACTAACGAATTCAGTGATAGAGCAACAAACTATTTATCTTTACTATTTATCTTATTATTTACGGTAATTTAAAAGTTTATGATCCTCCCCATACTGATATTAAACCACCTTCTATCTGTATCACTTTTACCCACACTCTTATCGACTGCTCAAAGCAATTTTGTGTCTCACGGAAGTTCGAGACTCACGGAACGGAGCGCACTTCCGGATGCCGTCAGCCAATAGAATGCGCATACGGCATCACGTGACTGCCTACCAAAAATCCACAGTGAGGTGAAGTCACAAGAGTTGATGCGCAAATGCGTGAGGACACACTGTATGTGCATTACGACCGTATGCTTGTGGGTACTATAGCATCTTGAATTTGGCACCTGCTCCCAAAAATTGAGCATTCAACCCCAGAAGGATTTAATTACTATGATGCCCACATTTATTAGCTTGGCTTCCCCTCTCATTATAAAACCCCAGCATATTGTCTCATGATCCAAGCCAAATGAATAGAAAATGGCTAAAATGCTTGTAACCTAGTGTGTCTCTGCAGGAGGTTGACTAAATGCAGAAAAGAGACAGATGCTCAACACGTGCACTGGCAGTGATGCGAGTGAAGTGACGTCACGTTATTTTAGGAAAATACTAGTTTTTCCTGAAGAATACACAAATCCATTGAGATATTTTATGGATCACAGCAGACGTGATTTCAAAGCTACTTACCACAACTCTTGAGTTAGAATCAATTGAAAATGTATGAACTCCTTGGCTACATATAACTACTATAAAATAGTTGGTTGTTAAAATTACCCATTCTGCATAATAGAACTGTCAATTTGTCATTCTAAATTCATTTTGATGTCAATACTGTTGTCTATTTTAATCTGTTTCCTGTTTTATTTTGGTGACTACTGTCACATTTTCTTGTCAGGTTCCTGTGTGATTGCTTGTTTTGCCCTAATGCTATCCACCCGGCTCTGATTGTCTCCCTCTCTTTGTATATTAAAGTAACGTTTTCCCTCCTCCCTGTTTCAATCATCTTTACTTTCATGTGACACTTCTTTCCCTGCTCAGTTTGTCTACGACCATAGTTTGCAGTTTATCGATTACCCCTTTTTAACTTTCATTTCCAATATTGTTGTCTGATCTGACTGAGTGCTTGTACACAGACTTTTTTCATTTAAGTGGCTGAGCCTGTGTCCTGCCTGCTGCCTGCTCTCTGGGCTAATATACTGTGACGATAAGCTTAGTTTAAGCAACCAGCGCTCATCCCTCTCTTACTGGGGCAGATGCACCAGCAGAGGTGTTTACTCTTACTTATCTGTTCGGAAGATGCTATGAGTAGGGCTGGTCTCCAGATCTAATGAACTTGAAAAAACCCCTGCACTTCCTTGTCCGATGCTGACAAGTGGCTGTATTTCTATGGAATGCACACCGGCCAATTAACCCTCATGTTTTTGGAGGTGGGAGGAAGCCGGAAAACCCGGAGAGAACCCACGAAGACATGGGGAGAACATGCAAACTCCGCACAGAGCGGGACGTGAACCTGGAACCGCCTTGCTGTGCGGCGACAGCGTTACCCACTGCACCACCGTGCCGCCCCAAATTGAAAAAATGACTAACTGAAACAGAAAGTTTGAGGACACTGCAATTTCTCTCATGTAAATAAATGCATAATCTACTACTATAGCCGGAGCAGAGTCAAACCCTCTACTCACGTGTAGAGGGCTGTTTTGTTCTGCAGTGGTACCGTATGATAGATAACTATTTAGAAATGCTTTCTGTGATGAATCTCACTGTTGAATATTATCTGATTTTCTATCAACCCATATCCCATCTTCCGAATTGAAAAACAGAATGATGTGATTGTGACCCATGACGGTAGAAAAATGTTTGTGGAAACACTTTTTTTTTTTTTTTACAAAACTGCTTTTTTCGGGTAAATACCTTAGCACATCTTTGGGATGGCTTGTTTCTTCTCTCATTGGATCGGCACCAAGCCAAGTCGTTGCAGATGGGGTTTTTGTTTGTTTTTTTGCTGGGATGGTACCAAGTATGATTTCCACCAGGAGCTTTCTGTGATCCTGAACAAGCCATACTTCAGCAGCTACGGGGGAATTTTCTCCGACTAATAGCTTTGTATCAAAGCTGGCCTTTGGCGAGTCATTCAGAATTAAGAGAACTGTGAAGGTGAAACAAGGATACTTGCCCCAGCCTGACTTTACTTTAGTACCCAATCCCAGATCCTTTATTTATCCACAGCTAGTAGGACGATGCATAAATTCAATTTAAATCAAGACATTGCACCATATTATGTTAAACATACATAGAGAGCAGCAAATGCCAGTCCCATTAACATATTAATAACAAAGCAGCCAACAGATCCAATGCTAATTTTGTACCACTCGTGCTAACCATACACCAGCACTATGAAAACTGTAAACTTGAGTTCTGTAGAGAGGCGTCTGTATCCACTCGGTGAATCTACCTACACAAGTACTCACTACAGATCACAATTCCATTTCTGTAATCAAATGAAAAATTAGACCAGTTTATTATCACCGCGGTGGAAGTAACAGAGATGCACGTAATTCCGACATCTACTGAGATTTGCTCACATTTCTCAACGCATGAATGTCATTTAATAGATTTCAACATTTGTGCACTGAAAACTCAAAATAGTAACTTAAAGCATTGGTAAGCCTCTCCCCATATTGTATTGTCAGGTTTTAGCAGTTTTTAACCATGAGCCTCTCAGTATTTATTTACTGACAGCAAGTTAAGGGAATTTATTTTTGCAATAATCATACATAATAGAGCTGACGTACATTATCTGTCTCTTTTTGTAGATAAATGGCTGCTTGTTTTCATTATATTCATTTGGAGAATGACTTTCTGTTGTCATTGGTAACAGTTCTGCACATTCAATGAACACCTACCTGCTTTTCAAAACTTCTCTATTTTTGCAATTGCTCGAGTCAAACTTACATAAGTTCTGTGTCACCCAGAAAGAGCCTGCTTTAATATCTAAGACAATGCTTTAACCCTCTTCTGCAGTTCCATATCAAAACAAGAAGCAATAAAGCTGTTTGAATCTTCCAGCATCACATCCTGCCTCAACCCTCTGAAGAGAAATCATCTTTAAAGTCAAATTAATATGTAGGCATTCCTCCCTTTTTCATATGGAGAGAAATGTTTGGAACAACATAAAATGAGAATGCATTTTTTATTTTTGCTTACATTAGTCTTGCAGAAGTTCCAAAGTAAAACTACTAAAATGTGAGAAAGTGAAAGTACAAGAACCACGTCTCATTATTTAAAGTCATAACATCACTTTAGAAACGCTAAAGCTGCACCTAGAGCCTTAATTAAATATAGACAGGGTAAGCCTTAACAACAAATAAAAGAAATAAATGAAAAATAGGGAACCGATAAGACCCAAAACAGAAACTTACTGCTGTTTAGCTGTTAGCATCTAAACTTCTAAAAACAGGTAATGATTATTTGATAAATTGATTAATAAAAAATAAAAGAGGAATGAATCAGACAAAGATTCAATAGCTGAATTGAATGTTTTCAAGACAACTTAAGAACATTGGTAGATTAAATATGATAAGATACTGGAGACTTGGAGATGCTGTATAACTGACCATTAGATAAAGATCGGTTCATGAATATCTGTCAATAAATCAAACTGACCACTTCATTCAACATGAGTTCTTTCTGATTAAATCTCAATCATTACTCATGACTTTTATTTAATTCAGTTAGACAACAATATTAATATATTCAGAATAAACATGTGAACGGTGCTCCCTGCAGCAGCCGGGGCATCGCTTCAGAGCTCTGCTGAAACAGCGATACCATCTGATATGGTCGGGGCACTGTAGCTACAAATAATGCAAAGCAGAAGAAGGAAGTAAAGCAAGTGAACAACACACTCCATCCTCACCAGTGACTTTGTTACCTCGACAGTTCCTGTGTTGAATTTAGGCTCCGTTTAGTATTGAGGATGAGGATTGAGAATGGTACTGTGCTCAAAGCACTTAACTACACATTACACGTTTTTGTGGCTGCGTGTCGTTTTGCTTTCATCTGCGCAGCAACAGGTGAGTGTGGCAAGAAAGAGCTGCTTCTTTTTCTTTCTAGAGAACTGTGTCGCTCAGAGGGACATATGCAAAGGCAGGTGAGTCACTGACATGTAGTTCAGTTATGAGTGACTATTCAGTATTATTCACGACTTAAGGGAAACAAAAAAGGTATTAACAAGTGACTACTATTTTAGTGTCCTTTACTGACACAATTAGGGTGCACTCATGAATAAAGTGGTCAATAAGACTGATTCACAGTCATTAAATTATCATTACTATTTGATTCGTGAAGAATCGACTAGTCCCACCTCTAAATAACTCACCACTATTTTCTATAATCTCTGTCAATGAGTTCATTCCAATGATGAACCATTAGTAGTAGCTCCTCTATAAAAATCTACTCCTCATTTACAACAGAACATTCTGGTTACATTACCTCTGTTATGTGTTAGAGAGACACGATGATTATATTAATTCAACTTTTTACGCCATCACGGTAAAGTCAGCGTTCGTGTGCATAATAGAAAAGGTAGGTCAACTCTCAGAAGTATTCAACGGTATACCTGGCCAAAGAGACCCACAGCATATGTGCTCTGCCATCTGCTGTGTCCCAAGGTTCCCGCTGACAAACTTTTTATGGATTCACACTCATACTCCAAATGAGATCAACATTCCTAATGACAGTCCAGTTTCTTCTTATTCCATGCCAAATTCATTCATTACCAAAAGGCAACTAGAAGGTCATATGAATTGTGGCACTGATGTACTTATTTCTTATATCACAATTTTGTTTTTTAATTTGAATTTGCCAATTCTTTCCTAAGTTTTGGTTCCACAATATTTAACAAAAATGTACTTGAAAACAACTGAAATAAAATGTATTATATTCGACTATGTACTTTTGCTCAGTGCTTTCTGTAGTCTAGGTTAGTATAACCTAGGAAATTAACTGTCCAAATCTTTCCAGAGCTAATGGAATTTCACACCCGGCCAGATGGGCAACATGATTGGCCTTCCTCCAGGATTAGATGCACACAAAATACTGCACACATTTAAAAGCTGTGATACGGTGCTTATAATTTCTGTATGTAGTTTCTATTGTACCATTTAAGAGCTTGTAAATAAAACAAGAGTTTAAAAAGACTTAGGCCAGATTTTGTGGCTGTGCCTATTTTTGTTTTGATTCGATCCATAGTATGAACTCAAATCTTTAAAAA
This sequence comes from Antennarius maculatus, assembly GCA_013358685.1. Lineage (NCBI taxonomy): Eukaryota > Metazoa > Chordata > Actinopteri > Lophiiformes > Antennariidae > Antennarius > Antennarius maculatus. The sequence goes on along the minus strand of CM023618.1, from coordinate 6,726,010 downwards.
CAAGATGAGGCAAAGTAATGATAGAGGCTGAATTAAAATGAACGCATCGATATTCTAAAAGTGAATAGATGCACAAGCAAATGAATTAATGAATTAGCCTGACTGTTGGGGAGCAAGTGGGTGTATACACTGTATGAATAAATAAATATGCATATTATTTTGTGGCTTCAAGTACAATATATAAATAAGTAATACACTGTAAGGATCGCTGTATATCTGACCCTACATGGAGACATTTTGCTCTAAGTTTTACATCCTTATTAACTAAAACAAGCACTCTTGCTGTTAATCACTGCTCCATCCAAGGTTCAGTAAATGCACTCTATGTTCTATGCTTACAGACATCCAAGGCACTTCATGCACATACAGTAAGTTGAATACAACAGACATTCACAGCTTACCTTTCAACCCTCACAGCACACTCAAACATGGCCTCCACATGATGGATGATCATCCTTCGAGAAGAAAACCACATGACAGCCTTCATTCTGCTTTGCATGGGAATGAAACTCAACGCACACGAGCATCAATATGGATCTATAAATTTGTGTTTCCCACACAGTCTTTCCTTCACACTTTTAATAAAGTCTCTGGAGGTTTTTGTGTACAGACTAGCCAAGTTTCTCACTGAAGTAAGAACTTGCATCAATCAAAATTGAATGACATTATTCCTATCACATTTTGGGTCATGTCAGAAGTCATAATGAAAGGCATGCTCTAGATTTAAATATCCGGGGGATGTTGATACAGAGGAGTATATGTCCTTGGGTGAATAAGGACAGGTTCAAGAGGAAATGAATTCTCACTGACATAAAACAGTCTACAATAAAAGCAACACAGTACAATGGTATGATGTATTCTTCATCCTCAGGAGAGTCAGCGTGAAGGGAAAAAAGACAGGAATAAAGATGTTGGAACAGCTTCACACTCCAAGCAAATGTGTCAGTATATATTTTTTAGAATATGTCAAGATATTCCAATGCAACATGCCATGTGCGAGGCTGTGAACATGATAAAACAGTCAAGTGTTGACACAACAATATGGTGGTTCATACTGAAATATTTTTAAGTGTACGTACCATAAAAAAGCTCTTTGAGAATAGAAATATATATGCATAACTGCCTGCTGTCACAACATTTTAAGATGCTTTGAAGAGGAATAGGTTTTCTAAACAATATATATTGTTTCCAAGTTGATGACTTCAAAACTGGGCTTCACTGAGACATTTCAACATTAAATTGTTTCCAAAGCTGCAACTGACGCGCAGTTTTGGGTTTATTCATACACTGAAATTATGTGGCTCTCCTCTGAGTTACTCAGAGGAGGGCCTCAAGACAATTAGAAATAATTGCATTTCACTTTAGATTAAGTACTAGTTACAACAACCATCTTTAAACAAATAATTAATGGATAAACGATTCAGTCAATTTCAGGCAATATGGAAAAAAAATACAAACACAAGTTAATCCAGATAATCCAGTCCTCAGGAGAATTTTCTCCTTTTCTTTGAGTCTATGATCGAAACTAACTTAATTGATTTTCAATTGTGTGACTAATTTATTTTCAAAACGTCAGCAGATAATAAATGACTAGTAAAGATTACTTCAGCTCTACATTGCCCCACAGAGCAAAACCTATTCTTTGATGAATCCTCACAGAGAAGGTAAATATACAACAAACAATAGAATATGTTTGACCTTGAGGCTAATAGCCGTCGAATATTCATGTGCCCTTTTGTAAGGTGCACCAATATCATTACAGTTCAGATTAATGTATGGATTTCCAACACTATGTGCTGCACATCTAGGAATGACAAACAGTGCATAATCAGTATATCTAGCACTATGCCCCGGCTTTGATATTTATTGAGGGGTATGTAATAAAAAAGCTTAACAGTGGTGCAAGGAGATTGCTGTGGCTATTCGATCCACATGGGCAGCATGCCTAGAAGCCCCCGAGAGTGAGACAAGAGAAGACAAGCCACTCTACTGTGTCAACTCGCTAAGTGGAGCATGGCGGAGGACTGCACTACAGGCAGCAGCTGGTGGCTGTTTGGAGACCCGGTCCAGCCTTCAGACCTCCGCTGATCATTACCTTTCAGTCAGCATTTACAGCTTAGTTTACCGACACCAGCTGTTATTAGCCTCAATTCCTTGTTACAGTGTCCTCTAGCCAGGAGACTGCTTTACTGAGAAGGGAACAACACAACCAAATTGCAGCTCCCTAAACACCCCCACTCCATCCCACATCCACCCGCATCTCTCTCGTCAACCCAAATTGCAGGCTGGTGGAAACACACCGAACAGTCCTGAGGAGCAGTGTGAAGGCAAACATTCTCTCCAGTTGTACATGATGTCTAGTCAGATGTTGTCAAGAAGACAGGAGTGGCAGACGTACAGCTAAAGATAGATCAAACAACAGGAACTAGGCGTTTGCAGGATCTTTGTTCCACGGTGGCTAGGTTTTGACAGGCAGATGAGGTGTTGGGGAAGAGCACCAGCTATACGTCGCAGCCGAAAGTCAACATTTGATCCATATGTCAATAAAGAAATTGGTCTTGTAGATACTGAAGAGACTGTTATGTGGATGTCACTGATGATCCATGAAAAGTTTGACAACAGATTTTTTTTTCCTGAACCACAGAACAATATGCTAACAATTCTAATAAATGTAGATTATTAGACAAGACAGATATCAAGAAATATGTGCTGGAAATATCTCAATAAATATAGCAATCAGATAATCTTACACACAGAGCGACCATGTTTCCTGACACAAACAGGAGAAGAAAATGTGAGTCTTCCAATTTATCAAAATATTCAACCTCTCAGTTACCTCATGCATCAGTTAAGGAAATGAATGAGTCCATTTTAAGCTTGGTCTGTGGATTCTCTCCCCTGGGCTGCATGTTAGCCTTGTCAAAATGCCACCTTAGTGAATCTTGAAATGACATTTTGCTGTAAGCCGTAAATTGTCTCTCTCCCTCTCTCTCTCCCACACACACACACACACACACACGCACACGCACACACACACACACACAGCATCTTTTGCTGACGACCATCATGATAAGTGTGATTAGTTTAAGGAAATAAATTAAGCAGTCAGAGACTGCAACATCCCGCGACACCCCTAAAATTAAAATTTTACCCTGACCTTCTTTCACAGGTTAGGGTCAATGTTGTGATCTAATTTTCATCCCCTTGCCTCTCTGAATATAAGAGCTTTTGTTTCGTCCTTCTATCTTATCTGGATCCACAGATATGTGCAAAAATATTTCAGGATAGAAAATATCTCAGACCATAGATCAAAGCACTAGCTTTGATCTATGGTCTTACACAGGCCTTGTCCCTCGTCTTTCTATCTTAACAGGTTCATGAGTGTACAAAAGTTGAAAAAGTTGAAAAAGTTGGAAGGACGAACAGAAGGATGAACACACAAACACTGCCAACTAGCGCCATGGCAGTCAAAGACTGCAACACCCTTTGACACCCTTGAATTCAAAATTTTACCCTGACCTACTTTCATAGATCAAACCACTAGCTCTGCTCTACGGTCTTACTCACACTGACCTACTAATGCAGGTAGACATTTGACTTATGAACATTCGGAGATACGAACCGCACACCGCCATATACTACTGTAGCTCCTCTTTTCGCTGAAACTCACTGTGAGCAGCGTAACATTAACACCCCATAGATTCAGATTTCATGTTGAGTCAAAATAACTCAGCAAATATAAGAATAAGTGAACAGTTTGCTTGATGTCAGACTTCATGTGTCCTTATCGGCTTCCCTGTTGCAGCTTTTCTTTTATCCAGATCTCTCCGAACTTCTGAGCAGAATGAACCCACAATGTATTTACAGTATGTGCATGGGGACATTCACGAACATCCAGACTGCCAGCAGTTCGTATCAGATTGAAGGTTTAAGCTATCAATGAAGACTACAGACTACCCCTAAGAAAAATCTGTCACAAACTGTCTTAAGGGTCAGAGGCAAAGGGTTGTGTCCCCGTAGGAGCTAAATCATATGGGAATACCTCAGTGGCTTAAAGCTTGGCTTAGCCTCTACACCCCCAAGAATAAAACTGATATAGCAGAGAGTTGTTAAAGTTACATTACAGTACTATAGTATATTTTATTTTGTTTGTGTTTTTTTATGTCCTGTAATTGTTTCTGGTAAGTCTTAGAGAATACTGACATTTAAATGACTTCAAATGGTGATAACGGATTGACATGTAATAAAAAATGACTTACAAACAATTCAACTTGAGAAGAACCTCTTGGAACCAATTGCGTTCATAGGTTGAGGACTGCCTGTATTAATATCATTTCACTTGAATTGATTACATTTAGGTTGTCAAATGCCAGGTTATTGTGAATTCACTGAACTAGACTTTTAGCCACTTTCTATAATAAATATTTCACTAAATATTGTACATTATACAATAACATGATGAAGAGATGACATTTTATATCCAAAAGGTCATTTGTCAACTATACCGTGGCATCCTAATGATCTGTAAAAAATAAATTTTAGCCTTTATCCAACACCATAATTCAGGACCAGAAGGGCGATTGTGACCATTATTCACAGCTGGTTGGATACTGAATGACACTAATCTTGAGTGACCACCTTGAAACTGTGGTGATTATTTAGACATTCTGTGCTGCTGGGCCCGAGACGTGTGCCAAATATCCATCTTTTGCTTTGGAGCATTCATAAGAGTATTCATATTTTAAATATTGTAGTTCATCAGATATTTATTGGTCTTGTTGGAGTTGAGCTTCAAGTGGTTGTCATTGCACCAAGTGATGAGGTTCTCCATTGGCCATCCGCACCCCTGACACAATTAGTGAGGTAAAGCAAAAAGACATTGAATGGATTACTGGAGAATGAATGCTTCTATTTTAGGAACTAATCAGGCATATAGGTGTAGTGTCTGTCGTCTATACTGGTCGAACATTTGAAAAAAAAAGGAAGCACGGAAAAAATAATAGGATCAGTGACTAATGGAAATGTGTTTGTGCCAGATTTCATATGTGGAAAAGCTCTTTGTCGGTGACTCCTGGTTAGAATTTAATTGGACAGCTGTTGACAGGAACTAATAGATCAAAACAGCATCTATTCAATCTCTCGCTGACAGAAGAGGCACTCATTCTTTCACTTTTCAAATGATTCTTAAACCATTAAACAGCTATTGCCATGTCGTCTCAGGAGAATCAGTTCAATCCATTCTCTTGTTTTTCACAGTCCATTTATCTAAAATGAGTTTGACACACATTAATTCTTTATAACAGTGTTCGCAGAATCACTCCTCCAGTAACCTATACAGCAACATTACCTTATAAATGGTATAAACAAGCCATGTCCAGCTTGCTGTATCTGGTCAGGCTTCAATAATCCACGGTCTCTGTTCTGCGTTTGTAAAGAAGCAAGATTTGTCGCCATGTTGAAACACAAAAAAATATTTCCTTATTCAACAATAGGTGAAGTAAATTAGCAAAACAAATATCATTGCTTGCTTGTCAACTGAAATCCTTTCTGGTTTGAAAATGTGTTGGTTGTATTAACGTTTTAGCAGCAAAGGGTCACAAGCAGCAGAAAGCTGGACACAAGCCATGCTGAAGGCCACAAACAGAATAAACAAGAAAGGCTGGGTCACAGACAGGATTTGTGTTGATCCTGAAGTGGTTTTTGGTTTTCAAACCCTGAAGACATGAGTTTTCTTTAGAGACTCATAAACTTCAAAATTCACATTTTCGGATTTTCCTCCATTTGGGATTTGAAATAGGGGATTTCTGACAGACTACAGGCTCCTAGCAGACTAAATAAAATATTTTGGCTTTTTGACTTTTGGCCAGACAAAATAAAATAATAGCTTTACAAAAAAGAAAACTAGTAGACTGGTGTATAATGAATACATTAAGGAAAAACGAAAATATTGTTACAGGGAAAGAATGGCAGAAAATATTACTTGACAAATTTTCCTATACTAAATAAATATAAATACGACTGCCAGCAAAATCGAGCATCACAGTGACAAATCTATCAAAAACAGCCCATTAGCTTCATAACTATTTGATATAAGGCTTGAAACCCACAATAACAATAACAATAGATATCCAATATACATATACAATATATCCAATCTAGGGAAAAATCTTTATTAAAAATTAAAACTTCAAAATAATATTCATTCATATGCTTCTTTGGAGTTGGTTAAATGGAGGTTGATGCGAATGACAGTTCTGGCATCTAAAGCAAACAACGTAACAAATACCATCATCATCATCAAACTGTGGTGCTCCGACATACATAACCTTCACCTGGCTAGTACTTGTCAACTTTAAACCCAAGGAAAAAATTGAAAGAAAAATCACAAATGGAGAAATCACACATGTGAAATGAACGAAACAAGGGGAAATTTAGAATTCAGGGGATATAATGCTGAACTATGGTGTTGGATAACAATAAAATATGAACAAAAATACCAATACAACCCTGCATTCTATAAAAAATCTTATCAAACTGATTTAATTATAACCCAAATTGCATCTCATCAGTTTAGATTAGCCTCCTTTCGGCATGCTCCAGTGTTATGGCTTCCAATGAAGAAAGCAAAAACACTGAACATGTAAAATAACAGAGCGCCACACAGGAACACCCACAGAGAAAGCGAGACATTCTGGCATTCATGAGCATGATTGATGTCCTAAGGCTGCATTCCCATTACATTACATAGATTAATGCAGCTTGAAATAGCGGTGCTTCCATGTGCTAACTCAAACAATAACCGTCAATCCAGAAAGCCCAATGCAAATGTATCGCACTTTCTTATGTTTGCAAAGTGATTTGTAAAAGCAGAAACACTCCATAAATGCCTCACAAGCTCTAATGTCTCAACTCTAAGATCCAGCCCCACATATGTGACTGACAGGAAGGTCACCGTGATCTGACAATACATCAGAGCAATGCAGCCATTTGTTGCGGGGGCTAACAAAGTCACCTGGCCATCCCCTCTGGAGGCGCTCCCATTTAGCCCTTTTTAATCTCTTCCCATCCCATTACATGACAGCAGAGAACCTGTGCACATTACACGCTTCAGCAGGTGTATAATTTGCCTTGTTTTGCAGGCAAACGAGTATCATAAAATATCAGCGCTGTTATTCCAGTGCAATCTTTGGATCCGGTTGGGAGTAAACAGAGCTGGACGTCAAATGATAGCCCATGACATACTAAGAGGTGAGGGGAGCTGTCTGCTGCATGCTTCATATCTAGCGATCTTGGACTTTGAGTGGAAACAGACACCAGCAATGGCAGAGCAATGGAAAAGTGATATAAAAGACCACATTTTCAGAATTTGCTGAATTGAAATGACAGAAATACAGGCTACTGTGGGGAGACAGAGATGCCCTAGGCATTTTTTAGATGTGCAAACACTCAAAGACTTTAAGTGCAATCCTGTAGTTTATGGTGCCTTGCTTTCACCATGTAGCTTCTAACAGCCTCCAGCCTGTCCTGGTCAGCAGGCAGAGGCATCGCCTAAGTCTTGTGGAATTATTGTACCAACTCAGCCTTAGAGGCTTAAGATCAGAACAAAATTTTTCTTAATAACATTGAATCCTCTGCTATGATTCCACATGACCTGGGTTGGGATTTTTGATCAAACACAATAATAAAACTTTGGGAATCCTCATTGAAATCAGACCATAGCAGTTGAGTCCTCCAAAGGACACTGAATGATGTAATTATGAAAAAAAAAAAAAAAGCCCAGTTTTTATGGGTTTATTTTGTTAAGAGCTTTTTCAAATTTGCTGTTAAAAAAAAAATCATAGAATATGATCACAATGAGCACAAATAAGTCATGAAATGTTGCCTGTACGTCACATGAGTAGATCATTTTCTGTGAAATTCTCTTGCTCATGCTCTCTCGTGGTATCTCAAATCATCTAGGGCAAACTCTTTCCTCTGTCACGACAATTTGATGTTTAAGGGCCAGCATTTTTCAACATTTTTCTACAAAGACTAGAAGAAATCCAACAGCAAGGAGCACTAATTCAGCTCAACTGCAAAACTTGCAGAAGCATTAGGGAGGTGAACTGGAAGCATAAGCACTGATGTTTTTGCCAAACCAACAGTTATTGATGTGTGACAATAAAAAACTATGAGACAACCGTTGAGCGCTGCTCTACATCAACTCTCTGGAGAGCAAAGTAATCAACAAGTCCTGGAATTTTTTTATTAAAGTGCTATCACTGAGGATATGGATGCTCTTAACCCCTTCCTCTTTAAAAAAGTTAAGATTGCACACCTGCAGAAACAAAACACACACAATTTATGCAGTGTTTATGCTGCTGAAGTAAAATGTCAAAGTCTCTAACAATCATGACACAATTTACGCTGTTTATTTTGCCCTGTATCGTTCCTATAAATATACAGTAATGAATAATTTCCTTTCACTTGAGCCCACTTTATATATGTTCTTTAATTATACTCTATTATAACTGAGTGTCTTGTAAAGGGTGTTCTTCGATTCTCGCCAGCACCCCCCATGGCCCAGTAAAGGATAAGGAGTTACAGAAAATGAATAGATTCAAAGTATAGAGTGTGTTGTTTATCCAAAAAATGTCCAAACCACAACCAACTATTTCTATTTGGGCAGAGTTACTAGAAAAGCACCCCCAAAGTTTCAGCAGCTAAGATTTATTTATTTTCTTTTGGGAGCTATCTCTGTTTATTTCCACATTTTAATTCCAATTTTTCTTGAGCCTTGTCTTGCCTCAGTCTTGCTTGCAATGTGAGAGGCAATATGTTGCAACGTACAAGGGCATGCCCATCATTGTGTGAATTTGCTGAGCTGTTGATAATGCATTTTCTCTCCAGCAGACACGTAAGGTTACGACTCATTCAAAGACTGGATCAGGAGACATTTATTCAGGCTGACATCATTCAGATGAGAGAGATTGCCTTCTTCACTCATCGGGGAGATTAGCGGCGATGTCAGAGACATGGATCCAAAGGATTTAATCAGTTAGTTATTCAGCCCATCTCTGAACAGGTGTGCCTGTCATCACATATGCAGCCTTTTAGTTGTGCCAGATATACTGATTTAGAGAGAATCATTGGCGCAGAAGCATAACAATGACCTGTAGAGACAACACAGCTGGGGTAACATAAAGAAAAACTAATGACTTTTCTTCAGAAGCACACATTTACATAATAAAAACATGCCAGGCTAGATTCATTATTTCTCTGATCACTTGACATTACAGTCAAAACAAACATCCTGTAAGAATTTATAAACTGACATTGACACTTTTTCCTCAAGATGATCTGAAGTATTATAGCATGTTTATGATATTATTGCATAAAAATGTTTCCTAACATCCCACAGACTCATTAATAAACCTTTGTCATTTACACTTAGAGTATGTTTCATTTTATACTTTGGGGCTCACATGCACAATGGCCTGAATGTGTCCATTTAATAAGGTAGTTGAAATAATTGCCCCTGTGGGTAATGGCTAAAATTATGTTGAACCAATGATTTGCGATTATGAACTGCAGGATCACTTCAGTAGCCAGCAGTTCCACTTCACCTTATCATTTCATTTTCGCAGGACAGGAGTTAATCTGCAGAGTTGACCATTCATTATCTCTGCTTGCTTGGCACAGTCAGTGATACATGTAGTCAGATCTTTCCTGAGCTGCCTGGGGACTCCTCACAGTCGGCATTGATGTCGGCTGAGAGGAAACTATTATCACAGCATGAATATCAGGAATCCACCAGAAACCACCAGGCCAACGATTGCATGTGTTTTTGGTTTTTTTTGTTCGTTTCTTTTTTTTTTTTTTTTTTCTGCACCACCTGTCACATCGCTCTGCAGGAATTTGCTCATCCGATCAGGTCAATTAGGTGTGTTTTGTCGGTTGAATACGTCTTTTGTCTGCGGTGTAAAAGTTTGCCCAGGCGGACAACTTAGTGAGCGACGAGTGGATGATGCGCCTCTCACCGATGAGCCTAACGCAGCCGCTGGGTTCCCTCCTGCAGCATTTCAGCCCCCCCCCAGCCACAGTAATGAGTTTGCATCATAATGAGATGCAGTGGGATACATTTAAACTTTTGCATACAAGATAGTTAATGTCACAAATAAGTGCGCATTTCTTCCAGGGGGGGTGTTATTGTAACGCTTTGATTGGCGGCTTGTGCGCCTAATTGGCGCGTCGCGCTCCGTCCAGCCTTACCTGGGATCTCCTGAAGAGGAACATGTGCGAAGCTGAAGCCTTTCCCGATGCAAGCCTCCCGCACCTCGCTGCAATTCCGTGCCTTAAAATCTGCTCTCGCTGCAACAGACAGCAGAGAAAAAGTGCATATGATAGTCTGTAGTCTGAGCATTGTTCACTTCTCAGAAAATCCTTATTGTTAGGGTTCTCTGCAGTATTCCGATGGCTGGTAAAACTCCCCTGCAGTAGATCCGCAGGTACTTGATGACAGGGTCGTTCAATGGTTGCAACTCAACAATTGGTGACTAAAAGCACATTCCCCAACGAAAAAAAAGGTTTTCAACGGCAACCACCAATGATTACGGCGACTCAGAGGAGGAGACTGCGCGCATGGAGATGCCATAAGAATCCTGGCAGTGCTTTGCGCAGCGCGTTGACTCAACTTCGCTCAGCAGACGGAGCCCGTGGTCTCCGCGTTCAAGGGGGAAATGCTGTGTGGAGTGGATCGCCCTGTGTGCACGTTATACACTGGCATGGCAAAGTGGGACATAAAATATGGAGTGGAACCTCTTTCCTTTGAGTGGATACAGGTCGGCAACCACCAGCTTGGGGAAAACAGCAGACATGCTGGTAGCGGAGATAAAGTGACATATGGGATACTGGTAAACAAAGAAACAAACACTCATCCACCTGTTATCTCTAAATCTTTTAAATAAAAATAAAAAAAATTTTGGAACATTAACTGGAAATTTAGACAAACCCTTTAAAATGCATTCTTTATTTTTTGCTAATATTAAATAAGTGTTGTTTTTTATTTTTGTTTGAGAAAAACTGTTCCCTAAATATGACTGGAAACATTCAACCAGCGTTTGTTTTTTTAAACTTACGCTGTTGTACTGCAGTGATGAGAATTTGACAGAATTCATGAAGTATATATGAGGGAAAATTTTTCACATTCATCCAACACCAAAGCAAAAGACCATCAGCACGGCATCAAACTGTATTAACTAAAGGTTGTAAAGGATGTGAAGAACACCAGAAGGCAAGCTTTCATGGCTTTATTGATTTTGGAACAGCTTGATCTGAGGGTAGATCAACAGTGGATTAACATGGCTGCCATCGCTGTGCAGGATTCCAATTGGTATGGGATGCCACAATTTGTGTCAGCGGGTGAGGTCTCGATGGAATTTGCATCAAATATCCAAAACCACAGGTTGAAATTGAGGTGGGATTATTGATTGATGTGTTAGTCAATTAATTTTTTTTTTTTATTTGAGGGCATCAGAGGGCCGTTCTCTGTTTGTATGTTAGGAAAACCTTTACTCTTCATGAGGTGTTTGTAAGGTAGTATTGCATCATTTGCATTTATGTTGTAATTGTTGTACGTTGGGTTAAGGTGGAATTTGTCTTTCGACCTCAGGAGTAGTTTTTTATCACGTCTCTCTCTATCTCACACACACACAAACACATATACACACACATACACACACACACATACACAGAAACCCAACAAACAATTCTGGTGGTGGTAGGGGACGGCTGAAAGATACAGTCTCAAAACCATGTAACGTGCTATTTACAAAAAAACTAAACGGGAAATCATAATTTAATTTAGGAATCACAAATGTAACACCTCACATCAGATGACATGATAAAAATAAAATAAATAATCTAATCCGCAAAGACTGTGTGTAAGGCAATCCAACAATCCACTTCATGACGTCTTTGCTCCAGTTTGTTAGTGAGACAGTCTGACCTGGACATGTCACAGTTAATTAATGAATTCAACTCTGAAACTCAGGGGATGAAGAACTTTTTTTAATACAATAAAAAATTTATTTCATGGCAAATTCTCAGCATAGATAGCTGTCAGGCTGTCCCACCAGGCTGTAAAGCACTCTGAATGTGCATGCAAGCATATGACCTGCCTTCAGCGGTGCATGTGCATACCATTTGTAATATAATGTAAGTAGTTTCCATTTCAGATTTGTTTGGTTGCCAAGATGTTTTGGGATTCCAGACATCCCAGACCGGCTACAGAGATACGGTCCCCTGCTGCGTGTACTGAGTTTATCTTGGGGTCCCATCCTGGCTGGTCACACCTTGCTGTCCACTAAAGAGAAGTTCACAAACTCAAGCTGTGTTACATGGCAGGAAATTGAGGATACAGAAAAAAAACCAACAAAACTATATATATATATATATATATATATATATATATATATATATATATATATATATATATATATATATATATATATATATATATATATATATATATATATATATATTATTTTTTAGATACTAAAGCCACAAAAAAGAGACAAACAATAACAGGATAAAATATTTCGATTGTGACACTCAAACATTATTTGAAGAACATATTACCAGGTGAAGGCCAGTCTGAAACAGACAGTGAAGACTTGAGAAATGACTCATGTTCAAGTAAATAAGTTCAGTAGTTAAGCAACGGCCTTTAAATGCTACTCTTCCATAATTCACTTTTATTTATCCCTTTGTTACCAAGTAATTTATGAACCCAGACAAACTGTGTTTGCACAGAGTGAAATTAGCTACTTAAAAAAAACAAACAGAAAATGCTATGAAATTCAGTTTTCACATGACTCACCACAAACCAACGCAATTCAGTCTGAGAGTGTGTGATCCTACACATGAATCAGCTGCTATAAGATTCAATCATAACCTCATTGAGTTTTTATGTGTCTTTATTCTTATGTAATTACTTACACCCATGGTTTGACCAATGTTTATCATTTGGTTTGGTTATTGATCAGTCAGTCAGACTACAAAAATCCACTGATTTCCATTTACATTAATTCAGTAATCGGACATGTAGCAGGTAATAATCCCTTTAATTTTGGTGCAGATCTGGATTAAGAGGTATTTTTATTTTATTTAGCAAAGCTTGGTTTGGGTGTTTTTTGTTTTAAAAGTATCCCTAATGTTGCAAAAACTCATTAACCAGTTACCCTGAAATGTCATGGAGTGAAGTTTAGTTAAATAGAGATGTGGGACTGTGCTGCTGCATTTGTTTGTGTCCCCTAATGATGCTCACTCAACGTTGGGGAAATTTCCATTTGATTTAATTGATCGTTAGATTTCTTGATATACTGATTTATCTGTGATTAGTTGAGTTCTTCATACATTTTGACAAGACAAACCATATTGCAAGTAATAATCTGAGAAACTGATTAACTGTCAGTCAAAATGTCTGCCCATGTCCCAGGGGATACTGTAAGTAGGGCTGAGATTTTGTGGGATCAAACACCCCTCCAGGCTTGTGATCCGTTGTCATCTGTCCTTAGCAGTCATTGAAAATAAAAGACATACATATCAATGATGATTATAAATACCAAGGACACAAATATTGTCCTTGATCTAGATTTTTTTTTTGCCAGCAATTTAAATTACATTAATGATAAAATTACAAAAACAATCAGCCTATTCACAATTAATAGTTTCTGAATTATATCATTTTCATGTCTTAGTAACATCAGTAGGCTGTATTTTTGCAAAGGTCCATCTATAAATCAAGTCATTTCACATGAATTTTATAATTGAGAAAATGAAGGGATGGTGTCTCAGAATAAGATATGACAATCAGAGCCAAGAAATTAATATATAATCATCCACAAGATCAGTTTGGTGTACAAGATGGTTCCTGAGTGTTAGATAGCTGGAGTAGTCACCTAGAAGAAATACTGCTTTCTGTTTTGGTGTTTTGGTAAAAACTTCAGAGGAATTTGTGACAAGAATTAGAAATACAAAATACAAGCACCTGGATCTCAGTAGGACAAAAACCCCTTTCAGTTTGCTTGCAACATGCGGTGGATTTCTGTCCGACAGCAGTCCTACCTCTGGGGGCTGAGCCCCCTAAGAGGTCTGACTTAAAACTGCCCCTGGTTCAGATAAATCTTAGTGGGTCTTATTAAACAGCTGGGCTACCTCTGTAAAACGTTTCGTTTCATCTCAAAGTCCGGTTCAGGTTAGATTTAGAAAATAATCAAAAATTTAAAAAAATAAAAAATACAGTATATGTAATAGAATGCAATGCAAATGATGACGGATGGACAAATGAACACACAAACACTGACAATTAAAATACAGTACATCACCGCTTTAAAGCGGGATGTAAATATAGACACCTTAAAATTATATACATGAATAATCTCTATGTTGTAATACTTTTCCATGAACTGCACAAATCTTTTAAACTCTCCTTCCCCTGTGCAATACACAGAATTTAAAAAAAAGAAAACTTGGTTTTTTTATACTTGGTCTGAGGTAAGTGAAAGAAACTCACCACCAACCAACCCGGTTCAAACTGGGAGTATCCACATTCAGTAATAAGTCAGCGGCTTTTAACTATTTTCTGCAGTGAAATTCTCAACCCACCAATCCAACCAACCACTCAGTCTAATACACTCCGCCTTGGGGCACTTTGAACATTTGTGTGTTTTTCTCTTAAAAGAAGTCTTATTTGAAGTCTGTTTTCTCTTATATTTTTTGGCTTTGAAAAATTGAAATGCTCTCTGGGAGAAACATTACACATCAGTTTAGAACTCTGGCACCTGTGTCCCATTCAGCTTGGGAGTGGTCACCAGAGATCCATCCATCCATCATCCATCTTCTGCCTTGATGGTCATAGGTCTGCTGGAGCTTTTCCCAGCTTGCTAGGGGTGAGAGGCGGGATACACACAATACAAGATGCCAGCTCATCTTGGGGCCACACCAAAGACAAACAAACATACACACACACTCGCATCTATGCAGAGAACCAGAGAACCCAGAGAGACACAGGGAAAACATACTAACTCTGCACAGAAAGGAATCAAACCCAAAACCTTCTTGCTGTGAGGCGACAGCGCTACATATTGTGTCACCATGCCACCACCAGAAGTCCATTCAAGCCATTAAATAACCTGAATAGTTCTTCATGAATTGCTGTTTCCTAGACCTCCACCTGTGATAAGTACTGCGACCACAAGACTCAAATAAACCTCGGAGTTAGTGAAGCTCGCAAAAACCCATTCAGCTACGTTTTTTTGTTATGTGGTCTATGCTACAAAATTAAAAATTAGAGAAAGAAATACTATATACAAAAATGTATTTCTTTAAGTTGCAGCCAAAATATAAACACTCTGGAAAGCTCAAATGTCAGGTAAAAAGAAGGTGACTTGAAAGACTTGAAGTTGCAGTCCAAGTGTAAGTGGAGGACGGGTTTGAAGTTCAGTGTCAGGTCCTGAAAGCATTTCAAGGGTGTGATGTAAGCAGTTGTGCCGTCAGTGGTATTGTCAGCACCTGTGGCCACTGAACACGACTGAAGTATTGTTTGAGGAGCAAGAGATGAAAACTGAAGAGTCAAAGGTGAAAAATGTTTAGTTGAAGTGTAGAAAAAGTAGTTAAAATGTCAGATGAAGAATAAAATCCATTCAGGCTTCAACTTTTGTCAGAGAAATTCAAAAGAAAGTGTAAAATATACATTATTTAATGTATAACTTAATGGGATGTTTCTTCAGCTGGAAGCAACACAAGATAAAATTATCCTCACCCTGCTTTGATAAATTCCCCTTCATTTATATTTCATTCATCTTATTACTCCAACAAATTGGGTTTTGTTTTTGCCCATATTTGTTGGTTTGATTGTCTGCAAGATTACACAATAGCTAAACAGATTTCCACAACACTTCATGTTTTCTTATTTCACTTCTTTGAATATTGTGAGATACGGCATTTGTCAACTTCCTGAAATTTTTTGGAGATGATACATACTGTAGATCTTCATGAAAAAAACAAAAAAACTTAATGTTGACACAAATAAAAATCTGGATCCATCTGATTCATTCATAGAGGAGTAGGAGCAAAGTAATGAGTTTAATTTTGAATTGATTGAATAAATGGAGACATTTGGACCAGGTGGAGGTATCACTCCACTGAGTGCATTCTAGTTTTTTAATATATTTATTTCTCACGACTCTCAGTTTTATGTGGTAACAATAATGACGAGGTATCCCAATGAGATTCATGTTTATCGTGTAAATTACTGTATATTATATTGTCTTATATTATATTAATCAGGTGATAAACTCATGCAGGGATAACATGGCTCATTGAAAACTACAAACTGGTACGCCCATTATGTTTGAGATGAACTAATCACATTCAACAACAGACACAAAGCTAATTGCAAACATCAAGTCAAGTGTTTCTAATTAAGTCAGTTTGAACTAGCAATACACTGAGGCTTTCCTTACTGCATATTTTATTGTGCAGATTCAAGCAACTGTATAACACTGATCCATGTTGAGACATTTTCATATATCTGGGAAGAAAATTCTAAATAATAATTTTGTACAAACAAAAATATTAACGCAACACTTTTGTTTTTGCTCCCATTTTTTATAAGATGAACTCAAAGAACTCTAAAACATTTTCTACATACACAAAATAACAATTTCTCTCAAATATTTTTCATAAATCTGTCTAAATCTGTGATAGTGAACCCTTGTCTTTTCCTGAGATAATCCACCTCACCGGTGTGGCACATCAAGATGCCGATCAGACAGCATGATTATTGCACAGGTGTGCCTTAGACTGGCCACAATCAAAGACGACTCTGAAATGTTCAGTTGTATAATGCAGCACAATGCCACAGATGTTGCAAGTTTTGAGGGAGCATGGAATTGGCATACTGACAGCAGGAATGTCCACCAGAGCTGTTGCTTAGGAATCGAATGTCCATTTCTCTACCATGAGCTGTCTCCAAAGGAGAATTTGGCTTCTCATAAAAAATGGGGAAAAAATAGAAGTGCTGGGTTTATATTTTGTTCATTATAAATATGAAGTCACAAAACAATAGGTAATTATATATCTATATATGTGAATATCAATGCCCTGTTGATAAATGTGCTCATCTATGCACTCCTCTCTTGACGTGGTACAATGAGGCTTCTGTTACCTACGACCAGACAGGTCCCACACGTTCCCCTTACGCCCGCGGCAAAGGTGCTCTGAATATATATTCATTATTCATTTTTTATCACCTCAACAATTGTTCATTACATTAGAGACAAACATGACTTTGGGGCATGTCCTGGGCCCTCTATGAGAAATGAATCCATTATATAGCGAATAATGATGAACCGTTATGGCTTGCAAACAATAAAATTGTCTCTTCTAATCAACTGTAGTCCTATTTAGGTAGAAACGTAAAATATGTATGACATTCTGAAACCGTCAAAAGGAAGCATTTATGTAAAATGCACAACCTTGAATAACTATCCTTCCAGTTCCAAACACAGTTTGCCCATTTGATTACAAGTTATTTAATGTCAGTTGCTAAGAGTAACTAACCTGAATGGCACACAGTCATTCTAGACATGGTTATGGAACTTAGCAGTGTATTCATGTGCAAATATTAATAAATAAATGCCTTTATTTATATAAATAAAGAAAGAATAAATGCCCTTATTTAAGACATTAAATGCCTAGGTTAAAGGCATTTATATTCATAGAATCAATGTATATCGATTCTAGCATAAATAAATCCTAGAATCGATCAGGGTTGGATCAATTCTAAAGAAAACGTTTCTAACGAAAATGTGACATGTGTAGACACAGCCTTGAGAAAATGTTCAAAAAAGCATCAAAAGTCTTTTGGATAGCAATGAATGTCTATAAGAATAATAACTGTATATAAAGACATAATTACAGATTTGAATATACATGTCAGAGGGGAGCATCTGTTAGGTAGAGGCTCAGTTGTCATGCAGGACAAAGTAAAAGAGGATAGCAAAGAAGATATGAGGAGACGTGCAAAAACATGTTTCAGTCACATGGGGATCGTCCGGCATATCATCAAACAGCGGAAGAGGCATCATATAATTCAGACACTATCAAATCAAGCTGACTGGTAAGAGAGAACAGTCTGTGACCAAAAACAAGATTCAGTGGATGCATTAATAGGAAGAGAGCATGAGTCACAGATATGGCCTATATGTGACATGATGGTGAGAAACAAACAATACAATTTCTTAAAAAACGACAACAAAAAACACTTTCATGTGTGGACTCAGCATGAGACATCATCCTCATGAAATGATCTTTAAAAGACAGAAGTCACTGAATATTTCTACCAGTAAAAAGTTTCCAAATTTATTTTTAAAAATGCACATTTTTCCTCATTAGATGCCAGTGTAACTAACTACCCTTTAATGGTACTTCTGAATGTGATTCAGATTTGTTTGACCAAAATTTTACAGTAAAATTCTTCCAAATTATAGAAAAGCATGTTTTCCATGAAGTTAACAGTATTTCACTGATTTATGGAATGATTCATGGTGATTTATTTATATATTTTTTCATGTAATTAATTAATTTTTTTTTTACAGCGGATAGTTTTGCACTTTTCTATGGAATGACAGAAACAACATTTCTGTGTAACAACATATGCTAAAAAGGTATTGATCCAGCAGGTTTGACTGTGTAAATATCTCTCTTCAGGTTGACCACAGTGTCTGCCCCGCAAGTCAACCAAACAACAAATCCATCCATTCATTTAGTCTTCCAGCCACTTCCGCACAGTTTTGTTTACCAAATTTTTCCATCATTAATTTTGTTTTCAACATATACCATGAAATTCATTAACCTTTATTTCTTCTCCTTTCACCGCGGTGGTAGATTAAAAATTTTAGAGACGCATGCCACCACTACACTATCTACTCAACCAAAGTGTGGATCATCATGTCTTTAAGGAGAATACTGGTCATCATATAATTTTAAATAAAGGCATTTCATTAGGAAATAGATATCTAGAATTACAGGTCAAAATAATTTCATTAAATTCAAGGCACCTGGGGTGTACCGCACCTCTCACACTCACCAAGCTGGGATAGGCTTTAGGAGACCCATTATCCGCAAGAGGGATAAGCTGATGAAGATGATGACAATTACAGTTATCTTGTCTACAAGAAGATGAATGGATGGATGGATGGATGGATGGATGGATGGATGGATGGATGGATGGATGGATGAATGGATGGATGGATGGATGGATGGATGGATGGATGGATGGATGGATGGATGGATGGATGGATGGATGGATGGATGGATGGATAATGTATACAGTATATTTATTGTTAATAAGAGCTCTTATAACTAGCACTTAGATTCTAATATTAATTTTCTGCACAATATTTTGTACACTATAATGAGTGTATAATAACAGCACAAACTCTTGTATGTAATATACTGTATATGACTGTAAATCATCCATGATACAGCCATAATGATTTATTTCCCAGGACCTAAAAAATTAACACATTTAGTACCAGAGGATTACAGTCTATTCTGGATCTGGACCTCCATGAGGAGAGGAATCACCCCTGGCAGAACCTGCAAACACTGGCAAACAGCCTGGGCAAAGCAATAAAGCAAGGCAGATTAGCACATAAAGATAAGCGGCTGTCATTAGATGTGACTGTTTCTATGATTCATTTTTGGCCTTGACTGCCCTGGTCTAGTCTAGGTGCTCTGCTGGAAGGCCACAGTTTGTTTCTTGAAAGCACAAACACTTAGTTGGTCATAATCAAGAACATTCTATTATTTTGTTCTAGAACTAACAAATCTTGGAAGATTGATTACTTAAACAGGTGATCGTAATTGAATTTAATGACGACTGCATAAGTTTATTCTCTCCAATAGCCATTTAATCATTTTCACATGTGACACACTGAAGCTATGAATCATGCAGAGACTGCAAAGAGCTGGTGTTATAAAAACATTGCAGGCAACAAAGATCCTTCAATAAAATCACCTATTCATACAATAAATGCATTACATTAACCTGCTTGTTTTATCTTTCATATAAATGCCTGCTTCCCACCATCCCCTGTACAACTGTGAGTTAAAAGGCATGTATTCCAACCAGCAACTTATTATTTTATGGCTGCATTTGCATCTTCATGGGATTTCTTCATTCTACTGATGTTCTGGAAGACAGATTTAATATGCTGTGCAATCCTTCAAGCTTGGCCCCTTCCTTCCTCCACGGACACCTAATGCAGCATAATGAATCAGTGGCAGATACTCTCAGATGATGCCTGTGTCAACGTCAATGGTATGGATCTATGGCACTTTTATAAATAATCCAAAACACATTATGCATTTGAATACGACAGCAGGGCTTGCTTTAAATGTCAAATGGGTGACTTTTGGATGTTATGAACTGACTAATTACTTTATGTTAACGATAAGAGCTGCTAACATGAATGTTTCTAAACATGTGTATAACTCTACTCGATAATCACACGCCAATGTCAAAATAATGAATGCATCACATATTCAATAGCTTCAGGGCCAGAGGATCTTTTTTTTTAAATTCAGTCTCATTTATCTGCCCATAATTCCTTCATATTATGCAATAGAAAGTGCTTAAAAATACTGTATACTTGTTAGAAGAAAATAAACTCAGATAATAGCTGAAATTCATATCTGTAGCCATTTTGCAGCTATTCTGTGTCATGAAAGATGTATTTATGTATCTTGTTTGTCAGTTAGCCTACGTATCTCCGCTTGAAACAACAAACAGAATTAGACAGGCCAAATTTTGACACCAAACTTTGACACAGGTGTATCACACTGTGTCAAGTATGATACAATTATGCCTTTCCATAAAGATAATTTGAGACTTAGGTCAACTTTTTCTAATTTTTCTAATCCTGGATTTCACTTACACAACACATCTGAAGTTTAGGCAACATTTGGCTGTGGTTACTAAGATTTTCATTCAGCACAATGAGCTGACATTCATGATGACTGTGCTTATCGAATAAAAAAAAGATAGATC
The DNA here is from genome assembly GCA_013358685.1 of Antennarius maculatus. Lineage (NCBI taxonomy): Eukaryota > Metazoa > Chordata > Actinopteri > Lophiiformes > Antennariidae > Antennarius > Antennarius maculatus. Next base: position 6,704,913 of record CM023618.1, on the reverse strand, counting down.
AATGCAACTCATTTAGAAACACTGAGTCCATGGGATCAGAGGCCTGCTCACTCTGACTCCTAGACAATACATTAATAAAGAACCTAGCTGCTTTAGTGACAGTGATGTCCCATCTTTTGACACCCCTTCACTGCCACCGCTAGACATCAACAGTCCTCCTTTGTTATAGTCTTTATGCAATCAATTTCAATCTAAGGCTTGTGGTCAATCACTCTTCAGCAGCGGACACATAGGGCTTGCAAAAAATATATAAGAGGAGATGGGCTTGACAAAACTCCTGGAGGCCAGCACCTCTTTTCTGTTTGTTGAGCTGGGCTCAGCTGGGAGCAGCACAAGGGGTTGTAAACAACACAGCTGGGAAAAACAAACCAAATCCTGACACTCCTTGGCTCCTCTCAAGTTTAATCCTTCGCTAGCTCTGTATCTGCCAGGAACCATAATGATTTGGACGATTCTGGGAGCCTGGAAAAAATTGTAAAAATATATTGCAAGTCGAATTACCTTTGGGAATCTGGAAGACACAGAACACCTGATGGCTTATAAGTACAGATAAGACAAAGTGGATGAACAAGATCCAAGCTGTTTCTAACGTGTCCAAGTCAGCACACTTAGCAGGTGTTGTTATTACTGTAGTTTTATAATTTTTGTGGGTTGGAAAGGACAGATCCTAACATAAAAACTTTATTTACATTCATTTCATTGACAAAATACAAAAGCATTTTACATGAAAGATGTCCAACAAATAGTGTCAGTCTTCAACAAGTATTTGCTGACCTCGGACTGGTGTTCCAGCAAAAAAAATTAACATCAGGTAAATCTCAGAAGAACCTTATTCAAAGACATTTCAAGGCAGTTATTTTTATAAAATTCTATTCTATTCTTTAAATCTAAAGCCATTTTTACAGGAAATGCCAAATGCACATTTTATATACAATATTGTCTAATTTATTTATCAAGAAAAGTCTCAATTTATGTATGATTTGTAACCATGATTTGTATTTGTAGCAAATGCAGGCACTAGTACCTATCTTCCATTAGCTTTTGTTTGTTCTGTGTAATTCATCTTACGTTCACAACTCTGGCATAATCTCAGTCCATGTTTTAACATCAAAGTGTTTCATTTTCACTCCATAACGTGTCATATGTTGATGTTGCGTGTGTGTGGGTGCGATAACCAAATGTCACAGGCTTTTTAATTAATACACCTGACCAATTCATAGTTTCAGGTGAAAATCTGCTATCTGACATGACCTGAAAACAAATCAAAAAGCTGTGAACAAGTCCAGAGGGGCCGTGAATCTTCTTCTGATTAAAGTGAATTTCCATCAAGGAAGTGACACGCTTTGAGAATTCAACACATCCAGCATGCAAGGGTCCAGGCACCTTTGGGACCCCAAGACTAATTTGCTTCAAACCTAAAAGGCAGATAATAGTGCTGATCTGACAGCCTGCCAATTCCCAGCTTCCCCCATCAAGAATACATTCATAAATTCATTTCAAACATCAAACTACTCATACCAAAAAATAAAATGAAAAAAGGACCAAAGTTGGATATGGAGGCAAGACCTTAAGGGATCCTTGATTTAAAGTTTAAAATGCTGTCATCCTCAGTGTTATTAGCTTAAATATGGTTCAGAATTTTAATCAGATATTTTATCTCAAAGTCAAAAAGTATGCTTAAAATTGGAGAAATAGGAAAGTTTTATGATGGATCGATCTATTTTAGAATTTAATTGAAGTTGTGATTGAACTCAGAATTATATCCGTCATAGTAGTGGTGTTTTCATAAGTTCGTCAGAAGCCTGCTTCATTTTAGTGTGATTGTCAATATAGTGAATATAGTTATTTAAAGCATGACATTTACATTCAAGACTAAATGATCTATAATGTAGCTTTGGCATTGTACAGTGGGACAGACTATACTGTAAAAGCATTAGCATTTTTCTTTATTTAGTACCCAAACAAAATCTTAAGTGAAGTTTGGAGGTCAGGTCCTTTTATTGTTATTCATTTACTGTGGTTTAAAGGCAGAACCGCAGCATATGTATTATGTTATGTATTGTGTCATGTCATGTCATGTGGTGTCATATCATGTTGTGGTAGCAAAGACTTCATCCAATATCCATCCATCCATCCATCCATCCATCCATCCATCCATCCATCCATCCATCCATCCATCCATCCATCCATCCATCCATCCATCCATCCATCCATCCATCCATCCATCCATCCATCCATCCATCCATCCATCCATCCATCCTCTTTATCAAGCACAGCTTTTGGATTATCAACCGCTTATCCGGGGCCGGGTCGCGGGGGCAACAGTCTCAGCAGGGATGCCCATACTTTCCTCTCTCCAGACACCTCCTCCAGCTCCTCCAGGGGGAGCCCGAGGCGTTTCCAGGCCAGCCGAGAGACATAGTCCCTCCAGCGTATCCTAGGTCTTCCTTGAGGTCTCCTCCTGGTAGGACATGCCTGGAACACCTCCCCAGGGAGGCGTCCAGGAGGGGTCTGGAACAGATGCCCGAGCCACTTCAGCTGGCTTCGCTCGAGGTGGAGGAGCGGCGGCTCTACTCCGAGCTCCTCCCTGGTGACTGAGCTCCTCACCCTATCTTTAAGGGTGCGCCCAGCCACTCTACGGAGGAAACTAATTTCAGCCGCTTGTATCCGGGATCTTGTCCTTTCGGTCATGACCCAAAGCTCATGACCATAGGTGAGAGTAGGAACGTAGACTGACCGGTAAATCGAGAGCTCCTTCTTCACCACAACGGACCTACACAGCGACTGCATCACTGAAGAAGCTGCACCGATCCGTCTGTCAATCTCACGTTCCACCCTTCCATCACTCGTGAACAAGACCCCAAGATACTTAAACTCCTCCACTTGGGGCAAGGACTTTCCACCAACCTGAAGAGGGCACACCACCCTTTTCCAGTCGAGAACCATGGCCTTGGATTTAGAGGTGCTGATCCTCATCCTACTCGTGTCACACTCGGCTGCAAACTGTCCCAGTGCACGCTGAAGGTCCAGGTTTGATGAGGCCAACAGGACAACATCGTCTGTAAAAAGCAGAGATGAAATCCTTTGGTCCCCAAACAGGACTCCCTCCGGACCCTGGCTGTGCCTAGAAATTCTGTCCATAAAGATTATGAACAGAACCGGTGATAGAGGGCAGCCCTGTCGGAGTCCAACATGCACCTGGAACAGGTCTGACTTACTGCCGGCAATGCGAACCAAGCTCTGGCTTCGGTCACACAGGGACCGGACAGCCCTCAGCAAAGGGCCCCAGACCCCATACTCCCAAAGCACTCCCCACAAGATACCACGAGGGACACAATCGAATGCCTTCTCCAGGTCCACAAAACACATGTGGACTGGTTGGGCAATCTCCCATGAACCCTCCAGCACTCGATGGAGAGTGTAGCACTGGTCCAGTGTTCCACGACCGGGACGAAAACCACATTGTTTCTCCTGAATCCGCGGTTCGACTATCAGTCTAATCCTCCTCTCCAGTACCCTGGAGTAGACTTTCCCCGGGAGGCTGAGGAGTGTGATCCCCCTATATTTGGAACACATCCTCCGGTCCCCCTTTTTGAAAAGAGGGACCGCCAACGCAGTCTGCCAATCCAGAGGTACTGTCCCTGACTGCCATGCGATGTTACAGAGACGTGTCAACCATGACAGTACCTGCACATCCAGAGACTTGAGGTACTCAGGGTGAATCTCATCCACCCCCGGTGCTTTGCCACCGAGGAGTTTGGCAACCGCCTCAGTGACTTCAGCTTGGGTGATGGACGAGTCCACCTGTAAGACCTCAGCCTCTGCTTCCTCTGTGTAAGACTTGGCAGTGGGATTGAGGAGATCCTCAAAGTATTCTTTCCAATATTCATATGAAACATTTATGAATGTTGGAAATCAGTTGTAAATGAACACAAATTGATGTTGAATTTGTGCCCTTCTATTCCATTTTGTCACAATGTGAAATCAATGCTGCCTTAGACAATAGAGAAACACTGTCTAAGGCAGCATTACATAACTCAAGAGCAAAATTAATTGAATTAACAATTTAAAAAACAAAGCAAACGTAGGTACATAAATGTACTTCTAACTGTAACCGGAATATTGCATCAGAAATCAACAGATTTTCTGAAGTTTATTTATGATTAATATTCCATCTTGTAAACCAGGTATTTATATAAGTGTCTCAATGGATCAGAGCTCGTCATGGAAAATTCTCACAATATCGTACTCTGCCATTTTGTAAAGGAAAAGGTTTGAAGCCATAAACATCAGCAGCCGTAAAGGTCATTCTCTTCTATGAGGCAGTCATAACTTACCACATCCTTGACTTGAAGCTGCGATAGAGGTTTGGTCGAGTGATTATCATAAAATAGAGTCATCTCTAAGTGGTGGCAAAATCATGAGGATATTTGTTATTTTGATGCATAATGCCTGGATACGTGATAAGGTTGCATCTTGCACTGCTCATTTACTCTCTGAGAATGTAATAGAGAACATAAAGTCACATTCCCTGGTACATGTACGTGTCTGTGCGCGGTCAGCAGACTGTAGCCACTGAGAAGGGCATTTTGATAACATTTTCTTTATTCAGCCTGCACGTTCATGCAACAACTGTGTACTAACTTTGTGGAGACATTTGGGAGGAAGAAAGTCGATAGTGAGAGGAAAGTTAGAATGGAATCCTTGATCCGAGATCCATATGAAGCAGACCTTCCCCACAGGTCAGCCAGAGAAGGGAGGAGCTGAACGGTCACACTTGTGTCTTCCTACTAAGGCTCCTGTGGAGGGGGATGTCACTCCCATACCTCCTCAATCAGATTGGGGACTGAACTGGCATCCGCTTCTCAGCCCCTCCTCACTGGATTTAATGTTGCGGCCAGAAGACAGGCAGTGAATTTTTCCCGTGCTGCCCGCCAGGAGATGCCAGGATATTTGCTCTCCCCCTCTCTCACACAATCTCTGTCTCTCTCTCACCCTGTATTTATTTCTTTATTTTCATGGGATTTTGTATTTGCTTTAAAAAAAAAACTGGTGGTTAAGGTGAAGGCAGGTTGACATTTTTATCTGGAGACATGCTGATATGACCAGATCAGCGTTATTACAGGCCTTTACCGCATCACATGACCTCTTTGCTTGTTGAGTTAATACGGTAATCTCAGCCATTTGTATGTCCAGACTCCTGGACTCACTGTTGAAGTCCCAGGTCACTGTGGAAAGAAGATACAGCAAAAATAAGTGAAAGCCTTACAATACAGAAGTGTTTTATAGGATGCAGCAAGGTTTTAAGGAGGCCTTCACATGAACAGATGGAGGAGTCATTGCTTATGTGAAAACTGAATTGTTCACAAGTAGAATTAGCTTTCAAGTCACGACTGTATCCTGAGTGACTGCAGATACTGAGCATGAGTGTAACTTCAGGAACAAAGTTCCCTGTGGATTTCAGAGTTTTTGTCAGATATTTTTATTGTTCCGGTTTTGGTTTTTTTTGCAGGGCATTACTTTGTATCTAGTTCATTGTTTCATTGTTGCCAGGCATAAAAATAATGTTACATGAAAAAAGATGAGGAAGGTGTATGAAGCAGACTACCAGTTGTAGATTTAACTATTTATCACGTACCGGTAAGAGTGTATCATCTACACTATATAATGTAATTTTGAGGTATGCACATTTTAAAATGAATTTGTTGCTTAAGATGCTAAGGATTATAGCAATGGTAATAAGAAACTGTGTTGTTGTTGTTTTCCACATTTTTCGAAACTAACAAGACAAATTAGACCAATGAGACAAACATGCACCAACATGTTCTCCATCTCCATTTCCTACTTATTTCATTTAACAAGAAAAACCTGTTTTATGTGGAACAAATGATTGTATGCATAAAGCTTCCTTTGTTCTCTTGCACCCTCAACTTATTTCATCTACAGCAAATATTCCCAACAATACATGTATTATAATCAAGTTAGATGTGTCAATCCAGCAATTGTATACCTAAACAGAAACCAGACAAAGAAGAAAACAATCTCATTCTTCTCATTTTATGTGCTCACATCATTTTCCTCCATATTGTCATACTGAACTAGTTTGTTTTTCCAGTCAATAGTTCTTTCTACAGACAAATAAAAACACATAAGGATCTTTTTATATTGTCTGTTGCACCGATCCATGTGATCCTAAAAACAAATTTGTTAAACTGTTTTTTGTTTTATTTTGTTTTGCTTTGGTTTCTTTTCATTCGTTGACAGTGAAACGATGTGAACTCGCTTGATCCACTCTTGATTAGCAAGACATTGCTGCTGCCGCCAAGATTGGACCTCATTAATTTAAAACTTGTATTACTTAGAGTGGGCTGGTTAAGGTTAAAACAAAGACATGTCACTTCCAGAACAATGCCTTGCATGAGATATTACACACTGAAGAATTCCATTATTGACTGCAATTCTTTGAGGTGAAAGCACACAAAGGGGATGCTCACCATTCTGATGAGACACTCCTATAATGTAATAACATCTCATCTTTTTCTAAAGGGAAAGACCTTTTGTTTCAGTCACCCTGAAACAAAGCATTAAAGATGCACTTATGCCGGTCTGGATCTGCCTGCAATACAAGCCACCCACTAATTCATCAATAAGCTCTTCTGCCTCCTGTTTTCATGTCATCCCACTCATTTCTATTGTAGGAATTCTTTGACTTTCTCTTAAGATGAAATGCACTGAAATCTTTATAATGTGGAGTATATTTAATAGGATTTAATACAGTTTAATGTAGTCTTCACATTGTGTGGCTGAATGCATTGTGATGCCTGTCTCCCTGCTGGGCAAGTGGGCATATAGGCTTCTCATCAAAACTGTCAAACAGTGAAGCTCTACCAAACTACGAGCTCTCTTTGAATCACAGTCAGAAAGAAAGAAACTGGTTCTCACATGTAGGACAAAGGGCATGCCAGAAATTCTTTATCACAGGAGAGCTTTCTTTCTGAGTAAAGTCAGAACTGCCTTGCAGAAATTATGAAATGTAAAGGGACAGAGAGGTGTTGCTGAAAGGAAATATTAGTTTATTTCTGTCAAATGGTACATCTTTAGCAGCAGTCGGTGATGTGTGCCATCCAGAGTCGGCCCCAGCTGTCTTGTTCGACATTGCCTGCAGGAGTATTTGTGTCAAGTGTGATTTTCAGACAAGTGGGGTCAAACCATCAACTCTCCAGACTCAAGATGGTGATGGATAATTGCTCGAAGCTTTACTTTGTAAACTTTCAGAGGATGGAGCTGTAATATTATGCAAATTCAGACACAGCAATTAGAAGACACAGTAATCTAATATTAGCTCAGGGGGGAATTGTTGTGTGATGACAAATTACATGATTCATTGGTCACAGTGGAACTGTAAATTAATCTTTTTACAGTAAATGAAGTAGGAGGAGTACTCCACATGTTCATACCTGCTGCCAACAATAAGCATCTACATGTAGAATTATCAACATCAATAAAATCTTAGCTATTGTCAGTGAACTCCTAAACAGTTCTTTTGGTACCTCATCCTTCATCCTTATCCTGTAACGGTGAATGACACAGTGAGGATATACATTTTGTCAACACTCACTAAGGCAACCCCGCAGGAATGGCGAAGATTTAAAAGGCAATGGGAAACAAAAACTGTCTGATCAGAACAGTTGTGTGGGTCAGGCCGGATTAGATGCAACGGATCAGTGACGATTTGGGGTTTTTTTTGTATTTTGGCTTCCAAATCCTTACCAATCAGGTCTTATTGTCTGTGAGACTGAAGGCTAGAGATGGAGACTAATATAAATTTATATGAACTTTTTCAATTTTACAGTTAACAGCAAACTCAGCGGCATGTTCTTTGAGTCAATCTGTTAACGCTGTGACATTCTCATTGATAATTGTAATGAATGCAAAACGCAGATCCCGGAAGCAGTTTTTGTTCAAGCGGACATCACATGGTACATATTTATAGAGAAAATGTTCTTTGAGGGGAACTGAAAAGAAAGATTTCCCTGTCTTCCATTGAGCATAACTCTTGCAGTGAAATGCTTTAAATGAGATAAGGCTGAGCCAATGTTTCATGTGGCCATTATGAAACATGGAAATGGACTGAAAAGACTCGGCTGCAATCTCTTCTCTTCTTTGTCTGTTGGAAAACAAATACATGCTTCTCAAAAGATGTGCTTAATGCCTTGCAGACACACAGTGCCACACAATGTTCATTCATCTGCTATTTCATTGTTGCTCTTGGCTATAGGACTATTCCTGAGAATAAAGTAAGTGATTATAAGTACCCTATGTAATCCAGAAAGGTTCTGCGTACTACAAATAAATTTAGTTAGCAAACACAGGAAATAACAATGAAGAAATGAAACTGGTAAAATGCAAACATGTAAGTCAGGCAAAACAGGTGAGTTTAATATATTTTAGAAGTGCTCATAGTATTATGACTGAATATATCCTTAACATTCCTCCTGTGCGATTTGCATGATTAAGATGTGCAGTCCTCTGTAAGGTAGTAGATTCTCACCTGCTGAGGTGTCTCCATTTCATCTCCTGCTTTGTGCTTAATTAGCTGAGGATCCTGACTGGAGTGACACTCAGTCCAGCCCTCTAATCCAGAGAAACCAGCTGGGGAAAGGTGGTTAAAAAACCCTGACCAAATAGACAGTATCTGTGGTTGACGGTTTCAGCTCGCCTTGGTGTTTTCTTGTTTTGATGTCGGACTATTATGTCAGTTAGTGATTATTCTATGTGAAGTTGGACCGAGACTGGGCCACAGATACATTTTCAAAAGATAATTACTCCCAGCACCTAGGAATTTCTTCGTCCAAAGAGACCATGTGGGTATATACAGTATATACTATGAAGACATTTTGACATAGCAAAGCTTGCTCTGTGGGAGCTGGCTCAACTAAAACCAAAGACCACAGTGGGAGACAATGAGCATCACGTTGGTGGTTACCAGCTTTCTTTATTAGCCCGCGCTGTGTGTTTCAGCCCCTTCATGCGGCATGCATGAAAAGGGATTTCGTGCATCATGACCTTTCTTCCAGTCATGGGCTGCCTGCGTCATTCAAAAGAAACAAGTTTATTCATTGGAAAACAATTAAACTATTTTTTAAAAATGCATAAAAAATAAAAGAAAAATTAAAAAGAATGTGATTGGAATGGAATGGGAATGTGTAAGTTCAGATGTTCTTGTAGAGACATTCAATTTCCTGACCCTTTTGAAAATGACAGCCAGTCAAAGTTCAAACAAAACTGTTATTTCAACACATTTTAAAACTGTGTTTCAGTTTGAAGGAAAACAACTGTTGGACAAATTTCCATAAACCTTGGTAAAAGGATGGAATATGAAAAAATTCATGAACTTTTGGGGCAGATTCTGATTAATAAGAAGATTGCAAGACAAGGCAGGCATTTTTTCCAAGATTGCCCAAAAACCAATGAATAACTTTTACAGACTTTGTGGAGGGGTGGCATTCTAGTTGGAAACAAAACATGAAATAATCCACAGGTGACCATTGAAGCTGCGTGTTATTCTTTTAGTTTTCACTGTGGCTGATGTGTTAATCTGACCTGAAGCAAATCCAAAACAATACATATTCTGATCCAGAATAAAATAATGAAACACAAAAACAATGAGATCCATTCAGATTTTGCTGGTCCTCTAATTTTCATTGTGGTAGTTTAACAGGGAAGAGCTCTGCTAATTTGAAAATATAGGTTCCCTTTCTTAAGTAGGGAACTTGTATCACCCATAGAGAATATTGTCAGCAAAAACATTTGGTATCTTAATTGAAGACTATGAACATAATCTCCTGCCAATTATCACTAAACTGAGTACACAGCATGTACTTTCTAAAATACTTGCTGTATTTAGAAAAATATGCCAAGTTTACAGAGAAACTTGGCATATTTGTTTAGTTAAAAACTTTTTTTAGGTTTGCGATACCTTTCTAATTTAATTTAATAAGTTAATGTGACCTTGCATAAGACAGCTATAAAAAAATCTTTTGGTTGTTGTTGGGATTTTTTTCTATTTCTCAGTCAGATCATGCACTGAAGTTTTGCGTTAAGTTGCAGCTGACACTTTCAGAATCATTGACACCTCCACCTTCTCTTTCTTCAAGGAAGTATGTTGTAAGGTGGAACCATGAGACACCTTGTATGGGGACAGATGCTTCTCTTGCATGCTTGTGAGGACATTTTCTGCTCACTTTGTACATAGCAAACATGATATTTTTATTCAATGTTACAATCATATATTAATAAAGTGGATGCTTCCACTGAAAATAAATATCATCCATTTGAGGTAGATGCCAGTTTTTTCTATATATTTACCACAAACTACTGTGGTTGAAATTTCCATTAGGATCCCTCAGTCAAACAAATTCACTTGATACACAATCTCCTATTTATATGCCAGAAAATATTCAGAATATTATTCCCTGACTCTTTCCCTGTTTGTGCCAGACCGTAAACAGTAACTTCCACAAAAGTCTGGTGGTAAAATAATAAAATTTCTGTAAGGGGAGTTTAAGTGTGAGCAAAGTGATTTGGTGACAGGAAGACTGTCAGATCAGTTTCTGAAATCTTCAAGATAAATCTTGGTTGGGAAAATGAAAAAGCAGTGTTACCATTCACTCAAACTTTGATGCAAATAAAAATGTTTATTGCAATTATACATTTTCTTGTAAGTCTGACATTACTTCTGTAGTATTCATCTACCCAACTAATATTTCAATCAAATGACATCAAGCACTACATTGCTGTGCTATTGTCAAACCAACATCTACGTCTTATATAATATTCACGCTTTTTTTCAGATGCTGCTGCAGATTGATGTTATAAAAATCATTAAACTGCCGCTGCAGATCGTTGGATACTGGATTAAAAAATAGTTAAACATTTTTAGTAAAAAATAAAAACAGGACATGAATTTGTATATGGAGATATTTCACCTGGATCTGCAGTTTCCCGCAGCTGCATAGAGAATTTTATTGTCTTCAGCTCGGTGCTGTTTCAGTTTTACAGCCCATAACTTCACTGTTTTGGTTCAGTCTCACTGCACCCATTGACTTGTTTCCAGCAGCAGCAGGCTGTTTTGATTAAAAAGGTTTTAATAAACTCATAGTAATTTACAGTATACTACAGTCTTTATGTCAGCAAAATGCTAATGGCCTCAGGTAAGTTTAACTTATAGTACATTCAATTATTTGACTGATAGATCATTACACACCAGAAAACAAAGTACAGCCTGAGTGACTGTGTTCGTGCCACTGCTTATGAACGGGACCAAAAGCCCAGATGGTGCATTTTGGATGGTTCCCACAGTATAATACTGATGGAATACACACAGATGTTTCCCATCAGCTGCCCTGTGTGGCCTTTCAACAAGAGATAGTACCCAATTTCATGGCCACGCAGCTTCTCTGCAACTATAAAAAGAAATTTAATTCCTACATACTGTAATTTGGATAGAAAACCTTAAAATGAGACAGGTGCTACAACGCCGGTATGTCCTAACCACCACTCTTAAAAAGGCTGCTTCGGACATACACAAATGTAAATATAATAAAACACTGCAGTCATACAGACAAGATAACTGCTATTCCCTCAGCAACAACCCTGAAATTGTGTCCCAGACTGCAGGACCAGAAAACTAGAACAGTTGGTGCTATGACATCTACAGTGTGGGATTCTCTGCCAGTGCCATCAGACTGCCTGTCCTACTCGAAATTATTTGAGCCAATGGGGGAAAAAAAAACGAGAGGTTTTCAAGCCAAAGAAAACTTTGACTCCCAAAGGATGGGAAGTGAGAGACAGGTGATGGTCGGGCAGAGTGGAAAAATAGGGCATAGACTGGTAGTAGTGAAAGGGTGTGGTTGAAGACATGTTGTGTGGTAAATAACAGCGGTGAGCTTGCATGCACACAAACCCTCTGCGGCCACGCATGAAATAGCAGTCTCCTACGTTCATCACTAAACTGACCAATTTTTCAAAAAGTATTCATTCAAGAGTAGCAGGAGTGCTTTTGATAACATCTTGCCAATTCTATGGCTGAAATATATTTTGATCAACTGTGTAAAGCAACAGTTGTGTAAAACTTAAAACCTTAAAAATCTATTTAAAAGTAATTTGGATTCTTTGACAGGTATAATCTTTGATATGCTGTTAGATGTTCTTTGTGAAAAATCATTTCTTTTCGGAGGTGGCACAAGCTTATAAAACCAGCGGTTATTTGCAACTCCGAGATGCAGACAAAATTATGGTTAATTTAAGACAATAACAAGGGTCCGTCTGCATATCATCACTTGCAATGTGTGTCTATACTATATTAGGTATGCAAGAGACTTTCTTAATGTTAAACAGACATCCTTTAACATTCTGTACATGTATTACTTTGCAAGACACGTCTTCAGGAAGGATCTCAGCACAAAAGATTGTGATTAAACTCCTTGTGAAAACTCCTCATAAACCTGCTCAGAAAATTAATTGTTTTCCATCACTAATTCAAAAGTGTATTAGCATAAATTGACAGCTAAAGTGTTCCGTATGCATACATAAAATTGAGAGTTCATCTTCAGGTCGGACGCTATCTTGGAGTCAGAGTCACGGTTAACTCACAGAGGTCAACTGAAGGAACGAGACCCTCGCCAGAGTGGATGCCAGCCATGAAGTGCAGCATCAGCAGAGTGCCTGACACAGGCTTTTTTGTGTCTGTTAGCAGAATTAAACCATCCCCTGAGACATAACATCAACACACACAATGCCTCTCCTGAATATTCAGTTAGCGCAGTCACGCCCAGATAACCATGAAAGCAGATCAAATAAGTAATAAATAAATAAATAAATAATAAAAAACACATGATAGCTGGTAAACTGTGAACACACATCGCCCTGTGGTTAGAAACACAAGACTGGGTAATTTATGTCAGGATACGAACATGCTCGGGACTTATAGGTGAATTATTAGTGACTGTTTGCATTGATGAAAGAAAAAAACAACCAAACCTCAAAGACTGACTCAGACTAGTGGAAAACATGCAGAAATTTCACAACCATTTGCCCTCTATGGCCTCCGGACAACCTGAATCTGTAACAAAATACGTACAAGATTTTTTTGGCAACCAGCATTTCCAAACCCACAAAAAAATATTATTCCATACAGAGTGGAAATTCGACATAAAGCTCTAATAAGTGACAGCTGCACACAAATGTATCCTAATGAATCATTTCATATAACTGACAAGAAACAAACTGGCTTATTAGAAAACCCCCTGTGAAGAGTAACCTTTCCTCAAACTCACACATCCTGTTTGTGATTCTCAACAAATGCACATCCGTAATTGCAACAAGGAACCTGACAAATTTAGGCATGCACAAATAGACTCCCATTAGTCCCATCATCAAGGAGTCACAGCATATTGATTCTCCTCTCAGATTCTCGTTGTTAGACAGGCAAAAAGAGAGCATGACGCATCCACAAAAGAAGTGAACAGGATCGTTAATTTTGATAATTTCATCCTATATCATATGTTCTAATTCTGGGATAGCGAGGGCAATAACTGCTCATAATAAAAGGTCAGTTTTGCATTAACTTGAGCTAAAAAATACCAGCATTGGCTAAGGGGCCAGCGAAATGATTTCTATCCATGGATGAGGAGAGAGAGAGAGCGCATGGACTCTGAATACAGATTAGGGAGGAATAGGGCCACAAGATGAACAACACAATAAAGCAGAGAGGCAGAAAGCTCAACACCAGCAAAGAGCACTTCAGTGCTGAGAGAATTGTGTCTTAATTAGAGTCTGCCTTTGAATGACTAGAGACAACTGGCATCTGCCAAGAGACAGACCTTCATTCCCCATTGCTCCAACTAATAGCTCATAAAGAGCCATCCCATAGCAAATGTAGTACAATGACATGTCCCAGACAAGGTGGAAGAATATTTAATAACCCGAGTGTACCGTCACATGCTTCATCATCTTCACTCATCGGATCCACCGGACCCCTCCTGGAGCAAGCACATTATAATGCCTCACGTAAGATCGTTCTTGAAAATGAAATTGTTTCACTGCCTGATCAAAGTGAGGGACTTATCCTCATCTTAGTTATGCTACTGACACCATCAGACTGAAATTATGTGAACATGTTGATGCTAAGCAGGTGTTATTCACAATGGATGATTTGCATTTGTTCATTGTGCTAGCATGCTAAGCTTCACCAATTACCATTAAGCATGAAGAGCAGTTCAAGCAGATGGGATTTAATTTTGCAGGTATTTGGTCATAAATCAAAATATTATACAAATTGGAAGTGATTAGAATGATGATGTAAAATGTCAAGGAGTCCAGGATCAATGAATGAATTCATTGCAATTCAGTTTGAATGTCACCGCACTCCTTTCAGCAAATCCTTTCAGACTAAATATTATCGCTCAGATAAATAAACCCATTCTACAAACCCCCCCAACACGTCCGGGGTGTACCCCGCCTCTCGGCTGTAGCTGGCTGGGATAGGCTTGAGTGTAAAACACGACCCTTAAGGTGGGTAAATGACTGAAGACTAGGCAATTAAGATCGACTTGTCTTCATGACGAATGAAAGAATGAAAATGTAATAGTTATCATCAACCTAATGGTAGAAAGTACGATTTCCTAGCACGACCTCGACTACCACCAAGATATATGGAGAAGAGGAAAAAAGCTTTCAAAGGAAAAAAATGTAATAGACCAAATGCTTCACCTTGTGACCTTTATCAGACTCGTATGATCTCACAGTAGCAACAGAGGAGAATGAAGAGCAAAAAAGAATAAACTGGACTTGCATTAGGTTGAACACGTTTCGCTTCTCATCCAAGGAGCTTCTTCAAAACTGATAATCAGCTAAGAAGATTAAGCTGATAGATTTTTCCATTCCATAAGGGAGTCAACAACCATGATTAAAAAAGCCACAAAAAAATATGATTATACAAACACAAAAAATTTGTTTCTCTAAATTGTATTTATTTGAAATAAAAATTAATGCTATACAGTACCGGATGAGACGGTTTGGCCACAATAAAAAAAAAAATACTTGGAAGCACGAAATGCATATTTCAAAATAACCAAGGATCAGGAAATACGCCATAAAAATAAAGGCACAATAGTTTCTGTTTGTCATAGTAAATAGGGGTAGCTAGAGCAATCAGCATAGGCTGATACGCAGAAATGCATCTTTGAGTTCTTGTCCTTTCTGGATGCTTCCCATTTATCTTGACTGTCAAGAAAGGACGACATGATAATGAAAGGTGAGCACACCAGTGAGAGAAGCTCTGTGCCAGCCCACCATACAATGTTGTGTAATGAAGTTGGTTAGGGCTGGAATGGATGTGTGTGGCTCGTTGGAGGTGAAACATTCCTCTTCTTAATATCTATTGCAACAAAGGAATTTAGGTAAAATGCTTCCTTTATGTTCATACATGGGGTCAAATGAAAACACAGGCTTTAATACTTACAAGACAACAAACACCAGAATATTTTAATTTTGTAAAAACTAACATCAATGTTTTGTGATACAGTAATTACAGGTTGTTTTTTTTAAACTGCAGTACTTACGTTCCTAACCTCAAGTGGCAATCTTTTAACAATTTCACAATCTGAAATTGGAATATTTATGCTAATCTGCATGGTACTCATGGATCATTATATTTTCTTTCAACCACTCCGAATTGGCCCCTTCTCGTGAAATATGAACACTATAAATGTAAGTATAGCGTCCTCTGCTGGAGAACTGGATAACTGTACCACCACTGCAAACGTAATCTGATGAATCCCGAGAACTCCTATTCTCACTACAAAATTCAAAACACGCTTATGAAACACACTACCCTCCCCCGTCAGCGATACACCTTGAAGTAAAGAAATAACAGGAGCCAAACACATGAATTAAAAGAGTGCCCTCCGGTTATTTTTTTCCCCACTTCATTTTTCACAAAAATAAAAAATAAAAAATTTCAAGTGCAATGTTACTTCTGAATGAGTAACTGAACACAATGTAATTTTTCAATATTAACTAATTGGAAAAAAAACATTTCAATATTAGAAGCAAAGCCATAAGCAGCGTTTTATGACCTTGAAAAAAACATTCACTAGACTAGCAGGTGCTCATTTACTGGTTTTCACCAGGTGAGACACAACCAAACCGTTGTAAAGCATGTGTACTGGAGAGAAAGGGTTTTTTTTTTTTCTTTTATTGAACACAAAGTAGCAGTCTGTCACACTTCAGAACATACAAATTTGAGAAGTCAGAGATTAAGTACAGTATTGATGAAAAACCCGAGTCAATATTTTTACTTTTCCCAGTTCAAAATTCAAATGTATTTGTAACTACTTTTGTGAACGAATTGTTTGATGCCTTAATTGTAAGAATGTTTGAATCAAAAATCAAGTTTGTCATCCACTTCTAGGCAACAAGAGCACCTCTTTCTAAATTTGCATGTGTGTACAAGACAGGTAACACAAATTACCCTAACCCCTATGAACATTTCAGAAAATCGATCACCTAGGACTATTTTGGTTGCTTACCATATTGATCAAAGTCTTCACATGGATGTTAAAACATTTCCTTTACATATTTAACTTATAGCAGTAGCAACCAATTACATATTTCAGACAAAGGACTAACAGTCTAGCACTCAACCAGAACAGCAGTGGGCTATACAATCAGATATTAAGAAACAGGTTCAGACAATGTAAAATTTTATTTTCCAACAAACACAAAAACCAGCATAACTTATCTGAACACTTGAAAAAAAAAAAAATCCTTCACTTGTTTGCATTTTATTTCATCACATACAAGAAACAAGGCTGCAGATGACACACATTTAAGTTCATCTCCTCCAAAAAATATGCATTCAAGTCAATGAATTTGATTTAAAAGGTGTCCTTTAGTGAGCCACTTGCATGAGAAACTTGGTGCAGAACATAACCCCGCTTCCTTAACAGGCCGGGACAAGTGCAATACCTGACAGATCCAGGGCATTGCCACTTCTCCCAACCTGCACAGAAAGGGGTGACACCTGTTAAGATTGATTTAGCTCTATGATCAGTTTTGCATGGATTTGCACAGCAGTACAATGAAAAGCTGAAAGCAAACCAGCAAAACTAACCAGAGACCCATGTGCATGAGCTAGCGCAGCTATATGCCCGAGAAGAAACGTGTGTCTAGAAGTACTTTAAGTGCTCACACTGCAGTAGAACTTCATTAAACTACCTGCACTATAAGCACTTTAATACTACTGAAACCAGTCTTTACCATGATGGCGCCCACCGAGTAGAAGAATTAAAAAGTAAACAGTATTTAGGTGAAACCACAGGCCCCCATCAGTTTTGCATAGATTTGCACAACTTATTTCTTCTTGCAGCGCAACTATGCAAAACTAACAGTGAACTGCTACGATTCAAAGTAAAATACATTCAATACACAAAGTGCAGATGAAAGTCCCAGCTCCTTATGCCAGAAGGAGCACTTAGGGCAGTAGGTGCTAGTCTACTTCACTATCTGCACTAGATGCACCTTAGCATAAGCACCAGATGAAGGTACATGTGCAACACCCATATACAGAACACACATTTAATGATGGCATAAGTATACTTGGATAAACCAAAAAAATAAAATAAAAACCAACTTTGCATCACTGATCCATACTACCTAGTTGAATAAAAAGATAATTGATAAAACTTAGCACATATGGACTCTGCAAAGGAGTTTCCCTTTGGAGAAGGGGGATCTGACCTCACAAAAGAATTAAGTTCCTACTAGATGTATATTCCCATGAGCATTTGGATTCTGTACGTCCCAGGCTAGCATCAGCCAGCGTTCTTGAAGAAACTCAGGCTTCAGTTACCTTCATCAGAATAGTGCTGAAAGTGCCTTCACTGCAGTAGATTAAAAAGGAAAACAAACTACCTGCACTGTAAGCACTTTGACACTACAGTGACTTCCAATTCTTGGGCCTTTTCACTCCCAGACTAAATTGTAGGGGGATCTTCCACTGAATATGAAGACCTTTAGACTTTTCCAGGTGACTCGTGCACAGGGGTCTGCAAGTAAAAATGAAATGTCAACAATTTCAAATAAAGAGTGAAGTAGTTTTCAATCAGACATCTTTTTTATATTTTTAGAAAAGGAAAGATCTTAGAATATATTGTGATGTCTAGATATTGTGCAACCAGATAGTCTGCAAAAATATGACTTCATTAAGAAATTAGTCATTTCATGAATGGCATAGGTGCAAACAGTTTATTGTATCCCCAAGCTTGACAATGCTGGCACAATTTGGCCAAATTAATCACTGATTCCATTACCAGTAAAATTACAACAATTACTTAATTAAATGGACCGTTTCTAGGCACCAGTGTCACTTTCTGTAACCAACAAAACAAAGTTACTAAACCCGTCATCTGCCTGACTTAACTTTATTCAATGAAACACTAAAAAAAATTGAAAATTAAATTTATCAGTTTGTATAAAAAAATTGTTTTTATTGATCATGTTCTATGTAGCTACATTTTGCATGTTTGCTGAATAATTGTAAATGAAATGGCCAAACATGTTTTGTGTAAGTCACTAAATTTACATGTAAACACATACGGTTGATGCAAATTTTCAAATCAGACCAATTTACATATTAAACATTTCACCCTGTGTCAATATATTGCATTAGAGATAAACCTTGAAATTGTACTTATCCGATGAAAATTTCTTACAAATAAAGTGTCAACTTACTAAAATCAACGTTTTTATTATATATACACATTTGTAAAGCAAAGTTTGTTAGAACTTCTCACAGGAATTGTTTTCATTCCTGGAAAGTGGGACAAAGGCGACATGAAACATTTCATTATCTCGGATGGAGTCATGGAACTTCAGTCATTTGCATTTCTAAGCGTGCGCTCACACACATGCCACCACTTCTATGTAGATTAGGGGTATTGTTCGACATTACCCAATAAACAATTACTGTGTTTGTGACAAGTGCGGCTGCAGGTGACAACCTAGAAAACATTTTTTGTTGCGCAATCTCGTCGAGGCCATGAAAATCGGTCCGGTAATAAAAGTTCAACGGGGAACCCGAGAGTGAACCAGGGCTGCTAGAGGACAGCAACACTTGCGCTCCATTCACATAGCAGCACCCCTCCCCCATACGCTAACATGGCGCCCAGGAGTCCGCATTTTCAGCTTTTTTTTTTTTTTTAAATCTACATTCACATATTAGATAACAAAGTTTAAATTTATCAGCGACGTTAAAATTTCAGTGGTCAAACATTGACTGCAGGTGCGCGTTAAGCGTGCGCTCGTTGCCAACAGGCGCACCGAGCGTGCGAGGAAGAGCTATTTTAAGTCAGAAAGCAGCACACAACAAGCTAATTGTGCCCGACGGCTCCGTCAAAACAGTCCAATGCGAGCATGTGTTAGCCAAGCAGGCTAACGCGTGTAGCTTGAGAGTACGACTGGCTTTAAAAAAAAAAAAAAAGGGTTGCATTTATCAAATACTTGGAATACCACAGGAAAATTATTAATAAAAGCATCACATATTTGGCAAATAGCTTCACGTTAAAATGCAACAAGTCTGCCTGCTTATGTCGGCTAACATCCTCCGTCCACTTTATAGTATCGCATTCTTATATCTTAGCCAACTTGTATGCTTTAACATAGACGAGCGTCACTCATACAAACACGAATCATTAGGTAATTCTTTTTACACGGCGTGTTTCCGACAAGCGATATTTTCTACCGAAACACGCATAACACGGTCAGCCAAGCCAATATCGATAATGTAACTTGACGATATGTTCTTCGTCTGTGTATTAGCATTAGCGGCTAACTGTGCAGCTCGCAAATAGCCAAGGAAGGCGCGGGGCCTGCTTCAACCCCATGTGCTACCGCTTTGTTCTGGAGCCACTTTTTAAGTGTACATCACAGCGCATATATCGACTGGAAACTTAAAATCATATAAAAATGTTGACGATAGTTGGAATACGTTAACTTATCAATTAGAGCGAATATCACAGTGTGTAGCGCATAATTTTCACGAGCGAGCATCACTTCCCCGTGTACAGACTTAAGGTGCAGCAACACATGCTTTTCAAATCTCCCTCATTCTCCAACCATGGAGGAGAGGTTGCCATGCGCCTCTTACAACACTGTTTTCAAATGCGGAAACCGACGACTTAAACGTGTTTTTTTCCCCCTCTAATGATAATGCAAAAGTGTGTCTCAAGTGTTGCACACAGTGTCGAACATTTCACTTTCATGCCGCTTACCGCATCAGCCAAAAGGCTAACAACAGGTTTCCTGCCAATAACATGCGCGCAAAGAGACACTAACGTTACCTACTAAAATCCACCATCTTCAGTCACTTGTACAGACTTACCGTTTACTCACACTGTTTCTGGTCGATAATGCAAAACTGAGAAAAGGGGAAAACATACTTCAAAACCTGAGAAACACACAGGACATGGAATACAAAAAAAAAGAAAAAAAAAAAAGAAACCCCAACCATGTGCTACTATTATGATTTGCTACGAGTTTGGGAATCGTAGTAAGATTGCGAAAGTGGCGCGAGTACGCTCGAGATTTAACCATGTGGTGAATGAAGGGCGGCTCCCAGCCAGCGTAGCTAAACCCCAACTCCTTCATTAGCATAAATCAACTACTTCCTCTCCAAGTGCCACTCTGAAGTTTTATCGCTTTATTAAGGGTGCTGGTAAACGCGCAATGGAGTGAAATACATAAATTAATAACTTACTCATGACAAGATATAAACAACTCACACAGCAGTTAAATAGAGGCGATGTCAGCACAGTAGTGTAAGTGCAATGCCTATAGAGTTATTCGATATACAGTGTATATCGAATAACATATATTACAAATAATTTTGAGAAAATAATGTGTTATGATGATCGGTAAATACTCGACATAAATACACCACGAAAACATATTTACTCAATTCTAACTAATGTTTAATTTTGTTTACCGACACCTTCCTTCAATGACATATGTAAATGTGGGCGTACTTTAGAGACTGCGTACTATTTGAGGTGTTTGTGTTGTATCAGAGAATAAAATCCAATCTTTAAATTCATCAAAACTCAATAGTCTAATGTAGGGATATGAAACTGAGTTATTTTTATGCAAATGAACTGAAATCATTCACATAAAAATAGCATTTAGATCGAAAATGTTTGAAAATGTTTGTCCAGAAAATGTTTGTGACACACTTGCTCATGCAACCTATTGTTACGAAGTCCTTTTTATTTGATGTTATTAATAATATTTAACTAATATTTCAGTTAAATATTATTGAAAATGTAATATTAAATCAAACTACAAAATCCTCCAAAACACACTTCTGAACACTATAGTTATTCAAACATACAATGTTGTCTCAGCCCTCTCCCAGAAAAAGGAAGTGTTGTGCAAAGTAACTTTTCCTGAATAACTTAATAACTACAAAATGGAAAAAGTGGATTTCCATTTTAAGAACAGGGATATAATCTTACATAATTTTTGTAACATACCACCAGACACACATTTAACAAAATTTCAAAATCATTATGGTGTTTTATTTGTAGCATTTTACACCATACATGTTAAATACTCATACAACACCAATGGAATTGTATTAATTCATAGATCACATACTATTCTGACTTTTGTTGACAAGAAAGCTCTGTTAGCATTAGTATGAAACTTAATTTTTATCAGTATCTTAATTGATACATACATTATTCAAGTTCCACAGCAAAGCAATTGGATGTTACTTTTGCCAACATCACTAAAAGTGTCTGTTGCAAGAATACAGCAATAACAGGGAATGGAGAATAATTATTCTTCAAGCAAAAATACAGGAAATTGTCATAGGGCAGTCGAGGTCACCTTACAGCTCCAGATGCAGCCATGTGTGAAGTCATTCAATGGAGACACAAAAATTAAAGTTGCGCTCCTCAATCAGCAGAGAAAAGAACAATACTGCCACCTAAATGTATATATTATTTAATTAGTGTAATTAAATATCAAAACAAAAGACATAGATACAGAAAAGAGATTTACACAGATGTAACATTAAACAGAAATTATTCTGAACAAATTCAATTCCCAAACCAACTTTGGTGTGATTTTGAGAAAGTTATTAATTACTTTAATTTAGTTAAGGATAAAACCCATTTACAACAGTTGTAGGAAGAAAGGGATATGAAATAATGTTTTCTGAAGCTGGTAAAATTATAATGCATATTATTGTAAAATGTGCAAATCTGTTGGGAAACACCTACAGAGGTTTGTCAAGAATATATCTAAGACACACAAGACAAAAATTACTTTTAAGAAACAGTGTTTAAAACCTTTAAAAACAAATCTGAAAACTAAATATATACACAATTTTACATCTGTCCTATTAGTTATTTTTAGTTTGTCTAAAAATTCTAGTTAGGAAACAACTACAGTATGAAATTCAATATAATAGTATGTTTAAAAGTTTATCCAATTAATATAAAATTAATGGCACTTTCTTCACAAGAATTTTTCAAATGAAATTCAAAACAAATCAATGTAAATTTTAAAGAGCAAAATGTCTGACCCACTATAACCAATGCAATTGAGTTAAACAACAGCAGACACATAGTGTAAAACAGCGCAGGTATTCCATAACTATTACTTTCCAATACAGGCATTTTACTGTGCAGTGAAGAAATAAAGTGTAGAGGATTAATACTTTTACAGTGATTAATGCCTATTTATGTACTTTGCCAGGCTTTGGCATCACTGCTCTTATCAGAGTTGATTTCATGCTGAGCAAAAAGTGTGAATGTTGATTTAATCACAAAAATATAGCAATTCTTCTATAGCTATTAGCATTATTATGTTGTTGTCTTACATCTAACTGGAATTTATCAATTTACATATTTTTTGATACATATATCTACTATGTCCAGTATAAATCTACCTCAAAATGCAGGTAGAACTGATGGCCTACCGTTTAACCTCTACCATTCACTGTGTGTAGAATGTAAAAAATATTTTTCACTGCAAAGATTTTTAGTCATCAGAGTGGGAAAGTCATACAGTAAGTGTCAAATTTCATGTCTCTGTGATCAACAATGGTTTTCTGGCATGTACAATTGAAGAACCATTAACGAAAGCAGCTAATAAAATTCAGTAATTCATCATTAATTTTTACTATTTAAACCCATGTAAATTATTTTTAACTTATTTTGTTTTCCTATTTAAATCATTTAGAGACATTGAAAGTTTATGAGGAATCATTTGTGTAGACTAAATTAAAATCAGTTAAGAACTCTCATTTTAAGTCATATTGTATGCCATTGGTTAAATGTTCTATTTTTCTGTACAGAAAAAATTTCACAAAAGAATAAAACTATTAAAAATATATATAAAAATCATCATTTCATTACATTTCATTGCTTGAAAAGACAGGCCAACAAAATTATAACTGTGCAACAGTAATTGTTAAAATGCAATTTTAGTGAACTGAAAGACGTGTCTTTTTCATTTTGAATGTCCCGAGATTATTACTTGACTTAAAAAAAACAACAACAAAAGCATTCAATGGCAAAATTAAAACAGTGATTAATAATGCAATTATAATTGTAATTATATTAAAAATAGTGGTTTGTGTTTGCACAGATATAACACATTATAAAGTACTTTTGTTTTACAGTTTTTTTTGAGTAGTATTAACAAATTCCGTGATGGAGCAACAAACTATCTTATTATTTACGGTGATTTAAAGATTTACGAACTCTCCCCATACTGATATTAAACCATAGTCTATCTGTATTACCTTTTCCCACACTGTTATCTACTGTTGAAAGCACTTTTGAGTCTCACAGAAATCCGAGACTCACGGAACATAACGCACTTCCGGACGCCGTCAGCCAATAGTCTGCGCGTAGGGTATCACGCGACTGCCTACCAAAAATCCGCGATGAGGGAAGTCGCGAGCGTTGATGCGCAAATGCGCGAGGGCGTACTGGTAATCTCTGAAATCGTTTCGTCGCTTTTACCTTTTTTGCACCAACCCGCTTGCCATAGGTCATTCTCAAGTTGGTAATGGCTTCCATGTACGGTAGCCACATCAACAGCCACAATAATGTAATACTAGGAGTCAGACACAATACATTGTTATGACATATTGTTAGAAACAAGCATGATGTCAATGTTATAATATAAAGATATTTTCAAAAAATTCCTATTCTAATGTTTTCATGGATTTATGGTTAGTGAAAAATGTGTTAGATTTTTATTTTGAAGGACAACATAAATCGTTTCCGGTGACTTTACGGCCACACTGACGAATTTTCTGTGGTCAACTTCCTGAGGTTGTAGCATCGTAGCATGTAAATGTGTCTCGTCCTACGACGGTGCTGTTAAAATAAGGGTGAGTATAACGGTCTGTTTTATGTAATACAGTTGTATGCAGTTTGATATATTTATCATTTGTTGTGCCACACAGCCAGCTGACAAACAGCATGAACGTCAGCTGCTAATTGGAATAAGATTGTCTGTAAGAAATGTGCTGTGACCAAAAACACGTTTGTTGCCGAGATTTTCCTGTTTAAGAACAATATACATAACAAGAAATAAATACAAATAGAGAGCATAAATAGTTTTGCTGTGCTTGACTAGGCTATGTACTACAGTACGTAATGCTGTACATAACTAGGTTATGTACTATATATAGTACATAACCTGTAGTACATAGTTATGTACTACAGTACATAACTATGTTATGTAAAGCATGGAGGAGCTGTGTAAGTTCCAAGAGATACTAATAGTTCATGGCTATAGATGATCTGTTTAACCTGAATATTATTCATACAGCTGGGTAACAGGCAGGGGATATTTGCATTTGTTTATATATACATACATATATACAATAAAGTTATACTCTACATACATTATATATATATATATATATATATATATATATATATATATATATATATATAGGTATATATATATATACCTATATATAACAGTAATTGTTGCTTTGATATGAACAACAAGTTGAGCTTAATCTTCTTGAGAAACAAATCATTTCTATGTCAGTGTAGGTTCTCAGTTATCCAGATCATGGTTATCCATAACGGTTCTATAAACAGCTTTGGATATCATTTCTATAAAATGGATACTTGTCATCTTTATCACACAAGTACAAAATGGTACTACTTCTGAGTTGCTTGCATGTTTTTGAATAACTCTACACACTTCAACTGTTATGTCTGATGTTATGTAGAAAGAAAAACAGAATTATAACTGGAAGCAGTGCTTCCTTGGTTTATAACATCCTTGACCAAATTTGAGATTACTGTAATTCAACACTCAAGACAAAATAAAGGTACATATCTTGTTGTTGTAAATGCTAGATTATTATTTTCTACTACAGGAATATTAGGCCTTGCATGTAGGCACTTTTAATTTGTTGCTTGTTGAATTTGATTTAAAACAATGTCTTTTTCTTTTTACCAGATTGATGGCTGTCTGTTTGCTGTGTCGACGGGTGCCCAGGCTGTATCACTTCTTGAGAAAAGATTCTATGTTGACTCAGGTTTTGCGTGTCAAAGTGCAAGACACTGATGATCTGAAGAGCACTAAAGGAGAACTGCAGCAATGGGAACCCTTTCTACCAGCTCAATACAGACCATATTACAACCCTAGCTCATATTATTCTGTTTGTCATTTCACATCCTTTTGCAACCAAGCAGAAAATGATGAGGATGTGTGCCTCTCCGCTCTCGCACCATCCCTGTGGCAACAGGGCAACCGTTATATTGTAAGTTGCTCACGGTATCTCTCCACCTCAAGTAACAGACTTTTTGAGTCACCTTTCAACAAAGACTCTGAACCACCATTGCCTTCAGATTCTCTAATCAATGGAAACCTTATACCTCAAAATGTTAAAGTAGATTCACGGGCCTTCCAAAGATGTCGACTGGAGTATGCTTCTATAACCCTCGACTTAACCCAGCTGCCTCACCCAGTTAAATGGCTAAAGGTTGTGCCACTGCTGGAAAAAGTGGATCTTTTCAAGGATAAAAAGAAACCATCTGTCATTTCTCAGTTGTTTGTGGAGCTCAGCCACTTAGAACCAAACATGATGTCATTATTGAGACTTGACCAGCGCTTTATCAGGCTACTCCAATATTCTGTGGAACACCTTGGTCACTTTACTAATTATCAGATGCTGAGAGTGCTGCAGTCTTTGGTGTGGCTGGACTTACCGTCAGATCACGGCATATTTGGACTGTATGAGGCAGAGCTGTGCTGCCGGGTCGATCACATGAGTCGACGTCAATTGTTGTTAGCTGCTGACTTGTGTCGATGTATTGGGATGCAGGTTCCCCAGTTCTTACAAAGTCTCTACTCTGCAATCCATTTGTACCTTGGAAAGATGAATGTTTCTGAGCTGGTGCAACTGTTGTATATAATGGGAGAGGGAAGGCGGTGCCCAGAAGATTTACGTGGTCCTGTCGAGCATCTTCTCATGAATCATTTAGACAAACTCTATCCTGAGGAGGTTGGTACAGTATGTCTGGGGCTCTTTAAATCCCAGACTCCAATATCCGACCATGCAGTAACTTGTATTATTCAAAAAGCATGCTCTCATGTTGGGGACATGAGTGACTTTGCCATAGTAAATATCCTGAAATACATGCGTTTCAGCCACGTGTATCATGAGATGTGGCTGGAGAACATTGCACAAGAAGTTCCTCGACGGGCCCCTGGGATGGGTATCAAGGGCTTAATGCATGTGGCGCTGGCCTGCTCATCGCTGCATTGCAAAAATGACCAAATACTAATGGCTATTGCAGAGAGGGTTCCCTTTTTGGTGCCACAGTGCAGAAGTAAAGACTCATCCAAACTGCTGTGGGCATTTGGCACATTAGGTTTTCTCCCTGTCCAGAACCCAAGTTTTTACCCGAGCCTGATTGAAGCTTTGAGACAGAGGAAAGCTGAATTTCAGAAATATCCAGAGCATCTGCTTTCCGGTCTTTTAGGCCTGATCTTTGTCTCTCAGTTCCCAGAGGACCTCATAGCATTGGCTTTGAATCCTGACTTTGTCAGAGTTGCCCTAGAATCCTCACATCTGGATCTGAGTAAAGACTATTTAACATTGGATGAAGCCGTGGCTCTGGAGCTGCCTCAGTGGACGGGCCCCCGGCTAAGCTGTAAACTGAGAGAGGAAGTGGCAGAGAAGCTGTGGAGCTTTGTGAAATCAGATGTTTGCCAAAAACCAGAAGTAAGGGAAGCAGAATCTCTTCTACAAGATTTGCTTGGAGGAGAGGAGTTTGTTTGTAAGAGAATGATTCTGCCCCACACTCGTACCATTGACCTGGAAGTACACCTCGATGCCTCCAGACAGCCCATACCTGTGAACCCAGCATCCAACACAGACATCAAATTTCTGCAAGAGAGGACATCCAAAGTTCACTTTCTTCAGGACAGGGATGGAATGAATGTAGGGGTAACTTTAACTGATGAGCTTTTTGCACGGCTAACAACCAGAAACGCAACAAAAACTTTTAGCTCACCTGCTCCTGTTCAATATGCACATATCCCCACATTGGACCCTGATGAAGGTGGGAGCCTGGTCAAAACAAGACTCTCCCACATTAATGAAAAAGAAACTGTCACCAGACCCATTTGCCTAGATTCAGCCCACCAGGATTCCAAAAGCCCAGTAAAACTTGCTATTCAAGTGTCCAACAGAAACCATTACTGCTACCACTCAAAACAGTTGTTGGGCCTTCATTCCATGAAGAGGAGGCATCTGAAGCTGGCAGGCTACCGGGTTGTAGAGCTTTGCTATTGGGAATGGCTTCCTCTTCTGAGAGAAAGCAAGACGAAGAAGCTGAAATATCTGCACTGCAAAATATATAATAGTCTGTCCTAGTCCTATAAATCACAGTGAATCCAGAATACTGTACTGTGAAATCAGTTTGCACCCGTTTTATGTGCATCTGCAAGACATAAAAAAGTCAGTGATGTATGGATATTTGCTCGTCGCCCAAACATGAGGATTTGTATATGCTTTTTATTTTTTAAATAAAATAAATCTTACAAATTACTTTTTGAAGACTTTTTTTTTTTTAATATATGAATGGAAAAAGTCTTGAACTTTTTTGTTTAAGGCTAAAACTTTCGCAATTCAGACTCACTGAACTTTCTCAGTTGGTTGGGAATGGGAAACTGTTCCCTGTTATTGTGAATGGGATTTATTTCACTGTAAGTTTTTCAACAATAAGAGGTTATTCATATTGTCTGCTGTATAAAAGTTGCACCTAAACACTTAGAGAAATGTTACAGGAAAGTATAAGTCATGATTTATTTTAAAATAGTGCGAGAGGTTTGCTGAATATTTTTGTTCTGTGGGTCATCAAAGTGGAATCATCGTTCGTTAAATCATTGTGTACTTAAATGTTATCAAAAAGAACTACTAAGAAAATGTCTGCAAGCTATGAATCATTTGAACTTTGAAAATGCACAAGCTAAATCTCTGCAATGTAACAGATTTTTTCCATGTTTGAAGCTGTCAACTGCTTTGAAGTAAGTGTAGTCGCAGTGACCTATAAAATAACTAACGCCTTGCAGCTATATGACATTCTGTTTAACGTTGTTTATTATCGATATGGTCGGAAAAATGAAAGACTGTCATTACCAGAATGTAACGAGCACTCACTACAACCCAGGAAGTGACCACAGTATTCTACAAACACCATCATGAATGGCACCAAAGATACCGGAGCAGTGTCATATATAAAAGCCTTTATGTCATAGAGTGTCTTTTTAATATGCAAAGTACGTTTATCATGTATAACTGTCAACACTATCTAAAGCTGAGTGTGTTCAGTGACAGACTGGTCATGGCCACTGGTTATTCCCGTCATAGTGGGAGAGACCTGACGCTTCTGTGTTTGACTCCTCCAAGCTGCTATGAGATGACTTTGTGGTGAAGGTCATCTGTCTGTCTCTCATTCTGTCTCTCATTCCACCTCTGCAGTAGGATTAGGAAAGTTGCTTGTATTTTTTTAGTGTTTTAAAATTTTTTGAAAGAAAAAAAGCCAATTTTTCCATTTTGCAGGTTATTGTTTTGTCATTGTGTATGAATACTGACAGAACAACAAAAGTGGGTCACTGAACAGATCAGATTTTATTGTATAGTGCTGTCAAATTCTCAAAATCTTCAACAAGTTTTTTGTTTTGATTTTCTTTTTTCTGACAGCTTGTGAATGCAATTCAATTTGACAGCCCAAGGTCTGAGATGCCTCCCATCAAAACTCTCCGAGGAGTCGGACATTTTAAACACTACTGAGCAAGGTTAAAGTAGCTGACAAAAATTTAAACTAGATATGTTGGTATTCACTGTGATGAATTCCTCAGTGGGAGTCATCTTTCAAAATGAAGTCAGTTTTTGTTTGAAGTGGATTTCAATAGTGCATCTATGTGAAAGGAAATCTGGCTGCCTGGAATAAGTGAGAAAGACCTTTACAAATTACTCTCTATAAATCATGCAATTAATCTTTACATGTTTGTAGAGCTTATAAACATTTGGTTTTTCAGAAAACTGCAACAAAATATGTTTTTCATAAATATATTTTGGGCAAAGGTAAGAATGAAGCCACTTTGGGGCAGAATATTAAAAAGCATTGCTTTCGATTTGTGTCCTGTCGTGTCTATGTGGGCTCAGGAACATCTGCGAGCTTGATATATATATTTTTTATTCCCTAAGGAAAAAGCTCAGATGAGACCTTGGGGAAAAGCTAGAGGGGAGGGGCTACAGGTATGTTGAGTGTTTTCCTTTCTTCCCCTACCTCGTTTTCTTTCATGACCCAGAAACCAGGGTTAGTTCCATCATGCCAGTTGGCCCAGTACTGAATAAGACAAAAACAGCCTCAAGGTCTCCTGAAAGAAAGGCAGGAAAATTCTGGTGGGAGATTTTTCTTAATGGCAAACCCATTAATGCCCAGACAAGTAGAATTCATTTTCCCACTTTAAAGAGGATTAAAGAGAAAATCCTGCAGCCCAAAGGTTTGCTTCATGCACTCTGTTGAGACATTAGGAAGTAGAAATAGGAGACAACATCTGGAATACCTGATTTCATAGCTATCTGACTATTATTGGAAGTTTTCACTATAGATATTTAATGCACATAGACTTTAAATATTGATAAACAACTGTTAAAATTGACTTTTGTTTCACCAAGAACTGCTTTTCTCACTTCTTGGTGGAAGACAAATGGCACAGAGGGAGGGAATGAGATGGCTAGAAAAGACATTCAATCAACACATCTGTCAGCGCATGTGGAGTGTTTGATGATCCATCAGGAAGAGCCTGAAGTCGCTGCAGGGCTGATTGTTGTTGCTCTATTGTCATTTCTCTCTGATCAGGGTCCATGAGGACAACTAGTGTTCTGCTGTTGCTACATGGCGCCAGCAGAGGGCAGTCTCTACCTAAGGAAGATCTATGAACGCTCACGATGAGGATTTAGTGTCATCATTCTTTGGTGTAGGGATATATCATAATAATAAAAGTTCCTGCATCATTATTTTCCGATATATTGGGTATAAAAATGAGAATAACACATTGGTTTAATATTTTTTATGTTTTGTCATCATTATGCTTTCAACAGTACAATGAATATGCACAGCCAACAAAAGAGTCATAAACACAGTCAAGGGCAGCAGGAACATTTTTATGTAGAGAACAAATCCCTCTCCTATTCTTCACAGATATGAAAACTATAAAGCCTTATTTCAAGTCAGTCTCATCCCTACAGCGACTGATTTCACACTTCTGGGTGTTCAGGGATGATGCTTTTGAAGTTGAAATGATTCAGTTTCTCATTTAGTACCATTTTCTTTTGATTTAAACACAGCTCTCTGGATAACCACATGAATCTTGTATCCACGTAGGTGAAATCGTCTCTCCCTCACCAATGTTGTTTTTACTCTATCATATCACGTTGAAGCTAAGACAGGAAATCATGTTTAGGAAAAATGGACTGCCATCCACAGCACACAATTAGTGTGTATGCACTGAGAATAATTATGGGGTTAAATTGGATAATTACCCTGCCCTATTGTGTTGTGAGTAAGCAAGGTGCTAAACATTCATATTTGTTCATGTCTCACTGATGACAAGAAATGTATAGTTATTAACTTCCTATAAACAAAAGCCAGTAAATAGCAGAGGATAATCGTCAGGCTTATGCACCATTTTCAAATGTGACCAGTATTTCACCCATTAATGGAGGAGGCTCTGGTGGAGTGAATGCTTTCTCAGTAATCCTCCTCTTATTTGCATTTCAATTCTTTTGCTTTTCTCAGCCTGAAAGCTAATCCAGTGCAGTCTGAATGTAGACTAAACTCGCATCAACATTTTTTAAGTTATCTTCATGAGGAGATTCTACTGTTTGTCTGTCATAATTCCTTTTTTAAGCTTATTTTATGAAGCACACAAATCCTGATGTCACATTCCTTAAGCACTGATGCAAGACCCTTACTTGTTCCAGAAAAAACACTCCATAGACACAAATCCTTGTCTTAGAACATTCATAAGGTAGCAAACAAGGCACTGATTAATTAGCAATATGCACAGATTTCCCTGGAGAGTGACAGCGGGTGATTTACACCATAACATTGTACAAAGTTGCTGCTTTCCATACCAAACGTGTCTTTATTACTCCTTCTCACTACAGCTTCCTTTCTGACATCTTTGGTGACTTCAGTAAAGCATTTAGATCCTTGCCTTTAAGATTCCAAACACACACTCTAGGATAAACCAACTGACGGGATTGATGTTGTTTAAATTTAGCGCTTGTCTTTTGCTGCCATTGATAGGCTTTCATTTACTTAACCAAGTTCAGTTACTTTATAAGCTCCTCATTTGTTGGGGGATAATTTGTGTCACCTCCAGTACACAGTGGATTTTACTTGTTTTGCATAACCAGTGTTGTATTTTTGACCCCTTAAAAGATACAATAGCGTGTTTTGGATTAATGCCACGCTATCATAAATTCTCTCACAGACCGAACAAATATGATCCATTGAACAGGGACACTGATATGATGTTAAATCATTAGACATGACATAGCAGTGGGATGCTAAAGATCTATTTGCATACAAATCTTGCTTCCCGTGATGGATTTAGTTGAATCAGTCTATCAATAGAAGCATTACCAGCTGGGGCTTGAAAAGATCCATCATGACCAGAAGGCATATTAAAGAGAAAAAGCAGAGCAAAAACATCAGTAACAATAATAAAATGCTACTTGGCAATTCAGTTCAACAGTTCAACAGAAATAACACTTTTGAAGGAGAAATTCCAGTAATTAAAGTATAATCTGTTATAATAAAAACACCCACAAATACAGTGTAGACTATTTTTAACAAGATGAAGGTATTAGAAGAAAAGCAGCTCTGTGTTTTCAAGCTAATTAACATTATGTGTCCCAGTCCCTGTGTGAGTGAAGTTCAAGATGACACTTGTGCAAAGCAACATCGTGTTGTGTAACCACATGCTTCTGTCTACACTCATCACATTGTCACACAGATCATTACAGCTCAGAGCATTGATGTAAAGTCACTAAGCACAGGGAGACTACAACAGAGTAAGAGAGAGACAGTTCCACATGACATCACTGGTCACACCGCTATAAAACTCTATAGTCATGTAAATTGCCACTGGCATATCAAAAGGTATTTCAAGGTCTGATTAAAGATTTACTGCATGGCAGTGCAAAGACAAGCAGGGGTCGTCTGGCTCCTACCTGTCTTCTTGTGCTCCTCCTCTCTGCTGGACATGATTTATTTACTGAAGTCATGTCAAGATCTTTGGAAACTTCTATTACTTCCTTTTCCTACAGCAGTGTGAAGTGCATGACACAAACCCAACGCAAAGCTCTGGATCCATTATATCTGACCAATACGTTTGTTTAAATGTGTATGGAATGCTACCCATGTGGCTTTTGTAAACATAAATCTGATCTTGTGTCCACTTGTCCTTTCTTTGTTATCAGAAGATGGTATGACAGTTTAGTATCATGGAGAAATGATGTTTGTGGTCCATCACAGGTGAAGCAGTGTTGAAAGGGTTGCTGAAGATCTTCCTCTCATCCTGTTGTTTGATGACGTTCGAGTTGCTTCTCCAGCCTGCGGCTCTCTGCCCTGGAATTTCAAAGCGCAGGAGAGGCCTCTCAGTGAGGATGAGATGTAGCAAGAGGGGAAAGGTTTACGCTGCGGACGGTGGGGCCTATGAGGCATGAGGTTCCACAGGGCAACTATCTGCTTTTGCTGACATCCAGATTTTGTAAATCCTGTGTTCTGTTACGTTCTTTGCCACTCAGTTTTTGTCTCCACCAATACCTGAAGGGAATATCTGGCTCTTCAATTGTGATCCAATTGGTCCATTAGCTTCATCAGTAACTTGGTCTATCTGCCCTTTGGTGCTGATTAGGTGTCTCATAGCTGCCTGCTGCTGGACATACAGTTAAAAGGAAGCAGGAACAGTTGCACCAAAACTAAAAAAATGAACTGAAATATAGTCAAACTCTTCAAAGAGCTGAAGGAGCCTGACAAGACAGGCTCCAATTAGTTGTTGGTTTGTCACCATGAACCAATATTTAGATATAATATAAATATATACAGTACTTGTACAATTAAAAAAAGAGACAGGAAAGGAAACAAACAATAGGAAAACATTTATACAATGAAAACACAAAAACACACCCAACTGAATGCACAGCAATACAAAAACTCAGATGTTTTTCATGGATATTGTTTAGTCTTCATTTATTCTCTTTCAGTTGTTAGTTGCACATAAAACCCAGTCAGTGCATTGAAACTTCACTCGGGCATACGTCAGGTTTCATGGTAAATTACTTCATGGGATGAGTAACGATGACAAACAAACCAGCATCTGTTATTTTGGCATGGATGAACGACTTCCTTATTTTAGGTTTATTTAGCAAAAGCTCATTGGACCAGAGCCACATGTAAGATAGAGATAAAGAGCACAGGGCTTCTGGCTTATTCACGAGTAGAGTATATTTAAAAACATTAGGCAGAAGATTAAAAGTTACCATTAGAAAATTAAACAGTACAGTTTGGGTTTATTGATAATGTCCTGGCATGGATTTCTTCCAAGGATGATGGAACACTGTGAAGGAAAAACTGCAAAATAACAGATGTTTAAACAAGAAATAGTTACTAAAAAGTGAGCTGAGTCATACATCCTGTTTCACTCCTGAGATAAACACAATAATCTTGCTTTATTACTTTGGTCTCACTGTATTCAATTTCACCTGATCAGTTTCTTTATATTTAATTTGTCCATATTAAAAAATGTTTTCCATTCGTCAAACTAATTCCTTAATTAATTTACGACTATCACTGACAAGACAGAGGGCTGTAAAATAGATATCAAGTTTGTCAGATGATAGAAATCACCAAATTTCAAACCCAATAGCTTTGGTAATTTCTTTATTATTACTTGTAAATCTCCATAAATGACAACCCTGTACTGAAATGCAAATTCTAATGGATGCCCACATCAGAAACTGAAATAATAAAAAGCTCTTCGCACTATGTTTGCCCTGTCCTCTTCCACATAAGAAGCTCATAAAGCAAGCAGACATTTAGCCTCCAGCTTAATATCAATATGTGGCTCTCTGTTATATACATAGGCATTTTAAATGTGATTTTGGGACATCTGGTTCTTTTTTATGGCTCATTTATGTTATGTATGAGTGTAATTGTCAGTGCTATCATAAATAGAAGCAGAAATGTCACAAAGGGGTGATTTAGCAGTTGCAACATCCCGATATGGAGGAAACATCCGACCATGAGAGTTTGATTTCACATGCCTCCCATGTAGAAAGAGTTTCTCCATTCTATTTACATAATCAGCTCTCAGCTCTTTGGTCTCAAAGTTGTATTTGCTGCATGACAGAGTCACAAAAATATCACAATAACATAATAAGAGTTTGTCTCATGAAATTAAGATGTGCATCATCCTATTATGGTGCACCACGGAGTCATGCACACTCAACCCCTGAGCAGGAATTTAATCTGTCCACTTCAATTGATTTTAACCAAATGGAATCTTCTGCTTAATGGAAATTCATCTTTTAGTTTGTAATTAGATTCTAATAAGCCTAATACACAAATTTAAACTGATGATTGCATAATGATTAATTACATTATCTCAGATGCTCAGGAGTGAGGCATTGAGAAAGGGGGAGTAAATATAGATCCAGACACACAAGCATCACATGTCTAAAAATGCCACACAGCACTGCTTTTAAATGAATGTTGTTCTTACTACATTATCTTCGCAGCAGACATGCTGGAGAAGACAGCCGATGAAAGAGCTGGAGGAGTGTAAAATCTTTCCAATGTTCCAACGTCCCTTTATAAATATTTGATACGTTTTACAGTACATTCACATTGCCTTGACATTGCAAAACATTGTGCTCTGCCGCACATTATTGTTGAACATTTTCCTTTCATGACCATGGTGAAAAGAATAAAAGAAGATGAAAATAGTGGTGTATTACAGCATTTGTGCTGTTCAGTTACAGTGCAAGCATGTGGTGCAGTCAGGAATTGTGTCTTTCTGAGTCACTATCACCTCATGACTAATTATGACTAATGACATTTTTGTCCAAGTGACTTGTAAGGAGAGCATTTTCTGTGCTAGAAAATGTGTCAAAGCGCTGTGATCGGACTGAAAGGGGTGTTTAATGAGTGCTCTTTTATCAAAAAGCTGAAGTGGACAATAAATAATGTGATTACCTGGAGGGAGGGCACAGCAGCATAAAACACAGCAGAAGCATTTCACCTTTTAAAAGACTTTGAAAAATTATTGGAAGACTTACTAATTTACCCTGATTTATTAAATCTTTAAAGTGTCTTTTCAAAGCTCTATTACAGAGATACATCATTTTACAGAGTCAGAAATGACAAACTACAATCAGTCACTCAGTGAAACCAAAAGACATATTTTATTATCTCTCTACTTCACTGCATGTGCTACACGTGCATTATTCTAAGCTGGATAAGGTTTTTCAAGCTGTCGAATCACATATTTAATGTACTTGATGGTATGACAACCCGAAGTGGTTGACCTCATTCTTCAGGAGTGATGCATTATGGGACCTTCTGATCAGAATGAGCTTTTAATAATTTCTGTCTTCGTGGCTTAATGCTTATCGTGCTATCCTGCTGCTGATTAGGCTGCATTCCTGTATTAATCCGAACAACTTAATTATACAGGAGAAGTCAGATTTCCAAGGACACTCTTATTCGAAGTCTATTTTATCCAAATGTGAATATTTGATACTGTCATCTTCCTGTAACGTAGAATTTTGGTCTCCTGAGAGTGCAGAAGGACATACAGTATATGCAGAGTAAATGTGATTTATACATACATGCATGAAAGAAATCTTATGTTCAAAGATTGATCATCCAAAGTGGATCATATATAAATAAATATTGTGCAGTTCCATGAAAAATCTAGATGGGTAACACAATCTGCTGGTAGAATCTGCAGATATCAGCTGGTGTTGTTGCTGTACCAAGAGGACTTGGGTTGATTAATGCGTTTAATGCGCTCCTGCCCTAAAATTGAATCGTTGTGGGACCATACAAGTAGTATAAGTTGCTATAGCAACCATCCTTTTCCTTGCTTGTTTTTGAGTGAGTGAGTGAATGCTGCTTTGATCTGATAGCCAACGGATAGGTGTGGAGTTTAACTGTGTTATAACCAGTGGGAGAATTCTCCCTCTGGATAAAAGAACCCATCAAGATGGCAATCAGTACTCAAATTTTCTTTGTGCGTGCGTGTGTGTGTGTGTGTGTGTGTGTGTGTGTGTGTGTGTGTGTGTGTGAGTATGCGTGTGTGTAAGGGGGGTTCTGCTCTAATCTGCTTGTGTGAGTCCATCATCTTCTAGAAATCGATAGGCTTCTTTGAAAGGTCTACAGTGTTTTATCATGTGTCATTGAAAGGATGCAAAGAAAAAAAGATATTTTTATTTTATAGAGTATGTTTTATTTCTTTCAGAATGTCTGTGTTCCATTTGTATGATTTCAAGAGAAAAAACTAACTCAGGTGTTTTCATATATGCAGGGTATACAGTATGATGAATTATTAACAGATATTGTGAAAACCAAAATAGTAGCTTTGAATAATTCAACTTATATTCTTATAAGTTTGGCATTGTCAGCTGATGCAGCTGTTTGTTTATTACACATTGTAAAAAGATTTTGCATTCATTTCAAAACAAGGTGATGCTTAGTTTGAATTCTTTTGCAGAGAAAATGCCTTCTGTGAAGCTCTGAGGAATGTTGAGCTGCACCAGGCGATGGTGGTGTTACAGAGCAGATGCAAATATATCATTTTATGCTAGGTGGGCAATCCCTCTGTTTACACCTGAGTCTGTAAAGACCAGAGATTCCTGTATTTTCAAGCAGTGTGTCTGTGCCTGCGGGGATGAGATGACATCTGTGGCAATTATCACAGACGCAAATCTGCAACCAGTGTGCATTTCAGTCATTATAAGGAAACCTTTTTTTTTCTTTTAATATATGCAGGAAGTTGAAGTTCATACATGTTTTATGACACATATTTAATCTTTCTATTTAGGCACAGTCAGCTGGATCAAATAGGCAAACATTTAAAGGAATTTTCTGTTCTAAGTAAACGCTGCATGACGTTGCGTGAAGTGCTCTGAATAAAGAGTGTCAGGCCTGCAGTCAGTTGAGTTGGAATATCTGATGCAGCAGTGGCAAGAAGATGCAGCTGTATTCAGGATTCACACAGGTAACCACTGCTCTGTCTATTTAAGAGCAAAAACCTCACTTTTTTAATTATAATGACTTGTGATTGAAGTCAAGATATTATTCATTTCAATTATATTTTTTCTTAAAAATGTTCTGTCTTGGAACTTTTTAAGAATTGATCGTCTATTCTCCAAATTTAATTCAAAATAATTTCAAATGGTGTATCCAGCTTTTGCTGTTAATGGAATTGGGAATTAAAAAATGAATTAAAACTTTTAAACATTTGTATTACTTTTCTGACATTTATTATCAACTTACTCAGCATGCATTATGTTTGTAGGTGACCATTATGAAATGCTTAAAAAATGTGACATCCACTGGTCAGGAAATTCACTCTTTTGGTAGACTGCTAAAATAATGTTCATGTCAAACACATTTTGATTTAAAAGAATTTATTCGTTCACTTAAAAGCTTTCATTTGTTGTCTTCTTTTTAAATATTTAAGTGCGGCATCTTTCAGTTTCTTCTACAGGCATGAGTTTATGTTGATATAGAAACAAAACCATCCTTGTCAAAAACGTATGAAATCTTTCCTTTGATGTATTTGACATGTCTTTTGATAATATGGGTAACATTGGAAGCCAGTCCACGGCAATCATTTATCCAGTCAAACACAAACATCCAAAGCAGCGTCTCACTTAAATGACCATGAGCTTCATCACCAGAGCTGACACGCACTGTCAGTGGATCTACTCCATCTTTGGGTTTGTTAGGAGAATTATAGATACACAATTCTTGATGCTAGGAGGAACTTGATCATTGTATTTTCTTTTGACACACTTGCCACCCAACCAGATTACACAGTGTGGCTAATGAGCAAAGATATGAATGGTCAAATTCAGTTAATGCTGATGCATTGAATTACCACTCTTTGAAGTGTTGCTGTTTGAAATTTAATGATATTCATGACCTATATGCTTCTACACTTAATGCAAATTCCTGATGGCCTTGTTGCCCAGATGCATTCACAGAGGAAGAAAAAAAAAGATGCTGTGTGCATAACAACAGTATAATTAACAAGAGGATTGTATGTCTAATATGTCTAAACAGGAATTCAAAAAATGCTTTAATTATTGCTCTTAGTTGGAGGGTAAACAATAAAAATGAACACTAAAGTCAGGAACTCATTATATTGTAAAAAATAAACTCCGAGTGAAGACATTTACTTGACAGCTTGTATATGACAGCACTCCCTGGGGTTCACAAGATGACTATCCAACACCCCCACCTAGCCATCTGTGTGGATCCATTGTGGCTTGTTGTAAATCCCACACGGATACTTGCAGTGAAGAGCGACAGAAACATGGAAAAGTGCTTTTAGGAACCGCAGCATGCTCTCAGTCTGTCACGAGGGTTGAGTATAACATGAGAGTCTTACTATGCCTTAAACTATACACTGTTTAAAAAGTTAGACTTGTCTTTAAATATAGAAGCGGCTGAGTTGCCTCTGACTAAGGAGAGGGAAGTTCATACCCATCATTGATGCTGTAAACATGCTGAGATTTACTGAAATGTGTGGTTATATATATAAATGGGAACAACCAAAAAATGTGTTTGCACTTAAATTTACAGTAGTACTTACTCGTTTTCGGGTCTTGTCCTACTTTTATTAGGTCCAACTAGGACAAGACACTGCATGTAAGACCAGGGAAGTATGTCAGCCAAGAGAGTCTATTGGAGTCCAAGGCCATCGGCATCTCAAAGCAACTCATCCACAGCCACTCTGCGGAACTTCTTGGCTGTTTGATGATCTCTGCAGGGACAAGGAACAAGCTTTTCTCTCGAGTCTTAAGATGATCGCAGAACAGGCGTTGCAAAAATAGCCCTAAAGAATTCCCTTTTCTGAGTCCCTGTTAGTGTTGGTGGTGGTGGTGCAGGTTTTTGCTTCAGTGATTTTAGAAATAAAGCCCTAGCCTCCCCATGTACAGCTGGTCAAGCCCAAAAATAATCCCCCGTGTGCTTCATTGTATTCTTCACCACTGGTGTCAACAAGGTTATAGGTCCTAACGGCTTCAGACCAGAACTGTTAGCAAACATCTTTGCAGTGGAAGTTTGATGTTCTCAACTTACAAAAGTCTTCCAGGGGTGAGAGTTTAATACCAAACAAACTTGGTTCCCCACCAACATCTCTTCATTCTCCTCTTTCACAAGAGTGAGGCAACAGGCCTCTGTACTGGCTGGCATTTTCTTCAACATTTGTGGGTTATGCTTGTGTGAATGCACAACACTCCAGATGAAGCCTTTTCTAATCTGTCCTAAGGAAATTTCCACCTTTGTCGATATTTAACTGTCACTCAAGCTGGAAATGATTGCCCACTATAAGACTTCAAACACAACATTTAAAACTAAGCCTTTATGACCAATTGCT
The DNA here is from genome assembly GCA_013358685.1 of Antennarius maculatus. Taxonomy (NCBI): domain Eukaryota; kingdom Metazoa; phylum Chordata; class Actinopteri; order Lophiiformes; family Antennariidae; genus Antennarius; species Antennarius maculatus. The sequence continues at coordinate 6,664,614 of CM023618.1, read as the reverse complement.
ACAATTATGCTGTCACTTTTTTATGTATGGCCTTCAAATGAATTCTCATTAGAAAGCGTGTTAGGGGTGTAATTCATGTCTTTATTTCCTCCCACTTTACAATCTATGTTTAATAAGAATGAAGTGTGTGTCGGGAAAAAAAGTGAGCATTTGAACAGAGATGAGTGGTTAGCCGCCTTACCCTTGCTGTCGGTTTGGTTTTGGGAGACAGTCAGGAGTGAAAAGAACGAGATGTGCAACAGTGCTGCAATGGCTGCATTTAAATTCAGGCTGCCATACGTTGGCAATCAGTGATAGTCCTCACACATCATTACAGATTCTGGAACTTCACTGCCAGATTTATAGCAGCGTGTGAAATTAAGATACTTCTGAGTAAAAATTAAATAATTTATAACAATTATATATTTTAGCTTTAAAAAATGTGTCTAAATGTTTTGTAAAAATACTTGACACCAAGTTTAAATGTAAAATGTTTCACTACACTTTTAAAAAAGTGCTCAATTGCCTTTGTTAATGTAGAAAGTCATGCCCTTTTAAACTGTCTATGATCTTGATGCACCATCATTGTTCAGACAGGGCTGCTTTTTCACTGGGAGATTTGTGTGTCTCCCATCCCTCATCTGAATGAGGAAACACAAACAGAGCCCTTTCAGGTCACATCTTTTTCAAGTCAGTGGGAGTTGGTGCTATAGAGGAGAAGACTGGTGTGCCACAGCTATAAATAAACCCACAATGAGACAAAAAGAACAGATTTAATGTTTCACATGTTTTGTAACATATTCACACATGTCCATCGAGGCATGTTTTGGTCTCGATAAATTACAGGCCAAAGCACATCTGTCTGCGTTTGTAGTGACACTTCAGGCCAGCGTAAAATGAAAGGTCTGGCCTTGATGTGCCGAGAAGCCAGGAGGAAAACAGACTGATGAAAAAGAGGATGGATATCAGGCATGGACAGAGGTTAATATAACATGAGTAGCTGTGCTCTGCAAAGTTTGCTAGGAGACTGCAGAAAGGAAAACATATTCTGATATTAACTGGGGGAAATATAATTCATTTCTGTGAATTCTGACAGAAATAGTGGTAGCAAACAGCTTGCAACTGTAGTACACGACACTCAAGAGCTACTAAAGCCTCTCACGAACATCAATTCACAGTTTTCACAACATTTACAAACAAAGCTTTTCTTTTCCTTGTAAAATATCATTCACATGTTTAGAACGGAGCATTCTCAATGGGAGGATGAAGAGGGATTTTGTCACTTCTCTCAGGTTGGCAGACATAAGCCAGGATAAGCTCTCATAAATATTAGTGTGTCTTATACATAATGATTCCAGTTGTTGCAAATATACTCGCAAAATTTAACACACGACAAATCCAAATCCCCTTCTCTTGGTTGTTAAGTACCACTTTACCCCAGCAGAATTTTTCATCGATATGAGACAATGAGCAGTGTTGTGTCATCTAGCATTTACACAGGCAGACTGGACACATAAATAACAGTTTATGTTCAGGATGTAACGCATCAATTATTACTGAATCCATTAAATCTGCATCTGAGCTGTGTGAAGGTTTATTGAAACAAAAAAATGTTGAAAGTCTAAAAGAGAAGATGAAGGTCTTGCTCCATTGCTTGGCTGAAATCTTCAAGGCAAGCATGAATACACTCAGAGTCAATAATTTATGCAGCCAGACACACATTCAGATGCAAACACACACACACACACACACACACACACATGCAAAGTGAGAAAGAGAGAAATGGAGCATTGCTGCACACAGAAGCAGAAGACAGAAAAAGCTTCAGGGACGCACACACAGACCAACAACTGGAAGACATACATATGTCGACAGATGTGAGATTCTGTTCTGCTCTCCATTACGAAAGAAAAAGAGAGATATCAAGGTGGTTTGAGTCAGTCCTTTTATACTATGTTTGCCAGATGGAAGCAGACAGTAAAGGTTTTCCCTTTGGTGAGTGCTTACAGTCATATGCTGTCTTCACGCTGCCTGACACATCTTTTCAAGCTTACATAATGTAGATCTGCCCTAATTTCCCTCTCCCTGCCGAAGTTGGGGTCTTTGAGCAGCTCAGCAACACACCAGTCAGTTAAACAGAAGAGTCAAAGATGACCAACAATGCTTATTCCTCTGATTAAAAGTAATGCTATTCAGACACAAATCCTGTGTAGGGGTGTCTGACTGGAGCTTTGTATTCCATACAAGTTGTTTATATTGCCCTCTGTATGCAGTGTGTGTAATTCAGTAGTGTGCAATGTGCAGCTATTGAGTAATGACATAAATGTCAAAAAGGCGGGTTAATTCTGTCAATACCTCCTGTTCCAGAATTGCCTTTCTCTTTCAGGTAATTGGACGTTTCCATGGATACTGGATTGTCTCCAACGATACAGGTACTCTGCAAGCATGTGCTATCATGTCTATGCAGATACTTTTGAACAGCTGCGGTAAGGTCAGGTATTCTAAGTACAACTTTACTCACATCACAAATGATTCCTTTGCAGGAAAAACTCAAGAACATTTTGTGCTGGGCTAAGCCGCTACTTGTGCAACTGTTTCCGTACTTTTTACATCAGATAAAATCAGCTCATTTACACATGAAGAGAATTGATCAGTTACAATAGTTCAAAATCAAAAATGTCTTTGATTGAAACTTTGTGCAGACCTAAAGCACCATAATGTAGACCTGCTAACTTTTTGGTGTTTATCATGCAATGCAGCACTTATGACCCATCTGCCCAACTGATAATTTGACAATGGTTTGATAAATACATTTGAATCAGATATTGTAAATTTAGTCAATTCTGAACACACATGAAGGGTTTGTACAATATTGTAAAGTGTCTCCCTGCATAGCGGCGCATACTCCATGCCTTAGAGAATGAAAGGATCACAAAGAAGTGTAATCCAAATGAATGCATATCTTTTATTCAACAGATAACCACTAAAAAACAGCACATTGTAGATATATTTACTCCACATATTCCTAGTTGTATTGTGTCTTTTGCAATAGTGAACAGGGTTTTTGCTTTTCAGAGACAATGTGAGTTTGCCTGGACATGGTGATGATGGGTTGTATTTACAAAATATAATTTGACACAAATTAAAAAGAAATCACCATTTTGTATGACAATCAAACAGAACACACAAAGCAAACTCAAGAATAAGAGATTAACTTGACCACTGCCTCTTTTTGTAAATTAAAGTTTTTTGAAATTATACATTGGAAAGTCACATTTTAAACTAACATACATTTGGATTACCAGCATTTGTAGTCAGGCACGTGACTAAACTCAACTTTGAGGTTTTCATGAAAGCTGAAGTGTATAGTATACATACAGTAAATGCTGTGTTCCATATCAAAGTCGGGATTGAATTTTAAACTGTTGGTTTCCCCTCCCAGTGTACTGGCAGACTACACTGTCAACGCTTTTATGATGTGCTTTGCCATCTGTTACACTATTATGGTTGCACAGAATGTACCTGTCACACATTTAAATTAAAGTAACGACCAGTTGAGTGGATCAATTACTTAAATGTTGGCTACTGCTCACAAGAAAAACATTTTTTATATACCTGCCTATGCATGTTTGTAGGTTTACAGTGTTTTCACCTTTTCACAGCAATATACTGATTAGAACAAATCCTACATGTAACAATGTACAAGTCTGTGCAGGGTTCCACTGTATTTCACCTTGTGGAGTAGAAGCAGGTCAGCTCATCGCCAAAAAACCTGTGAACGGCAAAAAGCCAAGGCTGTATACTTGATAAACAGCTTGTCCACTGCTAGTGTAATGCATGGTGACGTGCTGACAGCGTCCAGATACACGATGTCCTCTAATTAGCTGAGTTAAGATGACAGCTTCAGTGCATAATACTGCTTGTGATGTGAATTTCTGAGTTTATTAAACTCTCATGGAAAGTCAGATTTCTGGGCTTATGCTATTGACCCAGAAATTGGTTAGACTGCTTTAAGGCTGAATAACGTGCTTAGTTTGCATTGAGCATAGGAGATTTTTATGCATAAAGACATCCATTCAAACACTGTTGTGCTTTTCTACCTAATAGCTGAAGCTCTTACAGACCTTTACTCATTTGTTCCACTACACATTAATCCCTACTTAAAAAACAGACCTGCAGGGAATATTAATTGCAGTCAAATTGTCAGATTTCATGTGAGTCCAGATCATAATGATTAAACAAAAACAATGCCAAATAATGAGACTGTTTCTCACTCAGCTTTTCTCTAAAAAAGGATTTAGAAAAAAATCAATCTTCCAAAAAATTGTATAAAAGCATTTCTGAATATTCGAGTCTGTTTTGAATAACCATTTGTATGTGAAAAGACAATTAAATATAATGATTATGAGTGTTGGTTGGTGACTAAGGGGATGAGCTGCATCTTTTACAGATTGTCTAAGTAAATTCTATATCTATGCATAGAGCACATTTTTGTTAGAATGAATTGTTGTACATTTACACCAAAAACATTTTTATGGCAAAAGATTTGAGGTCTCTGTATCTCTAATGTGATATTTCTTTGTGCATTTCTGAAAGTGACATCATTGTTGACCTGTAGAAGTCAATAGTGCATTTTTTGAAAAACTAAAAAAAATTAGGGAAATTGTTGTTCCTATAAAGTAGTAAAGCAGAATATGTCTCATATATTGGACCAAAGTCGACACGTTTGAAAGATGTTCTTTTCTGTTTGAATTTTAGTGCATTAAATTATTGTATTGCAAATAAGTGGATTCAGAAATTAAATAAAAAGGTTCCAATAAAACACAGGGTGGTGCCTAGATGTAACCCTTTGAGTGTCACACATTGCATATATTATAAGCTGCTTTTGTGCTTTGGTTCTGGTAAGAAATGAAGAGAATCCCCAAACTGTCATATATTGTGGAAAATTGCACAATAACTGTCTCCTATGACATCAACATCCTCGTAAATCTCCTCTTCTTTAGTTGCAATGCATTCGAATGTAGTTGTGACATAAATAAATTAAACTTTTAGTTGGAGGATTTCTGAGTGTAGTGACAATACAATAATATTTAACACAATAAAGTGCAACATGTGCCCGTAATCCAAAAGCGCAGCAGGTTTAGAGAGGCAGAGGCTCTGAGGGAACACCGCAGATTATCCAACAGTATATGCACGAGGTCAATGTTCAGAATACATTAATTGTTCACTCCCAAATCTGCAAACAAGAGGGTTGAGATTTACCGGCCTTGTAATCCCTGCTTTGAGATATTAAATTTGAATTTGTTTGGTGATCCCATGCATTTCATATTATCATCACAGAAACATGCACACCAGAGGACAAATCACCTTGCTAAATGCATGATGCCATTTTTCCACCCGATCATACTTTTAATTTGTGAAACTAACATGGCTTTTGTCAACACCTGCAAAGAGGTTACACTCCTAGTTGCGGATCGGTTAATTTTGCTGAATAAATCTGATTAAGCCTCATTTAGAAGAAATTTGAAAGGACAGGGCTAACAGCCGTAGCTTTAACTGTAACAAAAATCGCCTGTTGGCATGAGGGCATATCATTTGCATGGTTCATTAACATTTGTGAAAAGCAACTAATTTGAGAGTAAAGGCTTAGTCCCACATTGCTGTCATGAAAAACTTCAAATAAGCATTTTATGATGTATGATTCATAAGAACCCCGAATATCCAGGTGCTTGTTCATATTTACACATTTAAACATCCCAGCGATTCAGAGGTAAGTGTTCCTTTGAAATGAGCACTGTTCCCCATCATTATTCTACCCTGTAAACCAAATGTCACAAACACACACATGGCAGCTCACAATCCACTGTATAAAGGTGATAAAACACTTGTGCCTGATTTTAAAAGTCTCATTGCTGATTAAAATAATAAATTGCATGGATGCATCAGCCCAGAAGATAAGTCCCTTTAAAACTGAGTAAATGTTGTTCGTTTCTCAAGAACCTCAAGGTAATCCGGATCAATGTGAAGCTTTGCTTTCAGTTCCCAGTACTCACTCCTGTTGGGCTCCACATAAACAGTACTTGGTGCCGTACAGTAGAGTATTGTCTGCTGTATTCTCTCCGGGTGTGTGTACTGATGCCTTGCATCAAAGTCTGAGGTAAACTGACTGGATGACTGTTGCTTATGCTTGCATGGTAATGTATTGCTGTATCGTGTGTGCTTGTCAGACTCAAGCACGTCTCTATAGTAGTACAGATCGTCTTGGCGAGGGGTGGAAGGCTTGTTAAGAGGCTCTGGAGTAGTCGCACTGTATTCAGAGCTTATTACATTACTGGCTGCCTCTTCATCTGAGTTACCCAGAAAAGCACCACTTAACTCGTCAAAGTCCCTAAATCCATCCACTGATTTGCTGTCCGTTGGGGTGTGGGCGCTAGTTCTGAATGTGGACTCTGTGGGAGGTGGGATGTACTCGTATACATGTCCAGCAGATGTTCTGACTTTGGGAATGGATCCTTTCTTGTAGAGGCCGTATTCCATGTTGAGAGAGCTAATGCAAGCATTCATGGAGTGATTCTGCTTGCTTTGGTTCTTTTGACGTCTCTTTTTCAGTGCTACAAACAGTCCTGCAGCCACAAACACAGAAACAATGAACATAAGGAGAAGGCAAAGAATCATCACTGATAAAGGAATAGCGCTGTATTGCGCGTCAGAGTCCAAGGATGTTTCTATGGTGATAGTGCTGCCAGGAAAAGATTCTTCAGAGGGTGGTATCATGGAGGATAATATATCAGAGTTATTAGGGCAGAAATTAGTTGTCTTGATGTATCTCATATCTTCCCCAGCTAGCCTCTTAGGTGAGCCACAGATAACATTGTTTACAACTGTGCCAGTGCTAAGCTGCTCCAACCACTTCTTCAAATCCAGTATGCTACAAGAACAATCCCACGGATTCTCAAATAAATCGATTTGCACCAGTGACGTAAGTTGATCCAGGACACCGCTGACTGGCAGATTCCGCAGATGGTTGTTGCGAAGATTGAGCCTAGCTAATGTCAGGCCATTAAATGTTCCTGGGGGTAAGGTTTTCAGGAGGTTGTTGTTTAGAAAAAGAAGCTGAAGTTTGGGTACATGCTGAAACGTGTCAGAGGCTACCTCTTTAATAACGTTGTATTCTAAATATAAGAACTGTAGGGTCTCCAATCCATAAAACATATCAGCTGTAAGGTGGCCAATCAGATTCCCGTTAAGGTATAGTCTCCTGAGATGTGTCAAATCCCCAAAAGCCCTGTCGTGTATGCGAGCTATTCGATTGTTACCGAGATGAAGCAAGTCTAACCCTGTTGCCTCAATAAAGTCTGAACGACGTACCACTGGGATATAATTACCCGTTAGATACATCTTTTTGGGATTGTAAGGTTTGGGATTTAAATCTGAGATGTGTTCAATTTTACGCTCCTGACAGTTCACATTCAGGCCAAGATCAGAGATTTGAAGATTGCAAGTACAGGCAGTTGGGCAATCTAAAGGCACAGGGGATTTGGTTTGATATGAAATAATTTGACCATAATTTTGTGGCTTATTAGATGGGATACGAGAAGTTGGTCTTGATTTTAATTTGCCTGACTGGCGAGGTCCCTTTGTCGGTCTCGATGACGATCGTGCAATCCCAGATGAGGTGAGGGAGGATGTAACTAGCGCTGGCGTTGTCTTACGGTATGCATCAGTACTCATATGTGGCAGGGGTGGCATCTCATATTCAGCGATAGCTCTCCTCGGGCACAGTTCCTGCTTTGAAACCTCATCAAGATCTCTCCCATGTAAACGAAAAGGGAACTCACAAACAACATCGCCGACTAAAGCTGTGTATGATATGCTCTCAAGCCAAGTCTTAAGAGGAATCAACTCACAGGAACAGTTCCACGGGTTCTCCTCCAGCTGTAACTCCACAACACTGTTCATGTGCTCCAGCAGACCTGAGTAGGGAAGCACTTTGAGCTGATTGCCCCGTAAATCCAAATGAGTCAATGGGAGATACTGGAAGATGTTCACAGGCAGCGTAGATATTAGGTTGTCGTTTAAGATCAGGACCTCTAGATGTTGAAGTCTGCTGAAGGCATTTGGCGCCACATGAGTTATGTAATTATAATCAATTTGTAGATACTCCAGACTCTCCAGGCCGAGGAAACACTCTTCCTTCAAGGCATCAATTTTGTTGTTGTTGAGATGTAATCGTTTCAATTCCTGAAGTCCATTAAATGCTCCTGCTCTAACCTCAGATATGTCATTATTCCCTAGATGTAATATTGTAAGTCCTTTGTACTCTACAAACTCATTGGCAGAAAGCTTTTTTAGACGATTCCCTGTAAGCAGCAGATGATATTGGGAGAAGTAAACTGGGCTTATGTCTGAGAGACTGGCAATTCTTCTGTTTTCACAACTCACTGTGAGTATCCCTTCTTTCTCCTCGCAGGCACACAGTCTCTGACATATTTCTCCATAGCTGCCAAGCATCTCAACAGTGCACACTGATGCAGCAAGTAGCAACACATAGGAGATCCAAAGATGCATTTTCCTGCATATGATGACCGAGATCACAGTCCTGCTAAGATATCCTCAGCGTCATCTGGAAATAAAAAAGAAGGTGATGTGAGAGGAGTGCAGCGCAATGAAAGCAACTTCCACACAACAAGCTGGAGCCCACATGAGTCAAAGCTTTATTTGCTGTTACCCAGAGGTAACTTCTGACTGTGACTGCTGATTTAAAATGGCTCAAACAAAACAGGAGAGAAAGCAACTCCTTCAAGCTATGTACATACATAATAAAATGCAAGGTCAAAAGCAAGACAACGGGCACAAAACAACGGTCCAAAGCGAGTGAGCCGTATTACATTTAGGTGTTAAGACGCGGAAAATACAAATAAAATGCTCATTTTAATTCAAAGCTATGCAAATTGTTCGGGCTATAAATTGAAACGCATGACTATGCACGTCCTGTCAGATTTTATTCATTAATTTCTGTCAAACTCCTACTGGAGATACATACCTCCCGAACATTGATGAAGACGCAGACTCGTTAGGTGTTTCAGCGCATCTTTTATTTTTAATGCGCCGAAAGGGAAACAGAGAACAAGTCTATTTAGCGCGAACGCGGTCGTCGTCGTCTCCAAAGCACCGGGGAGGATGAGAAAAACGCTGATCAACCATAACTGCCAAATGCCTCTCTTTTAACCACGCTTAGCTGGAGGAGACAGCTATGCCTGATAATAAAGTTAGTCTCTCTCTCCCTCTCTCCCTCTCTCTCTCTCTCTCTCTCTCTCTCCTCTCTCTCTCCTCTCTCTCTCTCTCTCTCCTCTCATCCTCCCTCATCTCTCCTCTCTCTCTCTCTCTCTCTCTCTCCCTCTCTCCCTCCTCTCTCTCTCTCTCCTCTCTCTCTCTCTCATTCTCTCTCTCCTCCTCTCCTCTCTCTCTCTCTCTCTGCTCCTCGTCTCTCTCTCTCTCTCTCTCTCTCATCTCTCCTCTCTCTCTCTCTCTCTCTCTCTCAGAGGTCGGAGGATGTCAAGTCATTTCATGCACAGCAAAAAATCAGATCATTGGAGCATCATACCGAGATACACCACCCCCCTCCAAAAAAAAAAAGACAAAAAGAAAAAGAAACCAACAATAACAAACAAACAAACAAACAAACAAACTAAACAAACAAACAAACATGTTGACCTACCTACACACAACATGTCCCGCAAAAATATCAATAATTCTCCGGACTGGCTGCTCCTCTTGCTGGGATGGGTTGTTTCATGCTTTTTATCCTGTCCTTCCTTTATCTTGATTTTTATTGGCATCATTTCTTCAAATAAAATACGAATACTCTTAGGAAAATATCAGCAAGAAGTTTCACATTATAATTAATCTAAGCAACCATATACAAGTCATGAATATGTAAAAAAATTACCATCAAACCGCCCATTATGAAAAATGAAGCGCCATGCCGGTGTTTCATAGTGATTCTGCAATTATGTTGCTGCTGCATCCAAAAGATGACGTTTCAGTGCTGTAGATGGAAATCTAGGGAATTTTTATTTTAGCAGTACAACCATCTATTAATGAGCTCAACCATGTTTTAATAAAGTTTCCATAATCCAAAACAGTTTCAAATCAACACTTAATATTCTACAGAAGTACATAAGCTCTCAGTTCAGTTAAAAAAAAACCTGAATACAAGAGCAAAGGTAAGTAAAAACAAATTTCACCTCATTACATCTAAAATGGTTGAACGGAGACATGATTTTCATGGATTAATGCAATAAATCAGCAATTTTGAATATTGATATGTGGATCAAGTTGTTTTGTGCCACAGGTGAATTCAACAAGGTCATGACAAGAGAAGTCATTAATAGGATGGAGTCTGTCCTATCAGTAGCAATGCAAGCCTGGATACGGGAGGATACTCCAGTGTTGCTGTCAGCTGCTTTGTGTCCAAGGATGGAACAGCTGTGAAAACTTGGTAAGGCGTTATCTCAACCATGAAATCCTCACAGGATGATGTGCTGCAGTGAGGAGGAAGATTTGGATCAGCAAAGATTTTCAGATGATGACAGAAGAGAGACAAAACCAATGTGAGTGGGCTAAGAAAAGGAGAAGCCACAGTGTAAGAGGTGGTTCAGCGAATGGTGAAGGATAGAGTTTGCACCCATTCTCAGATATGGCAGAGGCCGTGAGTCTGGCCAGTGCTGACTAGAAATCTAAAAACACCCGGGAGAACAAACAGGGCTCTTGTTGTTCTGAGGAAACCCTCAAACACCTCCTCTGATCAGACGACCCAACTCTGTCAGTAATAACCAGGTGGTATGTTGAAGACCACAGCAGAGAGAAGCCAGCAAAGTCTTCTGTCAGATATCCAGAAACAAATCGTTCAGACAGAAAGGCCACTATAAAACTAAAAGAAGAGATTGGATAAGAGGTGAGATATTCTACCCAGTAAGAGACGCGAGCAGACAGTTAAATGAAAGATTCATGAATAGCTGTCATTAGATAATCAATGGGACGGATAATACACCCTTTACTTAAAGATGTCTCACTCAATGTTTGTAATTTCTCTCTTGCTTTCTTTCCTTCAGTTCCATCTCTTCTTTTTTTAACTAATCTGACAGAATTAGATCTGACAGACAAACTGCAAATACCACAACTCTCACACTCACACCAACAAGCGACGTGGACTGATGGAGGATATATGTAGAGACATGAAAAGAAAGTGCTACCTCTGTCAAGAGAGAGGTAATAGTAATTAATAATTGGTTTCTTTATTGGAAATAAGGTCATTTAGAATCATCACCTCTTCCCTAATGTGTCTAGATTTTGCTAATTTTTCCAGTTACTATATCCTATAATAGTGGATACCAGCAAACCTTTTAACTATTCTCAGTAAGTCATTCATGTCCTCTATTAATAGAAGAGGTACCAAGTAATTAAAAAAAAAAATAATCTTGGTCCTCTGTATTTATCTGCATGTATTTTTATGTTCTTCAGTGTTTTACTGCTGGCTCAAGACGACATCCAAACTTTCCCCATCCTGCTGTGCATTGTGGGCTGTAATCTAAAGCTCTACCAAAAATGCAGTTTAGTCCAAGTAGGAGATCCTCAACTGTCACACCGATTTCAATTCAACCCTTCAAAAACAGCACTGGAATTTCTGTATGTCCTGTGCAGTACAGCCTTAATAATCATGTCATCCATTTCACAATGCATGGACACACTTGTGCTGTATGTATGGTTGTGTATTGATCACCCTGCATCTTGAAAAAAAAAAAAAAAGAAGTTGCATGTTGGTTTCTAAAAATTAACACAGCATCTCATCTGCCTGACTCAGCAAGTGTTCACATTGTCTTAATGAAAGCAGGCAGAGTAAAAGCTCTCACAGAGGTTGAGTCTGAATTATTTAATCCTCTAGATTTAAAGTGTCGTTTGTAGAATCTGAGCTGATGGCACATGTTGCATTTGGATATGTGGCACAAGTTTAGGAGTACTGCAAAAGATAAAGAAAGAGACCTGCTATGCCCTGCCCTTTCAACCTGATGTGACGGCACTCATGCAGAAACGTGAAGTATCAGTGTGTATCGCTGTGTCCTCGCGGAGCTGTATCCATCAGCCTCTCCACTTGGCTCTTGCTCACATGGGAGGAGAGCAGTCGCATCAGGGACACTGCCTGTGGCTCGTATTAAAGAGTATGAAGGCTGCGTTCAGCCTGCATGCATTTCATTTGTGCTTCTGTTTTCCCTGCCTTCAGAGTTTGGCACTGCATATTGGACTAAACACTCGGCATTAGCTTAAATCCATCATTATATACCACTCTTTCTGCGCAAGTGTGTTTACGTTTGTTGCAATGTGATTAGCAAAATTATGCAGCCGGTTTATATCTTATTTCACAAAATCATCAAATACCAATATTCCTCCAAATTGTTGTGCACTTCATGACTATATTCTCATGTAAGTTTGCTTCTCTCTGTTGTACTATAATCCATGGTCACAATGTGCAGAGGAAACAAGAGCAGCACGCAGGCGGTGCATGATACAAGCCTCATTTAATATCTCTCCAAGTTTTCCATGACACTGAACATAATCTTCTCCAACTGGGAGCAGAAGACAGCGCTCTCCACATGCATGAATTCATGCGAGCATGCCCACGTGCACGCGGACGTGTGCATTGAAAAGAATCAGCATAATATATGACTGGGAGAAAATGATGATGAGTAACAATTATATGCTCCAAGGTCAGAAATACACAAACAGAGTTGGAGCAGTGCCACAGAGGATGAGGGGTAGTGCATCTGATATATGCTCCTTACAGATGGTGCTTTACACTTTGTCTACTGTGTCCAGCTGGAGCATACAAGAACACTCGGCATCCCAGTCAACTGTTCTGTCTGGCAGGAACATTACTGTCAGGGCTCTCACAAGCTTTTGTTGCCTCAGAAGTGATGCTACACAGCAAACAATGAGACAACAGAGAATTTTAAAGATTAGTATGTCACCATATTATGTAAGGTTTTCATTTTGAAAGCTGATAGTGCAATCTGTGAAACAAAATGCTTTTGGACCTGTCAGGGGTTTTTATACATTAATGTAATATGGAAAAAGTAAAATACCTATTTAATGTCTATGTCCTTGTTCTTCCTTGTATAATTTATAGAAGTACAACCCTTGACAGCAAGGACAATAAGGAGATGGTCAGATGAGGTTTTGAGAAGCTGCTTCAAATAAAATTACAAGGAGAAAAAGGCTGCCAGGGGAAGACGTTACAAATGGTCTGACAAACGGCGTCATACATAATAAAAATGTGTCCGGCAGAGAGGTGCGATGAACTGCAGGCTCCACCAAGAAGAGGTTTTTTTTTTTTTTTTTTTTTTTTTTTTTTTTTTTTTTGCTGTCTGGGGCAGAAAGGCCCTGTGGTGGGTACAGAGGAAACAGAAGATGAGGTTCTGGGACAATCAGGTAGAATTGCTGAGAGAAAAAGGGACTTTTGCAGGCAGAAGACTGAGGTCAGACTGCAGCAGAGAGCCTGATCGAGTTTGTAGAGGCAGAAGAAACATCTTTCGATACAAGACATTATCAGCAGGTGGCCTGAGAACAGTCCTCTCAGAGCATCTCCAGGCTTCCTTTAGAAAATGGTGGAGAAAAAGATGATGGTCATATTATCTACCATTATGGGCAGCATTTCTTACCCCCCACGTGGATCCATGAGTGCCGTGGACAGCTCCCTTTACAGCAGGCGGCTCGATAAATAAAGGAACACTATAAAATCCTTTTCATCTCTGCCGTCTAATGCCAAACAGTCTCTGCTGTTCTCAGCAGACCATAATAATCCACACACGAGAACATGTAATTTTACTTGATGTTTTTGAGCTATCAGTATGATAGCCTGCTGTTCACGTTTCTGCTGTGTACTTCCTGGATGCTTTGTTCTTATTCAAATGTAAATTTTCATTAATATTATATTCAATAAATGATTTTCCATTCTGTGTAATCTGTCGTCGCTGAAGACTTTTCTTTATTTTGTTCAATTGCACCTTATGCATTACCATTTTTTTCTTGGTTTATGTTTTAATTGTGACAGCAGTCAGTTGTGAATATAATGTTCATATATCAGCAAATGATTTTTTTAAAATATAGTTTTCTTAAGATTAAATTGCTTCTCTTCTTGTATTATTTGTTTGGATGCATTTGGGTTTTCCTCATTTATCAAGACACCCCGTACCCCAGTTCACCCACCAAACAGCCAACCATTACCTGACATCCGATGTATTTCTGACAACAACAATACACCAACTTCGACTTTCAGGAGAACGGTCATTGAACTGGGCTTCAGGGCTTCAGTTGACCTTCACAGGACACCCCGTTGCTTTTTAGTAATTGCCATCTTCCTGACTACCATTCCTATTACCCCCTCAGCCACCTGGGGGGTATGATTCAGCTTCTTGTTCTCTTTAATTATACCATAGACTTATACTTAATGTCTATTTTTGCTGCATATGACTAATTTTTCTCCCTTCGTTTCAGCCTTACTACTGTGTGATTTAACCTAACCTGATGGAATCTATAAAATTTCTCTGATTTCATCTTAGCTACACTTTTATATACTCAGCATTTTATGTGGCGCTCTACAGAGGTACCTCCTTTAGCTGTGGGTGTCAAGGTGTGCATTTGAAAAGATTATATTATAATATAAGCAGAGATACTGTCTTTAAAAGTCATTCATTTGTTCCCCTTCATAAAATTAAAGTGAAAATCTGGCACCATTTCCTCCGTTTGATGACCTCTTGGACATGTTTCAAGGACCTCTGGGGGTCCCTAAACAGGAAAGGACACACACTTGTGCTCTTAAGAAACATAATCCTATGCTGCCTCCCCTTCCCCTCTCTGCTGTAGCTCCTCCTGTCGGTTAAATTAAGAAATACAACAGGAAAAAGGTAAGAGAAGACAATTGAGGACACTGTTAGAAACTGGTGGTGAGGGAAGATGCTGTACATTCACAAGCAGAAAAAAAGAAAGACACCGTAGTTCTTTACCTGTAAAAAAATACTTGTGTACACCTGGAACATATTATTTGCAATTATCTTTAAACCACATCTTAATAAATAAATTTAAATAAATTATTTTCTTACATTATTGTTGATCCTTATGGATGACGTATACATGACAGTTTGACATGAAGTCAGCCCACCTCTGGGTTCTGTTTCCCTGCATACTTGAGCCAATAACATTTGAAGTCAACATTTTTCATTACAGGACAAACAAGAAAAACAATAAAAACTGCTTGCACAGCAGAATTCCTAACATCTGAGGCAAGAAAATTGAGGAGATATAACAATCAACAATGGTCACTGTAAAAAAAAAGAGATAATGAGTTAATCAAACCTTATTTCCACTTCATTTTCATGCACTCGTTAAGTGTAATTCAGTATTGTGTTTAGGTCTTTGTACCCTTCATTTATTGCAAATTTTTTACTGCTACTTCACAAAGTTTCAGACAGAAATATTGATATTTTAAATCTATAACATATATTTGATTAGTGGCTGTATCTTTTTCAGATTATTAAAAATAAAATAGTAACTGGAAATTAAGACATATCGCTGCAGCTGACACTATTCAGCAATAGATAATTAAAATGAGTTGCACTATTAACAGCTGCAGCATTAACAATATGAATAGACAAACAAAATTGATTGATGAACATAATAAGCCTTGGGAATTCGTAAGTAAACCACAATGACTATTTTTACTTTTAGTACTTTAACTTAAGTATGCTTATACTTTAATCCCAGTAATAATTTGTGATCATTTTTTAAAAAATAGCTGTGTGTTTTACACTCCAGTATTTAAATTAAAAGATGAGTATACTTGCAGACCTTATTAAACAATCTATTGTAGTTATATCCTTACTGTTTTTTGTCTGTTAGCCATTCATTAAGTTTTATATTTTGTTCCTGTACCTTTTCTTAGATTTCTCTCAGTCTAAAATAATCTTTGAATTATCTTGACCTGAAGCGATTTAGAAAATGTCTTGTAATTCTACTTTACGCCTCTTGGGGTCACTGCTGGCTAAGGAAAGAGTCGAGTTGGTTTCCTCTTCATTATTCACTCCTTTGTTGTTCCTCCCCATGTTTAGGGTCAGGAACATTTAATGAATACCAGCTGGGACAAACATAAAAATAAATTGGACTGAACCTCAAACTCAGAGATTCAACAGTGTTGATGTACCAACATCAAAAGCTGTCACAATTAAATGTGAATTAAATACAAATCTTGCCGCGGTGCATCTTAGGGTGTCAGTGATTGTTTGAAGCTCATGGCCCCATTGTTCTGACGTGGATTCATTATAGATTCTATTTTTGTGTGCATTCCCTCTTTTAAGTCTGTCAAATATTATCAGCACATCTCGGGTAAATTTCCTCTTAATTTCATTCTCTGCAGTGTTCAGCAAAGTGTTCATTTGGTTGCACAGAAAATAAGTACACATTTTGATTACTAATTTTGTCATTTACAATAGTTTCATAAAAAACCTGATCAATGCTTCTGATACATAATAGGCCTAATCATAGCAGGGTAAAGCTCTGCTTTAGAAGGCTGCATGTTCCACTAATGGAAATCAAAAGCACATGTATTTACTGTCTTCTCAATTCCTGCTTGGGGCTGATGGGAGCAAGATAAATTCTTGACATGATCACAAAGGTCAATTGCTGTGTGGTGTCTGAATGTAGCCAGATACCAGAGCAGCTTCCAACCCTCTTAATTAAATACTACATTCACCTTATCTCAGCTCCTCTTGCTGACAAGACTCTCCTGCCCACTAAAGACATCTTTTCTTGACAGATTAAATACTATTGAATAAATAAAACAACCCCAAATGTCCATATAAGTCTAAAAGGAACAACTGTGCATGCCCTCTGAAATTTTCAGAAAACATACTCCTAATCTTATGCAGAAAGATCTGTTGGCTGACTCGGATGACCCCATAGCCGAGGTCATGACCATGGTTAGAGAGGTCGTCCTACAACATAATGGAGAAGTAACTGTAAGGGGAGTTGAACGTAGTTACATTTAACCAAGGATGATAAATTACATTTCAAGAGAAGAAAGAAAATGTCAGCTGTGTGATTTTGTTGAGTCGGTAAACGGATGAATAGAGACACAGCTGTGTTTTGTTGTCGTTCAATTACTGTGACCTGTGTGTGTGTGACAGTCAAGATTTGACAGTTTTGTCATTTTGTTGTGGGAGCGATTGTTTTAAAATTAAATTCTGGCTAACACAGTTACTTTGTCAACTGTCGAGCGTTGATAGTTTGCTTGCTCTCCCCTACAGAAACAGGTTGTTACAAAATTCCCAACAGAGCAGAGACAAACAGTGAATTGTAATAATGTGGCAGCAGGGTACTTGAGCTTTATTTAGCTATGTGCCTTTAATTCTCTGGGGGATTGGGTGAAACGATGATTGTTCACAACCACAGCATTAAAAAAAATTGGAGGCCCCTATGATGTTGCCACGGTAACACACATTGTGGCTTTAATGACAGCCTCTGCTCACATCTTTTGGGTGATCATTTGCAGCCACGATAGCATCCAACTTGTGCTGCTCTGAGTCTATACTAAATAAGTCATGGCTTGCATATGTTCAAATCAATCAGTTTGTCATTTATGTAATAAGCATATTGTGTCGTGCATTTGTTTACACGTGATAATTAGCTCACAGTGTGCTCATTTGCATGCTCGCTGTTTCATGTTATCTGACAGGGAGTGTCTGTGTTTTTAAGAGTTTGTACATTTGCTTGCATGTCTCTACATGTGTTGCTGTTGCCCGGCGTAATGTTCATGTTCCGGACCAGTGATGATAATTCAGCTGACCATCACCTCTCTCTCTCTCTCTCTCTCTGCTGCCATGTGGATTCAGATATAAAGCAGGGAAGAGCACCAGCTGAGACGACATAAACAGCTTGAGTATTTCCATCACGTTTATCAGACCATCCACCATCCAAACAGTGACAGAGTTGCTTTCATTTTCAGCTCATATTTGTACGGCCTTAGGCAGTTATCTAGAGTAATACCAAGTGGCAGTCAGGACTCACTGGTTGTACATCACCGACGTATTAATATCTCTACTCAATTAAGAGTTAGGTGCATGTATATGAAATTTTATTCCACCTAATATATCTCAAGTTTTTTTTTTTTTTTGGCTGCCATTCATAATCAGAATTTCATCTGGATATGCATAAAAACAGGAGCATATGCCAGTATACTCATTTTACCCAGAGTTCTCTTTGGTAAGATGACAGTCTGTGCTGCATACTTAATTGCAAATTCAAAGGATGAGAGGATAATAACTGTGTGTCTGTGTGCGCTCGCACACGTGTGAATGTTTGAGGAGATGCAGCCACCAATACAACTCAATGTCTCCCTAAAATAGAGACAAATTTTCATTTGAACACATTATCACCTTATTAAGTCATTTAGAAATTGGTACTGAGCACCCTCTTGAAAGCTCAGTCGGTTAATCTCACCATTGAGCTCTGTAGACTTTAGATTTTATGGTAACCTTGAGGCATCTCTGTGTTTGTACAGCCTCTTAAAAACAGTAAGCAGAGGTGCTGTAATGAGGATACAATAGGCACTCGTTGCTGTGGGTTCTGAGATAATCTTTGGAAGTTTAATTCTGGTCTCAGTACGCCTTCACTCAAAGCAAAGATGTGTGTATCATTTAAACTCCTGGAAAAACCACACTCGATGCTTTATTTTACCCTTAAAAAACATTCTTTTGGGGTTTATTCTGACCTGTTAGAATTTCAAAGAGAGAATATTCCAGCTGTGGGCTACCTCGTAGGACCTCAAATACTTTAAAGGACCATGTATTTACATGTTTTGGGATTGTTTTGGGGCCTTGGTTTTTACGCAGACTTCAAAGAATAATGAGATAATTATTGCACTTACCACCAGAGGGAAAGAGAATAAGAGAGAGGGTGACACACACTTAGAAAGACAGAGAGAGAGAGAGAATGGGAGGGAGAGAGAAAAGGAGTAATGAGTGTTCAAAATAGACAATAAAACTAATAGCATGCAAATTGAATGGAAATATGCTTTCACAGGAACATCAAATCTGTGATTATTATCATCAACTTTGAGGCTGCAATCTTCTCTTGTTTTATTACTCGTGTTTTTTTATGTGAGTTTCATACTGTTGGAGATTGAAATTGCTGTTCATGTTTTGTTTTTTTTTTCTTCCTTTCACCACAGAGAGCTGAGGTAACATGAAAAACAGCTGGTGGAAGCGTGGCTGATAGCAGCATCCTCACACTGATTAAATTGCAATCGATTTCTGCAAAATGTCAGGAAATGCTGGGGTCTAGTGCCATTTAATGTTCTTCAGATCAGACCTGAAGGTAAGGGTCTATGTTATCACTCATATGTCACAGAATGTGGAGAATGACAGGGTGGTGCCAGGAGTTTAATTGGCGTTAACACTTGTGTTGCAGAGTGCAGACTGAGTCTCCCAGGCAATGACCAGTCAATGCGAGTCAAGACAAGCACTCAACAGGCTTTGAAGGGAAGCAGATATATTTACTCACCGAGATGGATTTTGAGGGGATTTTTTTTAAACCATACAAGAGACTGGAGGGTGACGGGAGGCATGAGGTAAAAAAAAAAAAAAAAAAAAAAAAAAAAACCAAAAGCAAAAGCAAAAGAGAAAACAATGACTTGAGTACACACAAATCAGGACCAGCCACCATTGGGACTCTCTCAGAAAAAGGAAATCCTCAGCTGATAAAAAAGGGATTCTTTTATAATAGAAAAGCACCTATGATAAATATGTCTGTAAATTGCTTTTGCTGTATGAGTTGCCACTAGAACTGAACAAATACCATCATATAAAGTAGCTTCTCCACGTCTCTTGGCTACCAAGAACCCATTCATATATGTGGATAGTGTTGCATAATTGTAGATGGACTCCCAGATTGACTATGTACAGTTATTACAGGTAGACACCTTCTTGACCTTGTTTCATTTCCTTCAAACATATATGTGTGTGTGTGTGTGTGTGTGTGTGTGTGTGCGTACGTGCGTGTGTGTGTGTGTGTGTGTGCGTGCGTGTTAATATACATGCAGTACATGCAGACATTCCTATTTAAAGCTGTATGGGGAAAGCAGTTAGACATACTACAGAATTACGATCACATCACAGGTATAATTATATTGAGAAAAAAATGGACTGATTGACAATCAGTGAAAAGAGATGCTTTGAGAAAAGAAAAAGAGATCATCGCTCTAAGTCAAGAGGGCAGGTTCTTCTAGTTATATGGGGCTTGAAATTTAAAAGCACAACAGAAGTAAATTAATGTCATCATTCAGGAAAGCTGTTTCCCAGCACCGATTTATACACGTGGCCATTATCTGATTGACGGGGATGGGCTCGTGGGTTAATATAAATGAAATCGTGTTCGAAAACAAATGCAAGTGCGAATGAAGAGCAACGCGACAAAGCAATTGACTTCAAACACCAGGCTTGACAAAAAGCATAAATATTAATTAGCCCACTAATTGACCAGGAGGTGACAACCCAGCCCTGGTTAACCTGCTCTGTTAAAGGTTTCAAAGACATGAGAAGATGATTATTTTGGATTACCTAAATGGCTTTAGAAGAAGGAAAAAAAAGCCATTAATCAAAGGTGCCCTCTGGCCAAGAAATAGCACCATAGAAAATATCTCCAACCTCCTCATTTCAGCACAGAGATTCAAAGCTATAAAGCACAGTGTCATGACTGACTGGCCTGACTCCAAAGCCATTAATGATGTGATGATTGAACTCCCATTCACAGAATAATCCAAGACACTGAAAATGTCACATCACGTTTATCAGCAAAGGCTCGTCTGACAGATCAAGGTCACACGCTGGAGAGGTGTTCCTGATGTCGATTGTTAACTTTTTGACTCTGTGTGTAAGCTTCATTTCATAGTAAATTATTGACACACACACCCACACACCCACACACACACACACACACACACACACACACACACACACACACCTACACACACACACACACACACACACACACACACACACACACACACACACACACACACACACACACACACACATACGTACACACACAAATGTGGACTTCAATCATTTTGCCCATACATAATAATTTCCAGAGCACATAAAGTTGTCCAGCAAATAAAACCTGACTGATATGTTGGCCCATTAGATGCTGTCAAAACAGACTAACATTGACACATATAAGAGCTACAATCAAACACACGTCCTCCACAGCATCAATCTGGAAACAAACAAATCTATTACCCCTTGTGAATATGTTGTCATGATTTTCACGGCCGTATGAATTTCCCTGATGATGAGTAACTCCCTCTCTACCTCTTCCAGCGCTGTGTTCCACTCATGTTGAACACTTTCTCCTGGATGTTGTCTTCCTTGGAAGTGACAGTGAGTGATTTCCAGCATCCCCACACATACCATGATAGAAAAATAAAATGGCATTTAGTCTGGAGATGTCGCAAACGTCATAAAATTTACCCTTTAGATTCTTTGTTTTTTTTTTCCTCGATGTAAGAAAACACAAACATGATTGAAGTGATGCAAAATGCAGAGGATCTTCTGGTTCAAATGACGCATGTTATTAAAAAAATGTGTGATGAGTGTACAGTATTATTGTTACAATGTGTTAAAATTCTTTAGGCAACAGCGATGAGCTGTGAACTGATGTGGGGGAAGGTGTTTTGTGTATCATTTACCATTTCTTTTCCTGTATAAACCTGTTTTTCTCATCTGGGTGATAAAATAAATGTAGATGAAAATGTTAGTCCGTAATAGACTTTATTCATCGACAAAATCCTTCACAATAGTTTTTTTTTTTCCTTTGAATTCTCTGTAATTCCGCACTTATGATGAGAAACAACTTTATTGTCTGTTTTTGAGCACAAGAATACCTATCCATCGTCTGAGGCTGATCAGTACTGTACTCTTTTTCTCATGGGAATAGCAGCTATTTCGTATTTAATGTCTGTATTTATTTTATCGTTGGAGATATGGGGTGGTCGTGTATGGATGGGGAGTACAAAACCAAATTTAGCTGCGCATATTGGACAGAAAGAAATGTAGTTATCATATTGCAGCTTCTCAGGGACGCAATACATTTTTTCTGTGTGAGAAGATGTAGTGTCGAGTAGCTGTGGAACAAAGGCTATCTTGGAAAAGGGTAAGACATCTCCACTCTATGCAAAACTGCCGTAAGATAAAGTTCTTAAAGTGGTTGTCAGATGGTGAACTGAAGGCACTGGTTTAACTCCAATATAATATAAGGTTCTTCTCAGCTCTCTATATTTCCTCTAACTTGAAAAAAGGCTGTGTCCTGAAAGGAAGGAGACATCACCCCCATCCTTTTGGTGTCTCTTGTCAAGAAATATTTTATGGATGAAACTCAATTTAGGTGTCAGTTCCTTCTAGTGTCACTTTTCTACACGCCACGTTATTCTTTTGTTTCAAAAGTGGGGTGCTTTCTTTCTAACTTTCTCTGCCATACATTTTTTTTTGACGATTACTTGTTTCCATCAAGGGCAAAAAAGGAAGCGTTTGTGAGAAGAAGGGAAAAACAACACAGTACTTTTTCAATGCTCAGATTGAGCCCTAATCTCCATTCTCAAGATGACGGAAGAAAAGGATCACATATGACGGAAGGGTCTTTATAATGGTGTAAAAAAAAAAAAAAAAAGAGATGACGAGAGCCCACGCAATCACTCCACCCTCTGGTGCAAGAACTAAATCCCTGAAGGAAGGTCCTCATAAACATTCAATTTGTTCAAGGTTCCTTGAAGTGTGTTCACTTTCTCATTTATTGTACCTTTGGTGCGTATCCAGCGCAGTGCTGTAGCAGCATGTCCACCATTGAAACAACCTGGGAACAGGTCTGCTGCTTCTGTCATGGTTGTCAGAATATTCACCCCTTTAATGGGCCTCCCAATTTAACTCTGTCTAGACAATTAATGCATTAAATTAACTTCATAGTTACTTAATTTAATTTGGGTTTTGACGACGGGCATTATTTATTTGTTTGGATCAGCAAGAATGTTTATAGAGCCATTGAATTGAAACGTCATGGTAGATAGTTCCGTTTCATATCCCTCACCAAAGGGAGAAAAAAATAAGGGATCAAGGGAATGTAAATGCTCCCTCACCTCATCTAAGCCAGAATGAAACTCCACTTTGGCTGGCATTTTCATCTGCACATGGAGTTTTCAGGAGGGGGGAAGTGAAGGGATCACATTTACCTTCAAATATTGCATGAAATCCTTACCGGGATTTAGTGATAAAAGTTCAAGACTCGAAGAAACACAGACATCTGCCAGTGTAGCTTTTGGTAGTTGCCATTAATTTATTTCATATTTTAGCAGTTTAACATAAATGACTTTGAGAATGTTGTTTTCTTACCAGGCTATGAGTAATATGTGTTTGTGGTGTGCGTCTGTCTTGGGTTTTTTACTTTTTTCTGTGTTGCATCCTGCATCCTTAGTGCAGACACGCTGCAATGAGAAAGGAAATGAGTGGATTGGACGGGAGCTGTTGCATCACAGTCTCATATGAAGTTTGCAGTCAGAGTCAGTTAAAGCATGCATGTTTGAAACGGGGATGGACTTCATCTTCATTTATCTCCCTCGGTTCCTGGCTTTGTCCAGGCTTTGTGTAAACAGAAACAGGCTTCACATGAGCTGGCTTTGGGTGCAACAACTTATTTGAAGAATGTTACATTTCACTGGGATCAATACTGGAGGGAGAGTGGGCCAGATGGACGTGTGAAAAGAATCGCGCTGTAGTCATGGCTCCGGGGTCAATATTGCAAACATAATTTTGATTCCAACACAAACAGTTTTGATCCTCGGGCTCCCACTGATCCAAACATTTACTTATCCAAATGTACTTCCAGTCATTGTCAGAAGGCACAAAATAGGACTTTGCCCCGCAGAGTATGGATGCTGTTTAAAGATGTGCCAGATGATTGATGACTGAGCATTTGACATGGTTGTCTGTCATCTAGCTCTTTGATTTTGTTTAATTGCTCTCATATAGTACCCCCGCTGACACAAACGTAACACTGGTAGTTTTTAATGTCTAATCAGCATCGGCATAGCACCAAGCAAGCACTAAGGTTACTGACTTTAATTATGGACTATTATTATCACTGTGGGGTGAGCACAGCGGTCACTGAATCTTTGAAAAATTGAAATTAAAATTTGTCTTTTGTTTTCAGGTCAGACTAATAACCTTTATTGAGTTTCAGAGGCAAAATAATAGGCAGAAAATAGCAGATTAAGGCACCTTTCAATGGGACACCATCCAGTTTAACAGGAACGTACAGGATGTCATGGTGAAGTTTAGAAAAATCTAGAAATGAGTGAAAACCTTGATGCTAAGGTGTATTGTTTATTTCCAAGGGCGTTCAGGCTTTTTTTTTTGCATAAAGTGTCTTCATCGTTCTAGTTTAAAGAAGGTATAATGATGATGAACAGGATTGAGAGGAGAGATATAATGCCATCGCATGCAATTAGATTCAGACACATGCAAGAACCGAAAATGGATGATTTCCCAGGGGGTTGTACTAATCCACTCAAGTGCCGTGGTACCTTGTCATGCACTTCTTTAAACAAATCATATTTTTATCCCGGTGTGAGGTCACACTATTTTCATGCATTTCTGCAGTTGCCAAAATGATTAGAGTTGGCATTACTTCTTAAAATGTTATGCACTCTTCTGGTTAGAATTTGGGACAGAAACAAACGCAGATGTCTTCACCACATATGATGCTGTTGCCTTCTGGAGTGTTTTGCCTTAACATTCTCACCCAGTGCAAGTGGGAGCTGAGTCTGAGCAATGCAGCCGGCGTGTGTTCGAAAAGAGGAAGTTGACATGTTAATGGAACTTAGTCACCTTATCCATTTCAATATGCTCTTTCTTTTTCTCTGCGCTGTAGGTACAGGAGTTGGCATTCCTCCACAAGCACCATGCTGGTTCACTGCCGTGGCAATTAAAAAAAAAAACCCTCTAGCTCTGTATTGTCCCCTCGAGGGCTGACGTTTGTTACCTCCACTAATATCTAAGAACACATGTTGAGTAGGTTCACCAGTGATGTTCGTTGCAGCTGGGCTTGGCAGTGTAATATATATTCACGCCAGTTTTATTCTTACCTCATCTACACTTTCACAATGCATCCATCCATAAATGTACAATGCTCGCCGAGCAACAGCACCTCAGGACATACATGTCAAGTCTGTGGGTCTCAAAATTGCATTGTAATCGATTAGTGCATTTTGCGACACTCCATTATCAAGCAGCTGTTAGTGGAAATGAAAAGACTGGCAACATTAATCAATACTTCAAGTGTGTAGTGTGTGTCATAAATACACATAATCATGCCCAATACAATGATGTGAGCCTTCTGCTAAACAAGTACATGAGCCTCGTCAGCGGCTACTTGATTCTCACTCTTGTCCCTGTTTCTCAAATAAACTGACTTTTGGGTCAATGAATGAAGATGCTATAACTGGCCTATAATAACTCATGCAGACAAATGCTCTCATTATGAGGTTAAGAAGCTTGGCTTGCTGTGATATTTACCCGACTTGCACAGCGTTATGGTTAACCTACTTTCCCTCATTCAAAGAGGAAGGGGGTTGCTGGCAGCTGCTCTTCATACTTTAATGCCAACGGACTGATCTATCTGTGAGTGAAACACCATGATTCGCAGATAAAGATATTTTCTTAGATGCTTTATTTATGATGACAGCACTTGTCATTTGAAGGGGGTATCAAATTTGCATGAAAACAGCTAAACCTATGTACCCCAACTAGGCCAATAGCCATATTATGAGGGCACGAAAAGCTGCCGGTGTGTGAGAGATAATCTTCATGGCTATACTTGGAATTTCCAAGCCTACTAGTTGCTGCAACCAATGAAGCGTAAAAGTCTATTACCTATGGATTACTATGCTGATTTGCAACCAAGTGATGACCCAGAAAACTTTATTTTAGTCACAATATAGCACAATATTTTATTGACTGCTTTGTGAAGTGCAATAATTAGACTGCGGCCTAACCAACCCTATAAAAAATCTTACGTGACAATAATAATGCACCAAAAAACTGCAACACATGAGCTGAATGGACAATCTGTATGCAATGAGGATAAACAAATTAAAGTACCAATTAGTTCGAACGTTGTACGACAGCAGAACACTGATTCTAGTAGGATGGAATGTTAAGGACAGTGGAAGAAAAGAGAAAATGGTTCCAGGGCTAATTTATGGGTTGAAAACTTATAGAACCAAAACAAGCAGAAATGTTATTAAAATGAATAGTTTGTTCATTTATCCATAAAAGTTTTGACATTTGCCAAGATAAAATGTTAAAACAGATTCCAGTTCATTCAAGTGTTATGTACTATTATCTATACAGCATTTATTCCAAATCTACTTGCCTGTATATGGTGCATTCAGTTAGAACATCCGTGCCTAAAACGCTCTGCTTGTATTTTCTGTTTCTCTGGTGTATTATATTATATTTTCTGCCAGTTTTCTAAGAATTAAGCAATCTTCCCAATCTTTGTTTAATATTTCTAATGTAAGAGAGGTGTAAACAGATTAAACATAACAAGTATAGCAGGAGAGTGAGGAGATGCCAGGTTAGCACACTCCTGTAAACACCCACACATTCCTTTGTTGAAATTTTATAGTCAAAATGAAAACCTCTGGGTGGACATATGTCAGCGGAGCTGCTTCAGGTCAGTAGACGCAGGAAGGAACAACCTCATGATATTCTTTTCAGCCATGTTGTATAATTCTTTATTGAGGGTTTGATGTCATAAATGGATGAATTTAGAGTGTTTTAAAGAGATGTTTGGTGCAGTCAAAGCTGTGATAGCCTCAGTGATAGCACACTGATTAAAATATGTGCCAGTAGAAAATCATACTAATTTGCATTGCGAAACAGTAAATCAGACATTTCAGCTCTTTGAATGGCTGGCTACACAAAGCATCTCAGTACTTATGCACTGTGTTTATGGATGCAAGATGCTATTAACTCACACCACATCCACGCATGGTGCCTGTATTACCTGTAATAGTTAAGTCACATTAAACTATCTCAATAAAAGCTATATGAGGGATGAAACTTCTGCAAGCAGGTAAACCCTCTGCAAATGGTTTGACATCCTTACCTTTACTGTTATCTTCACAGCATCAAACAGCTTAACCGTGTGGAGGCCTGCTGCGTCTGAAAAGCTCAAGGTTAGTCCCTGGATGACACCTAATAGGGCCATTCTATTCAGCATCTACCATTTTCATCAGACAGATATATTTCTTACAATACCAAACTGTGTATTGATTCAAAAAAACTGTCCATCGATCTAAAAGGTTGGGCCCGTTCCTCCTCTCCATCTAGTGATCGCACTCACCCTCAGCTTTAACATTAAATGTTCTTTTTATTTGTGATGGCAAACAAAGCACTTAAAAGGTGAAGCATTTTAGGCTCAGGATATTTCAGCATATGACAGAGCGCATTAGCTTTCCACTGTGTGCAGACATTGGCCCACTTTGTCACTTAAAAGGCGTGTACGGGGCTATTTTTGCCCAATTAAAGTGAGGAAAGTGTGTCATGACCCAGTAACACACAGTGAAACCTGTGTGAAGTCCTGCCTGAATGTTCTCTCATGCTATATCCTTTCTTGGCTCTAAACATTAATCATGATTGACAGACTTGCATGTATCTGAACTCCTCCCAAAGGAGAATGCCATAAGTAACACCTTTTTAACAGGCTCTCAAAATAAAATGACTGTGTATAGACTGGAATCTTTCTGTCGGACAGGGTCAATGAAAGGGGTGTTAATTCCTGTGGGTCTGAATGAAAACTAAATGCAGTCAACGGTGTAATACTTCTCTAGGAACTGGAGCAAAACAATTTTTAAAGAACAGGATTTTGTAAAACCCTCACAGGCTGACCTGTCAAATCCGTCTGCTGTTAAAAAAGTAAAATGTATTGTAAAAAGTGCAATTGCTTCACCAAATGAAGATCTTATACTGAATACAAATTTAGCTAATCATGGTAAATACATTTTTTTTTTTAAATTCCATGTTAGTGTATCCTGACTTAAAAAGTTCATTAATGGGTTTATTACATCTATTATCTCTTTTACAGGGTTTTCATAATCCTTCTTTTTTTCAAGGTAGTTTTGATTTTCAATGAAAGCAATCTAAATTTTCATGAAAGCTCAGCGATAAGAAACTATGAAAAAGAGACGGCTTATATTTAAATATCACTGAGTAGCGTAATGTTGAAGTAATACTGATTCACATAACCCATTTGGTGTAGTATAATGTCAACTTAGGTAAATGATTTTAATATTTTTGAAATGCAACTGGTCCTAAATATCAACACTAATAGCATGTAGTGAAATATAAAGCTACTGCTCTTTAGAACAGAAACATGTGAGCATACCTGCAGCTATAATCTCCATTAAAGCCTATACCAGTTTTACAGTTTATTTTTTAATTAACCAAATGGTATATTGTAATGTATTATGTTAGTGTGGTTTAGTTGCATTGCAGGCTAGTTGTATTTTCATGTTTTTAGTCTTTATTCTAGGCTAAACTCAGCTGTATCAATGTTTTAAGGCATTTAAAAAGCAACAAATAAGCTTTTATTTAAGTTGCCAACACATCTCCACTTCTTTAAGATATGTAAAACAACCAAATGACTAAATTTTACACCTTTGATGGATTATATAATGAGATACCAACATTTACACGGTTGGACCCTAAAACATTATAAATATCATATATAATAAAAGCCTAACACATAAAAGAGGGAGCATGACAAATATTAGCAATAATAAATGCTTTGAGTACTTTCTAAATCATTTAATTAAAATGACTGCCTGCGTTAATGAATGACTGAATAGCATAATTGTGTATGTTATATAAAGTGATTTTCAAAGTAGCTCTAACATTAAATTCAGAGGCGTCAAATTTACATTACCTAATTGGGTAGCTGTTTATGTGCTTGTCTGTCTTCTGGTTGAAAACAAATATGCAAATAAACCTGGAAGAAGAATTTTAATATTCTTACCCTTAAGGCATGCAGGCTGTGTTCAATGGCATCTCTCACTTAAAATGAAAACTACACACTCTCCATGTTGTTTATGTATGATGTTTGCTACCATTTACCCACCAATAGTTCTCAGCCAAGTGGAACCATCTCCCATACCATTTGGTGGAGGTGGAAGACAAGCTCTTAATCGGCTGTGTTATTGAATTATTGAATTAAAAGCTTAAGTACTCAGGGTGAGCATGTCAATTTTCCACAACTGAATGGTACACCACTCATTCCATTTTCATCTGAATAGATCATTTGTGTATGTAAAATGTAGAAGAATTGAGGTATTACACAGATCACTTTCATTGTCTGTAATTCCCTTTCACTGTGACTGTAATCATTCTGAGAGACAAGTCATATTCATCCAACACTGCATGCTAGTCCTTAATCTGCATTCAGCTCTCCTCAACAACATGGCACTTTTTCTTATCATGCAGCCTTCATTAAGACAGTTTTCTTTAAAGTGAATTTTGCATCATTATGGCAGAAGAGGATGTTTAACCTGCTTCACAACATTGTGATGTAAAACAATGATATAGTGCGAAGAAATCGGAGAAGTAAGTGTCGCAGCAAATGGTTCAACCCTTTTCTACTTGACATTCCGCTCACCTGTCTTCATCTCCCGTGTTCTGAAACCCTGGGACTGATAGGCTACAGATAAAATGATGTGATGTTCCTGTCTGTATTTCAATGGGATGAGCTGCTGTGACCCACGCAATCTCCCTCTCAAAGAGTATTTCAACTTATGCAGATGAGCTCATCAGAGCTGCCTGCTGAGATGAGACATCTAGGTCTGGAATTGTGTCAATACCAGCACCAAAACAAATGCAAATCAAAATCCAAATTAATGTGTTTTCCCTGAGGAGAAACTGAGTCGTACTTATAGTCAGCTCTCAGTAGATGACAGGATTCTGTTATCCCGAGCTCATGAAAAACAAGGCATTCTCAAACTGCTCACTGAGCCTGGGTACAAAAGTCAGTGTCTCCAGAAGGAGAAACTAAACTAAGTAAAAAAAAAAAAAAAAAAAAAAAAAAAGAGGGTTCTTGTGTGATTGTTTTACAGAAGACATTTCTACGTTTCCAGGATTCCTAAGTTTAGTTGTCTGTTTTGGTAAACATACTTATATTCTATATAAACTGTGTCAAACAGTTGTAGAGGATGTGCTCTGAGCTTTTCAAATAATGTTACCCAGGTCACAGCAATATCTACATCCTAGTCGCTGACTTGAATGCTTCAGAAGCAGCCTCGTAAAAATATCCCAAAATGTTAGGTTTGGGAAAGAATTACCAGATCGCAGCGGATCATGCTGTTCAAAATATTCTGTGACCTTTCATCACTATGCCTACCACTCATTGAAAATGAAATAGTAAATAATGAATAGAATCTAAAAAAAAAAGTCCTAACCTTGAAGTTTCCTTCATGAAGATGTTGATTTTATTGATGTATGCTCTCATTCTTTATCTCCACGTGATAATCTTTAATGCACTAGTTGCTCAATCCATTACTGCTGCAACAACCGACTTTCCCCCACAAGGACAATTAAAATGTAATTCTATCTAATCAAAGAAATCCCTACAAAAAGTTTTTGCTCAAATCTGAAAAAGCCAAACAAGTGATGTCACTTTCATTTTTGTTAGACTCATATTTTATAATTTGTGAGAAACAGTCTTAAACGTTTAATGAAAAGAAGACAATGACATTATGGTCAGGTCTGTGAATTATTACCACTACTGCTGTTGTTACGGTCATTATATTATTAGTAGTAGCAAAGGGCTGTCCACCCAATTCTGTGAGTTTCTATCTCTTAAATGTGTCTGCTCTTAAATATCGTCAACTGCTTGCTCATGGGGAAAATTCTGGGTCTCTGTTAAACACAGTACGGTTTAGACCTGTTCTTTCAGAAAGTGCCATGAGATAACATTTGTTGATACTTGGCAGCATATAAATAAAATTTAAAACACGAATTGAGCTGAGGAAGTCAACCAATCGTCTTACCAATGCACAGTGCCCACTTTTATTTGAGTTCTGAAGTATAAATAGGTGTGTAGAATCTAAACTACTGCTGATAACATGTGCTGGCATACAGTGTGTAGCTACAGTTGGCAAGTCTCTAAAGCTTTTTTATCACTAACACATTCTAAGCACCTTGTAAACATAAAGCACTTTCTCACATAAAAACATCTTCAGAATGTGTCACCAGTCAAAAATAATTGCCTTCCATATGCACAGTGTATACAAATTTAATAAAATACACAACAAGTACAGTAGGCCACATCCACGTGTAAACTCATCTTATTTTCACACAAACTGCAGAAGACAACAATAAAATTACAAATACATTCTTAAAAAATTGTTATTATTGGAACCTTGAATGGTTTTATGAAAAGGGATGTCCCCTGTTGCACCACCAGTAACAGTTCATAAGACACTTTACTTTTGTATTTAACTTCACTGATATGTATTTCAGTTGTCTGTGATGTTCAAAGAGATGTTTCTTAAACACTAAATGGAGACAGAAAGCATCACCGTACAAAAGCAGACAGGACTCAATAGCTTAACAGTAGCAATTTGTTCAACAGCCTCACAAAATCGGAGCTCGAAATGTGTAAAATACAGACATCTAAATTGACAGGTACAGTACACCGTGAAAACACTTGAAGTCAGGTAAGCACTGATGTCGTCCCAAACCTTCACAGCAGTCAAGGACACATATTTCACTTAAACACAACAGGTCACAAACTCATAAAAAAAAACACACAAAGCAGATGGTTTTTGGTTATACAATGCACGTCTGGACACCTCTGTTGGTCAAAATTAATCACCTCTTCATTAATCTGTGATGTCATCTTCAAAGCTCTGGCAGGGGAGAGCAAGCGGGATCAGCTGACTTGTCAGTTACCAGAGTCCAGAGGGTCCAGAGCGTAATCTGACCCCCCACACTCCTGGCTGATGACAGAGCTGTGAATGAGACTGCTGGACATGGACTTGGGTCTGAGCTCACAGGTCATGTAGGAGGGCTCCTCCATTTCGGTGTGCAGCGGGGAGCACTGGCCATCTGGAGGTCCATAGGCACTGATGTCGGAACCACCTTCCCTCTCCTCCGTGGACTCTTGGTTGGCCAAGTCCAGGGGTACGCTGCTCTTGGTGGGACTACTGGATGCAGACGGACTCTCCTGTAGCGGTGGACTTAGTGCATGCTGTGATTTTAAGTAAGGTTTGACATTGGCCACTAGGATAGTACTGTCCCGCTGTTCCTTTCCAAAAGTGCTGAGGGTTTTTCTGCTGCTGCAGCTGATGGTGCCATAAATCTCTGTCTCTACCATGGCATCCATTCCCACCGGGATGAAAAGGTTGGTGCGATTATCGGCACTGTCTGCTTGGCTTCCTACCCGTAACTTTGGCATCCAGCATCTGTCAGAATGTCCCAGTGCACGACATTCATCTGTGCAGTGGACTGATTTGTCTTGCTCTGCAAAAACAGTTAAACATTTGTTATTGGACGACACTGGGATGAGAACAAATAGCCTAGAAGAAAATGTTGAAGACATTCTGAAGAATGAGCAACAATAATAAAACACTACAACACACATAAGTCGCTGTAATCTTAAATTTTACTTTAGTACACTAGCTACAGCAGGTATCTGTAATAACTGTTTAATATGCACCAGGATAACTTTTATGAATATAATAAGAACCAGCAGCTTGTTGCAACACTTGTGAGAACATTCAAACGTAGTAATGTTGTTTTGATTTAATAAGGTTGATGCTTTTCTACTCTAGAAATCACCCAAAGTATAATTTTAAAATAATGTCACATGAAAAAAGTTAATTTTCTCTCATTTTATGGTCAATGTAGCAAATGAGTGACTTATCCTACTCATAAAACCATTTCCCTCTGCTACTCTCAACAACTTGTGTAGGTGTTTCCTGGAAAACATCATCTGGTGCAGAGGAAGTGATGTTTCTCATTTACATTTCCAGCTGCAGTTTGAATTGAATTCACAGAAAAACAACTGTAAAATTGCCTGAGCTTTCTACATGAACATGGGTGAGGTTCATCAGTGTTAGATCAGGGCATTGATAATATTTAGGGTGCTATAGTATAGATATTGTTGGCTTTAATGATGAAAAAGTAAAATTTAGGACATTTTAATTGAATGTGCATTTGTAATTTGGAAATATTAACTGATAATTGGAGCACAAATCCTCACTGATTTGACCTCTGGTAATTTTTGTGATTACTTCGACGGACTCTGTGTTCTCGGTTCATTTGCATTTCCCTCCCATTTTTCATTTCACTCAGTATTAATACATTTATATAGAGACTTGTCCTTGCTTCAGAAAGACCTTGTAAATACTTGTTAACAGTTTCTTCACGCAGCATAAAAGATGCCAAACTTCTGCATATGTGTGAAGTGAAAAGTTTATTCTACTTAATTTCTTTTTATTAGAAGAAATGCATTGATCAGAATAGGAGCTATAAACCTTTACATTTAAATTGTGTGTTACCTCAGTGATGGTTACAATAATTATTGACAATTAGGGGTAGTTTTCTAAGTGAGGGGAGGTCATTTAAGACACTTGCAGAAAGCATGCACCCTTCTAATCTTGACAAAATGTTTTTAATTGAAGCACATCCCTGATTATACAGCACTGATCAGCTCTCATAGCTTTCCTCTGTGATAAAAAGCTTCTCTATCATGTAGCATCAAAAACCATCAGTAGAAGGAGACTAACTGTGAATGAGGAACTTATCTCATTTTCAAACCTGGCTCTAATAAGGCCGACAATATGGAGTGTGGAAAAAGGGAAGGCTGTAGATGATGGAGATCCTCCTGAAAGAGGTGATTGGATCCTCATGTTCACAGGCAACAGAACCTTCCTCACATACCAGCGTCGACCAGTTTTCATGCTTAAACCCAAGGGGGAAGATGAAACCAAGAGAAAAGACAACATCTCTGTGCCACAACCCACAAGAGATGTGAAAAACAGCATCATGTGTCACACTACAAGCTCATTTGCAAGAGTACAGGCCTCCACTATCAATTAGGCTACTGCTGTTCAAGTCCATGAACACCCCCACAAAAACACACACAGCCACACAAACACACAAGATGCACAAACACACAAACATGTACAGCCTTATAGGAAAAAATGGAACTGTTAATTATTCTCTGACTGGATGGAGATTTAACACATTTAATTGGGCTGTTAATGGTACGCTGCAGCAATTTGAGAGACTTCATAAAGAACACTTATTCTAAAAGACAACTTTCTACAATTTAGCAAATTTGTCCTTTATGGCCTGCACTTATTTCTTTGGGACATTATGTGTTTTTATGTGGGCAGTCATTTTGGGATGATGGTCGTCATTTTGTATCATCTAACTGTAGGTAGAACTATCATGTTTATGCTATCTAGGTTGTCTGAGAAACACCTTACGAGGTGTCTCGCTGCATGTATGCACACATTTCTTTTGGTAAACTGCATTTTCAGCATGGATAACCTCTCCTTTTCAACAGCATACTAAATTGTAAGCTATGTATTTGCTCTGCAGTTGAACCCAACAAGAGTTGTGTGCACACTTTATCCACCTGCTTTGTTTGCACATAAAGAATACTGGGCTCATAAATACAAATTGCCTGCCTTTCCTCTAAAAGTAAGGAAGTAAGGATGCATGTAAGAAGTGAGCAATGTAACTTCCTTCTCATCTAATCTCAACCTTCTCATGAGAGCTGCACAAGTGCTGTACTGATCAGAAACAGAGAAAATGGAGGCACACAGACATTTGAGGTGAAGCGAACATTAATTTTCCTGGAATCTGGTATTAAGCTGGGTAGAGTTAGATTGATGTGGGTGGATGTATATATTGGACAGATTGCTGAAAGTTTGAAAGAGAGGTGGATGGTATTAAACTTTACACTCAACAATGTTTTTATTTTATAATATTTGTAACAAATTGTACAGCCGCAAACTGAAAGTGAATGTTGGCAGGCAGATTTCTGACCCAATAACCTGACCTGGAAAGTGAAATAAAAAAGCATTAATGTCTGCATGGAAACAACAGTGGTTTCTCTCTGCAAAGTCAAGAAATTGGTTTTAACCAATATCACAGCCAATGCACTCATGTACCCCATGAACACTATGAAAAGTATCCTCATTCCACATCTACCTAAAAACAGTAATCTTTTCTTATCCACTGTGAGGGCATCTCTCTGCAAAATGCTCCTGAAATAGCTTTTTAAATAATTGTTTAATAAAAAACAATGAAATGGCAGTGAAAACATAATCTCATCAATGGATGCAATCAATGCTAATTTTACTTAAGTTTTTTTTGTGTGTCTGAGTGAATAAAGTCCAAGAAACAATGCATTATTCTCTACAATTTTATTCCAAGAACCTAAAAATTATACTCTTTACTTTTGTAATGGCTGAGTTTAATTTGGACATTTTTTGAAAATCATTCCCATTTCAAATGGATTTTATTGGTAATCTTGATCTCACTCGGCTGTTGTGCATTCCTAATGTAAAAACTGAAACTAAAAGTCTGTTTGTGTCATTTATATATTTGTTTTAACAACATTTGTGTGACAGGTTACTCTCGAGAAAAAGACTCTTAACAACGCTCTTATCTCGTCAAATGAGGGACATTGAAATTAAATGATCATGACAATATGTTATTAGTGAAGAAAAAAAAAAGAATTGTCAACAAAAAAGTACACCAAAACAATGATCCAATTTGGTTTTTTCTTTGTCAAACCGACCAGGTGTTTGCATACTAGAGAAGCATGTTGATTCTATAGTGGAAGCAAAGTCTATTTTTAATAAGTCACAGGCTGTAAACTCAGTTTTTTATGGCGCAACATTTCCTACATCTGCCTAGATACAAGTTTTTTAGTCCCTTCAAAAATATATTTTTTAGGCCACACGCTGTGATTTGTTTTTTCTCCCATTTTATACATTATGCAAATGTTCTCTGCTTCATTCAATGCATAAACTATTCTCAGGACTAAGATGAAGAGAAGATATGCATTAAAGTTCAATATGCATTTAAGAGCAAAAGGGAAACAAAACGATGTCTTTGATTTTACAAAACAGTAACACAGATCATGCATGTTGCAAGTGCTCTGCTTTTGAAGTGTCTGCACCCCAGATTAGACTTCTGTGCCCTGTGCATTCGCGTACCCCCATCTTTCTTCTAGTACTACAGAGAAAATGATTTTTTTAGGCATAGATATGCGAGGCCAGAACAATGAGAATAAAGAAGGAGATGTAGAGAGATGTTAAGTTCATTTCCATGGTACCTATCAGCTCTAAGGGGGATCGAGCAGATGATGCTGATGCAAAGGGATGTATGTTCATGGAAGGTTCAGTAGAAATGTACTTTTGTCATTGTGCAATTTGCTTGGCTTCCAACAGCAATTTGAGGATGTTTTCATATTTAGATAACATTAAATGCTTAGCAGAGCTGAAGCTTTATGCGGTCTTTCCTGTTGTAATCAGACCTTTAGAATCATACATGGGTTATTTGGTCCCTGGTACACAGTGAGTATAGAAAGCTGTAACTACATGCAATGCCTTGGGTGGAAAAATGTATCACAGTACAGTAAGTAGTTTTATCATTTAACATGATTCAAAAACAAATATGCAGAGAGAACAGGATGAGGAAGTAAGGTGGCTTTTATCTATTGTGCCTGCCTGTCAGTGGCTTTCCATTTCCATTTTCTGTTCCAACACTGAATACAATTTGTTGAATAATAGCTCTAAAACATTATACACAATGACCTTATGTAGTCCACTGCATTTAATATAGACACATAATAGACTGATGACAAATTGATAAAATAGATGTGATCTTATGGCCAAATGTGAACAGAACAATAACATGTCCTCAGAAACAAAGACATTGCCTACCCATTATAAATAGAATCAGAGAAAGCCTAGCAGCATACCCACTGTGCATCTGGTGTCTGTGAGAGTGAATAAATATTCAGAGTGCATGATAGTGGAGCCTGCACAGGTGCATATATTACCTGTATCAAAGCAGCCAGGAGACTAGAGAGATGGTAAAGGTAAAGACATAAAAGCAATACTACTTAACCCACAAGCTTTTGTGATGGTGCATGTGGAAATCAAATTCTGCGGTATCTCCATTTTGGATAATATCGCTATCTTGTCAAAATCTGCACAACAGAGCCTTTGTTGTTCAATTATATGCATGTGTATGTGCGATACAGAAGGAGGGTGGCGGTTAGAGGGGGATGGTTTTTCGCGCATAATATACATTTTTCAACGAACAGTATGCAGATAGTGACACCACATTCGACCTGCCAACACAGCGAGATAAAAATATTAAATCTAACCATTAGCTGTGGTTTTAACAATATTTGTCTCATGCCAACATAGGTGGCTTTAGTAAAACAAAAAAAAACTACTAATATGAAGAATGATGCCCCACTTCTTTGAATCTTACAAAGGCGTGCAAATTAACTCATATTTCTGTTAAACATGCATTACTGCTACACATGTAGATACTCTGTCTTGCATGTACAAAACGTCTTTTTCAATATATATCCTAATGACTGGCCTTAGAACTTGGGCTGAATCAGATTCAGAAATGTGTTGCGAAAAAACTGTGACTGAATTTACACCTCCCACAGAGCCATGTTTGGTCTGCCATAATTCCTCATAGCACACACTCGCACAAACAAACACACTCACACATACACACTAAAGTGAGACAGATAGAGAGAAACTCACATATTATTCTGGCAGCCGCAAGAGTGCCTCCATCTCTGCTCTCCTGAGCACGCCACAAACTAACAGTTCATAGCAATGTAAATGGTGTTGAAAGTACTGCATTGGGACCTGATGACCAGAGCCACTCTCTTCCAAAGCTCACATAAGGAAAAGAGAAACATCACTACTTCTCTCAAGTCCCCCATTATCTTTTATCTTACCGGTGAGAGTAGCTTTCATATTTTCAGTTTATATTATATCCAAAAGCTAAATATAACAGTCCCTCTTAGGTCAGGCAGGTTTCTACAGATTGACAGTCAACTATCTTTATACTCCTGGCAGTACGGATCGTTTCAGATTAGCGAAATAAAATACAACATTTCTATTTTCAGTTGTAAAGCAAAGCTCCTCTCACAACAGTCTAACCACTGCAAACCTGATAATAACTGCGAAAAACTTTCCAAGCAAAAGGTGGAAAGACTCTGTCATGTTGTACCAGAAATACCTGTCATTTTGCACTGCAAGTGTCTATCCTGCTTTCTTGTCTGTCGTGTTCTTCAAGACATGCATGCAGCGAATCAAATAATGATGTGAATAAAAGGGACACAGACGGAGGCACTCTTTGCCATGCATATGAGTGTGTTTGATGGCAAAATGAGACAGAAAATGTTTGAACATTCTACATTCAACCAAGGGATTATTTTATCATTTAAAACTACCATCCACCTTCCAATCCAGTGCCTTCATGCCATGTTTGAAACTTAGCTCAGGCTGTGCGCAAATGTAAAGACGCACAGACTAACCGTACTTGCATCGGTAAGTGGACGGCTTTACCTCGTAAATATCCATTTCCCCTCACTCATTCAGGGGTCAGCGGACCTCCGCTTAAACCATCAAGCTGCTTGTATGGTCTGAGTGCGTAAAGTATGAACAATGTCTGGTACAATAGTCAGGTAGTCATCTTCAAGTTGTCGGGAAGAGTGTGCATCCACTCACCCTGTTCAAAAGGCTGACCATTAACTGCCGTTGCTTTCATCTTGAGTGCCTCCCTAGCAGACGTGTCGCAGTGTGAGCCTTTATTAGTATCCTGGTCACTATCAGCTTGGTCACTATCACCATGGCCACTGTCTCGGAGGCTTGCTCGTTCTGCATCCTTAAATGTTGAGCTGCAGCAGAGACGAAGGAGGGGGGAAAGAAATAACTTGCCATTACCTATGCGTGAGCACTCCCATTTGATAGCCATGGTCAGCTGGCTTGATAGAAGAATGAAGAAGCTGAATGCAATGGCCAAGAAGCTTTGAAGGGAACTCTTACCTTTGAACAAATGGCTGCCTGCTGCCTGCGTAATTGGGTTCTGATGGGAATTTTTCGGTCTAGAAAAGAAAGGAAAATACAATTTTGCTTTGGCCGTGTTAAAGGTTTAATACATTTTCAA
Source organism: Antennarius maculatus (assembly GCA_013358685.1). Lineage (NCBI taxonomy): Eukaryota > Metazoa > Chordata > Actinopteri > Lophiiformes > Antennariidae > Antennarius > Antennarius maculatus. Next base: position 6,625,261 of record CM023618.1, on the reverse strand, counting down.
CAATAGCCAGACGAACATGTGAATCCGCCGGCAGTGAAAATAGCCTTGTCTTTTTTTGAGATTCTAATATTGTTATTATTGTGCTGAAAATACGTAATTAAAAGCCATAGAGCATCTGCCAGTCTTGACGGCAGTATAAGAACAAATCTCTGTTGTGACCATATGTAGCTCTTTGGCAGTGCAAAGGAGTAGAGCATTATCCACTGTCATCAGCATCCCTTTTTCCCTATCCTGAGAATAATGTGTTTGTGTTGATCACACCCACATACACCAGCAACTGGTGACAGTGCCAGGCCTTGTCGTCTGTGTTATCATCTCCAAATGAGACTGCAAGTCTGTCCTAGATATTTACATCGTTTACAACAGATAATTCTGCTGTGCTAAACGTCACGACAAGCCCATGTTGTCAAATTAGCATTTTAGCTGGCTTGTGTGCACAACCCTACAATCTATATAGCACTAGGGTGTAGCCCATTAATGGCCTTATCATGCCAACTTCATATGCAGATGGGCAGATCTGGCATATATTTGTGGGGAACGAAAAATGCGATTGTGAGGTTATGCTGCCTGCATCTAGCTGTCTGTAGCACATTGGTTCAGTAATGTGATCGGACAAGCTGCTCAAACACCTGTCCAGTCCCACATTTCAGGCAGGGTTTTCTTTTCAGTCTTTACCAGTTGATCTGGCAGGGCCACAGCAGCCTTGTTCAAGACTCACAGTGTTTGCATGTGTAACTGAGAAGACTTTCTAATTATGCGAACCACCTGTGCCATTTTGCATAAGAAGAGTTTCAATAGAACACTTTCTTAAATGATTGCAGTCCAGAAAATCACGTTACAAAGTAATGTTTCATCAAATGCCATTTACGTCATATTAACACATTCCAAGTTAACACATCATCAAGAGAATATTTCACAGTAGCAGAGCAGGTAAAGATAATGTGATAATAATGATGTCTGCTTACAGTGACAGAGTTTTTCTTTTATAGAAGACTATTTTGTCAGATTTGCATGGCAAAGCTGTGTGTGGAGATAAGTGTGAATAAAGGGCAGATAAAGAATACAGTGTAGCATCTTCTTACCTGGATCACTGACATCCTATTCGCTGGAGTATCTGTGCTAAGCCCGGCAAAGCTGGAATGGCAAGCTGCCCTGGGGACTGTCAGGCTGTTTGGGGTGGTTTTCAGGTACATGACCTCTGACCTGGGCAGTGTGAGTGGTAGAGGACTCTGGTAGTCAAAACATATTGGTGAAGTGATGAGCGACGGGCTGCTCACCACATTCATTCGGCTTGCAGGATCTCTCTCCTCCATCTCACTCTGCACCAGCATGATGTCACTCTTGTTGATCCTTTTCTTTTTGCCTTTCCCCACTGGAGGATTGGAGTACTCAGTCATGCGGCAGTTATAATTCCCAGTCTCCTTATCTTGATGCTTGGACTTGACAGCAATGGCAGTCATGACTGCTAAGAGCATGACAGAGATAATGCAGAGGGTAACTATGAGGGGCAGGGATACATCCCAGTGCTGCTGTTCCCCGCTCGCTCTGGAACCCCCTCCTGCTGCTGTCTCCGTGTTCACCTTAATGATCAGCTTAGCCACGGCAGATAAGGGGGGCTTGCCATGATCAGTTACCTTCACCACCAGTTCAACCACTGGGGCAACCTCTTCCCAGAGCGCATGGGCAATTCTGACCTCTCCTCCCACTGGATCTATCTCAAACAGGTGGTCATCGTTCCCCTCTATGATCTCATAGGTCAGATGGCCACTCTCTCCGTGGTCATGGTCCACCGCCTTCACCGTAGCCACGATGTATCCGATGCCAACGTTTCTAGGCACTGGGATTTCTGCTGTATCATTTAGCAGAAGGGGTAAAATAATAACTGGGAGATTGTCGTTGACGTCAAGTACATTGACCCTGACTGTTGATGTGCTCTCCATGTGAGGGGATCCTTCATCTTTAGCTTGAACTTTGAACTCAAAGGATTTTGTTTGCTCATAATTGAAAGACCTTGAGGCATATATGGCTCCATTGGTGGGATTAACAGATACGTAGGTGTACACTGAAACATCTCCTATGTGTGACGGCAAAATGGAGTAGGATACAGTTCCATTGCGACCAACATCTGGGTCGTGGGCTAGAACCGAGCCCAAATACTCCCCTGGGATGTTGTTCTCAGGCACCTGTAGCACATAGACCGTTTTTGTAAACCGTGGTGCATTGTCATTCTCATCCAAGATTTTCACAGTGAAAGACTTTGTGTAGTTCAAAGAAGGGATCCCATTGTCTCTCGCCACTATAGTGACATTGTACTCATCTTTGAGTTCCCTGTCAAGAGGTCTGTCCGTAAGCAGGGTGTAAAAATTATCATTGTTTTCCTGCAGTCTGAATGGTACGTTTCCCAACACCCTACACTGAAGTTGACCATTTCGGCCCGAATCTTTATCTGTCACTCTAACTAGTGCTATGACAGATTCTGGAAGTGCTGCTTCACTGATGGCTCCCTGCCGAACAGAAACAAAACTTATTATTGGCGAATTGTCATTTTTGTCAAGCACTTTCACAGTAATTTTACAATGGCCTGGTATCGGGTTAGGTCCAAGATCCTTGGCCTGCACATCAAATTCTAGGACTGGATTCTCTTCATAGTCAATTTCTCCCAGGACCTTGATGACGCCAGAACTGGGGTCAATGGAGAACAGATCCTGCATTCTCTCAGATGCATATCCAGTGAAGGAATAGACCACCTGTCCGTTGCTTCCCTCATCTTGGTCAGTGGCATTTAAATCTATGAGTACTTTTCCAGGAGGAGAATTCTCTGGAATCTCAATCACATAAGAGGATTTTTCAAAAACCGGGCTGTTGTCATTGGAATCAGTCACCCTGACATTTATTTGCATGGAGCCTGATCTCGGATACTCCCCGCCATCAATTGCTGTGAGCAGAAGGGTGTGATGACTCTGATCCTCTCTATCCAGAGGTCTCTGAACGACCAGCTCTGGATATATGGTCCCATCACCCCTCACTTTTAAATCCAAAGAGAACGTATTGTAATCATCTCTCGTGACCTGGTACGTCTTTATGCCATTCTCTCCTGAATCTGAGTCATGTGCAATAGTCAGAGGAAAGCGTGTTCCAGCAGCTGCATTTTCAGAAATATCGATATTTACATGATCTGAAGGAAAACTGGGCGAGTTGTCGTTTATGTCCTGTATATCAATCTTGATCATGCATATTTCCTTGTCGTTGGCAAAAACCTCCATAGAGAGCTGGCACTTTGGGTTGCGCCTGCATAACGTTTCCCTGTCAATCCTTTGTTTGGTGAAGATTAGTCCACTCTCCGGGTCAACATCAACCAGGTGTGGTGCAGAATTCTCCAGCACTCTGAAGTTGGATTTTTTTCCTCTTTCCAAGGTCCCATATCCGGCATCTTTTGCTATATTTCCTATAACAGTGCCGGGTCCTTGTTCCTCTGGGACTGAGTAATTGAGATTCTTCAGTGTCAGGGCTTTAACCCATAACAGAAATAAAATGGGTACAGACAGACGCATCCCTTCTACTAGATATGCGGTAGTGGTTGAGAAAAAAAAAAAGAAACAACCCTCTTTGACTTTCAACCTGTTGATTACGGCAAAGCTAGAGGACTAAACCTAAACCAGGCATGTGGTTGACGCAGATCCCACACTAATTAGGCATTGCATCGATTTTTGAAACGAAACTGGCTTCAAACTGGTATTTTGACCTCTTTCGCATGCCGCTTCGTCTATGATGAACTCTTTCTGTAAACAAAGATGACCGCCCGACGACACCTATTGCATGAATTAAACATCAAATTCAACATAGTGTAGGAGAAATGCTTTGTTTTGTTTTTTTGGGGTTTTTTTTTTTTTTTTTTTTCTCCTTACGGGGAGGTGTAATGAATAATCGATGACAATTAAGTATTAATATTCCCTACTGCATCCAAGGTTAAAGCGTTTGAATCGTCGTGGTGAAGGTTAGATCGTAGCCTACAAAAGCGCATTGCCCTCATGCGACATCTACACCTAGACTACAGAAAATCCTGACATGCCCGTTCAAAATGCAGCATTGTCCGTTGTTACCATTCACGATGCATTTACTTTTTCCCTGTGCGGCACACTGTTGCATATGGGTTCTGCTCATGAAGCATACAGCGGCTGCACATGGCACAAAGTAGAATAAAAGCAGGGTATAAGAGCTGTTAATCCCGTCCAACCTTTTGTGTGCCCGTCATTCAAGAGCATCTACGGCACGGTTGCGACTTTTACCCGATGATTGTCCTATAATCAGTCCAGTAATCCCATAATCCAGTCCAATTGGACCCAGTGCTTTATCATTCTTCATTCGGACAACGCTCATCTGCGCTTCCTCCGTCAACGTAGCCAAAATGAAATAAAAAAAATATACATGAAAGAAAAAAAAAAAAGAAAAAAAAAAAAGAAAAAACCCAAAAACGCGCAAAATGGTGTTGGAAGATTTGAGATAATCAAAAGCAATCGCCTTTTTCCTGCGCTCAGTTCTCTCCGCGTCAACTGTTGAAACCTGCTCCCTCCGTGGTGTGATCTGAACGGGATCCTCTCGACGCCTTTATAGCAGACTCCGGTGTCTTTCTTGGTGCATTTAACATAGTTTCTGATCGTCTTCCAGCAAATGAGTGAACAGTGACAGATCTTGCCTTGAGGGGGTTTCTCCAATAGGTCTGGCAAGATCGCATGAAGAAGGGCTGTTCTAGTGCTACGTGATTCATTTACTGATGTGTGCGCACAGAGCAGCAGCATCACAGGGAGAATGTGCTGCTGGATGTTCTTCCTAATGCATGTGGATGTGAACCAGGGTTTATGAATACATCGATGAAGTGCGTTTGAATTGGGATGTAGTAAAAGTGGATTCATTGGAAAAGTGGAGGAGATAGGCAGCACAGAGGAAAAACATGTTAAAATTAAAGGTTAACTGAGTTTATTCCCCTTGAGCGGATGTTCTCAGTACCAGCGGAACTCTTTGGATATTCAGAACTAAAGATTCCTATCAATAATTGAAACAATACCACCTGTCTCCTTTATCATTAGGAGCCAGAGCATAAAATAAAAGACAGACCGTGGGTGTAGTCGGGATAATCTTTTCGAAGGACATAAGAGAATTACTTATGCTTCTGAAAAAAACAAGGCGTATTTCATAGCTCAAATATCACAGCTGTTGGTATAACCTGCCTTCTGCAGCTAGTACGCTAGCCTCCAAAAGCCTTTCCACATCAACCTCATATCTCATACTGAAAAGATGGACTGACATTTAGTTCACTCAGAATTTCAACAATATGGCATTTGCATTTGTATTCACACTTGACTAGATCTGAGTGATGCAGGTACCCCGTACAAGTAAATGAGGAGTCAACATAGGGCAAAAACCATGTGACCTGGTTCCTCATTTAATTCCACGCTGCCCCGGATCTAAATCAACCTTGAGTCGTCCCTGATTTTATTTCTATTGTCTGAAACATGGCTGCCTTCCTCCTCTGGGGAGCATCAACTTGCCTGGCCAGGGTGCAGCCTGTATAAATTGGCCATTTCTGCAGGTAAGAGATAAGGACAACAAAGAGAAAGTAATTATCATTCATTCTATGTTAAAACCCCAGGAAAGAACTGATATTGACAATTGTGTTTGCATTGTCACAGTCAAACCATTTAATGTGATCTTAGCTCCAAATGACAAGGTGGTCATATTCATAATAAATAGGCTACATCCCAAAACGTAGCTTCAACTGCCTTGTAGAATTCAGTGACAATGTCAGTGATAAGGTTTTCTAATGAGAGCGCCACACCCGCACACCCAGGATCCCTGCTGATTTTGTTGGCACTAAAAACACCGGTTGTTTCATGACAAATGAATTTTGCTTGAAAGCGTATTATTATATTTGTGTAAAATCATACATGTTTTAACGCAACCAGAGGTTTAAATGACAAACATGCTCATGTAGGCACACATGCGGTATCTCACCATCTCTTGTATGTGACTCACTTACAACCCGCCGTGATTAGAGGTGAGATTAAATTGTTTATCATTCTGTTTTTGCGCTGTCTGTTTATGGTTGCACCACACCTCAAGCAGCACACTGGAATACTGATGGTGGTGGGGAGGGACGATCATCAACACAACGCCCTGTATTTTGTCAAAGGAGAAGCGTGAGGGAATGACTTCTGTTTGAAAAACATTCAGTATGAGATATTGAGTAAATGTGTTAATTTCACACGTTTGATCAGACTTGCGAGGTTTTCAGTTGAATTAAGAACATTGTGTTAATCAGTCACAGAGGGAAAAAAAACAAGATGGGTACACAATACAAATACGATTGTCAAAAAAATACAAACTGCTGCTGTTTGCTCAAGATCAAGATTCAGTGCAGAGCCCCTCCAAGATGCCAAGGCCAGTAACCAAAGGAGTGCTTGAGCTAGCCCGCAAAATGCTAGTTTAACTGACAGGCACAGAGTACCCCAATCTGGGCCGTTGAATGGCCGCCGACTTGTCTTGTTAGGGAACCACAGCCGCCTACTGCTGAGTAGTTTAAGAGACTAGCATCGTCAGGGAGCAGATGCTGCCGCGTCTAGTTGGTAGAAATGGGTTAATTGTTGATGAAGCTGATCATTTGCAAATGTCAGCGACATTTCTCCATATTTCCGGGGAGGTCAAAAGACACGGGTAAACCAAGCTTATATGCATGCTGAATCACCTGTGTAATCCAGTGGGACACCCTAGCCCGAGACAGTGGTGTGTTCTGACATTCTCACGTAAAACATGAAGAGAACTGGTTGTGACTCTGTACTCTTGTCAGACTTGTAGCTCAAGCACCTCATCAGTGTAAAGTGGCACCCGTTTCTGTATATGATATCCTTCTGCCTGTGGGAGGTTGAGGACCACCTCCAGATACGAAGGTGTTACAGCTGAGGTCTTAACATGAGGACTGGACCTTCAGGCACACCTCAAAAAAATGACTTACAAACCGCAAGAAGTGCCTGTGATCTTGCAGCTAAGAAAACCTTCCATCATATTATCAAAACTAAAAGTCTGACATGAAATGATTCTTTCCATTTACCAATAGAGTTGCATTTGGTGCTTGGTAAGATGGGTTTAATAAATCCTGGACCTGTCTGCATTTATGGTGGAGAGAGCTAAGAGCATCTGTCTGTAGAGGATGTGCTTTTTAAAAGGTTTATGCAAATATGCAGTCAAAAACTCTCATATTACCTCCTCATAAATCAGTCAAGAAAACAAGCTTGTGATGCATTTCTCTGATCCAAACAAAAACACTTCAGTATTATAAAACCAACCAGATACTGTCTGGAACAGAATTCACAGTCTGATCACATCAAATATTTGCAACTGTTCTCATGAAAATAATTTTGAGAAAGAAAACAAACACCATAAGGTGTGATGCAGGTTAATTCTTTGAGATTCTGCACTGACGATAAATGAAAGGAAGACTCTGAACACGCAGTGATATTTGCCAGAAGGCAAGTTCCAATGCTTTAAAGCAAGCCAAAAATTCCAGTGAGTCAAACGTGTCAAATAATCGTTGTTTGACTCTGTGGCACTGGATTTTTTATTCAGAGAAGTAAACACAACACCAAAAAATAAATAGTTGAAGTCACCAGTTCTCATTTTCCACTTGCTGCAATGAAAATGAGACCAACACAATGCTGCAGCAGAGTCCAAATGCGTGTGTTGTAAATATTTCAGCCAATCCATACTATTTACCATTTAATTAAGTATTTTTTATTAAGGAATGTGGATTTGTATCACAAATTATTCACATAATTGTAAACACCATTAGCTGGAAAGGCTACACTATTGCAGTTGTCAGGAAGAATCACCCTCACCGAAATACATTGATTATTCATCTCAGTAATGGCCTCATGTCCTAACTTGTTAAACTTCAGTAATCTACATCTTAGCGTCTATCTTCGCACACACACACTTACGGTAGAGGTAATCTATCGTGGACAATATCACTGTCATGTAACATTTTGAAATCCAGGATTTCACTGAAGGTTTCAAGACAAGCTAACGCAGTCCCTACCTGAGAAGAACTAAGAACCATCAAGAAATCGAGCCACAAGTCACAGCTAGTCAGGACCTGCCACAATCAACACCTCAGCATCTGTACTAGTATGATCTATAAAGACAATCCTATAGTTTCACACTCAGAGATCAATATCGGCTGTGGACACTAGACCACAACCAGCCACAGCATGACTGAGAAGGGCACAAATGTTAATGATCAGGAGACAGTGAACTACTTAGGATAGACATCAGAGACAGTCAGAGGTTATGATATCATACTTGAGTCACATGATGGCAACGGAACCAGCATCATGACAGCTGAGATACTCCAAGTGCTGATGAATGCAACTGAAAGCTCTCTAACAGAACTGTAAGTGGATGTGGAGTTATTATTTTGTCAAAGTCCTGTAATTTTTTTGAGGATGGCGAACGAGGACTTTTCTTTTCATTTTTTAAAGCTACAACGTGACATTTTCCTTACTCAACACTTCTACGTAGCCTCATCACTGGTTGTGTTGATCTCAATATGATGAAACTGGTTTTAAATTAAGCAAATAAAGAGTTACAGTTGATTAAATTCCTGCTAAAACATTTTCAAATTTTCACCTAGCTTCAGTACATTTTCCTTTGTCTTCAGTTTAAATAGACTATCTAACACATATGAAGTAAAGCCTAAAAAAAATACATATATACATGTTTTCATCCGTTTATTGATTGGTCATATTTTAATTCTCTGTAACAGAAAATGTTTATGATTTATAACACAAAATCTCCACATATTAACAAGATAAATATAACATCTGTGCCGCTCCTGGTGCCACCATCTATATTTCTCTGAGCTGAATCCAGTACACCATCTCATGAAGGTTGTGGCAGATGCCTCGTTCTAACTCTTAGCTCAAGTGTCCCACATACAAAGTGAGGGAATTGCTGGTTACCCTGCTCTTAGTACTGGCACAGATGCAGCATGTCAGAAATGAAAACACCTCCAAGGAGAAACATCCAAGGTGCTGAAAAGTTGGAGGGAGGCAAAAGTGAATGCAATTTAAAATGGGAAATAATGGAGGTCATGGTGTTTGAAGTTGTAATGCTGGCCACGAAAATGACTTGGCTGATATTGGAATCAATCATACCTCCATGGCATTGAATGTTAATGAAGACATGTTTGGTTGTTTTTTGAGCATTTTTAATAACAGTGTTAACATCAAACCTAGCCGTCCGTTGCACCAGAATGAATGAAGTGCAGTTATCTGCTGCTTTGTCGGATGATATCAGCTGACTAAAGCAATTATATCTGAAATGTGACGGTTGTTTTTAGTTTGTGCTTTGCGTTCTTGTTGTGAAGAGTGAATGCAAGGTCAAAATGGAGTTTATCCTCTGATATCACCTGCCAGTCCAGACAAGAGAAATGTTCACTCAAGGTGACATTACTTTGGTGTCTGTACGCAGCGTGCCACTTCACCTTTCATTTCCTGTGAGCTAAAATTTACAACTTATCCTTTGACAGGAGGAGTAAACATCTCTAATATGACCCAGGCAGTGATCTTCGTGAATAAACAAAAGAAAACCTTTCTCAGCCTCTGCAATTCCTGACAGTCCCAAAGAAAACAACACTAAAAGCCGTTTTTCATTTTAAGATACTAGACAAGTCAGAAGCCTTTGAAAAATACCTTTCCAAATCTCAAAAAACTAAAATTGTGAATTATGTACAGGATTACTGTAAGGTGAGAGTCATTAGATAAACTGTGCCTACATAATTAGATGGAGAAAATTATAATAGATTGTTACAATGCAAGTGGTCTAGGAGATCTCATGACATTTCCTTATTCATTCTGCAGTAGCACTTGATCACAGGCGGGGAAAGTTATTTAGTATGCAATGGATCAATCACCATCCACAAAAAGTCATTTAAATTAACTTCTCTGGCTGATAGCTATCCTGCAAAGTGGCCGACTGAGGCAAAGAACTATCAGAAAATTAAAAAGGACATAACATTTATCTGTGTGAAATAGGAATTGAACAAAAGTGAGCAAAGCAATGGCCAAGCAAACATTTCAAGATGTTCTCTAACAGATTGCTTATTTTTTCTGTTGCTTATTTAGTGTGTGTATTTGGATGTGTTACTTTCAACAAATTCAAACAATGAAGACCAGACTTTTCTCGCATGCTGGACTCATCGTTCTTGTTATTCATTCTATGTGTTGATAATTTGGCCAGCTGTCTGGAGATTGCACCCAAAGGCGGAAGCGACACATATCTGATACAGTAGCTTTAAAATTCATGACGGTTGCATTCATTTTTCAGTGAAAAGCCACCGCACTAATTAATTCTTATTAAAAACCAATGTTATAGGACACCTGCGCTGAGTCTGGCTTGAAGGAGTCCAAAGTGAATGTTTGAGTCTTACTAAATAAAAATATTCCAATGGCCATGCAGTGCATGTCTAATTGCGGATGAATCATCAAATTAAAATGTCAGGAACTACTGTGGAAGCAGCGGCTGCATACTTAGTGTTTAAATTTATGTTAGCAATTATGCTACTCTAAAGAAAGGTGTAATTTGTGCAGCAGCATTCCAAGAGCAACAGCAAGTTATTAGCTTTTGACAATTCTCAGTCATGTAAATGTCAGGAAGGAAGGAAGACAGCATGCCACCTAGTGGGAAGTGAATAACCCATGTAGCTCACCACCAATTAGTATTAGGCTGTACTGTCAAGTGACAGGAAACTAATTCATAAATACTGTAGCAACATGAAAGAGGAGGGAAGCCATCCACAGAAGAAAAATAAACTGTCAGTCCCGTACAGATAGAGGAGCATCAATGCAGTCTTTCCAATTACTTCAAGGTTACCTCTGAACCGCTAATAACTTCAGGGAACCAGAGAAACAAAACATTGTTAGCTAATTACATAAGCAACTTATTTAGACCGACTGATGCAACACATTATTCTGTTCTCTTTTTTTTCTCTCTCTCTTCCTCTGACCGTCTGGCTTTATTTCGGTTTCTCTTCCTAATTTTCTCTTCCAGAAACATAAAGGCTGGCTTCCCTTTGGCAGCTGTCTTCATGACGGTCCACAGTGACACACTCAGACACTCGCCCAGCTCAGCAGTAAACCACAATCAACCGGTGAACAACTGGCACAGATTTATCATCATCAGCTCAGGAACAAAGCTCTATGTGTGAGCTGACACTCTATTCAGACAGAAAACTGAAGACACTGCCATTACAGTTTAAGACAAAGGTCAAGCAGTCTGGTAGAGGTGAGAGTGCTGCACTCGATCTATGGGTGCATTTATGCAGTAATAAACATAATGAATGTCCCAGCGGTTGCCTTTCGAGAGGGAACATCATGTTATTGAATAGCTGTATATAGATGTATACAACAATGAGGAGATCTTTTGTGTTAATTGGTATTTTTTTGTTGGCCTCTCTGCCACTGAGGGAACATTCAGAATTCTATACGGCTGTAGAGAAGACGATTGTGAGCGTCTCATTTAAAAGAAAAAAAATTGGATGGATGGATGTTCATCTGGACATTCACTGATACTCTTCGTTTGTAAAGATGCTTAATATCAGCTCACCCTGAGTACAGTGTATACCTAACCAGGATTTCAGTGTTTGTTGCACAGTACTGTAAATACATTCAACAGGAATATGAATTAGTTACCTCCTGTGTTTCTATGGAATCATGAATATGATTTACAGCATAGGCAAAAACTGGAATGTTAATTTGTTTTTATATTGTGTGGAGGTTTAGTTCTTGGTTCTGTTTAAAATAAAGATGAAAGTGCAGAGAATGGGATTCATGACATTGAATGTCTCATAGATGTGCTTCAGATGCAAATGAGTGCTTGATACTGTGATTGTACAAGCCCCTCAGACTGTGCTGTTCCTTTGTTTGGTCACCAGACTTGAATGCAACATGTCCTTAACCCTCCAGATGATACTGACCTGGACTGAAAATTAAAAAATCATCAGTAGCCCTTAAACAACACAATGCTGCCGAGCCGAGGACACTGTGAAAAAGAAATCCCTGACACACTGACACAAAACTGAGGTCTGGTAATAGCATAGCAAGAATGCTTGAATTCTTCCTCCCTTCTGGGGAAATCTTTCATTTTCTAATGAACCGATCCCACTGGACATAAATTCTGTGTACATGTTGTATCTGTGAAATCACATTGTCCCCATCATATTGTAGACAGGGTCTGTGTGTGAAGCTGTTGTTCAAATGTAAATGATGTCTGGGTAGCCAGTAATCTTTTGAGGTTTGCCTAGCATGATGTTTCCCCCTAGTGGTACGAAAACAAAAGCAGAACAGACGTGTGGTGGGTGGTGATGTAAAATGCAGCAATACAGTAGATTATATACAGCACCAATTAAACAGGACTAATAGATTCTTAACTTTATACAATAGTAGAAATGTATGTTTGTTTCACTGTATTCTGCATAGAGACAAACCAGATATGATTGACTTCAGTAGACAGAATATGCAGCTACAGGTTCAAATGATTAATATTGTCCTGTCAGTTTCACTTGTTTGGAACAATTTTTTTTTTAATATAGGAAATACCTTCAATTTAAATGTGAAAACAGCTATGCTTGATGTGGCAGCTGAAATGGAAATCTTTTGCAGCATATCTGACATCTCCTTTGAAATGGTTCTTTTCTTCTACCACGATGCATCAATGTTAGAGTTTCACTTCTCTCATTGTCACTGTCTGTCTGACATCTGAGATGCAAAGGAAATGCAACACATAACAAATCAGTAAAATAAACACCAGTCAAATCATGTCATTCAAACCCAAAGATCAGTTATAATGAGGTTACAACAAGGAGCACATTTATTTATGGTTTGTGTAAAATATGTAAATATTTTAATGTCTCATTACTTAAATTGATAAAACATTTAGAAATTACTGGACAAATAGAACTCTGTGTTCAATTATGTCATCATCAGGCTTGTTTTCACATCCAAAATTCACATTTTAATGTAATGTTAGCAACACAGCATTTTGAAATACTCCAGAGTGTTATTATCACTGTTTAACACTGGTGCATTAATTGGGCAGGCTAACCTTTAAAAAAGGTAATGATGACCGTAGCTATTCTGGTACAACATATCCACAATCACAACAAAAGCCTACAATGACACATCTCAGGAGATTAAAAAAAAAAAAAAAAAAAGATTTTACAACTAGAAAATGTTTCTATAAAAATAAAATTAGCTGTTCATTCCACAATCTGTCTTCTGAGTATCTAATATTGTTAAATCTTTTTAAATACGTGAATTTAAAAATGTTGTTTTTCCAAAGCCTTTGTTACATTAATTGTAGGTTTGGACTAATGTTGCTTTTACAACTATTACAACTGAAACAGAACATCTATTAAATAACTTAAAACAGCCCATCTTCTAAATAAAACAATCCATGTGTGACACAGTAGCTAAACAGATAGCAACAAAACAAAGCATAGAAACAAAATAACAATTAAAATTCATTCAAATTCAAATGCAAAGTCAGACTCAGTGCAGCAGAGCGATGAAGGGCAGCACTTGACTGCGTTCTTACGCTCTGACATGTTTGAGACAGGGGCTTGCTTGTTGATGCAGAACCACTGAATTCCACTTAAAGAACATTGTGTTAAACTAGAGTGTACGTGTAAGTAGAAAACAATGTCTTCAGATCAGATTAAAATTTAAATATTCTAATAATTGACATTTTTAGTAAAAACAAAACAAAAAAAAACAAACAAAAGAGACAAGCAAAAAATTCAAAATTTGTGATTTCAGATGTCTTCGCTCTCCAAGAGTTTGTTTCATTTTCTTGTCAATATATGGGGGATATGACTTCAACTCACTCTGGTTTCTGCCCTTCAATGAAGCAGCCTTTGTAGAAGCAGAGAGAAACATCTAGCGTAGCTCTTTTCAAGCAAACCTTTACCTGCACCTTTAATAAACCCTATTAATTAGGTCCTCTCTGTTCAAAATGAACCAAAGTATGAAAATAATTCTGTTTCACAGACAGAGATGTGCAGTGGTTTGCTCTTAGTTGTTTACCTGGAAACCTCAGAGAACGCCAGAGCGAGACTAACTCTAAGGCTAAACATAAACTGACTACAGCATCAGCCTGAATGGATAGACATGAGAATAGCACAGAATTTCTTACTCCCCTTGCACTTGAAAGTGAGAAATTAATCAAATAAGGATTTTTTTCAAATTATGTTTTATATTACACTAAGATAATTAATTAAGATGATAATTAAATAAAGTGAGGTCTCTGTTTGCAATGCATTTGGAACCAGAAATGTAAAGATATTCTTTTAATTCATGTGCTGAACAGAGTCCATCCAAGTCTTCACAATGACAACAAGTTCTATGATTGGACAGTAATTACAGCAAGATACAGCACGTCTTACCTAATAAAAATCCTTGTAATGTCACAGAAAGCTTTAGTAGAAACTGCTGCATTAGGCTTTTGTCAAAATTTTACAGCCGTTCTAAATTATTCTTCATTAACCTAGGAGTCACCTTTGTTCAATGTAGTAAATGACTCAGACAACATCTTAATGGGAAGTGTACATAGACAAAACCTCTCCTTTCAGCCAAAGTGTCAAGAAGAAAAAGAACAGTGGGTTTTTTTTTTCTCACACTAGTCCCATAATTCATAGCATCCAAAAGTCAATATTCACATTTTGCAGTAGAAACTAAGATGAAGATGAGGCATAAAAGCTACATAACCTTCTATTGTGGGACAAACCTGAAACACCAAATGGCATCGATTCAGCGAAGCCTCATCTTTAAGCGCTGGTTAAGCTGAGAACTCACTGTCTTAAAGAGGCTATAACAGCACAATCACAGTCGTACAGCTAGCCATTTGTCAAATTTAATCCAAACACCAACAGGTGCAGGATGTGATGCATGTAGAACTGACACATTTGTCAGTGGTCTGCTGGAGAAAGCCAGCTCTTTTTAAACACTCCTTTTCTACCTGGGGAGGTTTTCAGTCGCACTGTGAAAGCTGCTGTGGTGCATTAACATGAGGTCCATTTGGATGGGCATGAACACTGTGCATGCCAGCAATGGGTTTTCAAAATGACAAACATTTAATATTAAACTGTGCAGATGAATATACCTTGTGACACAAATTGCCAGTTCAATGCACAACTATTTGACCTACAAGGAGCATCAAAAGCAATGATGAAGGGAGTTGTGTTGTATTGACTGATAAATGCATTTTTCCTCTCTGTGCAATTGGCTATCTGTCAGGCTAGTGTACATCAATGGGGGTACAAATATGACCTTCTTTCTGTTGCTGGCCTGTTTTGGATGGCAAAGCATTGAACCACCAGCCTAAAACACAGTTATTAACTTTGCAATTTGCAAAGTGTGGTGACTTTGCAGAGAAAGAGTATTAAATTAAAAAGGTGACTAGGACTTCTTAAATTGGGAATACAGCTTTTGAATGTTGTCCACTGGTAATGAGGCACATTGTGGTAATGTGTGAGAACTCTTTTCAGCACTTTAACATCATGCAAAAGGCATCCAATCCACTCTATGCCAGCTTTTATCAAAGCTATCGAAACCATAAAAGCAGGTATTTATGTTAATGCAAATGAGCACTACTCACAGCCTTTTTTTTTTCCTGTAGAGAAGAGTAGAAACAGAAATAATAGCTCAGACTACCATCAGCTTCCACTGATAGCTCTTCTTTGGCAGCAGTTTTTGAAACAATTTATTTTCTCTTTAGTGATGGCCCTAAGATGGCTATTATGTGTAACAACCCTTTACTCGTGTCTCATTTGATTTCACACATCACTGCCTCAATTAAAATGACCTTAACATAATGAGGACAGAACACTGTGACAAACCTGCGTATGAGCAGATATAATCAGCAGATATCTCACTTTGTTTAAAATGTATAGTCTTTTTTAAAATAGCCTCTCAGCGGCAGATATGTGGAAAGCAGATTCTAGAGCAGCAGGACTGAAATAAAATGTATCTTCTTTCCCACATTATCCCTTGATTACATCCTGCGAAGCGGTGATGTATTGTAAATGTCAGTGTTTGTGTGTTTGTCCGTCCGTCCGTCCGTCCGTCCATCCATTCCTCCACCAAATATCTTCACAACCGTTGCAGATAGAAAGATGAAACAAAAAGCACATTACTCTGGCAGCAAAGGGGATGAAAATGAGATGATGACCTTGAGAAAACTGTGTCAAGGTCAAATTTAAACTTTTGTACACTCAGGAACCGAATAAGATAGAAAGACAAGCGAGAAGGCCAGTGTAAGACCATAGATCAAAGCTAGTGCTTTGATCTATGATCTGAGATATTCTCTATCCTGAGATATTTTTGCACATATCTTAGGAACCAGATAAGATAGAAAGACGGAACAAAAGGCGTTATATTCAGGGAGGCAAGGAGATGAAAATTAGAATGCAACCTTGACCTTGAAGAACTAGGTCAAGGTCAAATTTTTATACCTTTTTAGGTACACATCTCTGAAACCTCATGACAAATAGAATGCACCAGTTACATGTTGGATCATGGGTCTTTTATTAAATGACCCTGACCTATGAATGCAAGTCAGGATACAATTTTGAATTCAGGGGTGTCACGGGATGTTGCAGCCTTGTTGAGAAATCTGATTGATGTTATCTTGCTCTTGTCAGTTTTTTTTTTATTTATATTTATTAACTAATTAGTAGGTTTATTTATTGGCTTTAATGTGTTTTGGATTTACCTGAACAATAAAAATTGGAGGTTGAAAAGAAAATAAAGCAAATGCTGTGAAATGTTGAGAAAAACTCAAATAACCGTCGGACTGATACCAGCAGACAAGAGTTCTATCTGGTGGTATATGATTGTTTTCAAAACTCATCCATAGCTCATCAATATATCATTAGAGACCAGAGATAGAGTGCACTTGCCCTACATATTCATGTTGTGTTAAACTCAAAAGTGGTGACCTGTGCTAGTAAAACGCAGCTAATACAAGGCAACATCCAGAGAATTCTGGATTCTGAGTGTTCAGGGAAAGGCTCACATGAGGTTGTTTTTTAATACTGGAGATTAACATTTACCTCTTATAGCAGCAATGAGAACCACAGCCAGGAATTTATCAGGTAACTTAATACCTGTTGTACTGTGTGTTTACAGAGATGTGAATTATCTAGAGGAGGTGAAGCTGGTGTGACGGCACCCACAATCCTTTTGTAGAAATAATGGTTTTATATTTTATTTTACACTTGAGTGCCAGCTTCACTCTCATCCTCATGCAAAAAAAAAGTCGACTTAGCAGCCAGGACTCTTCAAAGCCAGTCTCCCAGGTAATGGAGCCTGAGATTTTACATCTGATTATCACCGACTTGAGGTTTGATCATGTGGATTTAAACTATGGGAAGAATTCTTGTTTACAAATTCTGATTGTAGTTTCAACAAACAAGGGAATAATGTTTCATTTTCAAAACACTGTAATCCTCGGTTAAATTGATGTTTTGTCTTAAATTGCCATGTTAGTTAGATCATCATATTTGGGAAATACGTTGACATACTTTTATTGGAAAAAAAAAGACAAACCACCAGTGTTCTTTGGGGGATACAGTAAATTTACAACACAAATAAACACATTTCATACTAGCATTTTGTCAACGAAATCACATGTACAACACATTTAGCAGCAGCCAGTTTTACAAATCTTTACATCTTCTGGGTCCACTTCAATGAGATCATCAAGACAGTTTAAAAGACTGTAGCAACCTCTAACGGTGTAGCCACGGTTACAACATTTGAACTCTGCTTGTTCATTAAAGCACCTCCGACATCATTATCACGCTGTTGCTGGGGGAAGTAAGAGGGGAGAGTTCGGGTCCTTGAGAAGGTTTGCATGTTGCTCATTGACCTTGGGTGATTAGTGCAATAACCAGACTCTGTCCAGGAGTGGGGACTGTTGTAAACCGGTGCAGGGGAGAAGCCTATAGCATATGCATGGTCTCTGGGCGTTCTGAAGCTCTGTGGTGGTAACACGCAGCAGGTGCCTTGGGAATCGCCAGGCAAGCTATTAGTAGTGCTGAACATACCTGAAAGACAAATAAAACCTTTCTTTAAAAATGAGATATCGCTGATGTGGACTGCAGATACAGATTCTGCAGAACACTGGTGTTTCATTCCAGAGTGTGAAATGTCAAATCTTTTAAAAAATCCTGCGGAAAACTCACTTGGCTTTGGTTGAAAGGTGAGGAAATTCTTCTTGCCTCCGTCACCACTGGTATCGGAGTCGCTGTCGTTAAAGTCACTGTCACCTTTGCCACTGTCCTTCACGCTCAGCTGGTCAGTGTTGCCAATGCCACTACAATATAATCAACAGAGTATGAGCTGCCGCCACTGCATCACATTAGCTTGATTATTGATGTCTTTTTTGTCACATACGAGGCCTGCCTCTACCCTTCCCATCCAACCTCATTCCAAAGGAATACCACAGGCAACAAAATGAATGCTTGTTGCATGTTAATTTCCCTCTGTGTTCAGTGAGATTTTGCCATGAATAAAGCATATCCTACCTAATCAAAAGGAATTATATTTAGTTGTCTTACCTCACTTGCAAGCAGTATTTGTCACCTTGCCACATAGATGTTGCTTGGAAATGCTTAGAGGGCAGGAACATCTAAGAAAACAAATAAAATGACAGCAAAGAGCTTAGATTTCATTTCTGGCTGAGAGATCAAGGCAGCACTCTAGAACATAATATGCATATGAAATGAAAGATCAAAATTAATAGCTGTGTAGGTGACTCACCTTTCCCTCTGACTCCCCACTCCTTTCTTCATACAGGCAGGAATCATCCAGAGAAGAGGAAGTTCTCTCGTGGAAGAAGCTCCGCTGGCCGGAGTACATGTTTGGATCCGCTGAGCCGAGAATTGGCATGGGTCTGTTGTCAAAGAGGCTGTGACACACTTCTCTCTTGGAGCCATGGGTTCTCTCCCTACGGCTGAGTTTGCATGTGACAACAACAACCACTATTGCAATCAGTAACAATGCACAGCCCCCGCTGAGCATAATAATGACAATTAGAGAGCTGTCCAAGCCGGAGCTTTCTCCATCATCTGACCGCAGCACAATGACGATCTGGTCTTCAGAGGGCTCTGTTTCTGAGACGACAAACCTAACGGTGGCCCTGCTAGAGAGCGGGGACCTGCCATTGTCAGTCACGCCGATTTTCATTTCCAGCACGTCTCCAATTTCAGCTGTCAGCCATTGTTTCAAGGCAATCTCTCCTGTGTCTTTGTCTATTGCAAAAAGCTTTGTGTCACCTTGTACAATTTGGTAAGAGAGCTCCCCGTTCACCCCCTCATCCTCATCCTCAGCTGAGACGCGAAGGGCAAGATAGCCGACAGGTGCGTTGAAAGGCAGGGGGATATCAGCTGAGTCATTCACAAGGACGGGGAAGGTGAAGTATGGATGATTGTCATTCTGATCCACAACTCTAATCCTTATTACTGATGTGCTTGAAAGAGAGGGGGAGCCTTTGTCCTCAGCTTGGATGACCAACTCAATCTGTTGAAGTGTCTCATAATCAAAAGACCTCAAAGTATACAGAGAGCCTGAGTGTGAATCCACGGAAACATAAGTGGATATTGGAGATCCTCCGGGCACCTCTGAATCTATGACTTTGTAAGAGACTTTTGCATTTTTTCCCGCATCAGGATCTCGAGCAACAACAGTGGTTACATATGAGCCTGGAATATTATTTTCCAGCACTGAAACTTCATACACCGCCTTGCTGAAAAGAGGGGGGTTGTCGTTTTCATCTGTCACACGGATGGTGTACTGTACGACCGTTTTGAAAGGAGGGCTTCCCAGGTCTTCCGCAACTACAGTCAAGTTATACTCTGGGATCTTCTCTCTGTCTAAAGAGGTGCTGGAAATTATCATAAAAGAGTCTCCATATGCCTGCTGGAGTGTAAAATGCTCGTGCCCGAGCAGGCTGACGCGCACGTACCCGTTTGCGCCGGAGTCTCTGTCCGAGGTGCTGATGAGGGCCACAAAACTCTCCGGGGCCGCAGCCTCCGTGATGTAGGCCACCCCATCACTGCTGGAGGTCATGGGTTTGATGACGATCTCAGGCGCGTTGTCGTTCACATCCACGATGTCGATGACAACTTTGCAGCTGGACGGGACGGGATTCAAACCCAAATCGGAGGCCACAATGCTCAACTCGTACGTTTTTCTTTTCTCAAAATCAGCCAGCGCCCTAAGGGTCAGGTCCCCGGAATATGCGTCGATGTGAAAAAGACGCGCAACTTCTGGCGCTACATCGTCGGCAAACGCGTAAATCACCTCACCGTTCGCGCCGTCGTCTGGGTCAAACGCGTGAACTCTGAGAACTCTCTGTCCCACCGGGGAGTCTTCATGGAGCTCAACTTTTACAGAGTCGTGCTCAAAAGTAGGGCTGTTGTCATTAAAGTCCAACACTTTAATATTTACAAGCACTGCGCCGGATTTTGCGTGGACTCCCCCGTCAGCTGCAGTTAACTCGATTATGTAGGAGTCCTCCACCTCCCTGTCGAGCTCCCTCACCAGAATAAGTTCTGCAAACTTCACTCCATCCTCCCGATCGCGCACGTCGATGGCGAAATAATTCGAGGGTGAAATGTTGTAAGTCTGGATGTAGTTCTCCCCCACATCCAGGTCCAGGGCGGTCGGCAGGGGGAATCTGGAGTCCAGCGGTGCGTTCTCCACTATCTCCAGGTTGGTTTCGTTTAGTGGGAAACGTGGTGAGTGGTCGTTGATGTCTCTTACCTCGATCTCCACGTGGATGAGTTGAAACTTTTCCTTGGAGAGGGCCACAATGTCAAAGGCGATGAAGCAGCGCGCAGACCTGGGGCAGAGCCGCTCACGGTCAATCACCTCGGCGATGCTCAGAAGACCGTCACTCTCCCTCATTTGAATCACAGACGAGTCGTTTTCTTGCATGAAGCGGAACGATGTCTCTGGGTCATCAGCCGGATCGATCTTTAAATCTTCAGACAAATTCCCTATCTCTGTCCCGGGAGAGTCTTCTTCATAGGTGAAATATCTGGTAGTGGTGCACTGTCCTGCGTAAAATATGGACAGCAGCACGCACAGATTTAACGGTAAAATGCTGGAAAATCTCATATTGAGAAGTTAAAAAGTGTAGTGAATAAGGTCATAAATGATGCTGTCGGGTCGAATCACAAGTGTGTCAATCTCTGACTTGGCTCTGGGACTTAAACCCCCGGTTTATGCAAATTGGCTGCCACATCGACCAATGGGTCTTCTGGTGATCCACCAACAGGGAAACATTTGGCTCTGCAACAAACTGTTGTCTGCTTTTGTCTGTGCAAATGGTTTATTAGGTAACCTGATTGTGGAGCTTCAATCGGACTATTAACAGTATTACTCGAATATAGCTGCACGTGGCAATTAAGTAACCGAACTAAATAACATACCCTAACCTAAATCACCTAAAGCACGACTGCTGTTCAGTAGGGCTTAAGTTGAATCCCGTTTGGTGAAAGCCTACAGAATTGATTTGGAGTTTTAGTCAAAGACAGGAACGTATGAAGAACTCAGAAAATAAAATATGTACTTGTCAAGGAAATGAAATGCTGCATTTATAAGCAGTGTTTAATAGTTTAAGTAGAAAAGCAAGAATTTCAGACGTTCATTTCTTTAACTAAAGACTGTAAATATGTAAAAATGCTCAGTTAAAAACATTTATAGAACATATATACTATATATGATTTTGACATATATTATTTAATTGTTCTGATGTTGCATTTCTGTGTAACAGTGTGAGCATTTCAGTATTGTCGTTAGTTATGATGGACAAGGTTTGAACTATTTCATACATCCCTGTTCATTTTGAAATATATCGATAAAACTTTAAACATATAATGTGACTAGTTAATAGAAATTATCTAATTATAGCAATTATAACTGTCAGGTAAACATCTTTTCGTAGAAAACTGAATATTTCCACCTGAAATGCAGAAGAGTAGATGTATAAAATGAAAATAGCAAACATGCCTGAATTAAAATTAAATTAATGGCCTTGGTTACTTTCCACCTCTAAGTAATATCACTGGAAATGCAATGGAAACTCGAGAAAGCTTCTAATAATACAAGATCACAGAGCTGGATGAATTTTAATGATATACCATTTATTATACTCACACAGACTCATTCAACATTTTACCCTGACATTCAGGCTTAATAAAACCTAAAGGAAGACTGCATAAATATTTAATTTGAAGCTATTTTGATCTTAATGCATATTCATGTAAACACAGATAATTGCATGATATAGGAAAGGCAGAAAATGTGAAGATGTGTCATGTTTCTCAACTTCAGAGAAGGAATACGAGTGTGACATTAAAAAAATCCATAGACTCAAACAAGTGACATTAAATTAGTGTTGTGCTTTGGATAAACACAACATTAACGCTGCATAGGATATCACTGTAGCTCCATGTAAGAGAAAATAAAGTCTGCCAGTGTAATCAATGCCATTTGTATTCTAATAAGCACTTAATTTAAAGTTTTAAATTGCTTTGGAAGTTAGAAGACAAAAGAAGTCTGGCAAATAAACTAAACTGAATAATACCCCCTCCCTTACCTGTAAAGCACACACATAGCAGAAACAGATCTAAAAAAAAGAGCACGAGTCAACCAGAACTTTGTCAACCACATGGGTGATTAGCTCTACTGATTAAAAGGTGTCGATGGTGCTTCAAAGGACCCATGACACCTCACAAAAGTTAGGGTAGGATCTGTCTGGTGGGCACAAAGAGGAAGGTGTTAAAAATCACACAACGAGCAGTCACAGAGACCAGAGATATTTGTAATCACTGAGAGGTGATAAGGAACTCTGTCTCGCTATATTTCAGGTAATTTACAAGTTTACAAGTCCGGTTTTGCTACTTAAAAATCTATTTTCTCATTATCTGCTGGTTATGCAGCACTGCATCACGGTCGCAGCAGGACACACGGTCCAGATGTTCTCAAGGAAGTTTTGAGGGAGATTCAAAGGTCCGCCCAAGTTGAACGAGATGTATAATTTCTCCAGAATGTTCACTGTGTCCTCTTACCATTTGGATGTCCTCAGAAAAACCTTCAAAGGATGGGGCCCACAGGCATATACAACCTTCTGACCACAACTTCTGGCAGCTACTTCCCTAATAGAGTCTTTAAACATGGCCCACTTGGATTCCCTTCCACAGCTTCCCCAGAGATGCATGAAATTTTTTTTCCTCAGAAACGAAAGTCACAGAAGTTGTACGTTTACCAAAGTGTTACTAGTTCAGTTCAACAAAAAGCTCTCTTCTCTACATTGTAAACGACTTGAGATCTGATGTTGCAACAAAACAGGTCTGTGCCGAGTGTGAACATTTATGGATCATATGCACAAACATCATGTTTGTAATAAATGTGAAAATTTATATTCTTTTTTAGATTATGTTGCCTGCCAGTGTCGGAAAAGAACACCAAGCAGAGCGTGCAAAAAAATAAAAATAAAAATAGGAAAACAAAATAAAAATAGTTAAAACATTTTCCAGCTGGAGGCTGCAATATTTACATATTCTGCTTGGAACGTGCTTCAGTCAGATCACATAACAGAAGAAGCAAATGTGTCTGTTCTCAAATCTACAAGACACTAATCCAACAAGTAGTTTTCCAAGATGCTGAGTTTGTAATACGCCAAAAAAGAATGCTAATTTGTTCTATATGTAAGCTAGACAACACTGAACAGAAATCATTGATCTCATTGGTTTAAGGATATTCTGTCATCATTGCGGGTACTCAGCGAGAAACAAACACCAAACTGAATCCGAACAACAAAGGTTGCTTCTATTGCTCATGACCTCCTCTTTGTTTGGTACTATTTATTTGCTCTTTATTTTAATTCCTAACTAAAAACAAGATTGAGCTGAACAGCCAGAAGGGATCAAACATAAGATACTTTTCTGCCATTACCAGACACACAAAGCCCTCAGCGTAATGGTCTCATGCTAGCTGGGTGTTGAAATCCAGGATTTTATGGCCATGAGGAGTCAGAAGGTAAGACAGAATTATTAGCCAAATTAGTTGTTTGCCACTAAGAGGATTACACTTTAATCTTATGAAATGTCTCATGCACTTTGTGTTGCAACGGTCTTTAGGTAACAACTAAGCAGCTGTAGATGAAAATATTTCAGTCAGAAATAAAACCACAGAAATAATCACACAACAGCACCAGGAACAATTGCTTGTTAATTTGTGATTTCTGTAGGTAACCTACATGGTAGCTGAGCTAATGGGTAAATGCACAATATCATTTACTCATGCCTTGAGAATTTTCCTGATCAACGAATCACAACAAGGTCAGCAGAGGTCTGACCACAGAATAAAGCCCAGTTAACACGGCAGTGATACTTGTTTGTCACTTAAGTCAGGTGATTAATGCAGATCACAGCGTGCTTAAGATGCGCTTGGTGACAGTAAGAGCATTACAGAAGATGAATGCATTTGGCCATCTGCTCTCCCACAGAGGTGATTTTAATTAATGGTACTGGTATTGTTAATCTCACCTCAACAGTCAACGTCCCAGTCATCACAATCATAGTCAGAAATCAGTCTGACATCAGCCAGCTTCTGACAGCATTTGAAAACCATTTGAAGATGTGTCGTCTTCACTTCACACGCCAGCAGCTAGGAAAGCAGGAAAAACATTTGGTGGCAATGGGAGCAGTAATCCTGGCATATGCCACTGGGAGCAAATGCCTCAAAGGCCTACCTTTTCCATCAGTCACATTGACACCCACTGCTAAATGATTGTCAGTCAGTATTTTCCCTTTATCTTATATAAATTCCATATAATTCTTTATAATAGTCCGAGTTCTCTGTCAAATCGCGTAGTTACTCCATAAAAAAATATGTCTGCTTATTTTTCTTACCGTTTTATACATTTTTTTTTCATTTAAGTGAGGTTTTTAAGAATGCCAACATATTAAGTACATTTAGGGATCAACAGGTGATGTGGGAATTTAATGTAAGATGTATCAGATATGGTTTGTTTGAGGTTTTTTGGCCTTAAAGTTACAACATAACCCTGTAAAAACACAGATGCAGGGCAAGTACATAACGGAATATGCACATGAAGCCCAAACCAGGCTACTTTATTTCCATAGCAACAGAAATGTTCCCTATGATGGGTAACGTCATCTACACGAATGAAAGAAGTGATATATTCATTTCGTAAGAACACGAGTTACATCCTGTCACAGATTTATTACGTGCTATTGTTTAAATATACATTGATGAAATGTTTTCACACTCTGATGGATTATTGTAAAACTTGCATTCGAAAAACCATAACCCATTCTTGTTCATGTTTAACCACATGTAACAGCCATGTAATGATATATACATGTTTAAACCCTAGTGAAAAACATCTACATGAGCTCTGCTGATAACAACACAGCTTCAGAGACAGACAGGTATTTATGACAGAGCTTATTCAATTTAGATAGGCACAGACTTTATGCTAAGGCTGGAAACCCATCCAGCCATTCTCAGGTCAAGCCCTTATCAGTTTCCTCATCTCACTTTAACCTTAGGTGCTCTGATAAACTGGGGGTATACATGTCTCTGCGGGGTGGTGGGGGTCATGTGGAAGGTTTAATCTCAACCATTTGGACTGTCTGAAAAGCAGATAAAATAAGATTATCCTTTGCGTGGCATTGGCCCTTGGTGTGATGAGAGGGTGGAAGCATGTGGGAAGCAGCTGTGGAGGTGCCAAATGCTCAGACCGGCTAGTGGTCTCTGTTGCTTTTGGCACCTCCCACGGCTCTACAGGCACAGATAACCCCCCCAACCACAGCTCATCCTCACAGCTCTCCAAACGATTACAACTGGCCAAATGTTTAGCATACTGTCCCTAATCACACTTAACATTCTGTCACGATATGCCCATAAATTGCTTGTAGGGCTACATAAATCACACAGGTACTTGCAGACATAATGTTGTTAGGTCTAATTGTTTTTTTTTCTTCTTCCTGTTAGTTTATTTTATTTCATCTGTAGCTCTGTAACGAATGCTTTCAGATCAGTCAAGGAGGGTGAATATTTAGTTCACAGCTATTGAATTTAAAACATGTGAAGCACAACCTAAACAGCTGCATTGTAAAACAAAGATCATTTATGGAAATAAATGCATAACATAAGAAAATTATAAAAATGGCAGCCCTGTTTTATGATAAATTAATTAGCCTATTAGGGCCAAGCATGAATAATAACGAGCTTGCCTGTAATAAGATCTCAGCGGACTCAACATGTTTTAAACAAATTCAGAACATTAATATGGATGCCATGTAAACACGTTTCTAGGATTTTTCCATTTGGCCACAAAAGTCTGTGTCTATTAAGAAATTTGGAAAGACAGATTTTGTTGTTTAAATCTCCTAAAAGCCGAGGCAGATCAAAAGAAGCATTAGTATTCAGAGACAAACCATGTTTGGCTGAGGTTCCTCTACCCCCTCTATCTCCATCCATTCCCCACTGTGTTACTAATGCTCACTGGCTGAGAACGATTGGAACAACAGTTGCTAGATGCACTTCATTATGCATAAACATTTTTGAATAAGCATTGACCATATGCACAAGCAGGTATGCCCCCACCCCCACCCCCCCCACTGCACACGAGAGCATGTCGCTGTAATTCAAACACGGACTGTAAGAACAAATTATTGCCTTGCCAGTGTTAACAAAATACCTGTTAAAGGATCGTAATGATAAACAAAGCAAAACAGGTTTTGGAATTCAGGCCAGTCATTTCAAAAGTGGGGAGGGCTTGGATTGAAACCAGGCAATAGAGTGCCATCTACAGGCGGAAACTTTGCTGTGTTATTTTCAGATGCCTTGCAAGGAATAATAAATTCTAATATGATGCGTGGCCGTTCACAAAGTAGTTTTCACAGACACAGGTCATTAACGCTCTGTCAATACTCAAACTGGAATCCGAAGGACTAATTGGTGCAGAGACAACCTTAAAACGGTTCACCAACAAATTTGTTTCAACTTGAAATTTCAGCTTCTCTCTCAGCACAACCTTGGTGTGAGCGCTGCACTTTCAGCTGGTAAAGGATCCAATGTGGGTTTCAGTTAAATTATGATGACTACTTCACATTTCATGCTTCATATTGAATTTCACCGCCTTAAGCTACGTGGATGTGGGGCCCCCAGAGATCAGTGGGCCTGCACAATAACCTTCAGTGATACTCTGTGTGTGATGATTGCAGGCACATATTTGACTTGACATAACCATATCCAACTTTCACTTTGATTTACATTTTTCACGTCATCGCTGAACTGGTCATTGTAGATATTCCAGCAATGAAAAATCTCCTTGTTTCAGTGCATCTGCAGCGAGGGTGCTCATACCAGCAATCCATATTCCCATGGCTTGATGGCTGTTACTATATCAGGAAAGGTAAATAAGAATTTGCCTGGTAGTCCAAGCTGTGAATAAATTTGATTCTCTCTGGACAGTCACATTATTCAAAGCAGGGAAGATTAAGTATAGGCTCCTTCCTTGTATGTGCACATGTAAAAATGTCTGTGCATAAGTATATTTATATGTACCCCTGTGTGCATACGTGTGTGCATGCGTATGTCAGCGCTAATTCCCGCCTTTTTCGAGGATCTTGTCCCTCTTCTCCTCCTTGAGTACGATTCACATCTCCATATTGCCATCCTGGAATGTCACCCTCCTTGAAGCAATTTCCTCTCAGCCATTATCTGATAGGTGAGAACTGTTTCCCATTGGCAGGTGCAGACAACACCAGGGCTGGGTAGGAGCTGGCTTTTAAACATGGTACTCGCTCCTTACCAGACTCCAGTCTGCCAGGCTCTGACAGCCCCCACAGGGCTGGCCACTGGGGATGGACTGTTGGGCCAACTGGCCACTGAGGGGTGTAATTGCTCCCTCTGACATATTTGGCACAAGCAATCCATTTGCTCCACAACAGAAACCCCTGTGCGAGGATCTTGCTCAATCCTGTTAGACCAGAAGATGGCAATATTGAGGTGGGGGACGAACATGTGAAACACCCCAGCTCTGTTATTGTTCATATCATATAAGAAGCTAAAGGAAGCAAGAAAGGATTAAACAGTCATAACAGTTTATTAAAAACCTTCTGTTCGATGCTTCTCTTTTTGTGTTGTATTGAATGCGATGTTGGTCACAAGGAGAGCAAAGGAACTGCTATAAAATATTTAATACTAACGCCATAGATCCACAAAAAGGCAGGTTTTAAGGCTCAAAAAATGATTTATAAAACCTGTTGCAGATCTATTCTATTCTATTCTATTCTATTCTATTCTATTCTATTCTATTCTACAGTGGACTGTGTATTTTGTGTAGGCATAGTATTGTATGCTCAGGGTATTTATTCACTGAATAGAGAATGATGCAAAATACAGTCAACACTCCTATTTTTCTGCTTTTACTCATAAGCGTTTAGAATTAGGAAAGCAAAATTGCAACAAAGGCACTTAAAATAATGCCTGTGGTGCACAGTGTATGCATGTGTGTGTGTGTGTGTGGGTGCACGTATGTGTGTGTGTGTGTGTGTGTGTGTGTGTGTGTGTGTGTGTGTGTGTGTGTATGTGTGATTGGAGAAGAGAGATAGATAAATGTTGAGGGGCATAAGCTGAGAAGATGTTTTGTTTCCCCACTGTGTGCAGAGTGCAGAGAGGAGTTAAGGGATTCCAATCTGGTTGTCGAGTCCTGCGGTGCAAAGAATGTTTGGAGTGCGCTTGGTGATAGCGGACTCCATTACGGGGCTGAGTCTCAGGGTAGGCTGCCATTGTGGCGGCAAGCGAGGAGGTTAATCAGATCCCAGTTCCATTATGAATGCTTGCTATTTCTAAAGGGCTCTATGAATAGAATACTGTAAGCTCTCGTAAAAATTAATCTGGGCTCTGTGCTTTTACAGAGAGAAGACTGATAAAGAATAGTGTTGGTGTACATTTGAGGAGATTTCACATTCTCCAGAGCAAAACCAAATGAGTGTTTTATTGGGGCGTAGTTATTAATTATCTAAGATTAAGACATTCCCTTTCCCACTCTCCAGCAACATTTCTCATGTCTGCTTTGTTTGCTGTTGAGGGAAGATTAAATTAATTGAATTTTTTAGAATTAAATGAATTTCATATTATGTTAATGACATCATTTTGCACGGAGGTGCTCGTGTATTATCAGTTTATCCTTATTTAACTGGGACACTTTGCAAAACATCATATTCAGGCTTCATTTTGTTTTGACTTTATTTTTCTGTATTTTATATCTTGCAGTATCTTATTGAACAGTTAATGTTGGTTATTGATTAGGGACATTTGGATGAATCTTTCCTTCATGTTACTTTTAACACTTCACACATAAACACACTCATTTCACAGATGGAGATTTGATGGTGGCATTTGATTTGGTTTTGCTGAAATGTGCAGCTCGGTTTTCTGCTGTGAGCCAAACTCAACAAAGCATCAGGAAAGGGAGGCACCTTCTTGACAGTACCACGACCATGCCTCCACTGAAACACTCAGCTCTAAATCTTTTAGATTAGGAAGCTGTGAGTGGTGCTGCTTGTCTGATTTATGAGGGTGTACCTGATTTCATGTATGCTAGAAATCTGGAGGTTTAATGATAGCTCTAGTCTGAAAAACATTTTTTAAAAATTCTGTTAGAATTTATATTCTGCTGCTTTTTCTGGTGACATTTGTTCATGTTATCTGGACAGCTGCTTTACAATATACCACAATTAAAAAAAAAAAAAGCATTATGGAGGCTAAAGTTAGATATACAATCTGCTTTTGGGGGAGTTGGTGTCTCCGTCATTGGCAATATTCACCACAAACTTCAATTCAACTCTTGCTGCATGCATGATTTGAAAAGTGACAGAAGACCACAATAAGATGTAGCTACTGGGGATAACGCAAGCAAAGATTCAGCAGTCTGCCATCGCAACAACAAGCTAACTGTGATTTGGAGAGCAATAAATGCATGCCTAATAGGACAGTTCACATTTCACACAATTCATAGAATATCTACTTTCCTTATGAAGGCACAGAAGATAAAATTCAACTAAGCTTGCTGAACAACAGAGCACTTATATGGGGCGAAATGTGTTAACAGGCTAGACAGTCCTATTCTCAACAAAGAGGTATTTAAGTACTGAAGATGAAGTGAGATGGAAAATCTCATTTCCATAACAGAACAGGAAAAACAGTCTGGCAGGAGGTGTTTTCTTTTCCTTTTTTATTTTTTATTTTTGCTCCCTCTCTCTCTGCTGAATTGTCAGAGCAATCATGAACGATCCACATCCAGAGCGGCACTCTAAAAGGAGTGGGGGTTGGGGGAATAGAGGGTGGGAGGGGTGGTTGTGTGTGTGTGTGTGTGGGGGGGGGGGGGGGGGGGGGGGGGGTAAAAGAAGGGGGTTGAGCCCTCTTTCCCAAAAAACACATACAAATGAACTTGAACAATCTCATGCTTGCGCACATGCATGAAAGTACACACACGCATGCACACACACACGCACACACACACACACACACGCACACACACACACACACACACACACACACACACACACACACACACACACACAGACACACACAAACACACACACAAACGTACATAGACACAAACACAGTAGTAGATACACATAGATGCTGGGATACACAAATAGTGCTTAGTCTCACAGGAGCAGACAGTGAGCACATTATGCAAACAGAGGCTTTGTGTGTACGGTGCTGAGCGTGCCTGTGTGTTGGAGAGAGAAATTAGACTGATTAAAAATCACGAAGAAAAAAAAAGAATCACAAACTGTTAGATGGATCTCCTAGGGGCTAATTAGTATGTTGAATTTTGAGCCAAAAACATGCTGTTTGACAAATCTGGAAATGTACGTATATTCATGATTTGTGGCCTTCTTTCCAAATCTATTTTTAACATGTTTACATTTGACAAAGCATCACTGCATATGAACATTTTTCCAATCTGTTTATGTAGCATCACAGACCAAATTTAAATTTGTAATGTGTGACTCCTTTAAGGCAGGAGTTATTCTAGAATGAAAGAAGTGGAGAGCACAGACAAAGAGCAAGGGGTCAGTCAATCCACTAGAAAAACATTGAACCTTCATGTAACCTAGGTAACAGTGGAGCACATTATAATGCTACAGGAATTGAAAATGAAGTATTGTTAGAGGAGCTTGCAGAAGCGAAATTGAAATGACCCTCCTCAAAACATAATAAATATTTAATTTAAGCCAAAGAGAAGACTATCTCAGAATATCTTGTCCTTGACACCAAGCCGAGCCCAGAAGATATTGGTTGAAATAAGAGACCGATAATCAGCACATGAGCCAATTCTGTTAAATTTATAAAAGGGAATGCTGGAGTTTCCCGTTCTTCAATCTATCATTTATGAAGTTTAGATTTTTCATGCATCTTCTATCGACAGCCTGTATGAATGTATTCAACAACACACAGAAACAGCAAACAGAAGATCTGCTTTATGTTTTCCGAATAGACAGACTTCTGGTTTAATATTTTAACCATCTTTCCTGCTGTCTGGAGCTTTCACCATACCAGTCAGTGTGACTTTTCAATTCCTCCTTGTACTTCTCATGTTAACAGAGCAATAGGCCCAGTAGGCGGAGCGGCCATGACATGACAGTTACAGAGACAGAGAGATAAGAATTGACTCGTGAGTTTTATTCATAATGCATTCCCATTCTGTTTCAAATACCCAAGAGCTTTAGTCTAGCAATGGAACACATACATGTATTTATAATATTCAACACTGATGAAAACCTCGACTATCATTCAATGTATTCATACGTATGATGGAAGAATAAATATAGACAATTGGAAGCACTCTTTTTTTATTTACTGTATTTTTTATTTTTTTTAACATGGTCATCTGCACCACTTAATATCAAACCAGACATCTGGATTTGGTTTTTGTACAGTCTAGTTAAAGAGCACCTGTCAGATCGGATATGGGTCAGATATTGTGCCATCTAGCCTTCCTCCTTTTGTTATAAGCTCTACTACTCGTCTCCAGCATTGCTGTAATGGATACAGGGTAGATTTTAGACCAGTGACCCTGACTGCAGGTCAGGGATCGAGAGCAGCATGAATGAAGAGATGAAATGTATTCTATGTGGTTTAAAGCAATATTATTTCAGATGGACAAAGCCTTGGATTGCATTTCAAGAGAGAAGCTGACGTTTTGAGTGAATGATTCCATTGGCTGCCTCAAACGTTACTGGGAGCTGGTGCTGCCGTTTAGATTCCAGCAGGGCATTCAGTGAGCAGTGGATACTGCCAAGAGCTATCTACAGGTCAACGGAAAATACCTGTTAATTGACCTTTTTCTCTCTCTCACTCTCACTCTTACTGTGTGTGTGTGTGTGTGTGTGTGTGTGTGTGTGTGTGTGTGTGTGTGTGTGTGTGTGTGTGTGTGTGTGTGTGTGTGTGTGTGTGTGTGTGTGTGTGTGTGTGTGTGCACCACTACCAGACTGTTGCTGCTCCTACAGGATGTTCACCTTAACCTCCCAAGGAGTTTATAGATACTAAGATAGAGCCAAGATTTAACCCCTTAAAACTTCACACTCATGCTTAAATTAATAGTAGAAGTAGCAGCAGGATCTATGAGGATCTTCATTGATTAGATAAATAAAAGGAAAATCAGCAGGATTTGCAAGAACTGAAACCTGAACCTAAAAGAAAACGGTCTCAGTGCAGCGCCCCACAGTCTGTCACCCTTGGAATTAGCCTAAAAATATAAGAATAACTTGATGTATGGTGCTTTGAGAAAACAATCTAGTTGATAATAATCTGTGCTTCACTGGAAATAAAAGGCAAAGACAGTTAGACAGCATCGTAGGGTATAAAAGTAAATTATTTTGCATGCCCTCTGGCTTGTACTGTGTCTCACAGATATTCACCCAGCCCAGACAGCTTCAAGCCTGTGTGTCCTTGAGGCGCAGCACCAGAGTCCACAAATCACGACACAAGATACAGAACAATCAGCCAACCCACGCTGTACATTTGCAGCATATTCCACTTATGACATGTTCCCTCCATATACTAAAATTCAGTCTGGCTTTCTCACTGACATGGATTTTTATTAAATTTTAATTAAAGTAGGAGAAAATAACTAATTCATGAACGCAACCCAGCTGCACTTGAAGGGTCAACATTCAGCATTAGGTTATTGCAGCTGGAAACAGTCCCATGATAGTTTAACCCTCATGTTATGACCCCTCCTTGAATGTGAAAATCTGCTCCTAGAATTTGAAATTACAATGGTGCCATTAGATTATGAGTTTATTCAACGAAAGCAAGACTTCCCCAATGGTGGCCATTCTGGATCTGGAATCCTAATTGGATCCAGATCGTACTTTGTGGTAGAGCGTACAAGGGATGCCATCGTGCCACTTTGTCCATGTATTGCATATGATCCATTCGCTTGGAAGCAGGAATATTGTTATCTTTCCAACCCTGAAGCCTTGCTTTGCTGTTGAATAAAGTGATAAACAATTCTGGATCCAAATTATTCACTACCAAAGCTAATGGATTACTCCTTAGGCCAAAACCTAACTCTCACAAAAAAAGATTTCATTGACATCCGTTCATAAGTTGAATAATCCTGCTAACAGACAAGCGAACAAACTGACGCCAGAGGAGAAATGAACTCACTGGCAGAGGAAAGAATTCAGTGAAGTCTAAATTTATAAAAAGTAGAAACAACATGTTCTTCACTGTGAAGTGAACTTTAGTCTTCTGCCTGGAAGATATGTGTAATCCATTTACCCAACAATTCTATTAAATGGTAAAATGGACATTGTTTATTTTTATTCTGACGTCCCACGTGAGTGCACTGTCAGAAAACCCTGAAGGCTAACTTTTGAGGAAAATTGTTGTTCAAAGCTGAAATTGTAGAAAAACAGTGCAAACAATTTTCACATTGAGTGTGTCTCTAAATATGACCCTGCTCCAGCCTCTCAGTCAATCACAGCATGTTAAATTATCTCCTTCTTGTTTTTTCACCATCCGTCCATTTCCACTGTACCTGTTTTCAAACATACAGTACACGCGTTCCTCAATCACAGCTCTTCTCACATGGATAGATCTTCTGAAGGCACACGTCTTTTCATCTTGCATAATATGACTGTAAATTTTAAATATATGAAATTATCTAACCTTCTAAGTGTATAAAATGGACACAAATAAATGATTACAAGAGCAAAAAGTATGAAGGGGTGAGTAAACAAATACAAAAATAGAAAAAAAGAGTCAAATGTATGATTGTATGAGTTAAAGCGAAGAAATGTTAGAATTAAGTGGTATAAGAATTTAAAAAAAGAGTAAACAAATGTGTGGACAAAGATGAATGTCTGTAGACATAACATATTGATGCAGGTGCTATCATTTGGAATCATGTGCTTATCAGCAGGAAATGATTAGTTATTATAAATTATGATTTTCCTATAATGATCAGTCCTGATCTATGTTTCATTTTATCGAACAGTAGCCTCTTACTTTTCCATGATTGTCCATATGAAGGCATTTTTAGTCTTTTTCCTGTTGTTTGCTTTTTAATAGTACTGGCCAAAGTTAAAAATGGTCCCATCTGTGTTCTCCTGTCCTCAGAATGTAATCAGTCAAAGACCCACCTCTGCACAAAATACAATTCAAAATATGTCGACAACTTTTCAGAATAACTTGCAGACAAACCAACTGAAAACTCAAAAATAACAAACGAAACTGCCTCCAACTCACATTGGTAGAAGTAATGATGCTCTGTGTACAATCATCTTTCTTGGGGGATGTACAGAAATTTCAGTTCACTAATCGAACACTGTATTTCAGCTTAATGCAACATCCCACGCAGTAATTGTATTCACAGAGTGGAGTTAGCTTGAAAAACATGAAAAGAGATCTGTTTTATTCTAACCTCACAGCTTGTGTAGGTGCTGAGCCACTTGAACTTACAGACCGTTGGGTTGGTACCAAAATAAAAACGATAAGAGTACAGTTGGAGGTCTATGGTCATGCAGGTTTTGTTTTTTTGGGCCAATTTATCCAGTGTTACATTGGTGCAGTTTCTAGAAGACCTGTTAAGACCTGTTTTCATGGATTTTTTGTTTGTTTGTTTTTTTTTTGTTTCAGTGCTTGTCAGCACCACAAATAAAAACACATTGATCTCAGTGTGTTAATGTGTCACTTCAAATTTGAAGGATGGATGTGTCAAAACCAGACAGATTCTGTGCAATATGTTTGTGTTCGATGACTTACACACATCAGCCAACCACACTGCTGCACTGGATGACGTGATCCATTAAACAATGGGAGGTCCTATTTATAGTGAAAAAAACTGCCCTGGTCCTTGTTAGCATACTAAAGTCATACTAGGTGAAAATAGCCCCAACAATACCACTAATTACTGTGCCTTGAACAGTGTTTTCTAAAGACAACAGTTCCCGGCTGTTTGGGGATTTATTTGACCCATTAAGACCTCATGATTATGTTGAACTGTTTCCTCCGTCCATTGGAACAAATAGGCTCCAGGCTGATAGGCTCGCAATCCTTTCAGGTCATGTTTCCCAACAAGTTTACTTTGTACAAATACTCAAAGCAAATTTCTCCAATGTCGTTCCCCACCTGAACACTGTCACAGCCTGTCACCGCAAAAATCAAGCAGAGAGCTCTCTTGTCAGACAAAATCATTTTCTCTGATTCTTCCTCATGTTCAGCATCTCTCTCTCTCTCTCTCTCTCTCTCTCTCTGGGATGCATGTTTCCATACAAACTGCTGTGCACAGCCAGATACCAGGAAATCTGTGTGGTTTGCTCAGGCGCTGTTGACACTTGATCAAAACTGATGTGCTGAACAAAACTGACAATTAAGGGAAACAAAGAAAGAAAAAAAAAACAAACAAGATTTTTGCAGAGCATTGACCGATCATCTTCTCTCTGCTAGTTGGTGTGCATGTTAATGAAGCACTCAAACTAGTCTGGGGTAACAGTTGTAGAGCTTGTATCTGTGTACCCTCCAATGGGTTTCCTTGTAGCTTTTTGAGGAGCACGCGAATCTTCTCAACACCGCAAGACATTTCAAATAAATTCTTCATTGGCCTGTCAAAAGGCTTTTCCTCTCCTTTCAACACCAGCAAGAGACTACTGTGATCTGCGATGAAATGGCCTCATTGTGCAGGGCATCAAGGATTTTTCCGGCTCCATCGCCGGGGTGTGCTCTGAACTGTGAATTTCAGAATCAGACAGCCCTAGGCCCAAGGCCATGAGCCGCCAGCACCGCTGAAGCACTCTGTTGCTTCACACATCTGAAATTGGCTGACATGTTTAAGTTTACCGTACCTTTGCTCAATCTTTGTGTGATTGCTCTCTGGAAAGCGAGCAAAACATAGTGACTCAAGACCTACATGTGTCAGGGCAATGAAACTCTCTGTCCTCTAATTTTAGTCTGCATTTACAGAACAGCCATATATGCACATTTTGATAAGATTTATCACGGAGAGACTGTTAGACACATCATCACGGGACATGGTAATCTGAAAGAGTGCATTTGACAGATAGTTTTCCATTCCGTCTTAGCATCCCATGGTGCTGTAATCCCTTAAAATCGTACCAATAACTATTAGGGACTTAATGTCACTCGTACTCTGTCTGGCTTTGACTTGATTCTCTCTCAGTTTTCCTGAACCCAGGACACAGCTGAGACTGACTGAGCCCATAAAATCTCTAAAGTCTCCACTTTACAGAATCAGCCGTGGAGAGACAGGATGTTCAGAGGCTGTAACAGGAAGACGTGGTGACAATTTCAACCTGAGTCAGCTCCGTATAGCCGTGTCAACTTCACCCCTTTTGCCTCTGTGGGGAAAGACACAAACCGTTGCAAAATAAAGAAAACCAAAGGGAACTTAATGTCTAATTAATCATTTTGATAGAGTGAATTTATTGAATGGAGCCTTCAAACTGTGTCAATTCAAACTAAAGTCACGGTGTGAAAAAATAAGTAGATTGCCCCAGTTGAGAGAGATGGGAGAAAACATCTCACATTTGAAGTCTCCTCAAAAATTCTCCCAGTTAATTTTTCATGGCCACACCTTTTAAGAGACATGTCAGTTTGATTTAATGTTCAGTTGACAGTTATTGGTTTTTGGTGTTTACCTCTTATCACTTCAGAAAACTGGAGTGGCCAATTTACACTCCAGATGCACATAAAGTGGCATCAAAAATTAAGATCTTGACGCCCTGGAAACATTATAAAAGCTTTTTATAATGCTGCTGTGTGTGTAATTGGTTACGCTCTTTGTGTATGTGCGTACGTGTGTGTGTTGAAGGTTGGCAGGTGCTTTGAGCTTTATCTGTGTTTTCTGTGTTTAGACTGACATACCCACACATACAGTAGAGGTATTTCTAATGCTCCACTTTCTCCTCCTGCACACAAGACCAAGGACAGCTTGAATGATGGAGGTGTCGACTGGATGTTGCTTTTAAACTCCCATTACTGATGGCCAGAGCTCGCCTTTGTTGAGTTTGAATTTTATAATAAGCAAGCGAGCGCCAATAAATGTTCAATGACACATATAGCACTGCGTTTGATAATGAAAATCTTTAAAAGGCGGCTTACAGTGTAGAAATTGTCTCAAATGGTTCAAAGGATTTCAAGTGTAAGAAAAGCAGATTGATGTTTGCGCCGGGAGCCCCTGAGTAGAACTGGCCCAGGGTCTAATCAGAGACCAACAACACTCCCCTCCCCAGACCCCCCCCCACTCCACACAGGCACAGGATTTTCTCTAACTATTCAGGGGCTGATAGATGAGCCTCTCTTTGTATTTCACCCGTGCACTTTTTAAATCTGAAAAGCCAATTCATCTTCGGCAAACACAAGAGGAGGAGGGAGCAAAAAGAAAAACTTAAAAACTATTTTTCCACTCCTTGCCAGCACACAAGTGTCATTCACATGCTCCCTAAGCACTTTATCTCTCCTTCATTAATTGTCTCAGTGCCTTGCTCACATCGCGTGCCTTGACTACAACTAAAACTGAGGAGAGAGTAACTGGGCTATTCCTCTCTGTCTCGCTCTCAATATTGATAAGTTCTCCAGAGATAAGGAACGGCCTGCACAGACTGTTTCATTGGGGGAAAGATATCACACAAAAATGGGAAAATGTGTTTGTGTTTCCTGATGGACTGAATTAATCTTTGCTTTTCAGGTACAATGCATTTTAGACATTCAGGCACAGTAGTTTATCTAGGCTTGCTGTCAAATAGAATTCAAACATTTAGTGGGCCAGACAAATAACCGGTGTAATAAATCATCCCTTTTTGTGTAGTGGGACATCAGAGAGGTTGCTGTGCAGTCAGGCTGTTTGAAGTTTAGGCAGTTTCATTACACACATGTCAACAGCATGTACAAAGTTTAATGGTCCTGCAGTGAACTTGGGGTCAAATATCTTACACTACCACTGGCAAAATGAAAGCCTATTTTTCCAAGAAGATTATTTCTCAGCCTGCAATAAAATATATGCCACAGTATTATTCCACAGTATTATTTTTTTTTAAATCCAAATGTGCCCATGTGTTGAGAGAGAAATGGTGTCATCTTTAATTAGCAAAGTCTCACAGTGGATGTGGACACCTTGTTGACACATTCATTCCACATGAGCTATTGCTGATTCCTTTGAATACAATTTACATAATTATACCTCATCCGGTCCTGTGAAGCACATGCTTCAAACACCACGATGCTCGCAGCAAAACAGCGCGAGCAAAAACAGCCGTATTAACAGTTGTGGTATAAGTGGTGAGGCCGCCTCTTCCATTTGCATTGGATGAGACATGACGGTTTCGCTGCATTGCATGTATGACCCCCCCCACCCCCACCTTCCCCGACCCACCACCTGAAACCCCCCCCCCACCCACCCCCGTGTGCTCACAGAAATGCAAAAAGAAAGCGATAACACCTCCTTCTCTTAAGACATAAACACAAAAGGAGAAAATCTCACTTTCTGTGAGATGACCTAAATTTCCACAACGCTTTGCACTTACTGTACATATTAAATTTGATCCGCATCCAATATGCAAAACCCATAGAGAGGCACCTCAGTGCAAAACAAAAATTCTTATTTACATGCATAATATTGCAAAATGAGACTCACCAACGGTGAATCTATAAGCTATGGTAATATTCAAAGTCAAACAACACCCATCTTCCCCGAAGAACAATGATGCATGACAGTCTGAATTGCCAGAATGTACTGTCAGAGGGCTCCTCCAAAGCTCCAATCATTGAATTTCCTTCTGAATCTCGTCTTGCTCATCTAATAACTTTGTTTATGTCTGCTAAGGGACACGTCTGCAGAGACACCTTGAACACTGGGATACAGCTCTCAGTCCTAACATAAAGAGAGAAATGAAATATTCAACCGCCTGATTGTCTCCAAACTCCAGAAGAAGAATCAATAAAACATAACATTGGCTTCTTTCTGAGTTTAAGACTTCCGATGGGGTTTGAAACCCCCATGTGACGTTGGAGGCTTTACTCTCGCATATGAAAACACCAGAGTTTTATTTTGATGTTTGAATTCATCAGCGGAGAGCATCTTCAGAACAAAAAGATCTGATGTTGCCTGTGGGAGCTGCGGCCATCTGAGATTCCACAGCCTGTATTTAAAAGTATGTTTTGAAGAATGTGTTTCAACAGCCCATAATAAGCATCCATAATGCCAGTCATATCTGGTCTACTGAACTCATATTTATCCTTATATACCACATATATTTATGTTCTGATCTACTTCTTTGATGAGTAAAACTGATTTCAAACACTCTGATGCTGAAAATGATGTTGACTCAAACATCCTCACTGCATATAATGTTATATCATCACTTCCATGTAAAGGCTTATACCTCATTCAAGTGTGCCACTTATTATAACACAATGGGGTAATTATGCAGAAGAGGTCAACATATGCAAGCACCAACAAAAGAGAAAGGGCACATCCAAATCGGAGCGGACTGTAACCTTGTTAACATGTTCTTTCAGAGGAAAGAAATCCTTTCAGCTCACTTCAACAATAGAAGTATACAAAATATGGAAGCAAACAACTGTGTGGTTTTGTTAAAATGTTAAGAGCACAAAGATTTGCTCTAATCTAAAATGTGTTAATCAATAGGTCATGTAAAATAAACTATAATGCATCCAGAAAAATATTATTGCTGTTTTTTTGTTTTTTTTTTATATTTTTGTGATAAGACCTAAAAGGAAAATAATTACATAAGTCTCACAGCTCAACAGCCAGCAGCCAGTTAGCTTGACACAACGACTGGAAACGAGAATCCAGCTAGCCTGATTCTGCCAAAAGGTGACAGTTTTCACCTATCGACCCATATAAACCCGTTGCCTGACTACATCTGACTTGTTTATTAAAATATAAAAGGTAAAAACAGTTCTAAATCAAAATTTTGCCAGTAGATATTCATGTAACCTCATAAGACCTCTTATTTCTACTCTTGGTGCTTCATCCATGTAGGACAAGAAAAATGTAAAACATTCGTTATTTAGCTTTAGAGATGCTATTATGAACAGTATTTTAGACAGAGTGAGAGAAGCTCTTTTCAGACTTTGTTCTGTTAGGCAATCACTTATAGTGGAAATGTACAACGCGTACACACATTTCCCCAAATGTCAAAGTGTTCTTTTAAAAATTCCATAACGCATTGGATTTGAGTTATGATGTAAAGTGTGTATCTTGCAATTTAAATAGTGTAATTCTATAATGTATCCATGTGTCACACTACATGTGTGTAGGTACAGCACATGGGAACAATGTGTGGAACAAGGGAATCAGGTGTGTGTGTGTGTGTGTGTGTGTGTGTGTGTGTGTGTGTGTGTGTGTGTGTGTGTGTGTGTGTGTGTGTGTGTGTGGTGTGGGTGGGGGGGGTGTTACATCACCTTTATTAAGTGGCAGGTGACTGATTTCATCCGGTACTGTTCTTTGCTGAATGCCGCCTTGCCCATTCTACTGTGCAATTTGCACCCCTGCAGGGTAAGTAAGTCAACTGGGGTCATTTTCAAATAAATTACAGGAGATTATCACACAAAGAATTACACTGTATTACAAGTCATTCTGAGTAAAAAGCACATTTGTTTGAATTATACCGTAATAATGACCTCACTTTTCACATATCCATGTGCTAATAGCCCCTGCTGACGTGTCAGATGGACCACTTAAACTGAAATTCAATCTAAATGTCGCATTATAATGCCAGGTTGAGCATGCTGGGCAGAATAACTTGTGAAACATGAAAGAGTTAGAGGAACATACAGGCAGTCTGGCTTCTCAAAGACATTAAATATTAAGTTCTTTAAGGCAAGCGATCTCCCACAAGGGCAATGTTCAGCTGAGCTGCGCTCCACCACACTGTAATTTGCCTCTGATTTCTAATCTTTGTAAAAGAATGCAAAGCAAAGTGCCTTCCACAAATGCAGACTATCATGCTATTTCTTAAGGCACATTATGGACCAGAGTGATTAGAGAAGTAAAAATGTGAAGGCATCTGAATCTGAATGCATTTACAATCCCATTAAATATGGAATTGTGTCTGTGGGCCAACAATAAATTTGAAATATCTCTCCCTGCCACATTTTTTTTTTTTAATACATTTTCTGTTTGTCGCTTGCTTCCATCACTCTCTCACTGACTCCATTTGAGGATGTGAATAATTTCTAACTTTCATGGAAATAGCTGCACTCCATGCAATTATAGAACATTAATTGTGAAAATTCTATCATGATTTTCCATCAGCAAGAGGCAAATATTTTATTGCTAATGATTCTGACAGTTGGTTGCTGTCACA
Organism: Antennarius maculatus; assembly: GCA_013358685.1. Classification (NCBI taxonomy): domain Eukaryota; kingdom Metazoa; phylum Chordata; class Actinopteri; order Lophiiformes; family Antennariidae; genus Antennarius; species Antennarius maculatus. The sequence goes on along the minus strand of CM023618.1, from coordinate 6,583,239 downwards.
AAGAATCAAAACAGTCATAGGAAATGCTATGAAGATGTAAAATGAAATATTGATATAAAACATTTCTTAGATTCAGAGCCTGGAATGCAGTATTTTAGTTTTGTGTGGAAGCGACCTTAAGCTCATGTCTTAGAATATTTTCTTTCCTTAACTATTAAATTCTGCTCTCTCTGTTATCGTTTCTGACAGTGGAGCACTGCTTCTTCTAAACAGAAAGCCATGCAGTTTGAATCCCTGACAGCTCATAATGAGCAGAAAATCACTGAGAAAACCTGTTCTACCATTTATATGTGATATGTAAATGAAGCAATATTAAACTGTGGAATCTGCACGTGACAATTAAAGGGTCCATCTGTTAAATAACCTTTCATGGTGACAAACAACAGTTTACTTAATATAAATTCACACTTCTTCCATGTCCTAATTTAAAGTGATGCTGTATTGTGACATGATAATCAATCTGTCACCGCAGCCATTTGACCTGGTTTAATGTAATCCAAAGAGAATCGCCCACATTGAATCTCTGAATGATCACCTTTGTTCTCATTAGAGAAAAACCTATATAATGTGTGGGTTTAAAGTGAGCCTAGAGAAGAATTTTTTTTCAAATCAAACTGTTTAATGAATAGTTATTTGTTTGCTGTGTTAGAAGCATATTATTCATCCACCTCAAAACTAGGATTCCATCAGTTGAACAAAGTGTCTAAACATGATGTGACCTTGTATAATATTATCAGAAACGTAGAGAATATCTTCCTTTGCCATTGCAGATTTCGCAAGGTGGCTTTCTGCCGCACTATAAGCTGTCAAACTCATACAATATAACTACGTATATTGTGACAAGCTGTGGAAACAATATTAATGTAAAATATTATACAAAATTTATATAATTAATTTGTCAGGGAAAGCCTGTCTACTTACACATGCAGTATTTACAATATTTACCCTCGTTTGAGCCGTGCTCATCTCGGTGATAACATCTTAATTGGGTGCTTTTAGAGTCATGTATGTATGCAGATAATAAATGATAAATCTGATATCTCTGTTTTGGTTTCCAGCAATACTTGATTGAAAATATTCTCTTTAGTTGCTTAATGCACTACCATGGTCACCAGCTTTTTGCCAACTGTGTTGACCGTGTTGTTTTCTTTCCTTAGCAGCTGCCTGCAGCTGCTGGAAACAACACTTGCGACAGTATAGTGGGATTGGATCAATACAACTGCAGACCAGAGAGCCAAAAGAACTAAAACATGTTAAAATGCTCAATAAAGCTGATGGAACTGGAGAATAAAGCAGTAATTGTCTTTTTGGTGTGTTACCGCTAACAAGACTTTCATTATTATTTGATTCTTTGTTTCTATGACAGAATTGATCAGCATAGCTTTCATTGTTTCTAGAGTTTTCACAAAATCCCCCAGAGTGTGCAGTTAACGCCACCATTTTTATTAATTCGTCCCCAATGGAGCTCCTCTAAATTTAGCCTCCTATGACAGCACAAGTTAAACAGAACATCAAGCATCTGCAGGAGAAATGTATGAATTAAGACGTTCACTGAAGCTGGTGACAGCTAAAAAAAATGTTTTTACCTTAGATTTAATTTATTATACACTGGACACTTAAATATACCTAGTCTTCCCGAACATTGGGAGAAATTAATGTGAAAATGAGACAGAGAGGAATGAATCACACATTTCTCAATTAATCTATCTTGCTGCATTCCAGCTTTGAGAAATCTCTGTATTCTTCATAATAAACTAGGTAGGAATATATACTGTATAAAACCCACACTGTAAACAAATTACACCCTCATTGTGAAGCTAATTAGACGATCAGAAAAATCAGAAACCGTTATTTAAAATTAAAGCTATTTTAGTATGTAATTGAAAGATAACTACCATTATTTGCTCATGTAACTGACCTCTGCTTTCAGAAATGCGGTAAACACAGTCTTCCATTGTTTTTTTTTTAATTAGTTGTATTTTATAGACTGTAAAAAAACATCATACCCCACTTGGTTACTGCAGCCTTTTACCTCTCCATATGTCTCTGCAAGCTTCTCAGAATGTTTCAGATATTGTTATTGTTGGCATTATTGTTTCAGATGATTGTTTGTGCTTCAACCATAGCATGCTGTGGACTCTATGGCTGACTAATGAATTGAGCAAAATGCACACCAGCTGTCGTAATGAAGACTTTCTTTAGATGCACAAGAGACGGAAAAGTTAACAGCAGTCACAAACTAAGCAGAAGACCCCAAAACAATTGATTGTTATCCACAATTTGGGTAGCAGAGCAGCCATATTCTCAGCAATCTTTTGTCGCATCCACATTAGCAGAACAAAGGAGTGCAACAAAACATAATTAGGATGAAAAAAAGAAAATCCGCCCCATTAAACTAACAAGCTCCACTAGAGGTTGGGCAGAGCATATTAAAAGAAAAAATAGACTTTCACACACATTAGATGGAAACACAAGCAGAACAGTGAATATTCAAGATTTCTTTTATGCATTCCTGTTTAAATTCAGTTTACGATGACACACACCTTACAAATAAGCTGGGAATCAGCTTCATAAGTATGGTCAAGGTATGTCTGCGTCAATGCTGATAAATACGACCAAACAGGAGAATGCCACCACACAAAGAGAGACAAAAGATTAGTTGGCATGTTTTAGTGTCATACTCGTGCAATAAAGAACATACACAGACAGAATATTGGAGTATAAAGACACAATGCTGATTCTGCTACACATAACCTTTTCTTCCCTGCTCGGAAAGATTTCCACAAGATTTCGGATCGACAGCCTGGATCTGCTCCTTCTCAGCCACACAAGTATCACTGGGGTCAGCCTCTGAAGTGTGGGGACAAGACCTGGTGGGACGCCCTTGTCTAATTCAACCCACACTGGGTGAGGCTGAGAGGAGGACAGTATTCTCTTAAACATTGCTTTATGTTATAGCATTACATTTTCCATTCACAGGAATTTCAGTGCCATTCTTGCATTAAAAACTGTTCATGTGTGGTTATATGTAGCAGCTCTAATTACAGAATGCACACTGCCAAAGTAAATAGCACATCCTTTTAACGCTGCACCAAATGTTAGTTTAAGCAAATTAAATTTGAATTTCAAAACTGTTAGAATTTGTTTCAGAGCGGTTGCTTTCCAAAATAGTCTGTGCATCAGAGAGGAGTGCAGCACAGCACAGTTCCCATTTGGTGAGAGGTGGGGTATACCCTGGACAGGTCGCCAATTCATCATGGTGTTGACATGCTGGAAGGTGCTTACAATCACATCATGGCAATTTAGAGTCACAAAAACCTCTATGTTGTATGTTTTTGGCAGGTGGACCCAGACAGACCCTGAGAGGACTCAGGTGTGGATTCAAACCCAGAACCCTCTTGGCGAACCAACATATTGCATCAGTGTTCCACACCAGGATACATGGTTCCAATTAAACAGGAGAGAGAAGCAAAAAAGTGAGATCTGATGTCTGGGTTGGAAAGAAAAAGAGACCCTTGATCTCAAATAGGATAAAACGTTGCCACGGAGACTGTTGGAAGCATTATTCATTTTCTGTTGTTACATGCTTGTTACAAAGTGAGATGATACAATATTGATCACATTTTATACATAGCAGAAGAAATTCATATATATGACGTGACTTATTGATCATCACTCCTCCCTCAGAGAGGCGTTTCAGTGTGTGTCCAGATAACGAAGCTGTTCTGAAATGAGATGCACCCTGAATAAAATCTCAATCAAATACTCCAAAAAAAATTATTGAGCTGGCCTTGAGAGTTTTTGCACACACACCCTCACCTACGTACACACAGACTGAAAAACTTAGTTGCACATTTACAGAGCAATTTAAAATTTGTCTGCTATGGTAATGACACAAAGGGAAATGCTGTAAACTGCAGTGCAAATGGGAGAAGAAATACATGATTACAGCATGAACAACGTGATGAAAATGAATGGTAAATTTGAAAGTAAATGGTGGATCATTATGGGAAGGTGAAAGGAAAGTGCTGGAAATAAAAAAATAATAATAATTACTAAGGCAACCGCCACCACGCCTTTTATGGTACCTCCAAAGAAGTCATGTAATGTCTTTCTATTTAAGGTTTAACTTCCTGTCAAGTTTGTTTCCGGTTACATTGTTTTGTGTACACAGTCAAAAATGTTAACTTTATGTCTATAGAATATAAATCCACAACAATACATACATGATCATATAAATCTGTGTCATTTATTTCAGCTCCAGTTGTGGTAGTCATTACAGGTTCGGAATTTGTTTTGCTATTTCTGGCCTCACTGACCCGAGCCCATACAGTATCTTTTGGCGGTTGTGCTGCCGCAGACTGAACTGTGAGCCAGTCCTCAAAAATCTTTATGTACCAGAGTTACAAGAAAGCATGTGGTTAAAATTATATCGGGGACGGGTTCCTGGGGAGTTGCCATGGAAGATAAAAAAGGACCTTTCTAATGACCGATCATTTTGACAGGGAACAGCAAGTGTGTGCATGAGTTCAATAAAACAACAAACAACCCTGTGACAAACAGATGAAAATTTACTCCATTTTTTGGGAGAAAACTTTTAAATTGGTCCGATTGGATAGAAACACAACCCAAAACTTAATAAAAAAAAAAAAATCTCTGTCTTCAGGTGCCATGCTTGACCAAAACTGTGAATATTGTTTGAGAGACAACTTTTAAATTGGTCAAATGTGACACAATAAATGGTGAATAGCGGGTAAAGTCAACCTACAGGTTCTCAAAAGCAAAGGCACATGATATAAAGGAGCCCTAAAAGTGTGCGTCTCATTGTTTGTCTCTTCATTTCGCTAGTTTTTTACATTATGAGGATTAATGATTGTGGTTCTGGTATTATTCTGCTGTGATGAAGGTCCACACGAACACATATGGAGTTTTTCTAGCATGATAGCCATCACCGTCTCTGGACTCAAGTCACCCAGCACTGCCTTTAAGTGTCACAACATTAGAAAACAGCATTCCTTTATCCTTGTCTAAATACATTAGTGGTTTTTTCTTTCACTTCTTATTTTATGTTGTTGCTGTGAGTGATAATTTTGTAGTTTAGGGGCTTCTGTGTCTCAGCAGGTGGTGCAGTCATCCAGTCAGTGGGAGGGTGGTGGTCGGATCCATGAACTCTGCCAGCTATACCCTTGATGGGTACCCAGGTGGTGCCTTGTTGTGGGTGAATAGGTGAATGCTGGATTGTGTAAAGTGCTTTGTGTGTTCAGTTAGATTACACAGATGCCATCTAAGGATAACGCAGCTACCATTTTTCATTATTTAATTTTCACAGAATACAGGACAAGCGTTGTAGATTCATATCCAGTTCACAAATTGCAAACATACAGTAGTTAATGGAGAGAATGGTGATCAATATTGTGTTATAAATTTCCAAGAGTATGATAATGAACTGCGTATTTATTAGTATGTTGGAGGTTTATAATACGATGAAAATTGTTAAACAGAACCTAATTTGCGGGTAAAGCTGCGGCCTGATAATTACTGAGAGTAAAAAGTTTTACAGTGTACCTATGCTCATCCTCAGCCGCGCTTAATAGACAATAAAGTAAACATCAAAAGAAGCAGAAATAGCCTTTTGCAAAATAAAGTGGCTGCAATAAGACGATAAACAGTGCAGGAACTATCTTCAAGCAATGCCCTATCTATCTTTCTTTCCTTTTTCAATTTTGTAACTTCCTTCAGTGTACACTCTTAAAAGAGGCTTATGGTTCTTTTTTTTTTTTCTTTTTTTTTTCATAAGGCAGTATTTTTAATTCTAAAGCAAGGGATTGGTCACACTTCGTCTCATTAGCATGAGGAGCTGTATAAACCCCGCCACTGCAGAATTTTGAGCTGTGTTGAAGGCGAGGCAACAAGCGTATCTGACTGGCTGCGCGCAAGGAGTGAGTAACTTTCACTTCCAGCCAGTTCAGTTCATTAAAGCGGGAGTTGAATGGAGAGCTCAGTCCGGAGGTGAACTGGTCTCATCCCTTCAGTTCACAATGAGGCTGCTTATCGAGGGAAAAATTATTCCGAAGATGATACGGGGCAAATGTATAATTTATTGGCACCGGTGGATTTTTATATTCTCAATCCATCAATTTTTATTTACCTCTCTGGCTCAGTCCGAGGGAAATACTATTCGATACCAGACCAATGAGGAAGGCGCACCAGGTACAATCATCGGAAACCTTGCCAAGGACATGTCCTTGAGTCAGCCTCATTCTTCCAGGACCAATTTCAGGATGATGAAACAATTCAATGATTCATTCATCAGGGTGAGAGAAAGCGATGGAGAACTCACTGTGGGGGAAAGAATCGACAGGGAAAGACTCTGCAGACACACTCCACAGTGTCTCGTTACTTTTGACGTGGTTAATTTCTCCAAAGACCGCTACAAATTGATCCACGTGGAGGTGGAAATAAAGGACATCAATGACAATTCTCCGGAGTTTCCGTACAAGGAATCTATAGTGGAGATCTCAGAGAATGCAGCGGTGGCGTCCCGGATCCCTTTAGACCCGGCTGTGGATGCTGATGTCGGGTCAAACTACATCCAAAGCTATCAAATTTCTGTCAACAGTCATTTTACCATTGATGTGCTCCTGCGCGCAGATGGGGTTAAATATGCGGAATTGGTGCTAATGAAAGAGCTAGACAGGGAGACTCAGTCATCCTATATTGTGAATCTGGTCGCCACAGATGGAGGAAGCCCGCACAGATCGGGGTCAACGAAGATAACTATAAAAGTGACCGACTTCAATGACAACAGTCCCGTTTTTGACCAGAATAGTTTCTCTGTCACTTTGCCAGAGGACGCGCCGGTTGGCACAGCCATCCTCGACTTGAACGCAGTTGATGCTGATGAGGGGCTGAACGGAGAGGTCGTCTACGGATTCGGAAAACAGGTTTCCCAAGAGATAAGAGAACTTTTCCGAGTGGATAATAAATCGGGTCGCCTGACTCTCAGGAGTCCGGTAGATTTCGAGGACAAAAGGACCTATGAGGTAGACGTGCAGGCGACAGATCTGGGACCGAATCCGACCCCCTCCGTGTGCAAAATCATCATTCACGTCACAGATGTTAATGATAATGCCCCAGAAATCAGCATCACCCCGATGACCTCCATCACCACCGGCATCGCGCACATCAGCGAGGCGGCGGAGAAGGACAGTCTGGTGGCGCTGATCAGCACCTTGGACAGGGACTCGGGTGTGAACAGCCAGGTCCACTGCACATTATACGGACACGACCACTTTAAACTCCGACAGGCGTACGAGGACAGCTACATGATAGTTACAGCTGCGCCTCTAGACAGGGAGAGGATTAGTGAGTACAACTTGACGGTCATGGCTGAGGATTTTGGGTCACCGCCTCTCAGAAAGATCACCCAGTACACCATTAGACTCAGCGATGAGAATGACAACGCCCCTCACTTTAATAAAGCTGTCACTGAAGTTTCAGTGGTGGAGAATAACCCTCCTGGGTCCTATATCACCACAGTGGAGGCCAGCGACGCGGATCAAGGCAATAACGGCAAAATCACCTATAGACTCGTGGACAGCCTTATCATGGGGTCTCCATTAAACACCTTTGTGTCCCTTAATTCAGTGTCTGGCTCCATATATGCACTTAGAAGTTTTAATTATGAAGTAATGAAGCAGTTGGACGTGCACATCCAAGCAAGTGATGGGGGGTCACCGCAGCTGCAGAGCACAGCTGTCATCAGGCTGAAAATCGTTGATCAGAATGACAACCAACCGTCTATCATCGAGCCACCGCTCTACAGAGGATCTGCTGAGGTTTTTCTGCCCAAAGATGCACCTGCAGGTTACGTGATAACCCACATTAAGGCCACGGATGCTGATGAGGGCATAAATGCAAAACTGTCCTACAAAATCACAGAGGGCGGGCACCTGGGCTTCTCCATCAACAAAGACACAGGGAAGATGCACGTGAGCAGACAGCTGATGTATGATGTCACGGACAATGTCAAAGTCACAGTGTCAGTAAGTGACGGTGGATCCCCTGCGCTTACCTCCACAGCCATTATACACTTGAGTTTTATAGAAGGAAGTCTACCCAGTATGCCGTCCTTGGCTCAAAATGGCAGTGAGGAGCTCTTTGAATGGGACATGTCCATTGCCATCATAATTGTCCTGGCAGGGAGCTGCTCTCTTCTCCTGCTGGCTATCATTCTCATTACAACCATTTGCAACCGCAGGAAAAAAGAGACAAGGGAGGGGGGGTATGATGAAAAAGAGGACATACCAAATGTGGAGAAAGTGGAAAGTGGTCATATTGATTCATTGATTGCCAACCACAAAGGCAAAGTGTTTGATGCCCATCCATTTCCAGAGAAACCTGCATTGGCCAGCAGCACCACAACAGAGACAGGCTGTGAGGATGGCAGACAGACAACAGGCATATTTGAGCCAAACAGCAGAGCGATGGAGGGTAAATTAAAGGCAAGTGATTTTTTATTCTTTTTATTTTTTTTAACCAGGGATGAAAGTTTTTTGCCACAATGAATTTATTGTCTCTCGTGCCTTGACTTCTAATCTATGTTGAATGTGTTTGTGTCCTTGCAGGGTTATTCGACGCTGCCAGGATACGGGAAAGAAACAGTCAGACCAATAACGATATGGAAGGGTAATTCATTCACAACGATCTCAGCCAGAGAGCCTCACATCAGCGGCAAGGACAGTGGAAAGGGGGACAGTGACTTCAATGACAGTGATTCTGACATAAGTGGAGACGTGCACAAAAAGGAGTCACCACCAACCAATAGTGAGTGTCTCAAAAATAATTATTAGATAGACATCCTGAGGGAAAAGGAGTCACATTAGAGGATGTGAAGGTGAAACCCATCTGTGATGTGTCTCATAATACAGTGTATGCATTAATCTAATACAGGTATGTGTGCCATACGGTCTGTGCCTGGGGACAAATACGTAATTTCTAATACACTGGACAGATAATGATGAATAAAATCAAACCAAATTGCATCTATGTGGCCCATTTCAAATCTGCATTCTGTTCAAAGTACTTAAAAGCAACCGATGAAGTGAAATAAGTGAAAAGTTCCAGAAAGACTGTTGGACACCATTTAGTGACTGAAACAACAGCAATAACGGACAGATAAGATGATAAAAAGATGAATATTAAATATTGACACAATCAAAAAAAACTAGAAGAACAATGATACAGTTATAAAATACTACACAGAATAATACGGAATATTGTTAATTATGATAAATAAATGTCTAAATGAAAACCACAAACAGTAAGATGATGAAACACTATGTAAAAGCTGTTTTTCAGCTCACATGTAAAAGTCTAAATGTCTTCCTGATCACCTGCGCTTCACTCTCAGCATCAAACGCAGTCAACCTGGTGAGCCAGCAAATGTATTGGTCTTTCATCCTGACAGCACTGCTGCTTTCCCACAGGTCTCTGGGCATGTACGAGTGAATGCAAAGTGTTGGGACACTCCGACCGCTGCTGGAGCCCATCGGCTACAAGGCCTAACACAAGCATGGCCTGCGCACCGCACCTCACCACTTTCTCCAAGACAGCTTCACTTCCTCGGGACACCAGGAAAGACAACTACTACCCAGCTCATGCACCCAAAACCAACGCTCTGCAAAGTGTGTATGAACAAGTTCAGCACCAGGAGTTTGATTATATTCTTGTTGGACCACCAACACCAGCCAGAATACAAGAAACGGATGAGCTATCCATTCCAGAGTACACAAACTCCTAAAGACTTCAAAACCATCAGAAGCGCTTGTGTCTATAAAGATGTACAGTACTTTGATCCTATGTTGAATCGTTGCTGTGTTTTGTAGTATGTCGTGTCTTTTGGCTCATATAAGACTGTTCAATGTATCATGTGTAATATGCAAGATTTTGTATATTAATATTATATTTTTCATAATAATTTGGTGTAAAGAATTTTATTACACATTTTCAAGAGCATGTGTTACTATTTAAGGGGCATGACCTGTGGACATTGAGGCTGAGAGGAAACTTTCTGCTGTGGAGAAAAAATCTATATGAAAGATGACCGTTTGTGGTAGAATTTTGTCACATTGTTACACAAATAAATGGTTAAAAGCTAAATTGATTTTCTGTTCAGCAACAGTTAAAAAATTGTGTGGGCATAGGAAGAGTTTTTAGTCCTACAAAAAAAAACAAAAAAAAAAACTCAGAATAACCCCAATTATCCCACTGAATACATTTAATTTGACCTAAGGGCTTAAAAGCTGCAATAAATAAAATGTGATCCTTGAGAGATCACAGCTGAATTAATAGCAAGCATAAGCCAGTGTCATGTTCTTTTATAGCACACAATTTAGTTTACTGCACTGCCTCAATTTGCATGCAAATAATGCATTGCTGATCAAATGTTCTCACAATTACAGATTTTTTTCAAAGGTCAAATAATCCCTTCACCTTTTCTGATTGCCTTCCTGCTTACCATTTAACCATAATATGTGGTTCAATGTGTTTCCAAGCAACAGCGGTGAAGCATATTTGAATTTTTTTTTTCCTTTTTATTTTTCTTCCCTTTTAAGTACAATAATGAGTGAGTAACCCCAAGCTTTAAACTAACTTTCTGCTGTTGTTGAATCAAGAAAATCTTAATTAGACCAGAGGTATGCTTGCATGTGTAAGTGATTGTGTGTGGTCTTGCAAGTCAGTACTGTGTGAGCATATCATAAGCAAACAGTTAACTCCCACTGACACCTAACAAAGAACAGCATTAAATCTGCAGAATTCATACATAATTAATTGCATGTAATTGACATCTTACTATAAAAGGCAGGTGATTAAATGAAAGACATAAATATATGCTCTGAAGGCATAGTTGACCTAAATGTAATATGTTTCCCCCTCTAAATCTACCTGGAAGTTCACATTAGAGTCTTTCAACCAACCACCTCATCACTGTCTGCAACATCAGCTCACAACTGCTTCAAATGTCTTGTTTTCATTTAGTACCACAGGATGGCCACCTTGCTTTAGGCAACCTGGACCTACAAGTAACATTAAGATGAAGAATTTGGCTTAAATAATTTATAACAACTGCGCGTCATTGACACCGAAATGTCAAAAAGGCTCCTGGGATATAACCTGATTTTCCACAGAGAGGCATGCAGTATTAGCTGAGGAATAATAGAGGACATCATGAAAGAGATGGAGGAAAGAGTCCAAAATGCCACTCATGGATCACTCTGTATTGAGCGTTGCACCTCTGTGGTAAGACAGCCTTATAAGCATTTGATTAGATGTATATATAACGACATTCATAATGTGGAATCAATCATAGACGCTGCAGGCTCTTCATCATGTGTCCTGATATTACAATATTATTCCTTTATGCCTTGTCTTTCTCCATATGTTCTGAACTGTGTGAAGGAACAATGCAGGCCAACCTCTACCGCAGTCAGTCGTCTCCTGAGATTTGGAGCTGTGGCTCTTGTTGTTGCTGCAGTGGTAATGTTGTGTGCATCTATGGCTGCTCTGTACCTGTGGAAAGTCAGCGATAAAAATGTAAGTGTCAACTGAGGATTATGCTGTAGTTATTGGAGTGTCCCTTCAATAACAGATAACTCGAGTGAAGGCAAGAAGGCCTGAGGAGGATTTTTGGGTGGAAAACAGAACGGGAGTATAAAAATCGTCCTATAATTAAAACTCTTAATTATAGGCATAATTGTACTTTCTTGAGACCGCCACTAGCAATATTTGTGGCAACAACTGAGATTCTTTTTCAATAATCACAATCAAGATTCATACTGTTAAATTGCATCTTTAATTCTATCTCCAACACATACAAACTATTACACATAAATTGCTTCACATTTGAAAGCTTATTTGTGCCTTATTAAGCTCAACTGTGGGGCAAATATTACTTTCAAGGTCTGCAAAACAATCTCCTGTGGTGCTTTGCTCTACACTCAGTGTGCTTAAACTACACAAGATTTCTGTGAGAGACGCAACATCAACAATTACTATGCAGCGGAAGACTGTTTTCCTCACTTCTATTGAGCTTGCAACAGTGTGATTTACATAACTTGACTAATCAGTCATTCTAACATTTTGCTGCCAGGTTTATAATGTTCGTTACCGTATGAACATCAATGGGGAGGTGAGAGAGGGTTCTGTGGAAATTGATTCTGACAACAACCTGGAGCGATTTAAAACTGGGAGTGGAACTGAAGAAGCTGTGCAGATTCATGACTTTCAAATTGTGAGTGAGTTTGTCCTTGTTCTCTCTTCCTGAGGTAGTTCAGCTGAGACTTTCTGTGTGCTTAGCAAAGTAGCAAAGCTGTGAGTGTAAACATGGCATCTCTGTGATTTGGTGCAGGGAATAACTGGAATCCGCTTCTTTGGAGGAGACAAGTGCTACATAAAATCCCAAATCAAAGCCAACCTTCCCCACATGGGAGCTCACAACAAAGAGTTGCTGATGTTTGACCTGGTATATTCACACTTTTTGATTCAGAACATTGAGCATTGCGGAAAGAAATTGCAAAAAGGTTCCTCTGCTTGCTTTAAACATCATAATTTGTTATTCCATCTTGGTAATTCAATGAAATTATCTGTTTGTCCTCACCAGACTCATCAAGTCATTCCAGTGAGGTTTGATGAAGACTCCCTCATATGGGTCTCTGTGGATCAGCCACTAAAAGACACCAGCTTTCTAAGCAGCAAAATCCTAGATCTTTGTGGAAATCTTCCCATTTACTGGCTCCAACTTCTTCATCACCACAAAGGTTTCACTCTTCTGTCTCCTGCCAGTCAGTTTTCAATAAGACAATCCCATAACACCTACAGCTGGCCTGCTATCACTTTTAAAATATATATATATATATATATATATATATATATATATATATATATATTATTATTTCATAGTTTATTCTGAGAAGTTGTAGAAACAGCTGAAACATACAATCCATTTAGATTCATACACCAAAAAAAAAATTAAAAAAAAACATCTCTGGTCTTGTATCAAGAGAGAATGATCTTGAAATATGCAAAAGCGCTTGAAATCACTGCTGCTAATTTAATAATTCAGGACATCTGGGACAGCTCTGACGATGTAGGATTTAGCACTGAGGACATGTAAGGCATCTTGTGGATGTTGACCCAATACTCTTGCCTCTCGTGGCTGCTGTAACAGATGGGGAGAGGAGAAAGAGAGACGTACAGCAATCCAATCGGCAGTTTAACACGGAGGAGACCGAGGCAGCTGCCGGGGACAGGGAGCCGGTGATTCATGCAGCAGATGACACCTCCAGCACTATGGAGGAAGACGAGGGGTTGCGGTCTGCGGAGGGGTCAACTTACAATCCTGAGAATCCGTATCATGTGAGTAGTAACGTCATCAGCAATGCTGTTTATAATAATTAAGCCTCCAGAGATGGTGAACGTTTGATTAACTGTCAAGAGACATATACCGAGCCCTGAAGCAACCCTCAAAGTAACATTATGAATTGAAGTTTCTCTGTTTGTCAACACTTTTACAGATGACTTCATAACACCATCCTCAAGATACCAGCCTTGTTAAAAATGTATTCTACACAGAAATAGCAGTACATTGTGTGGAAATGTGTTATCCTGGATTTAGTCCACCTGTCAGCTCTGGGCATATACTGCTCCTACTGCTGAGTGGGTGTCATATTAGCTGCTATTATAACAGGGCACAAGGGTAACAACCGCCATTCCAAGTTGATGAACTTGTGAACTAAAATGAAGATTCCCATCGGTTATAAAAATTCACGTTGCCTGAGAGAACTGTGGGCATGTGTGCCAGCCTATGAGAGGTTTATGAAAACATCTTAATTGCAAATGAGTGTAAATTTAGATCCATATTATAATATTAACATTATTTCAAAAACTGCAGCGCAGCAGAGGGGATGGAGAGCGAGGCACCGTGACCTTTGACACCATGTTAGACCACCGGGGAATCTGCTGTGCAGCGTGCGAACGCAGCTACACTCACTGCCAGAGAATATGCCAACCCCTGCAAGGCTACTGGCCTTGGCCCTACAACTACAGAGGATGCCAGGTAGCTTGTCGGGTCATTATGCCCTGTCGCTGGTGGGTGGCACGCATTTTAGGAATTGCATAAGAAAATTTATCTTTGTCTTTTCAATAGAATCAAAAGATTTCTGTACTTTATTTTGCATGCAGTTTTGTTTTTTTTTTCTTGCGATACCATAGCTGTGTTTGCTAGAATAAATCCAGATCACAATGAAACATCTGATCTACAAACTATGATGAATCCAAAGATAATATCTTATTTTCAAACATGTGTTTTGATTTGTATGCAGACACTACTTCTTCTAAAAAAAAAATACTGTAAAACTGTAAGGCGTACATGTTATATTTCTATTGGCAGTAACAGCCCAATAAATGAGCAAAGTATTGCATCATCTCACTTGAAGGCTTCACACACTATGTTGAATATAAAATATGGGATTGAATCCAAAGGATCTGAAAGTCATGTACCTGTTCTAATTGAGCAGGCTTAAATAAATTGTAAACACTCTATATGCTGGCTTTGATGTATATATTTTTTATGTGTCACGTCTTGTTTCCATGGTTCCACCGGGCGTTCTCTTGATAAAACTGAAGTGACAGCAGCAGTTGCCATAACTTCCATTCACAGCTCAGACTCAGTTTGAGGGCAATGCAATTTGTGCACACTGACATCTGAATTGATGTGAACTAATGTGAGTTAGGCGTCATAGCAATGATGGAAAATATTTCCACAGAGGTGATTTTTATTATTAAATATATAAACGCATGTTATCTTATATAGAAAGAGAGGAATGCGGATGATACATCACAAAATAAGTTGATCACAGGGACGCTTTTTCTTTCACACAGCTGTCATCTCAGCTTTAGGTCTGGGCTATTCTGACTATCTCAAAATCAAAAGAAATCAGATTACTATCTGAAAAACCATATGCCAACTTCCTAAATAATTGAAAGGAATCATGTTGCGATCAAGACGATTTCACAGAGGGTGATCCAGACGCGTCAAATTACAACAGATGTGAAATTACACCATATCTGCTACTGAAGCCATATTTGAAACTCTGAAGCAGTGCAAGAAAACAACACAAAGAGATGCTTGTCTCTTTGCTTGGAGATCTTTCCTGGTTTCCATGGGGGTGGAGGTGCTTATCGCATCTGCAGTGCTGATAAGACGGCCTCTGTGCTTCCGTAGGCGATATAATATTAATCCCTCTCCCACGTCTGCAGATGCACTTAAAGGAAGGTGACAAGCATGACATATCCAGGACCTCCTGATGGCTTGTGCTCTGGAGTGCAGCCGCTAAAAGAGCCCCAAGTACCCTCAAGTGATGTAAATTTGCAGGGGGAGTCCAATTTCCATCACAGCACTGTCACTGCCATGGTCATTAAACTAAATCATCCCGCTGTGTGTCACACAGCTCCCATTTTAAAGTCCCCTCAATAATGGAGTTATACTTGGACTGCAGATTGCAGCACAACAGTGAAAGTCAGCAGCTGTAAGAGTATCATGCACAATATTTCATCTTTAAAAATCACAGGCTATGATGCAAGAGTTAAAATTATTAATTAATTCCAAGGCTGTTAGCGCCTTAGTTAAACCAGCTGTGGTTCAGCACGGCTCTGCATAACCTCTAAAGTTAGGAGCTGCAGCTGAATTGTAAATATGATGTTACGTGCCGGTTGCTGGTGGCAGATTCCTTGGGTTTCACTCGGAATATGTTGATACAGCAGCACAAGACGGAGAGCTTTAAGCTAGACAAAAGATGAAAAACACAAAGCAAAAAAGACAAAAACACATCACCACAAGCAACAACTCAAAATGGTATTTAAACAGAGAAAAAATACATGGCTCAGAACAACAACAGTTTTGTTATCCCGAGGCTCTGTTTCTAAAAAACTTGTTTCCTATTGCCATTCCTCTCCTGAGAAGAGAAATGCAACCCCATTGAGTAGAAAAGACGAATGTGTTGGAGAGCATATTCAGCGTGTGAGACAGTGGTGCCTTTTTGTTTGTCTCCCCTCTGGAGCCAAGCTTACCCTGGGAGCCCGGCAGGCCAGGGAATAAACAGAGCTTTGTGAGCACTGACCCACTGTGCCCAGCAGCCAGACTGCAAACTGCCATTCCTGAGCTAATAGGAAACCACAGAAAACGAGTCTGCAGCAGCCAACGGTGGGGGAGCTTTTCTAACATCCACCTGTGCTTTCATCATCACCCATCAAAATAAGCACAGCCAGACGCAGCAGTCCGGCAACCAAAAAAAATCAAAAACTTTTCCATCAGCATCTCCCTGGCATCAACACCCACAATACATTTGGGAAACGGTAGCTGCTTAAATTTATTTTGTGGCATGTATTTGTGTTAATCAAGCTAATACTCTCAACTAGAGCGCCGTATGAAAACATCAATGGCTTGTCATAAATTTGCCTGCTGTTGCCCAAGAGTCATCAGAAGTGTGAAGTGAACCACTCTGGTAAACACGTCCTACATTTGATTACATGTTTTCCATTATATCCAGACATGAATGAAATGAACAGGAGTGACATTCCATTTTGCACCTTAACCAGAACACAGAAATCCTTTTAGGCTGGTTCATTATGTTTTTCCGCCAGACAGCATTGCAATACACTTTGCTGGCTCTGTGAAAAACCTGTAACCCACAGTTTTGCACATGCAATAACAACCCAAGCGACAAACATTTGTCTTTTCTATTCTCCTGAATGGTCAGAAATAACATAGCTCGACGATAAAGGGGTGTGTGAGAGGCTGTGTGCGTGTGCGTGTGTGCGTGTGTGTGTGTGTGTGGGCTGGTAAATGCTTTTTAATCCCATGGTTGAGTGACCACTTGCAGCTCTGCCCGGTTGTCTGGGTCTGCCTGCTATTTGCATTTTTCTCTGAAGTTTCTTTGCTATTGGCTGAGAGACCCAAGACCTCTCTCTCTCCCTCTTTCTGCTTCACACGTATACACACAGACACACACACACACACACATACAAACACACACACACACACACACACACTCACCCTTCCTCCTATTTAGTATGCAAGCCTCGAGGGCCTACTAATTAAATGCGTGCTTGTATTGTAAAGGAAGTCCATCTTGTTTACATTATTAAGTTAAAACTGTAAATATGTCTATTGGGCTACCTAAAATACATGAGCTATGCTTTTTCTGTCATGAAACATTACAGCAATTGTCCTTTGTGAGTCAATTACTCTGCACACACTGCAGGGATTTTTTTTTTTCTGTGTATTGCACTTGGTTGCATTGTCTGCACTCAAATAAAAAACCTGTAGTGTTGTACAGGTCTAAATTGGACACAGTGCTGGAAACAGCACCATTGTTTTCCCAGGGACAAACTGTATATTTGACAGTAAGTGCGGTGAAGGCATCCAACCTGCAGATGATGTCAAGGGTACCTCACAGGAGGTGGATAATTATCTTTATAAAACAGCAGGTGTGGGCTCTGTGAGAAGACTTTTTTATGAGCAGTGACACACATTATACAACCTCACCCATGTCATCATTTTCTTCAGCTCTGTGAGTGATATTAAAAAAAACATGCCAATGGGCTCAATATGAAAAGATTCTCTATCTGAATATGGCATTTGTCAAAAAGCTTCAGTCACCACCAGGATGTACCACGGAACGTACACATCCTCCGGTGGGGTGCTTAAAAAGAGCTATAGATAGCTCAAAGCAGAATCAAATCAAAACTTCACTTGTACAAACTGTATAAAAAAAAAAAAAGGCTTTACCACAAAGCAATGTCAAGAGGCTTGCTACATGAAAGCAGAAGTTGTCCAAAGAGTTGTGGGAAGTACTGACAAAGTTTATGAGAATAAAGTAAATGTGTTTTTAATCCTCAGCAGCACGTGCAACAATGAGGGAGCCTGAGCCCTTAGATATGCCACCCCGGGGGCAGGCTCTATACTTAAGGCTTACAACGGCCTCATTATCTTCCTCAACTCACATCAGATCCTAGCAGCAGTTTGTCACAGACAGGCTCCTCTCTGCCAGTAGGCATCAGACCAATCCTCCTGTAACACTACTGTACATAATTGCCATATGGCCGGCATTTTGAGCCAGACTGAAGACTAAAAAACCCTCCAGGCTGATTCCCCAGATAACTAAATGAATATTTTATCTCATTTCCATCTAATTTGCACCATATTATTATACAGAACTGAAAAATTTAATTAATTGATAGAACAGATCAAACACAGGTTTACACTTTGATTTTCGGTAGCTGTTATTTTGATAATATGCATGACTTTTTTTTTTTTTTTTTTTTTTTTTTTTTCCCCCATTCCAGGATTGTAACTCTCCCAGAATTTCAGCATATCTGCATGGAAATACTATAATAAAACTTACAGCAAATTAATAACTGTCAGTGCACATGAAATGCTTGTCTTGGTTTGTGTGAGCAGTTCCAGTAAAGGAGTCTCTTTACCTGCCACTCTGCTGATTAATTAATTTCACACTGTTTAATTAAATCAACAGTCTGGGGAGTCTGGGTGGCTCCGCGGGGAGCCCTATCTGAGCCTTGTGCGAACAGAGATTACTAAAGGTCTCAGAGACCCACTCTCTTGCTGGTGTTGACTCTGACGTCACCCTTTTCTGGATACCGGGGCATAATTGTGTCACTGTCAACTGGCAGCTGTGAGTTTTTACTGCTAGGACATGAATGCTGTGCACCGTTCACTGATTATCTCCTGGAAGATTCATTAATGAAGGCGAATCAACCGTTTGACAGCATGGAGCACAAAGTGATTTGACAGAAAGATGCTGAAACAAGCTGCTGCGGCACATGAACCTTGAAGTTTTGTTTTTGTAAAGTCATTCGAATGCGTGAACAAGAATTGAAATGATCAAAAGTGACATAAAAATATGACGTGAAACCAATTAAAAAAGTCAAGCAGAAAAACGAGGAGATAGCACAATAAAATAAATGTAGCTATATTTAATAATAGAAATAAATAATAAATAAAAATATGTAGCTATACATATATGCATAGAAGATTTTACATGGAGAGTCTCTCGCTAAATCAAATACAGCACAGAATGGCTTCATCTAAAATGAATATATTGAATTCCCATAACGTGTCCCATAACACAGTTGTATGTCCCAGTCAAAGAGACACAGAGACAAGAGGATGCATACCAGAGCAGGCAGCATGTCTGCGTAGGTTAGGAAGCACACATGCAGTCTCTCTGATCTCCTGAAACACGTCTTTGGTGTCTCTAATCACAAACTAGAAAGGCACACATTCAGAGCTCGACAAGACACGAGTCATCACATAGCTGCCCTTTGGGTTCTGACAACATTATAGAAAGTTAAACAAAATCAATCATTTCATCCAGAGCTGCTCCAAAGTTCAGTGGTTCCTTCTTTGGGACTGTACCCACTCTGTGTCTCGGTAATCCATCAAGCAGTTAAGCATAATTGACAAAAACTTTCAAAGCGCCTGTTCATACAATGTTAAAAAAAAAAAAAAAAAAGAACCTTTTTCAAATTTCATCAACATCTATCCAGCATTGTAAAAAAAAAAAAAATCTTGCTATGTTTAGAAGAAGTAAAAAAGAACTCCTAGTTCCGACCATTTATGCAGATCCAACATTAGCAGGTTCTTCTCCTGCCAGCCCCCCCGCCCCTCATGAGATTCATGAATATCTGAAGCAGATTGAAGCGATCCTGGTAACAGTCAAACAAAGCAGAATGATCAATTAACCACTTTGGCAACAGAAGGTAAAAAAAACAACATATTTTCAGTCAGATCACTCTATTTTGTCGTTTCACTGCAGGTTAAAAATAACATATTATGGGATTTCTGAGCACTATGATATATTATACATACATATGCTTAATTCTAAAAGGATTACGTCGATGTTTCTCAATCTGACATAGTAACAGTCCTAAACCTGATCACTGCTCCGCAGTGATTAAAGGCAGAGGAAAGCAAAGATAATCAATTAGGTACATTAAGATGACAGCCTGCTGGTTTGATGTGACACAGAAGCAGCATTTCCTTAAGCTTTGTATATGAAGAGCCAGGAGATATCAAAGCGACGAACACATGGTTATTGGTTTATATGATCACAGTTAAATTGTTACGTCTAATTCTTTTATCAGAAACCAGCTCAAGAGTGTAGCGCTCCAAGTTGTGCTTACAAAATAAAAAAAATGATTGTAAGATGAAAGTTTAATTTTAAATGGAATCTAAATTGATTAAATTGAATTCCTTCACTGAAAGGTTATCACAATTAAAATTTGTCTGAAGCATCACAGGCATCACAGGCATTTACATGCTTTTATTTAAACAATCTGAATCAGACAAGGTAAACTTTTTCAGTCATTTCAGCACACAACATCAAGACAGTTTTGCAGACTAATACAGGTTTAGCTAGAAGAACGGCGCTCTATTTTGTGCTTGCCTTGTCCTGTGACAGGAAGACCTATCAGGTGCTCATCTCCACCCCGCCCCCATCCTCCTTCCTGACCTCATTCTGTCATTTTCATTTTCCTTCTTCACCACTCTCAGGTCTTTCATAAAGTGTCTCCATGCATTACACATTTAACAATGTATTAAAAATAGGGCACCATCAATCAGTCATTTGGTAGCAGAGACAGAATCTACTTGTGGCACCGATTTGATGTGTTTTTCAAGGTTCGACAATGAAAGGAAGGCTGTAATCTCTTATGCTGCTGTGTCAGGGAATCCAAACAGAGACGAACGCACGCGTTGGTGCGCTAATGAAGCATCTCACCCTGTGAACTAATAGTTCTAATTCCTGTTCTCTTGACTTCCCACAGCAGTGTCCTGCCACAATCCGGAAACAGAATCAAAATGATATTCATGCTGGGGGTAAACTGTGACGAGATTTCGGTCGATGGGATGCCAGCTTAACATTGTGCCCAAAACAGTGATTTGAGAACTGTGATGCATGATACAGGAGAGGTACTAGGTAAAGTCTGATGTAATGGTTGGGAGTGAGTCAAGCCCCAGGGGCAAATAGTCTGACTCCAGGTTGCACATGCCACAGCAGATGTTCAACAGATGACAGCAGCACAGAAGACAACAATGTATCTTATTCACAAGGTATTATTAATACGATGGTGTGTCAAGGTTGCAGAGATCTCCACACGGCTGCTTCGATAGGCTTATAAAACAAAGAAATATTAAAGAACTCTCTCAAGAGCTTCTCACAATTCCTGACGAGATTTGTTAACACTAGTGAGTTTTGTTTTTTTTTTCTCTCCTGCTCAGGTGGAGGTGTGGAAGTCTGTTTATGAGCTTTGATGTTGCAGCTCATGCTCTAAGGCGTGATCCTGCATTCTGGACTTCAAAAACAGACTGCACATCGTCACGGGCATCAGCTTGAAGAGGCAGACGCCAGCCGCACAGGCACGCCTGGAGGACCACACGCGCAAAGACATTCAGTCAAAGGAGAACACACATTCACCGTCAGCTTCACAGTGGCACATTGTTTGCAGCGTTATTTCAGAAGAATTGGTAATTCTTTGTGTGCTGCAGTAAGTAAAAAAAAAAAAAAAAAAAAAAAAAAGAGATATTTAAAAAAAAAAATCACGACAGCTAAAACACATCAAAGAATGTTTTAGACTTATCCTTGTGCGCAAGTAATACATGAAGGCTTTTAAAATATTTTCCCTTGAAAACTAACTTGAAGCTACATTTTCTTCTTCCTGATAAAACGTCGGTTTAATTCACTGAAAACTAAATCCTTGCAGATTGCGAAGAGATGATGTTTTTCCCCAAACTACTCATTATCCCCTCAGGTCAGTAGTCGCTCCTGTCTGGCGGTTTCAGAGACATGACTTCATCTGTCCTTGATGACACATGATAGGTCATCTGATGGTTTACTTTCACCCCTTTCAGATTTCTCTGAAATAATATAGTGGCCAACGGAGCAACAATTGAAAAAACAAACATAAAAAAAAAACAGTATGGTGGCATATTTACCCTGAAATGTAGATTAAATCTCTTGCTGACTATGTACAGGGCAATTGGGTTGATGCAAGAATTCAGAGATGCCATGTTGATGCCAAAATAGTCCAAGACTAGAAAGATACTGAAAAATGGAATAAACATAGATATTAGAGGACCTTACACTTAACAATGAAAAATGGTGATGAATAATTCATTCTTACCTCAGGAGCTGACATCTATTAGGATCTTTCTCATCATATGTGGTTAATTTTAGGATTCTGCTCAGGTACAGAGGAAACCAACAAAGTGCAAACACAACCACCAGGCAGAAGACCGTTTTTGCAACTTCCCGTCTCTTAAAAGGAAAGCTGTGATCATTGAAGTTACATCAAAATGAGCAAAAATGAGATGCAAAAATATGCTTAACAGCGTCAACTAGTAACCTGCTTGGCGTGGTCGCATAATGTGTTATCGGTGGTCTTCAGCATTTTTCTGGTCATTAGGGTGTAGAAGACGGCTGTCCAAGCCAGTGGCATGCAAAAGTAGAAGCCAAAGAGCCACCAGTCCTTTACTTGTTTATAAAACTATCGATTAAAAACAACAGGATTGATCAGACGTGATGCCCAATGGCTGCAACATGCGTGAAACAAATAGCTCTGTCATAGCTTTATATAAATTTACAAAGTAATCGACTGAAAACACAGAGCATATTTCAGTTGAAATCAGAAAAAATAATAGAGCTGAACCAGAAAAGAGAGAATAGATTATTAATGTTATCTCCTAGCAGCACGTACTGCTGTACAGATGCGAAAGACAATCAAATCAAAACACATGTTGATGATATTTGTTTTACCCTGTTGCATTACCTGCATGAACTGTGTGTTTTGATAGGGATGAAGCAAACATATCCTCAGATGCTTGTCTTTATAGTCCATTGTTATCATATCAAAGCCGACAACTTCAGGCACAGCCAGCAGGATAGAAATAACCCATATTAGTGTTATTTCGATTGCAGTCCATGCTGAAATCCCGATGCCTTTGATTCGATTCCAGGATACTACGGCTCGGTATCTGCTAAAATCAATGAAAAATATTGTGGCTCTGGGGGATTTTTTTTTTTTTTTCTGTAGAAATGATGCATTTTTCAGTTAAGAGCATTTCAAGGGCTTATACTAAACAAATCTGTCTGCTTGATGACATACAGATAGTAGCCAGCAAACAGTGTTTTCTTGTAAGCCAAAGAACACTGCTGCTTATCATTGTACCTGTCAACACTCAAAGCGCATAAGCTCAACACAGTAATTCCAACAGAGGTCTTCTGGATGAAGGGGACAAGTTTGCACAGGATGACACCAAATGGCCAATCTTCTGCCATAAGCTGAAACAAAAACAAAGGATAATGTCAGCAAAGAGAATAAATTCAAGGTGAGACCGAAGTTATAAATTACACAGAAAGAGGACGTGTTGCAGCAGTGTCTCATTGTGACGGCGCAGCATGGACTGAATAACTCACCCTGTATGTGTTGACTGGAATGTCGACCATGATGTGGATGAGATCGCCCAAAGCGAGACTTGCAATGAGAATGTTCGGTCCACTTCTCATGTATTTGTTTACATATATAATTTTCAGCAAGGCTGAATTCCCCACTATTCCAACAACAAAAACAACAACAGAGACCACAGTATTGACATATTTGAATGCATCTCTGAATCCAGCCGACTCCAGGCACATAGGAGGGTGAGGTGTTTTTGGCCCTGCCATTTGGTCTGGATGAATTGAGTCGTTGGATGTCTGTTTTTCATGTATTAAAAGACCAGGGGAGGCTGTTCCTGAAAGCTCAATTACAGCAAATGGTTCTAAATTCTGATCACTGGCCTCGCTTTTGATGAGAATATTTCCCAAACAAAGAATGAAAGCCACAGTCCACATTGTTGATGAGTTCTTCAAAAGGCTCTGAAATGCTTTTGCCGGCACTGGAGTGAAAATGAGAGTGAAAATAATTAGTGCAGCATTTCAGCCTTGAGATTTGCAGTAAGCATTTGGACGTGGAGTTGGATTAATTTTATTTATGGATCAAAAGGCAGCAATAAGTAAACAGCACTGATATAATATAGTACAGTGATTTATACTTACCTTGAGATGAACAAAATCAGCATGACATTCTCTGCAACACAAAAAGGATGTAAGTTTAACAAAACCCTATTCTGTTGCGACTTTGTTACTGTGCCTGCTGTAAATGTTAGAATCCGGCAGTTAAATCAGGCTTTTATAGACTAAGATATTGTTGAAAGCATTACTCATCGATCAGTCAGTAGTGACTGTAATTACCTCCCTTGATGCATCATCCTCCATGAAAGGATGCTGTTGAATTGTATTGTCTGTTATCACAGAATGACATCATTTTATAGGCTTCAGCAGAGACATAATGTTACCGCTGTTTACCCCCACTAAAGCCGGCTGTTATCTTTTGTGTCATAAAATTTCTACTTAAACCTAAACATAGCAAAATTCATATTTTAATGGAGATACTTTTATTTCTTACAGTCACAGAGTCGGTATATTTAAAGCAAGTAAGCAAATCTATTGGGAGCAGGGAAGCTGAATGACACCTCGGATGCACATGAGCATGGAGAAAAACTGCAGCACTTGAACAATAACAAAAAATAAGATTAATGTAATTGTGAAATATAAGCCCTCTTGAGATTTTGCTTCACCTAACATATCCCGTTTCTTATAACATGAGCCAGTCTGCATCCTGCTGCCTCTCCTGAGAGTCCTGGAGAAGGTGCATCTCCCCTCTCGATAGCTTTGTGACAAGCCACAGAGCCTGGAGGAGCACATGACATGTGAGGACCAGAAAGATCCCATTGTTAATATTACAACAGACAGCTACTCCACTTCTCTTTGAACAATGAAATCTGTGCTTCGCTAGTAGCAAATGACCTTGGGAAACTATGTGCTGATGCGGTTCTTCAAGAAATGATACAGAAAAGTGAGCTGGTAATGAAAAAGTATGGAACTTTCACAGCCAGGCTGCAGCTATCTCTGCATTGTTGCCACATTGTTCCCCCAAATAGACCTGGGAGAGAGCCAGGATGCTTCAGCAGCTAATAAAAAAGAGATGTAATATAAAATTCCCCAAAGAATTCACAGTTTTTTTCTTGTTATTTTGTTTTATCCATATTTTCATGCTATAAAACTGACCTTAGACCAGTTGGTAATACATTCTATTTGCCCTAAGCCGTTCTTTTATGGTTTTATAATAACATTTTCCAGTTTAGCTGGTCAAAGTGAGTAAAAGGCATTTCAGCCTGCAAAAAAAAAAAGCCACAATAATCTAAATAAATACTGTCAGTGTTATCTTATTTATAAGTGAAGCCACCATTACCACAGCAGCAAAGTGAATTCAATATTCTCTGTGTAAAAAGGATGTTAGGGTAGAGTTCAGTCACATCCTCTGATGGTTGGTGAGGTATGTCAAAACTATTCAGCTCCAAAATACAGTACTAGTCTGATAATAATGAGTATGCTCTCTTGTATTATCAGCTAATGTTCGGTTAGACCAGCCAGGCCACTGGTTTAGCTTCAAGGCAACAATAAAGCCTCACATCTCTTTGTAATGAAGCGTACTGAACTTTATCTTCCTTTCTTTTTAGTTACTTTTAAGGCAGCTGGACTCTGTTCTCACCCAAAAACTCAGATAAAAGCACCGTGTGCTACCAATCCAACACCAAATGTCAAAGTGATAAATGCAGCAACTAGAAGGTGAAAAAAGTCAGTGGCTAAACACCAAAGATTTTTTTTTGCAAGTTGATGACTATAATTTTCTTTTTTTAAGATACCAAATCACCATCTGCTAAACACATATTTCTATGTGAAGTTCATACATCAGATGTATTTCCTGCTTGTGGATGGATTATTGGCACCGAGAGGCTAAATTAAATTAATTTATCCGTACAATGAGTTCATAAAGTGTAGCTGAAACCCTTATATCATGTCTCTGAGGGGTCTGGTCTCACCAAGGTTCAAGGAGGTATCTGTGCTGGATTGAAGACTCATTACGGCAGTGAGTCCTGAGACTAAGACAGATCGGGAGGGGGTGTTGCAGAACCTCTCTTTCAGCTGTCAAGGTAAGCCATGTCATCAGTTCAGGTGCAAGCCGGTCATCTGTTCCTGCCTCCTCTTGCCTTTCATGACTCAGACATCTGTTAAATTTTCCAATGATTTCTCTCTTGAGCAGCAGAAAAAGAAATGAAATAATCAGCAGTTGGTGCAGGTTTAGGTGGTGAGGGGGACACAGACCCTGATTCTTCACAGGTTGTCCGGTCATGGAAAACATATTTAATGCAGGCAAGAAAAATCATTTTTGATGGTCAGATGGTCAGGGATAGAACACAAAGTGAATCAAAGTTGAATAGGGAGAGAAAATAAACAAAAGAAGAGTTTTCTGATGTTAATGTACATACCTTCATTTTACTAAACTCAACCTGGATCATTTTTTAATGAGCTGTTTCTCAAGGTCTGCATGTCAGAATAAAATTGAGAACCAGATTAAAGTACCCAGGAGGATATATAATTAGCTTGCTGGCTAAATGTGTTAAAGTAATGCTGAACTTTATTAGCTCTAACATAATCACAGAGTAATGTCAATATCAGCACTCAAAATCCAATTATGTAATATATATGATGGGAACTAGTCCATTCTGCGTAATGAGTGTTTTTAGTTTTAGTACTTTCAATGTGTTTTGATGGAAATATTTTACTTTCACACAAGTAAACTTACTTTCACTTCGATAAATAGTCTGTGCAGTTCTACTCCAGCTGCCAAAATCCCAAAGACGCCTCTCCAAAAGCTTTATCGTCTGAAACATACAGACTGTAACCCTGTCTGTTACTTGCAAGAATCATTTTATGTGCTATACTTGTAGATTATACATCAACAATTTACAGATAACCATCTATTCAGGTCTCATTCACATCAGAATTCAGAGGATAAAAAGATGCCAAAAGATGAATATGATGCATTTAGTGCAGACCCTCTGTGACTTATCCCATCCTAGACAAAACAAACTCATGTTGGGAAGGCAGCGTCCTCTTTCTGTTCTCTCTCTCTACATTTCTAGTGCTTGGAAATGACTGTGATGGTTTTTCATTTTTCCAACAGTAATAGCAATGTGTGGAGGCTATAATATTAGAGGTGGAGAGGTAATTGAGAGTCCGTGTTTTCGATACGCTGTAAGTTTGAGGAGTTGAATCCAAACACGACGCCCATCTGTCTCAGTGTGACTCCAGCCGGCAGCCCTTCACACCCAGGGAACTTCAGGAAAATGAAACAGACCATGAGAGGGTGAGAATGACTTGTTTACCTCCCTCCACGAGACATCGGAAACAAAATAATTAGAAATAACTGCTCTGATTGATTGTTTGAGGGGAAAAAGGAGGAGGAGTAAAAATGGCCGATGCATCCATCATGACTGAGGAGGAGGAGGAGGAGGAAGCTGCACAAAGGAAGGTAGGGAACAGATGAACGACATAGTCCCTCTGCATGAATAGGACGAATAGAAGAGGTGGGTGGTATTTCATGTTTACTACTAACAAACTATCAATAAAACATATCCCCCTTTGTCTGCTCAGGCTTTAATGATACCAAACGGAGAGCCTCTGGGTTATCAAAAGAGATTCCTATATCAAGGCTTCGCATCTTCAATGCAGTAGGTGTGAAAAGCACTACTGACATGTTAACACTACACAAAGAGGCAAATGGAAATCAAAAGGTATGTTTGAAAATGTTTCCATAATCACATTTCTCTACTATGACCTTGTTTAGTGTATTTACAATAGATGTAATAACTTGATTTAAAAAAAAAACAAAAAAAAAACAACAACATTTCAACAAAAGGATGTAATGGAATGTTTCTCCAAATGAAGGGAAATGCAGACATGGTACAGGTTTTGTATCCTTTTAAGCATTGTACAAAGTGGAAGATCAAGGACAAGGTCAGATAATTTCATGAAAGCGTACATATTTGTTCCCTTTGATAAAGACTTTGCACAGTGCTAATGATTCTTAATAGACAAAGTTATCCTCTTGGGAAGGAATCCATTGTAATATCTTAAAGCATAAGCTACTCGCATAATCTTGGTGTGCAAGAACATAGAATGCAGACTCAATAGTGTTCCAGTGAAATGATAGTGCTTGCTACTCCTTAGTGACTTTTGGTATGCAAATTGCTGGTGGAAAGTCAGATCTTAATCCTAAAGACTCATGATGGTACATCTGACTTTATCCTAGCATAATTACTTGAAACAATGGCAAACTGCTAGCCAAACTGTGCATGAAGATTGCCAACTAGAACCTATTATATTCTATTTAAAGCTTTAAAACTTTTCAAATGACCCTATTTCAGCTGTGTACCGAAGGAAGATCAAGGTTCAGGAAGATCAGTCTAATCTTCAAGCCATTGCTCAAGCAACACTACTTTTGTGCTGTAACCAGCTAACTGTAATGATTTATTTACATTATCTGCAAACTATGACCCAGTGGAAGATTGTTAATTAGTAACAGGTCTTTAAATTATTGAAGTCACACAGCGGCTGAACATGGATGATTGAGAAAACTTGCACTTGATACATTTGAATTTTGCATAGTAAATCATGTCACAGAGAAATGACTCACAGGATTCCCTACTTTCCTCTTGCTTCCTCTTTCAATTCAATTTTACTTTTGATTCATTGGCGTTATATTTATTGGCACAAAGTTTTCAATGACAGTAATAACCTCTCATAAGTGCAGCTAAGACACGAACATGAAATATACTTAAAAAAAAATACTGTAGGTTTATGATACAATGAGGTGGACTTTAAAATGCAATGATAATAGAACAACTCCATGTAATGGAAAAAAGTGTGAAGATACAAAAGAAAAAAAGATTAATAGATGTAGACGAGTTGGATTTGAAAGAGCTTCATCGCAGGCTTTTCTTTATTTTATGTCTAACAAAGAAGCCGTTTCTTCGTATTTTGTGGTTGCTATGTTACAATAGGAAAAAGAAATTGAAAATCTTTTGACCAATCTGCACCTGATTCAAAATGGATTGTCTTTCCATTCCATTCATGGTTCACATTTTCTCTGAAATGAATGTAGGTTATGACAAAGATGTGAACACGAATAAATAGAAGTGAATTCAATAACAAATTATAAACAAAAAGCGGGTTTGGGAAGAAATTCTGCACATTTACAGAGACCTACTCAGAGCACTAAGTGACAATGGGTTCCCAAGACAGAAAATAAAAATCTTTGCAGCGTTTGATATTGTCTTATTTTATAAAAGACACTGTAGCTCCTCGTTTGAAAAACTATGAAAAAGTTAAGCTAAGGATTATGGATGCCTCCTCAAACTTTCTTCAACATCAAACAAATGAACATCATGCTTCCCAAAAAGTAGGGAGTTTGGTGATATTTAAAGACCAGTTATGGGTTGAGTTCTTCCATCCTGTTTGAGGTTCTTCATACGACTGAAGAAGAAATACGCCTGTGGATACCTGAGTTGATCGGGTCTGGAGCCTGATTAAAGATCAGACGAAAAGTGAACAACACGTCCTTCCTACACATTTATCACACAATAACTGTTTGACCTTGTATGATAGAAAGTAGTTAATGTCACACAAATTATCTGCAGAACTAAAAATTTACATTTAACACACTGTGGATTGGAAAAATACCCAGAGGATGGTTTACGACTCCAGATCCACCATGGGGTATCCTGTCTCGTCAAACTCTTTGCTCATTTAGACGGAGCAGTGATGACCTTGACAAAACCTTTTGGTATCAAGCTATGAGCATGAGACGTTTATCTGAACTCTACTGAGAATTTTTATTTTATTAACATTTCAAATTCATGCACTTTTATGGAGATCCCGTAGACAGGTGGTGAATAGATGCAATTAGCATATGGTATACAAGGTCTTTTTTTTGTGTGTCTTTTATAGAGATAGCTTTATAATCCGTGAAGAAACACTGAATTTTAATCTTCATATTATTTTATCTCATGAACGATAATATGACATGGTATCCAGAGACATAGTTTTGATTTATTCATGAAGCACAAGTTAAAGACCTCAAAGATTTTAATAAATAATAAAGTGTCTTTGTTTTGTTCCCTCAAAGCACTCCTAAAAACATGAAATCTGAGTTGGAGATATGCCCAGATAATGAAGAGTTGGATTCACTCAGCAAGGATACTCCCCAGAGTCCCAAAGTCTGCCAAGGAGAAACTGAAGAGTCTTTAACTAATCTGGACAAGGTGTGAAGGAAAATGTCACTTTGAAACTGCTTATTTTCCTCTAATAAAAATATGAATTCATTTACGGAACATGCAATTAGTCTACGTTTTTGTTGTGTCAAAACTCGCCTGTCTGCTGCTGGGTTTTTTTTTGTAAATGCCAAACAATAATATGCTTTTTGAATACCTCATTAAGTGGAATGTTTGGATACTTGGATGTTTGTGATGGTCTATTTTTGAGCTAGAAAATATGATTAAAAAATGAAGAAGCGTATCTAAGCCAACATTGATTTCAAATGCCAACTTTATCAGAGCAATCGTTGCTGCCTGTGTGTGGACCGCAACAAATGTTTGCTGCCAACAGCCGAAGGAGGCTCTGGTGACCAGTGAAGAGAAGGCTACCAGTACAGTATGGCCCAGGATGACCCAAAACACACAGGAGGTGACAAACAGGGCATGTGTGCATTTATCACTAATTCTGTCTTGCTAAAATTAGAATTAATCTCAAGGCACAGATAAGATTTACAAACTAGTTCAGGTTTTAAATTAAACAATCCGGTCTGAATGGTATCAATGAGACACTCATTCATTCGTACATCTGACTGATTTTGGTTTCTTGATTTCACTGATTACTGAACTACTATCAGAATCTGATTTACTGAACTTGAATTTGTATTTAAAGTTCAATTTGATACAACCTAATGAATATCTCAACAATCTGACAATATTCACAACAATTAGGCTAAAATTTTCTTCGAAAAAGTGTTTGAATACTAATAAATATCAATAAATAGTAACTAAACCAGCATTTCAACATTTCCCCCGACTCTATTTTTCTTGGGTTCCCTTTGTGTCAGGTGTTCTGCTGTGAGAGGACACTTAAGGTATCAGAGATTCTGCTGAAAAGAGCGGTGGTTATCACATTAGATAGCGTGAATGACAGAGAAGCAGTGATACAGAGATTAAGGGTCCGGATCGCTCTTGTCCAATCCAAACTCCTAAAGCTAAAACCCTTTCAAATTTCCATGCCATTGAGTCCGTGACGCGTCATTTTCCATGACACACTGTAGTTTGAACAGTTTTGTGTATGGAAGCAGCTCAGATCATCTAAACCCTAGAGGTTATACACACCATCAACCACAGACAGATATCTCAAGCATGTTAAATTCACCAGCTCCTGTCTCTTCCTCATCCTCATCCATTTCACAACAACTTTAAATGAAGGACAGATGTGTTATCTGCTGCCCTGCACAACAGATTCTCAGATGATGCTTGAACAGTGAAGCCCTTTCCGTTCCCTTAAATTAAGACTGTGAATTCTTTAAAACTTTTAAAGAAAATATGTTGGAAACAAGTTATTTCCATATGTTGAAATTGCAGTTGAGCTGAGGCTCTATGATCTGGTCATTTGACAGTGGAGAAAGCCACATGAATTATTGAATCCATTTGGTTGAGCTGGGAGTGGAACTGCTTGTCAAACAACAATGGTCAAACACTTATTGTCAGGTGGGACTCGGCAGGTGTGGCGGCCTTTAGAGTGAATCTTCCTGACATGATCCCATAAATAGTTAATGCATTATTGTTTACCTTAATTATAATTTAAAGCCATCCTTCAAGACTTGCTATGCTCTTTTCTGCAGACGAACCTGTGAACCCACAGCGGCTGCCTTTGGAATATTAGAATCATTCCTCACATTTTATTTCACCTTGTAAATATAACCGATGCAAATTCAACACATTATGTTGTAATTAAATTCTAACACCAGCTGTCTATAGAGGCATTTCAAGTTTAGTTTAATTAATGCGAACATTTACAGCATTCAGAAATAACAACCTGTTTGGGTAAAACATTAAAACCCCTAAGGGGCTTATTGTTCACAAGCTGCTTCCCTTTTTGAGGGTGGTTCTGACTCCATGGGAAGGCGCCCACCGCAGTGATGCAGGAGGCTTGAAGACAATCAGCATTATGTTCATGCACCTTCAGTCTGACACTGAGCCCCAACCTCAACATCTGTGCCCAATCCCAACAGCCCATCTGCATTGCTTTCATTCCTGAGCAAGAAGACATCAATCTCCTCCAGCACATGATTGCTGTTTGTAAAGAGACATTTATGAATAGAAATGAGGGCAGATATGTAAAATAAAAATGTCATGATAAACGTTTGTTCAGCCAATGCTAACATCACATTTAAGCTTTTAGTAAGCCGAAAAGTTGAAGTACCAGACATTTACACGTTTTCTCATACAATATTGGTGGTAATGGAGAAGAAAATGTACTGGTCAGCTGATTCGTGGAGAAATAAAGTATTTAAGCTTTTGTCATTTAAAATACTTAATAGCTGTCCACAGAATTTAATTCTCACATCTTAAATGGTTTTTGGTTTCAATGGTTTCATCTTAAATCAATGTGATACACTCACCCCCACACACGAATGGACAGAACCTACCGGTACTTCCATTTAAAATGTGGTGCCGTAGAGCATCCGGCAATTCCATACACTTCTGCATTACATTAGGTCACCAATCGTCAAAGTGTGCGATCACCATAATTGGACACTGGTGGGTAGACGTCTTACACAGTAACGTGGTCTAAAAACTTCCTGGTTCATGGCTACACACCATTAAAATATACTGTCACCATGATCACTTTTTCTACAAATATAGTCTTTTTGAAAACTTGTCCTTATGATGAGATTGCACTGATGATCAAATGTCTGGGAGAAACACCGCTCAATTGTGATTAACACCCCGTCCAAAAATGTGCATGGCCCTACATTCAAAATGGCTAACTTCCTGTTCAGGTCAAAACACCATGAGGACTTTAGAGGTCATGCATAAAATTCGGAGAGCATTGAAGTACAACAGATGAATGGACTGGCTTCATTCCAAATTTCCCAGTCTACTTTGTGGTGGATTATAAAATTCACTGCATGACTTCACGTAGAAGCAAAATTGAGACTTGATGTCTCTTAAATAATTGATCATTTCTAGTCCCAGAAATACAAGTGGAGACCAAATTCCAGGCCTAATCATTGAGTCTACTTTCTTTTGTATTTCCTTTCAGTTGAGCTGAATCAAGGCAGAAATCTAACAAGGCAGAAGCCTGCCATGCTTCAGAGGCAGCTGCAGCAGAGGAGCAAAGAGATCAATGTGTTATACCAGAATATCCAGTCCCTCATCACCTATCAAAAGACTGTCAGGCAGCAGAAGGTCAAGCCCCAGCAAAGCCTCATCTCACAGATGGAAAGACAGTGGCTGCCAATGAAGCAGCAACAGTCTGCCAAGAAGACCCCCCAAAGCTAATGACGTCCTTGATTGGCAGCTTCTCATCTGTGTGAAGTGACTCGCACTGTAGCGTTCCATGAATTTAAATTCAATGACAAAATGCTTTCAAGAAGTGAACTCAAAAGTACATGTGTGTTTTTAATCAGAATGTTCATAAATAGTATAGCTGTACACATCATTTTACAGAGGACACACCAAAGCAAACATTACATTGACAAAGTCCTGTTACTTTACTCTGAGAGGACCATTAGGAAACACACCCAGAAATCATACGATCTATAGTGCAAAACTGCCAAGTCAATGGTCCAAATGTAAAAGTACATTAGTATTAATCAATTTATAAAAAGAAAAGGTATAAAACATAGGTTTTTCACTAATTTACATATATTTGCAAAGAATAACATTTTTTTCTTCTTTAAAGAAACGTGTGATGGATTTTAAGATGATCAGAGGGGGAAACCTGTTGGACCTGAGAGTCCGGCAGCTCACCATGTCACCAGAGTTTTATTGAGAGTTCCATGTTAACACAGTGGAATTTAATATCTTCCAAAACCACTGAGAGCATCTGCGCCCTCTTCCAGGTCATTAGATACCTGACTGATCAATAACCTTAGCGCTTCACTCTTAATAAATGTAACCCCCCCCCCCCCCCCCAAGAACATTCACATTGTGCAAATCTTTTTGAATGAAAACGATTTGGTGTGAAGAGAAAGACACAATTTTGATCACATTTCCCGTTGTCAAAAACAATTTCTTCAACATGAAAAGAACCCAAACCGCAAAACCAAGTTTTGATTTACGTCAAAGAAAATGATCAAGTCAGAACCAACATTAACTTCCACCTCCCACTTTGTTACCGACTTTAAGATGAATACCTGAACCTCAAAATACTTGCAGCTACTTGAGACTTCTTCAGAGTATCTTTGGCCTTGAGCGGGATTTTATTTTTTTGCTATTACTTTAGCACTTCCAGTCCAACTTGCACCTCAGTTACATGTTCTCTTGGCTTCTCGCCTACTTAGCCTCACAGCTCCTGGTCATGGCTGGAGTTGCAACACCCCATTGTTATCCACAGGGGTGCTCGACGGTACCGTCACATGCCGAATTCGGACATTATTTATTCACAGACAGCAGCAGGTTAATCTGAAAGAGAGCCGTAAAATATGATGAGTGATCACCGTGACTTAGCCGGCGCTGCTTATCAAATGTTTCTCCACTGAAGTGGCTCTCAGCAGTTTTGAATGTTGAAGTGGTATTATTAAAACTATGTCAGGAGCCTTTGGGCAGTGCTAATCCCACAGTGCTATACCTGCTCCGAAGATGGGCATGCGATGATTTGAAGGTCTTCTCCACTGTATTCCTCCTGAAGCAAGGTGTGCAGTTTTTGGAAAACCTGCTGGATGTTATTCTGTTGAAAAAGGCATCCCATTACTGAGTGCTGCAGGGAAATTAAAACTGCATTTCCATCTGGTCTATGTCCCCATCACTATCTTGTTTCCATGTCAACCACGCAATTTCTTTCCTTCTCATTCAACTTCACCTGGCACCTTCAGCCTCATTTCCACCAAGCAGTCTAGTTCAATTCAATTCATTTCACATTACAACATTTAGTTTTTGATTTTCCATCATTAACACTTAAAGACTGTACCAATACACCAATTTCTGTCTTGATCTTTTTTTTTTTTTGGTGCCCCTCTATTTAGGCACGTAATGCATCTATTTGATACTGAAAAGTGGAGTTTAAACACTCTGGATCACTGATTGATCAATAGAAGGAATCAATTATCTTGTCATTTGCAGTCTAATGGAGAATGTCCCGACCTGCCAAGTTTTTTTTCACTCAGTTGTAACTGCAGTCTCCTCTCAAATTCAGCCTGTTTGCTTGTCGTAATAAACAACTATGACTTGAGAAAAAGCAAGAATCATCCAAAAATACAAAAATAAAACAAAACCCAGTCCAACAAATGCACCAATAAATTACATTCCTTCCATTGGTAGTAGCAGTAGTCGTAGCAGCAATAGTAGTAGTAGTACTTGGGTTACTGGGTATTGTTTTGGATATATTTTATGGACAAGAACCAACTTTCAGGGTCACCTTAAAATTATCTCTCTGTTAAAAACACGATTACAAGGACATACTGATGACTTTACTATTATGTGGCAGGGGATAAATAAACAGAATTTGTGAGTTATGACTGTGAAGAGCACACAAAAAAGAAAAAGGACAGTAATTTTTATGCTATTGATCTACCCGCTGCTTGTCAGTTAATAAATGCTGCAGTTTCTTCAAAGTCTTCTCTGTTGTTTCCACACTGCTGGAAGAGCAGAAGTGGTTTACCAGACAGTCCCTGTAACAACCCTGCTTATACTTAATAGTATTGCCTGTTGTGGAAATGCTAATAAGATCGAGGGATTAGATACATTATGGGTTATGTATGTTTTCCAAGGGTACTGAAAGCACTTCGGCGCATACATGCCCTTGATGAACGACACACAGGCAGCGTACAGACTTTCCTATTAGACTTCAATTACACTTATAATTTATTGCTAAAGGCACAAACACCACCTAAGAGCCACCCCACGACTAGAATGAAATCACTGCTTTGTAACCTACATCTCTCCTGAACAGATTGATAGACCTTTAACTCCAATAAACTGCACATTATTCAAGTTACTAATTGGTCCTTTCAATGCGTGGTCATAAGGTTCCTGCTTTGTATATCCTATATGAAAAATTCTTTGAGCTTTAAGTATGACTTGAAAAGAACGCACTCTTGCATTATGAGTTACAAATGAGCATTTCAGCCACCCACCCGCACAGGCTTGAAAAGGATGAACTCTGTGTCTCTGTTGGCTAAGTACAAGGACATGCTCTGTAAAGTGCTAGGCAGCTTGCTCTTCATCACACGGTAGGTAGCCATCACTATATCATTGATCTTTGCTGGAAGGAGAAAAAAAAAATAAAAAATTGGCATGCCCTCTAGTGTACACTGTACATGATTTGATTGATGGTATAATGATACCAGTGGCATCTCCTGGACAAAACCTACCTGGCTGAGCCCATGGTTGCTGAGACAAACTGTATGTGGGACCACCTTGGATAGCCATGGTTTTAAGAGCTGCAACCTGCGTACGAATGCATGAAAAAAAAAAATCGCTATTTGAAAATAGTTCTGCTGGTTTTACTGAAAAACAAGAAGAAGCAGCAGGTTGGGTCAAAATCGGTCTCTATGTAGACAAACAGTATTTCTATGAATAATACCAAACAGAGTGACTGAATGGGGTAAAAAAACAACAACAACTAATTAATGCAGAAAAATTACATCAATCATGATTTCAGAGCATAATAAAAATTCATATGCATACACAAAGACACACTCAGAAGAATATATTATGTCCTCGATGAAAATGGGCTTTTCATAATTATTTGTAAGTTATGTGTGAATGCACAAAGTAAAAAGTCTTGTAAAAAAGATAACAAAATGAAGGTCAGGATGAACCATCACTGCCTGGGGCTAAGTCTGCCTTCTCTCTTGCAGTTACCTTGGTGAGAAACTCCTCAAGGTTCCCCACAAAGATCTGAGTCTGCTGCTGTATGAATTGCTCACAGCTGAACTTCAGGTGTCGGTCCACATCCTTCTTAGAGTCAATGTAGTGCTCCTTTATCTCTGGTGTTCCCTGGGGACCGCAGAGACAAAAGGGTTAGCACTATCAAATGACATTTCCCTTAAGGCAGGATGCTATCACAGTATATAAAGGGTAAGTTTAATAAAATAGGCATAAAAAAATAAAAACACTACCTCCAAGAGGAATTCAAGTATGGCATTGTGACTGTTAAGGCGGAAGAGTTTTGGAACAGCCATCGGGTTCAGGATTTTGAAGGCAGCATCTTAACACAAAGCCAACACACAAAGCGTTAGAAATAAGGGTTGGTGTAGAATTAGAGTGCCCTCTAGTGCTGCAAATTTAATATGACCTTGACTGAGACGAGGCTGAAAGGAGGGGCAAATCTGCCCTGTGAGCCATCAGTTAATGTACATTATGGTGTTGGATTACACTGTAATTTTCACAATAATTGTTGCCACTGGTGCATGTGATAGGCACAAGTTGCTTAATGAGCATGGGAATGTAATGACTGGCTTTATGGAGCTCAGCACCAGTGTTCCCTCCACCTTTAATTATCTTACCTCGCGTTTTCTTCAGGTCTAGTGAGATTTCCTTGATGGCAAAGTCGGTGTGAAATGGGGCAATCTGTTCACGCATTATCAGCAGGTGCTTGATCAGGAAAAGTTGCCCATCTATTTGCGTCTACAGAAAGTGATAGCAAACTGTTAAATCCACACTGCAGGCTGCCAGCACAAAAGGGCATCTGCTGACTAGCCAAGCTACGGAGCATATAAAAGGCACAGACTCAGAAACAATAAAGGGATATGTCTAATTACCAATTACCGATTAACTATAACTGGAAAGCCACATATTACAGTGATAAGAGAAAACATTCATGGCTCAGCTAGTGGCTAAAAGGTTGGAAAGACATGAGGTGGAGGATGGGCATCCTCCAAGATTGATGCTGCTCCTTTAATATGAAATGTTTGGTTGAAATGGGCCAGTTAGCACAAACTGACAGCAAATTTGCTAAAAAAAAAAACCCCAAACAAACAAAAGAACAACAACTATATATAAAGGATGGGCTGCTGAACAGTCTGAAGAGCATTGCAAAGCACCAATGAAAATAAAATAAAAATGCCAGCTGCCGTACTTAAGAATCCTGTAGCTGGAGGGAATGGGCACATTTCACATGAGAGGGAACTGATCTTATTTACTATGTCAAAATAAAGGCACACCTCCAGCTATTTTGTGAACATAAAAAGCTGAGAAGTTCAGTAAAATACAAAACTATACTCTTTTCTTAACCATGTGTGCCAACCTTGTTTTTAAGGATGATATCTGAAGCTTTAAGCAGTGACTGGATGCAGGCAGATAAGGCTTCTTGAGATAAACCCTGGAAGACTGCTCTCTGGAAAAAGACCAAGCCACAGTGAGACACACAATACTAAGAAATTTAAAAGCAGACAATATACCACACTTCTAGCCACATTTTAGGATTGAAGACTAGAAATTAGAGGCAAATGAAAATCAAAGGCTCACATCTATGCATCTGTAGAGCTTGGACAGACAAACCAGCGTTCGTCTGACAGTAGGGTACCACATGCCGTGCAGATCAGCAGGAGAGATCGATGTCTGTACACTTGATGCTTCCACATTCCCTGCATTCACGTTTGAAAGAAGTAAGAGCCATCAGACCAATGACAAAAATGCCAAAAAGTTGAGAAAGAAAGGAAGTGTCACAATCTGGAAATACAAACCAGCATTGCTGTTTCTTCTACCATTAGGATCCTCAAGTTGAACATCAGAGAACATGGACTCTGGTGACATTTGCTTCATTTGCTCTTCCTTCAAGCTCTGTGCAATTTTCTATTGGTGACAAGAAAGGAAAAGGAAATTTTTAGATTTTGGACAGTCATCTCTTTTCTATTTATTTCAAGGAGCAGCAAATTCTTGCTGAACGAATGACTACAGAAATATCAAAGGAGGATCAGGGAGATTTCAAAGTAAGAAAACAATGTAGATGTAACAAATTTGAGAATTGTTGCTGTAGAGGGGTTGAGTCGACATAATTCATTGTCACCTCCACTAAAACGTGACCAATCATGTGATGTATTTTGTGTCACTATGTGGAAATCATTAGGTGTTAGGTCATTGCAAACAGAGCATGACACAAACAATGGTGATGTCACCATGATGACACTGATTTATTCAGATTTTCCACAGAGCTACAGTTTGAGTAATGAATAAAAACATGATTCTCATAGTGGCATATGACTATAATTTCTTGATATAACTTGACCTTCACAGAATGTGTGAACGACTGTACCCAGAACCACCTCATAATGTAATCTGATAGAAACTTGACTTCGGCCCAGGATGTCTCCTGAACATTGTGGAGAGATTGTCAACATATCTTACGAACAATGATGATCATATAGTCCCCCACTCTTGTTGGTGGAGACAAAACAAAAAGCAAATACAGGTCTCTTAAGGTAAACCGGATCATTAGCAATTTGATATCGAGAGTTCACATAAAAAATATTTGAGCTTTCACAAGCTTTACTTTAACCTATAGTTCATCTTAAGACATTAATATTTTTCACAAATCTTCACATGCTTCTTCTGCCAGACGTTAGCCTTTTTAAATCATTATCTCTCACTAAATAGCTTTTAAGTGCCTCTTCCCCTCCTTGACATTTTATGTACTAAAAGAATAAACCGATGAAAGTACTAATAACAGAAAAAATGCTCACTAGTTGCTGCAGTAATTACATTCATGATGTGTTAAGCTTATATAAGCTGGAGGAAAGCGCTACATCTTTTTCATAAGAACAGACTTACCTCCATCATCTGCAGTTTCTCAGGATAGGCCAGATCCCCTGGGGCCGGTTTGTAGCCTGTGATATCAGTCTGGATGTAGATGTGGGTCCTGTAGACCAGACGCTCCTGAACATCCTCCAGCATCTGCTTCACAACGGCATCAAACGCCCCCAACTGAGAGGCTACATGATTAAAACACAAAAGAGGTCAGTTCACAGTCAAGCAACATAAAAATCACAACAGAACTTGTTATTGAGTACAAATACTTTGTTTGGACCCAGAGGTCTGAAGTTTTCAGTTGATTTATAGTTGATGAGAACTCAGAACAGGTGAATGAGAAGTAAATGACAACCAGTAGAGACTGCTACTAACACTCATGACATCATTGACTAAAACAAAACAGCAGCCTCTACCTTCTACCTTATTGGATACAAACGCAAATGGCTATCCAGGCTAATTCAAGGGGAAACATGCATATTGTTTAAACATCAATTCCACAATAATATCTGTCAGCACCTCAAATCTGATCTCTCATTTGACAACTGACACACTTTGAGAAGAACAAACGCTCTGTCCTACCGTTGTTGTGAACGTGGTCTTCCAGCATTTCATTCTTAAGGATACTGCAGAGCTCAGACAAGGTTTCCAGGTGGATGATGTGAATGATCAGAGGACGGAGGACATCGTACAGGGACAAACATAACTTCTCCAACAGTTCACTGTCAGAGATTTGAAACTGTTAAATGGCTTTGTCCAACTGAAAGGGAGGTAAAGTTACTTTCTATTCATTTCAAGATCTCCTTCAGGTTAGGGAATACAGTAATGCCAAAAATTATTTTGGCATTACTGTATTCATTTTCTCTCATAATAGAGAACACATTGTCCACCCATGCTGCGTAAGCTGGTTTTTAAAACACTAAAGGTGAAATGGATACTGGAGTTTTGAAGCGACACACCTTAGACAAATACATACTGTCACAATACATGTCTCTGTCGTCAGTCAGCGTTTCATACGACACAGCCGATACTCACTCGAGTTTAGGTGAAGGTTTAGAGAAGAACTCATTGTACAGCTGGTGTTCATCCTGGCACACGTGAACCATAAAAGCACAGCCACTGCGAACCTACACAACATGAACACAATAATGAGCAGCTGCAGCGCTGACCCACACTCGAGATGAGCAAACATCCTGCGACATCAAAGATGGAGGAGTCCATTACAGCAATTACTAATGAGATGGAGTTAATTTTAAGGAAAGACCTCAGGTAGGTGGTGCAGCTCTTGTTTGTTGCATGAAATTCTGACCTTTAATTACAGGATCCCCATCACACCAATTAGAGATTTAAATGTCAACACAGTGTCAAAATACACTGTTCCAAAAAAGGATCAGTTAATTCTGAAGTATGGAATTAGAATAAAAATATTCTAACACCAATTACGCCAACCCTTAAAGTTTAAAGCACAGAAGGAACACAATATAGAAGATATGACTTTGTAGGTTAACCCTGACATTGTTTACCAAAAGGAAAAAACAACACTTTGCAAAGGACAATCAGGATTATCTGTTTACACTCATTAATCATTGCAAAGCTTGGCGTCTGCAGGAACACTCCAGAAAAACCCACAGAGCCCACAAGCTCAAATGCCACCTTACAGATCTAAAAGGCACTTCTGCTTTGAAGCGCTTCAGCCTCACCAGAGCACAATGGTCTTTGCTGTTTTGGTTGGTCAGGTCAGTAATAGTGGACGTAATGCTGGGACTGAGGAGATGCTCCCTTTGGTCAAGGTAGCAGTGATGGATTTCATCTAGCAGCTGATGGTATCTGTACCCATTAATAGAAGGAGGGAGTTTTAGCACAAGAACCATAGAAAAAACACAAAAAAGAATGATAAAGCTGCTTTATTCTGTAGAAATGTTAAGGCTTACTCTGGAAGCTTCTCTGATCGCTGCTCTATCTGTTCAATCAGTGACTGAAAATAAAAAAGAAGTTTTTAGTCAAAGAAAATAATGTAATCAGAATTTCATTGTGCAATAAAAAAAAACATACTCTAACTTTAGGTGCAGCTGCTCTGAACTTGACATAGTAAAGTGTAAAGGCATTGTCTGCATTGGTCAAGCACACTGGATCCTGTGGGAGAAAAGATATGAAATAAAAGTACTTCCAGCACCAGTCAAAAGTGTGAACACATGTTCGCAATCACTTTAGTAAAATTAATACTCAATCACTGAGGAGAAAATGTGAAATTTTTCTTACCCTTTTCATTAGGTGGCTTGTG
Source organism: Antennarius maculatus (assembly GCA_013358685.1). NCBI lineage: Eukaryota > Metazoa > Chordata > Actinopteri > Lophiiformes > Antennariidae > Antennarius > Antennarius maculatus. The sequence goes on along the minus strand of CM023618.1, from coordinate 6,540,925 downwards.
AGATTCTGCATAGTGTTTACAATGTGGAGCTTCATGAAGTGCATAGCTTTAGAAAGACACTGCTTGAATTTAGTCAAATAAACAGGATAGTCCTTGAAATTGGGCTGCAATAAATAGAGAGGAAAATAGCATAGCTATAAGGGTTCTGCAGATAAAACAAGTCAAAAATATGTTAAAGTTTTAACATTTCACATGAGTATAATTAGGCTTTTAAAACATAAAAAGCCATCAACTGCCTTTATCACACGATTTTGTGTATATTAAGTTAGATCTGAGCAGACAAAGGCCGACTCTACTTACATGCGACGAAACATATTCAACGCAGTCATCTAATTTTGACAGCATTGGTATAAAACCTTCACTATTTACAGACAAGGTTGGTGAGTTCAGTTTCTGCAAAGACAATGTAAAGAAAAATTGGGTTTAATGTAATTTATGCAAATTTCCGTTTTCAAAGCAGACCAAGGTAAAATCTACCAACTAAATTTAGCATGTATTATTTTCAAATTAAATAACGTTGAGGCAATGAAGACTTTATGAGCACATTTCCTGAAAGTTTTTACAAATCACTACATAGGAAATATATAAACAACTTACTTCTATAAATATTTTAAATCTGGGACATAGCTGCTGATTTTTACTGATATTAGAACTACATTTATAAAAAAATACTAATTAACAAACACACAATTTATAATTAATACATTTAGTTCACTGTCATTATGTTGCAATAAATGAAAAAAAATGAAAACCCAGCCTACCGTACTGATGTTTTCTAACTCATTAAAATAAGACAGTTTCTGCTGTATGCTTTCTGCCAGGTCAACAAGCTCTGACTGCAAAGAAAGATAAAAAACAGAACAAATTGGTAGCACTTATTACTCAGACAAGGTTTTATCAATACGTCTGCAGAATACAATGTGTATGGTGTTACAAGTCATTGCAAAAGATTCTTGTGCGTGTGACCACAAGTCGTTATACAATTTAATGTTTTTCTTACTTCAGAACAGCACCAAAGTTTACACAACAACTGCTAATTCAGCATTTGTTGGGTTGGAAAGCATGTAACACGTGACATGCAAGTAACATGTTTTAAAGTATTTATTACTGATGGAGCCTCGGCTCTCCTCACGATGGGACTTGGGTTGATGGATGAACAAAACAGAGTGCAGCTTACTTGCTCTTTTAGGAGCTGTTCACAGGCCTCGTGGAGGGTCCCAGTTTTATTGGACACAAACAGATACTGCTTCTGCAAGGAGTCCAAGTGCTCCAGAGCAGCGCTGACATCATTCAGAATAGCATCACATTGTTCTTGGTAGCAGTTTAGATCATCTCTGGTTTGCCTGAATGGAAGGAAAGTATATTATCTGTTTGTTTACCCAACGATAAGATAATACAGCAAGAAAAACTATTGATTTGAATCAAAGTAGACATTGTTTTAGCACTGCTTTTCTTTCTTATTTGAACTTTCCAAGTAGGTTGCATTTATGACCAAACTGTAAATAGGTATGTCCCAACAGATGTGCTGCACCACTACACTACAGCTGTGACATCATTAAGACTTTTACAACATTTCTTACTGAGCAGGTTGGGTAATTAATAAAACTGTATTTTCACAAATGATTTTGGTTTTGAATCACATGGAAAACCATATACAGTGCGTCCTCGCGCATCAACACTCATTTCACGTCATCGCAGATTTTTGGTAGGTAGTCACGTGACACCGTATGCGCATTCTATTGGCTGACGGCATGTGGAAGTGTGCTACGCTCCATGAGTCTCGGACTTCCGTGAGACACAAAAGTGTTTTAAACAGTCGATAAGAGTGTGGGAAAGGTACTACTGATAGAAGGTGGTTTAATATCAGTATGGGGAGGGTTCATAAACATTTAAATTACTGTAAATAATAAGATATATAGTTCGTCACTATATCATGGAATTCGTAATTCGCTTGTGGTTCCTGGAACGCATTAACCGCAAGTAACGAGGGAACACGGTAATTGAGACAAAATCCTTATTGTTATACATTCTGTTTTGCATGACAATCTTGCTTTGTCTCACATAATAAAATAAATTGTCCCTGTTACAGCAAAACAGCTTCCTATTCAGCCACACTGTGACAGGTCAAGCTAACGTAAGCCTTTATTCAAAAAAAGACAAATCCAATGCTACTGCTGGACAACAGGATATCAAATGTTATATGAGTGCAAAGCGCAGTTGATCAGAGCATTTACTGAACCAGTGATAACTACATGTCATTACTCAACAGGCAGGTTCGACATTGATGGGGTTGAATGATGGAGGACATGGTGAAGCTCATTATCATGGTATTCATGATTTCTTTCAGTGAAATTATACTTAGATTTGTTAATTCTAAAAAAATCTCAATACTGACCAAATTTTTAGTAAAACATCATCTGAAACTAGTTTATAAGGAGTGCATGTTGGTTTTTACTCTGGGTGGGTGGACACAGGGTGTAAAAAACACTGTCATGGAATCATGGTGTCAATTGAAACAAACTAATTTGCTTTTGAGTCAGTCTCCCTCCTCAAAGCTCAAATTACCTAAATAAATAAATAAGTATGACAGGATAATTTAAATGAAGGGTAAAGTATTTCAGCACTTCCATACCTGTATTTTACATTCTCATCCTGGTCCATATTTGTCTGTAATTTGGCAAACCAGGAAAAAAACTGCAACACAAAATGACACTGTATTGAAACCACAGTCAACATCTTCTTGTTGTGTAACATTGTTTAAAATAAAATTATTCACCCTACATTGTAATATATTATTTACTGATTACCATTTGTTTAACCAAATGGTTATATACAACTGATTTTGTATTCCAAAATGCAACTTTTGCAGTCAGTCTCAAAATTATCCAATTTCCTGTTTATCATATTATTTTCTCATGAGAACACACAATTGACAAGTCATTTGTTGGCAAAAAATGTGCTAACCTTCACAAACTTACTTCTATATATAGGAGAAAAAGTTCCATGAAGAAAGAATTTTAAAAATTCTCAGGAATGCTGCTAGAAGCTTGTATCTGGTTATGCATTAAGTTTGCAAAGAGTCAGTGCAGCGAAATGTTGCTAAAAAAGCATTACAGACTTGGATTTGTATTGTAACACTTGAAAACAAAATAAAAAGATCTTGAAGGGAAGAAAAACATTAGACAATTGTTGAAGGGTTGAGTAACTTAGAGACAGCAGTAGTCAGTAAAAGCAACATTTTTTGTGTTAAGAGATGGGAAAAACACTTGCAGTGTCTGTGTCTCCGAAGTAAAATCAATCAATTCTTGTGAGATTTTAAGATTGTAAACAGCTAATAAATCATAAATTCTTCCATTAATCCTGATATACAATGTGTATATACACAATAATTTTGCATACGACTAAAGGCATGTTTAGTTATAGTAATCAGAACTTTCAGCAAAGGTGTTACCTGTTGTGCTGTTTCTATCTTGTCATTCTCTATATCGAGCATCTGGAAACCCTTGAGCAAGACATCCTCTGTTGAAGCAGGCACAGTGGCTGTAAAGGATGACTGCAAGGAACGCGATGAAAGGCTGCCCAAGTCCTCAATTGGCAACTGAAAAACAAAGTGGCTATTTTTAATTGCCATAACATACCCACACGAATTCATATTAAGCTAGCTGGACGACTTGACGTGGTGAGGTGCACCTGCATGCCCTCGCACTACAAAACGGAATTCCGTTGTGGATGATCCTGTTTAAATTCTGGGAAGCGACGTAACTTCTTGCCAACAGCTACGTGGTTCAAACCTAAATGTAAGTAAGTTAGCAACTCGGAAGGCTAGCTAGCTGATGAGCTAACAGGAATCATATCTCACCTCTGACGGGATAGAAACTGTTTCAGCTGCGGCTCGTAGCTCCAGAACAGAGTCCATTTGTTTCTCTGTGAGGGGGGCCATGGCGTCCGTGCGACGGTCCCATAACGACAGTTTTTCCCAGGTTTCCTTATCTGTTGGGTCCAAGAGTGACTGATCTGAGTACGCCATCGTCACTTCGTACACCACCAACGTCAGCAGCTACGCCAGGGTACTTCCTGTTCCGGGAGTGTGGGCGGGGCTCCAGTTAGTCACGTGTCAAAAATTCTGTAGTTCACACTGAAGTGGACTACAGTATTTTGACAGAACATTATTACTACCACACGCCAGCAGGTAGACAGACCAGTACGGTATAAACTGTAAAGATTGTCATTCTAGCGTAATGTCTTTTCTAGATTATAATTTGCTAAAACATGTAACTACTGTACATGTTTTACCTTCTTTTGACATCCTGTCTTACTTCAATTCTAAGCCATGACAAATTATTTAAACCTATTTTTCAGTCTTCCTGTATTTGTATAAAAAGAATATTATGTTTGCTGTCTTGTTTTTGTTTATTTGTATTTTGTCTTATTAGGACAAGTCTTATACAGGATAAAAACATGAAAAATTTCAGAAATACAAAATATTTTCTATTATGATATGAATTGAGTAGCGTATAACTTTATTTATCACTTAAGGAGGTTCCATCAGGGAAATTAATTTCTCCATCACACACAGCACAGTAAGTACACAAAACACAGAAAAAGCACACAGAAAGCACCAGCATGGAAAGTAGAACACCAAGCATAGAAAGTACAACACCAAATAGAAAGAGTAATAACTAACCCATCAAGAATATATAAATAGAAAATCATAAATAGGCATAGAAATGAAAAATAAACAGGCCTGGTTAAGTATGGGTATAGTGAAATGTCTACAGTGTTTGTATTGTTTTTGCTGTATTGTCTGTGTCATCCCTTAGCTCTCGTGTGGACTTTCTTCTTCTTCAACTCCCCCAGAGAGGAGTTGAGTAGTTTAATGGCTCGGGGGATGAAGAAGTTCTTCAGTCTCTTTGTCCTGCAAGTTGGAAGGCGCAGCCTCTGGCTGGTCAGGCTTCTCAGGCTTCTCTGGTTATTGGTAACAGTGTGCAGAGGGTGGCTGACATTGTCCATGATGTCCAGCAGTTTGTCCAATGTTCTCTTCTCTGCCACCGTTGCCAGAGGGTCCAGCTTCATCCCCACCAACGAGCTGGCCCGCCTGATCAGCTTCTCCATCCTGGAGAGATCCGCCTTGATCACGCTCCCTCCCCAACACACCACAGCGAACGACAGGACGCTGGCAACCACAGACTGATAGAACATCCACAGGAGCTTCCTGCAGATGTTGAATGCCCTCAGCCTCCTCAGAAAGTACATCCTGCTCTGTGCTTTCTTGTACAGCTGTCTCGTGTTGCTGGTCCAGTCCAGCTTGTTGTCTAGCCACAGCCCAAGATATTTATAGGTCTGCACAATCTCCACCTCCTCCGTTCCTATCAGAACTGGTCTAGGTTGGGATCTGTCCCTCCTGAAGTCAATGACCAGCTCTTTAGTTTTGGAGGTGTTGAGCTGCAGGCTGTTGCTGTGACACTAATCAACAAAGTAAGAATTGTAATCCTTTGTTATTTTTATATACTGTTTTGCTCAAAATAATTCCATTTAAATTTTTCCACACCAAGTGCTACATATTTTGACTGAGCCAGATTTGTCTTACACAATCACTGGATGACAGTTAAAGGATATAATAATATTGTTGCAAAGCTAACTCCACAAGTCTAATAGACCGAGGTGATTGAATTAGGCAGACATGGTGTCTGGCGGCATAATCAATCAACACAGAAAATAGAGACCCAGCAGGTGGAACCCTGAGGCAAACTTGTAATTCGTAAACTTTTGTTGTTGTTTTTTTCTTTTCATTATGTCTATGTCTTTGATAAGTCTTAGTAACGAGCAATTGCAATAAAATATTCTGATTCTGGTTCTCATATCTGCAGGTCCTCACTGACAGTAAAGCATTTGATCAAACTAATTTTAAATGTGTCGTGTGTGTGTTTGTGTGTGTGTGTGTGTGTGTGTGTGTGTGTGCGTGCGTGTGTGTGTGTGTGCGTGCGTGTGTGTGTGTGTACTCAAAATCAATTGCATGCAATTGCTTCAAATATTTTTTATTTTATTTACTTAAATGATTTCTAGTACATAATACATTTTAATTTTTTTTAATTATTATTTTTATGCAATTTAATGTGTAACATTATGGTAACTGCTCTTTTAATTTGTATTATCATTTGTGTGTACATCTCCCTGTATTTGGTTTAATTATTGAATAAAAAAAATGTTTAAAATTTTTTTTTCTAGTATTCCATTACCCACAAAAATAAAGACCACACATGTCAAGATCCATCAGATTCTTGGTGGCATTAAATGCAGGAGATTGTGTTCACGTTCCAATTCTGTCTGCAGGGTGTCTCATGAGAAGGTCACACAGAGTTCAGATTTTTCTTTCTTTTTCTCCTGTCTATTTAAGTTGAAAGGAGATGCTGTAGAATTTAAACCATGTTACTCCAGAACAAAAAGAGATGTCAGAGTGAATCTTGTCAGACAATATATTTTGGCTCAGCATTTGCTCAGAGTCAACCTTTCTTTGCATTGGTGACGATATTGTCACATTGTGTGAGCTTTCATAAGAACCCATGTGGGGGACCATGTTATTCTCAAATGAATGAATGTAGTAATTGAACAGACGTTAAATTTTTATGTTACCGAGACACAGTAGCAACACATTTGAAATGAAGATGACAAGATGATCAGGCAAAGACATTTTTATTAAAATTTGACAGCCAGAAATATGAAAAATGTGGCCAGAAACTGATTTAAAACTGCCAAAATAAAACAAATAACCCCAACTGCTGCACAGTGTGCCAACATTAACAGATAATAAATATTTTAATATTTCTAACATCAAAAAAACAAAACAGCTATTAACTATTGCTGTTAGATCCTTCTAAGTGCTTTCCCAACAGAAACAGAACAGGAATCTATTAAGGTACGAAATGTTTAGAAATACCCTCTCCAAGAAATGTCCTCTCCAAATGCTGCAAATTATGAACATTGTTTCTAAAATAACCTGAAATACAAAATTTCATAACATTACTTGCATCTAATGGTTTATCATCAACCATGATAAAAAGACTGTATAAATGTTGATATGAATTCAAATGATGCTTTGAGAATATTTCCAGCTCTAACTGCAAGCAAACCTTAAAACCATTCAGCAGTGTAAGGTGTATATATGTGCAAAGCAAACAAAATCAACAAATGTCTGTAAATAATTTCTTAAACAATTAAAATAAATTTCATAGGCTTGATCAACACTTTAATTGCATGTGGTCAGGTTACTCACAACATGTGCATCACAGTCAATGAGGTACAGACAGTCAAGTCTAGTAAACAGGTATTGTCAGTTGTTGTAGTCTGTCTCCTCAAGGTAATCTGGAATGGGCAGTCCGGTGAGAATTGTTAAACATCTGTTCCACACGTTGAACACAGGACAGACTGGCTGAACAAAGGAAATGTCAAATGTGTACAAGTGCTGAGAGTTGACGGCATCGTAGAAAGACAAAGACCCAGAGTCATAGTCCAGCAACACCCCCAAACGCCGCAGGTGGGGCGAAGGCTCAATGGGTATCTCCTTGCTGTTGTGGCGCACCACCCATGAGTTGTTGCATCGAGACAACACCCAAGAGGCCGAATTTTTGCCAATCCACTCTTGTTTTGGTGCCGATTTGTATGTGATTCCCACTGCAAACCTGCGCGTGCAACAGAAAATAATAATTATGTTTAAAATGGCATAAAAATTGTAAAATTGATACTTCATAAAAAAGAGGAGACGTTATTAGCATTGTAAACCTGAAAACTGTCAAACTCTTAGTGAGTCTACAGCAACAGTCAGAGGAATACCAAATACCTCTGATGCCCATAAACACTTCATGCTAAAAAAAAAAACAAATTCTCTTTGATTCATGCTGGGCCAAACAGGAAAAAAATGTTACAAACAGCAAAATATTGTTGTTCTATAGTTGACTGAATGAAATCACATTGCTCAAAATTTTGCACAGTGCAAGGAAAACAAAGCATCGTGGAAAGACTTCTACTTCACCATTCAATTTTTAACCAAATACTGTACAAAATGTTATGACTAAACCAATACTACAATAATAAAATAATAACTTAACAATCCACCGATACTGAAACATATGAATATTTTTACCATGTGCTTCCTCCTATCAGTGCTTCCCAGTAATGGCGGCCACTGTCGATAAAGACATTTCCTGCAACACCGTAGCTGCTGTGGCTGGAGAATCGATCCTGACTGTGGCTCTTCTTGGAAGATGTCTCATCCCTCTCCACCGTCAGGTTGTCATGGGACACCCTCAGCTTCTTGTGAGCTGATTTTGGGTCTAATTTGAAAGGCTGACCTTAAAAAGAAATCTTCCTTTTTAAAATGCATTACAATATTTATGTATAATTAACTGCAATAAATTTGGTGCAGTTACATACTGTTGGTTTTGAGTTTCTCTGGTTCGCTGCTACGGTTTCCTGCCTGATTTATGGCCTTCACTATGAAAATGTACTTGATGCCACACTGGAGCCCATGCACTGTGTAGTGATTTTGCTTGATGTTTGGTACAATCATCCAGCTATCAGCAGAGTTACACAAACCTGCAGCCGAGAGAGACAAAGAAACACTTGAAAAGAAAAATTTGAATCACCTAATTCATGGTGGAGACATCTGATACAAACAGAGAAATAATGCAGCATAATTAAATGCAGTGTTTCAGTCTGCAGCTGCTATTTTTTAGGTACTCTAATATAATCAAGTGTGCATGAACCCTGAGGCAAATCACAATATATTCCTCAATCAAGCTATTGTGACCTTGTTAGAGCAAGGGATTAAAGTAGTTTGCTGCTCAAACGTGAGGTAATATTGACTTTATGATACACAGCTGGATGTAAATACACTAAATTGTTTTTTTATTCTCTTTATATCACATACTAGGCACTGCATTGTATTCAAGCAGCATCCAGTTATCCACAAAAGTCATGACAGATCTCTTCTGTGGCTACAATACAATATTATGTTTTTGATATTGTAACATAGCCCCCAAGCAATTTAAAATCAAGCAGAGAAAATCCCTTTCAAATCCCTCCATCTTTGCCATGTTTCCAACCACAAATATTATACTGCACTCCCACCAGAGAACAGTATATAAACTTACTGACAACATTAGTTTGGCTGGTGAAGATAGCATACTGGAGTTCATAGGATACAACAGAGAATTCATCGTCTGATGACCAGTGAACTGTGATCGTGTCATATGAAGCGGTGCATAATTCCTCACGGATTATTGGCGGATTTGGTGCTGCAGTCAAAAAACAAAAGACAATCGTTGTTCAAGACAGCAATTAAAGATGAGTGCATTCTGTACAAAACACCACAAAATATCAAACAAATAATAAAAAAAATGGAGTCCACTAGTTGTAATCTGGATCCCCCATGCAGAAATAACTCAGGAATGTACAACAGGGGCCTAAGCATAAACAGCCAATGCCAAATAATTTAATTCAGTGGAAATTAAAGCTGAAATCCTCTCTAACATCTGTGAGATTTTCTATTTTGTCATTTCCTAGACGCGTTATTAAAACATTTTTGTCAATGAATGGTGGAGCCTTTACTTGGAGGATAAATCAAAATGAGTTATTTAGTAAAAAAACTCCTAAAAAGTTCTCATCTGTCAGAACAAAGTGATCAAGTAACACAGTATAACATGGTCTATGTTTTGAACAAGATCCTAGTCACCTGTGAGATAATCCAAGCTTTCTAGCAATTTCTTCTCCCTTGTGAAGTCCAAAGCAAAAGTATCGAAGGTGTCATTTAAGTTGATTTCTGGCAGCAGTATTTGAGATGAAGCTGTCGCCATAGAAACTCTGTAATAAAGCAGTACATAATTAGATGGATCGTTAGCCTATTGCTGGTTTTTGGAGATATCCGCAGCCTCACCTGTCACAGATGCTTTTAGCCGTTTGGAGGAAGTGGGTGTGGTCCGTCTCCTTGAGAGCCTGGTCGGCCTGAGTGATGAGGGACGAGGACCTCTCGATGCACTGCTTGCAGCTGGCTATCTGCTGGGCTAGTTTCCTCAGTCGCACAGACTGTGCAAGAAGCAAGAGATAAGTTGTTGGATGAAAAGCTTAGTCAATAACCAACCAAAGTACTACCCACTGTCTAAAAGATGAATCTGACGGATGCCAGATTTGACTTTATCTCGCTAAGAAAATCCTGCAGAGAAGAAAATCTGATTTGGACCTTTGAGAATTGGATTTTTTTCTAACTTGTGTAATGCTTGCAAAGTGGCAAGGTTCAGCCACTTATAAAAACTGTTCTGGCATGAGAGACATAATCATGAAACATCCCTGATGACACCATCACATTATCCAGCCCCTGCTATCCCACATCTGTGACACATTGGATTAGTGGTGGAAAACAGCCTCAACCTAATGCAAGATATAAAACAAGGAAGCATAGAGTCATCATGCAAGCAGGTCCATGATAGAAACAGGCCTGATCTCACTCTGACAATGATTATGGTGCAGCATGCTGGGTTTATTTCTAATAGAATCTACCGGTAATAATCTAATAGAAGACATGATGTGAAATTATTCAAGGGATGCAGCACATCAAACGCTGTACCAGAAAATCTGAGGAGTGATTCTGAAGACAAAACGCATCAGTGAACACAACAGCCTGGCAATGGTTTGCTATTTTATATGTATTTAAACAAAAGCACATATTTTGGTACTACTACAATCTACGAATCTGAAAGTTTATTTGAGATGTGAGGCTTTTCCTCAACAGCCTGTGATCTGTTACCACCATAGTAAGAGCTGCATGCACAGGTGTTGTGAGAGGAGCAAAGGTTATCGAGCACGAGGCGATAAACAAAGAGACAAAGGTAATCCAGTCCAAAAGTGGCAAAAGGTAAAAAAAACCAACATACCTTTCCCTCCTTTATCTTGGAAGCTATGATTTGTCTGCGCTGCTGGATGATATTAATCAGCAGGTCACACTCCTCAAGCAGTTTATTTTCTTGTCTTGATGCATTAGCCTGGATGGAAGCAGATAAAAAACATTAGACATAATGTAAATGCTCTTCTTTTTCCTTTCCTTTGCTTGTTTGTTTGATTAAACATTTCCTAAAGATAAACTTTATGTGACAGGAAAACTACATGGAAATATATTCAGTGTAAAGTTGTTCTAAAAATGGGAAATTTGCTTCAACTTGTAAGCAATGTTGAAATTGTGTTTAAATCACTTAATCATGTTTATCAGTTCCAAATAAGGAGCTTGAACAACCTGAGCAGCCTCACCTCAACGTGCTGGCAAGTTTGGATAAGTTTGCCCATCAAACTTTCCAAATCACTGGTCCTCTTGATGAGACTGCTGAGGTTAGAATCCAGGGCGTGCTGCAAAGAAAGTTAAAGATGAGTATTTAATCACACGCTGGCTCCCACCACACCTCCGTCATCAGAGTGTAAACAGCAGAATAAAGAGTCTGGTGGATGAGAATGTAAGGATCTAAGTCACGTGGAATCAACACATCAGGGGACAAACTGTACAAGGCAGCCTCTGGTTACGACTGGACACATTTGGGGCTCCCCCGAATGTGTCTCACAAACCTCCATGATCGAGCTTAACAGAGTATCTGCCGGGAATTCGGTCAGCCAAAGCCCAACTGTGTTAATCAGTGACTCAGATCAAAGGATTATGGCACTGAGCTATCTTGCACTGTTTTTGGTAAAAATGATGACTGTGTGCTGAGGTGGTGTGAAATATCATGTGAGATAAAGGGTTGTTCTACTGGAATAAAATATTAATGTGCAATTACATGTAATAGTGTCTTCAATGATTACATAAAGCAAAGGCATAACAAACCAGATGACACAAGTGTGGAAAAAAAAAAAATCAGCAGGTACTTTGCAAAACAAATCCAAAGCAATCATCAGTAATAAAATCTAAATTATTACTTTTGTGTGAGCATATGTTTTCAATTGAAATTTCCATTGAATTCAATGATTGTTTTGGTTTAACAGGGACACACTGTGAAGTGGTAAACAATCCAAATTGGTATTGTCATTCTGTTCATCTCCCAACATTCAAAGCATTTTAATGTTCTCTTTGTTCACAAATGTCAGATACGTAATTATGAAATTTGCGGCTGAAAACAAATACTGAAAATAGTCAGTAGAAGAGAACAGAAACTAGACGGCCTGTAGCAGATAGTGGGTTAACTTCCTTCAGGGTTCAGGTTTTACTTTGTGATGTTGGGTACATCGCTGCGTATTAAAATAGCAAAGGCTTTATTTTACCACTCTCAGCCGTATGATTTATTTATATGAAAGGGAAAGTGATGAATCTAAGATGCATATCTCCAGATACAGGTGAGGGGAATAAAACATTCTCAAACTGGGCACATGAAACATAAAATATGAATCAAACTGAAGTTAAATATAAGCAAATGCCCCGGTTAACATTTTGATGCATTGTTCTTCTCAAAGTGTCTAAAAAGCATCTCCTCGTCCAACATAAATATGCTCTATGTGTTTGGACAGCTCTCGCGAGCTAAGTTCTCTTTCCGAAAGGTATTTAAGGTCGACGAGAGGAAAGAATAGCAGCTTCCTTTTGCATGTGAATGCTTCTAGTCTAACACCTTAGCTTTGGCCAGCCTCTTTTCCTTCCTGTCTGACAGGTCACTGTCAGGTTTTGGAGTTTTGTCCTGTGTCAACATTAGCAATCGGCTCTATTGTCAGTTTGTCCCATCATCCTGTGAGCACTGCAGGCAGTGACCAACCGTGATCCCTGATGTTGAACTGACTTTTAGGTTGTCATTGAGTTGGATAGTCTCAACATGTTTTTTTTACACACACTTTATCAGGTATAAAGGTATTCTGTCGTTTGACAAAATCACATTTGATCAGAATTTCAAATAAAGTTGACTTTGCTAAACTGCTAAACAGCTCCATAAGTATTAAACTTTTATACATACACTGTAGATTATCTAGCAGCTATGTCACCATTTAGGGCGTTTCTGCATGTACCAAGAGGAATGGGATGAGTGTAAATAGTTGAAATAACAATGGGTGAATTCCATTTAGTCACTCCAGTTTAAAGGTTTTGTATTATGCATGCTGGCTGACATTGGAAAATTCAAAATAACATAATTTATAAATGTTACTAGCGTCACTTGAGTTTTACCTTTATAAAGAGGAGAAATATACGCTTAGAAAAAAAGCCTATTAAAGAACCTGTTTGTCAAGGTGGGAACAATAATTTAGCCGTTCACCAGAAGACACTGTCCTCAGTCTACAGTGAAACAGGTTAGCCTTAGAGTGTAGAGCAGATCTACTACTCTGCAATTATTTTGGAAATATGTGACCTTAGAATGACATTCCAGCAGATGAAGAAAAATCTTCATGGTTCAGGACATGCTGTTCCTTAGATGTGCTGCAGGCCAGGTGCCTCGGTGCTTATTACATTCCGTAGGATTTTTAGCTCTGGAACACTAATCTTGAGGTAATTATAACACAAAATCAATAAAAATCGTTCATGAAATTAAAAGTGCATGTTACTGCAGTGAATACTTTAGCCCTAAAAATTCCATTAATTCCTGAACACAATACGCCATACCAACACTGTTGTTTTGAAGTTGTTTTTAAGCTTGATTCCTTTTGACCTGAATATAACTCACATATAAATTCATATTTACACTAGTACCTCACCTCTGGAAGGTTTTGTATATGTACTGATGTGAATCTTCTCTCTGTGTTTATGTGACTTTCTTCCCACATCTCACTAAAGTGAAATTCACCACAAACCTGAAATTGCCAGTTCTTCCTGTTTTTACACCCAAGACAGACCAGAAACCTTACATGATGGCACAGAAGATGGATATAATATCATATATAATATCAAACCTTCATCATGTTGCTTTGTACCAGACTGCATTATAGATGTTTTATTTAATCCAGAACCTACATACACTGTTGTTACCAGCATCACAATATCTCTTTGTGTGCGAATCTGTGAGAAATGGAAGGCATCATGATTGTAAACATGTGTTTGGGAACACCGGCACTAAAACAGGCTCAGCTGCGAGCCACCTGGGTCCTGTCCTGCCTGCCAGGATTCTTTAGAATGGGGATTGTTGTTTCCTGTGTCACTTGAGGCTTTTAACAATGCAGCAAAGTGCATTTAATTTGAGGTCAACAAAAAAACATGAAGTGGTACACTACAACATAAAATGACATCAAACAAATGATTATATCACACAGATGAGGAAACAGGTTATATGAAGGGAGTTTTTCAGAAGATAAATGGCTCTATTAATCTCAGGGCGCTTTGCTGTCTTCATAGAGTGATATTTACATCCCGCTTCAAAGTGGTGATGTATTGTCATTGTCAGTATTCGTCCGTCCGTTCGTTTGTTCGTTTGTTCAATTGTTTGTTCGTTGGTCCATTTGTATGTCCACCAAATATCTTTGCAACCGTTGCAGATAAAAAGATGAAACCAAAAACACATTACTTGGCCAGCAAATGGGATGAAAATGAAATGATGACCCTGACCTTGAGAAAAGTAGGTCAAGGTCATATTTCGACTCTTGTATACTCAGGAACCGGATAAGATAGAAAGATGAGGGAGAAGGCCAGTGTGAGTAAGACCGTAGATCAAAGCTAGTGCTTTGATCTATGACAGTAGGTCAGAGCACTAGCTTTGATCTTTGACCTATGCTAGTAGGTCATGGTAAAATTTTGAATTCAGGAGTGTCACAGGCTGTTGCAGTCTGTGACTGCCTTGTTTTAAAAGAGAATGAATTGTACAGTCAATACTGTACTAGATAACAAAGGCTTACATAGTACGCCACACAGAATCAAAATTATAAAAGTTTATCAGAAAGTTTTTGTCCTTTTTCATGTGTTAAAATTAAAGGTCTTTCCTATCTAAAGTCGTATTCCATCCCTTCATATGTGCATCGATATGCTGGTTTAACAGCTTGACTGTTGCAGGGATGTGTCTCCAAGTAATAACAGTAAAATGCACTATTGCCTTGAAGAAACTAAACTAGATTTTACATAACAGGAGCTAAAGCGCATCAGTATCTGATGCAAACACCTCATGTGGTGCAATATCTTCTCCAGACAGAGATAATCAGGCTGTTTCCCTGTGGATTGTTGGCCCCCCGTCGGGTATTGACATCGGCTGGTTTATATACATATGTTCAACAACAGGGATGTTTTTTCCCTTCCAGACGTGTACATTCATTTGCAATATGGGCCTATGCATCATCATCAAGAGATGATGACAGAGCTTTCTACATGGCTATTCAACTCAGAATTTTGTCACAGTTTCTCTGTGCATTTGAGACTGTCATCAATAAAATACATCCCTGTCACCCAGCAACATTTAAACCAGAAGTTTATCAGTTGTACTAAAACTTGTTATAATTAAAGCCATGCACTAGGAGTGGTTATTGTGAAAGCTATAGCAAGGCAGTACCCTAGCGGTTCTTGTAATAATAGTAGTAGTAAAACATGTCACAATTAAAACTGTTGAAGCAGTGATAACAATAGAAATGCCAACACAAATAGAGGCAGACATTTTTATGAGAATTTTATTGCATATTTATATGTGTGTGTCCTGTCATCATAAGAAATCATGATGCTTCACCCTCACTCCCCAGGAGTCATTTATGAAATAAAAAAAACAAGTAAACATTACTGTTCTGCAATGAATCTTGGGGACTTTGAAGGGTATGCATTGAATCCTTTGTGACCACAGAAAAGATGGCCACATTCGAGACTCATCTAATGTTTTAGGACGGCAATTTAACCAAAAACCAGGTGCTTTTGCCCTCAGGTGAGTCAGGTGTGTTAATCTTCTGTTTTCACTCACGTCCACCCATTATGATTTGATACTTACACAGCTCCCACTCTTGTTTGTGTTTGTCTGCAGTAATCCTGTTTAAGCATCTGTACATGCTACACCTGTCATTTGGATTGAGCATTGATGAAGAGGAGATGCATTCACAAATTCAGATTTTAAGCCAACATTTGTGAAAAATAAGCAAAAAATGACAGGACTTACGATTTCAAATGCCGATCATATGTCATCTTTTATCTCAACCGAATAATAACTATTTGTCCTTACTATGGTTCTCATTCCCTATTGGATTCCTAAGGTTAGAATCCAAATTAAAATCTGTTTTTCTTTAATACAATAAGTATGCATGTAGAGTTAAACAAATGATGCTCGTCACCTGGTCTGCTTCCTGGTGTGAACGATCACGCCCCATACAGAGAAAGTGGCAGGAAGATTTCTGCACAATGACAGCATGATCAAAGGAGAAAGGTTAAAGTTTTCTAATCTCTCTTTGGAAGATGTTCCAAACGTTGACATGCTAGTTCTAACCAAGCACAGTGCAGAGGAGGACCAGGCAGGTTGGTTTTCAGCATCAGTTGGGTTGCAGTAACACCCCCATACGCCCCTTTAGTGAGTCATGCATAACATTGGAGAAACCATAACATTCCTGTTAATTTAATGAAGTGGGATGCCATGCTATTACAAAAAAACAACTTTGTGTATGAACTTTAGAGCTTAGCTCCATTGAGTGTAGGAAATTAGCCAATTTATTGCATATTTAGATTATTTTATAGAATTCACCTTTCTTCAGTCCTAAAATATAGTAGTTAATTTTATATTTCCCTGTCATGGAATTCACTGCACTGCAGGTAAGGAGTATACATAATAAATTTAAGCTTGCTGGAGACACAATGGAGATTCAACAAACTCTGTGACCACACTGATTCATGGCTGTAATAGAAAGAATATGATGCATGACCTTTTTACATGCTCCAGCTGACAGCCCTGTCTCATGCTTTATTGATAGAAGCCCATCTTCTTGAAGTGAAGAGCTTCACTTAACCTAAAACTGTAAAAGCAGTCTCTTTCATTGAGTGACCTAGCCTTCACTTCATACTATTTTTCTAAGACTTGTGACAAATTATATCTCAAATAGAAGGGATGGTAGTATTCAGTAGTGTTTTCTTTGTAAGAAAATCCCTTTAAATCATCAAGTCTCTGGCCCATTCATGATATTTAATTTATGACTATATATTACATATAATATGTTATAATATGTTAAACAACTGTATTTTTGAGCTTCCTCAAAAATAAATTAAATATTTTCTGAGTCCTAGGCAATTTAATGGTGAAGATCTGTAAGTATTTTCAGCTCGATTGCTTATATGGAATCAACTCAACACAAATAACAGTGCAGATGTTCATTCAGTGAAGGAATACATCACCAGTCTAACAATGCAGCTGGCTGGTGTGTTTTTAGACGACAGCAGGGGCCTGTGGTATAGCAACATAGGCTACAACTGTACATGAAGCTTTGGTTGTACTGACTGGCATTGGTGTAAAATATCAAGATATCTGGTTGACTTTTGATTTATGACAATAGACACTGGTGCAACTCACTCACCAAAACATCTTGAAGGATTACAGTATTTCATCAAGTGGCACATCATTTCTGTTATTTGCATCATTTGTGCTTCACAAAGTGTTTCATGTACAGTATTTCTAACAAAATAATAGAGTCAGGGTTATGTTGTGTTTTACTAGTCCAAATCCAGTAGCTAAATATGAATCCTTTTTTGAATCTCAAATGCTTTAATCATTTGCAAGTAATACACCACAGTTAAATTTGTTGGGGTTAAAAACCAGAAACATCACCATTTTAGTAGAATACTCATAAATGCATCAATTTAATGGCTTAATTTATCAGTTCTCAACATCTTTTTCATGTCACCAACCTTAAAATTGACACAGATAGGAGGAAAGAAGACCATTTGGTCTTATCCAGTGGTACCACATCCATTAAATGTTTTTAATTCTCAAATGTGTTTGACATCCATGACATATTCACAGATTTTGTTTCAGTATGTTACTCCCTTGACTCCACTCTGACAACCACTGGGTTAATTCATTTTGAAAACATGTAGCTCTAGCTGTGAAAGAGTGAGAAATGGATCCTGAAAAACCCTCCAATTTACTGTAAAGTCTTTTTTTTTCTGCCTGTGAAACTACCGGTTCGGCTACGTTGAACATTAAAGAGACACTGAAGAGATTCCGTGCTACGAGATGATTGTTTCATCATAATAGTCATTATAACTTCAATAATTTTGCTTTACCTTATGATTTTATTTCATTAAAATGAAACAGCTCAACAACACTGTTATCTAATTAAGTAAAATTCATTTAATTTACTATCTTGTGCTGTCATGCTGTGATACTGTGGGGGGAATAGGAGGTCTCAGTAGTGCAGCATGATTCTCCAAGCATTCCTTGAACTACACATCGCTCCTTACCTTGAGCTTGTCATAGCGGTCGCTGAGGGCTGCCACTTGGTGGTCCCGGTGTCGGCCGACCAGCTTACACAATGCACAGATAAGCTGTTCATCTGTCACACAGTACATGTTGACCTTCTCATCTTCATGTTCCAGACACATGAGGCCTCGCAGAGTGGAGTCCAGTAAAGGCTCGATTAGACGGTGACCCGTGAAAGGCTTCTTGTTGGGGTGGGTGGCCTTGAGGCACTCCTCACAGTATGACACCTCACAGGTGACGCAAGTCTTCACTGCATCCTGTGGCGGGTCCTGCTCGCAAAACTGACACTGTACCCGGTCACTAGGAGAAGTCATGGCTTTGCCGCCGGTGGTGGCTCGCTCCCGCCGAGTTTCGTTAGGAGAATTAGGTCCGCTTAGAGAAGCCTTCTGGTAGCGATCGATGATGTTCTGTAATGTAACGTTGCGTTTGAGTCCCTCTAGGCCCCTTTGGTTGAGAGTGATGACATAGCGGCAGGTCGGGCACTGAAAGGCACTGATGGATTGAATCGGTTCACTTGGAGTGCAGTGTGACACCAGGATACGATGGGCACAGTTGAAACAAAGACTGTGAGCGCAGGGCAAGAGTAGAGGATCCTCAAATAGCTCCAGACAGATTGGGCAGGTCAGCTCTGACTCCAGTGTTTCCATCTTCAGGCATACAGAAGTGGGTTTGACAGCGAAATCCAAGGAAGCTGATCAGCTATCTGTGCAGAAATGAATGAAAGCAAGTTTCCATTATAACATGAGTGTGCATGAAATATACAGTATTTTCTGCACTATAAGGAGCACCTAAAAGCCTTAAATTTTCTCAAAACATGATATATACACACACACATATATATATAAAGATTTGAAATAAGCCATTCATTGAAGGTGCGCCGTATAGTTCAGTGCACCTTATAGTGTGGAAAATACTGTATGCTATTGTAGGTTTGTGATATATGAGTATGAAAATTTAAAAAAATACAATTCCCAGACATACACTAATTGTTATGTGTACAGAGGACATAGCTGGCTGTCATTTTACTGTATGCCACTGTACTTTACTGTAGTCTGAGGGCCAGTGGGTCAGGGAAGACTGACAACTCAGTCAAGCAGAAGTCTATTGACCTGCTGGCTGATGGCTGGGGCTCCTCGCTATCACAGACACTACGCCTTTGTTCCCCGGCCAATCGGACACCATAGCTGCGAGTGGACACACTGTGCTCAAAGTGTCTCCCTACATGAACTTCCTACCTCCAGCCTTTATGTGTGAGGAGGCAGAAGCTCATTAACGAGACAGTCGAGCACAAGTAGCCTTTTGAAGTTGTGAGGATGCAGCAATTACCTCCGAGCCACAGAACCTGGGTTTGTTCTTGCCATTCTACATCCAGCTATACTGCGTTACTCAAAACAGGAGGTGATTGTTACACTTGTCTGTGGTCACAGCTGTGATGAATCTGCAGGCCTTTGTTTCTTAGCTGTTTTGTTCGTGTCAAAAAAAAATCAACAAATGCAGCCGTGGGGAAGTTCTGTGCTGAGACTTATCCTTTCATCATAGAAACATTTCACTCCTGAGCAGAAAATGTCACAAGAAATGAAATAAGGATTGTATTACATCATCCATCAGTATATTCCCTAAACTGCTGCTAGCAGAATTCAGGTGTGTATAATTGGCTGAAAATCAAAGTCATCTCCAAACACAAACCAACCTTTGACAGATGAAACTAAATTACTTGTCTTAATTTGTCTAAATTACCTTATTAATTTCTGTGACATGTTTTTACCAGACACATATAAGTGTTTTATAGCAAGGCTATCAGTTACAGCACTTCCACAGGTCTTGTCTAACAGGTAGAGCTGGTACTTTACCTGGGAACGCCTTGGTATATGAGAAATAAAAAAAATAGTAGAAGAAATTCAAAGTCGACTGTCCTCTGATGTCATCTCCTAAGATATAAAATATCCCATTCAACAGAGGGCTTGTAAAACAACACCATGGCAAATACACACTGCAAATTGCGTTATATCCCCAAGTGAAACTCCCATTCATACATAGTTTACTTTACCCACCGATGGATTTCGCCCCACTTTGTACTGCCGAGACATTTCTGCTGAAGGAAAACTTCTGGCCGAAATCATTACAACATATTTTGGACAACAAACGCGGCAGCCGTAAACCATAGCATGCTGTAGAGATGGGCATCCAGATGGCACAAGTCTTCACAGCAGTAATCCTGCAGCAGAGCTGTCATTAAGCGAGAGGTTGAGCAAGAAGTAGAAAGCACAACAGGAAAAGTTGCCCGACAATTCCAGGAAAGCCAGCTCCACCTACAGCTGGAGTGCTGGCCAGTACTGGAAGAAGAGAGACAACAGTAAGGGAATGTGTGTACGTGTGTGTGTGTGTGTGTGTGTGTGTGTGTGTGTGTGTGTGTGTGTATGTGTGTATGTGTGTATGTGTGTGTGTGTGTGTGTGTGTGAGAGAGAGAGAGAGAGAGAGAGAGAGAGAGAGAGAGAGAGAGAGAGAGAGAGATGAGGGTGGGAGGCTAAATAAGTGGAGGCAAAGTATTGTGTGCACAGCCTCAGCCTGTGTCCTCAGAGGCAGGTTAGTGTCCTCTCAGTCCTCCCCATTGAAAAATTCAAAGCACTGGGATCAGTTTCAGGTTTCTTGTGTGACAGTCGCTCACAATGCTGTGGATTGGAACCGTTCTCGGCTGTGGCCCCAGGGATTCAAACCAAAGACACCAACATAGCTGAGAGACTGCCTGAGGGGACTCGTATGTATGCGGGGCAAAGGCCTGAGATCCCCTTCGGCATACAATGACAAAAAGTAAATAAAAATAAAAAGTTTATGGAAAGCAAATTCCGTCAAAAGTTGTATGTAAGTCTTGTGACGTGTAAAATGTGACAAAAGAGAACATTAGGCACTATAGTTGGCAAAATAAGGTGAACTATGTTTTACTGTTGAAACTGGAAACTCTAAACCTCTCTGACAGACAAGACTGCAGATTAAGACAGACAGTGGATAACATCATCTGCCACATTCAGGTCTGTCCCAGTTGGTCCTCGTGTGGGAATCACCGAGGTGCCATCTGCTTCTCATGTGCCTGTTTCCAGACACACCCCTGCTGTGCTCCATTTGAATTCTGCAGTCATTCAAACGAGTCCCAAGAGTCACAATCGTCTCCAAGAGACGGATCCACACCATAGATATTAAATACAAGCTAAAGTTCAGACAAAGCAGTGGGTGTGTGCTGCACTGCTTTGGGAATGCACGTGGGAATGTAACTGGCATTCCCCAGGCTTCCTATGGCATTCCCCAACTGGGATGGACATCAATATCATGATATCAAGCCTCTGCTTATTCTTTCCCAATTCTGCCTCCCTCTTAACGTTTTAACACAATGTAATCACAAGATCAGTGTGTTAGGAAGTCGTGTTTCCTCATGAAGGGAACAAGTGGCTATGCAATCTAAAGGTTTCTATGCAAGGATTTGTTGAGATTATTTTTTATTGCCTTTAGAGCTGAGCCATACGTCACACATTCAAATCAACTTGAGCATACCTCAACACTGACAGAGAGTATCGACACACTAGTATGACGTGACTATTTTTGTTTCCAGAGGCTATGAAAGAAATGCTAAGATAAAGAAAGATTAGATATGAAGGCAATGAGTTCAGTACTCAACCACAGATACGCTCAGAGCTGTAATGCAGCCAATAAAAAGAAATAAAAATCACAAAATGCTAAATCATGTGTACAATAACCAGAATCCAACTGAAATGATAGTTTCTCATAAAAACACACACATAAAACCCAAATTTTATAATATACATTTGCTATAACTAAGTGTTTGTGATGTGGAAATAATTTGAGAAAAATCTGCATGATTTTCCTATTTCTGGAGAGAAAGACACGTCTTTATTTTTGACTACATCTTAGCACAGATGAAGTGACAGGTGTGAGACGTGCACATTAAAGTGCCCGGTGGTTTGTCAAATCATGAACTTGAGCACTTAACATTTTTAAGGTTTTATTTGATTAGAAGGTAATGGCTCACTTAGAGATGAAACAATTACAAAGTCTCAGATAGGAAGACAATTACCTGCTCAAACACTTCTTAATCCCTTTGGTTATG
This sequence comes from Antennarius maculatus, assembly GCA_013358685.1. Lineage (NCBI taxonomy): Eukaryota > Metazoa > Chordata > Actinopteri > Lophiiformes > Antennariidae > Antennarius > Antennarius maculatus. The sequence continues at coordinate 6,518,440 of CM023618.1, read as the reverse complement.
GTCTTTTATTCTCTTTAATGTCACCTCTTAACCACGCATTCAGCCACCGAAAGAGTGTGATTGCTCTTTGTCTTCTTTCCTGGGGCAAGCACCTAACATATTTATCTGTAATCTTGTCGATGCAGCGTGGCTGTGACCAATGTGTGGCCTGTTGATGATCCCTAAAGCAGCCAGCTCAGCAGCAGCCCGTGCAGGCCTAATGTGATTTAAAGCATCACTAGCCAGCTGATTAGACTGACAAATCTACCTGATCTGCAGCTGCACACATTACTGAGATTAGCCTCATGAAGCCTGGTACAGACCAACATACATTATTACCATCATTTAAATGACTGTAGAGGACAATTTAATTAAAAACCTACTTGTAAACATTTGGGTAAGTCACTCAACCTACAGAATGTACAATGTATTAGATTTGATTCATTTTATTTTTTGCCTTTGCACTGCAAACATCTTGAAGATTAATGTTCAGAGACACAAAATAATCACGAAAGTCAAAGATGGTTCCAACGAGAGGTGTCTTTTGTGAATCAACAGCATTTCCTGAATCAGGAAATGACACTAAATATTTGAAGTTAATAACTTTCTAAAAGCCAGAAAAAAATAAAACTCAAAATTTCATCTTGAAAGCTGATAAAAAAAAAATTTTCTGTATGCTTGAATGTGTTATACAGGTCATCAAAACTAGCACCAAAAGTCTATTTCCTCTCTGCTGTTTGGCAGGTGGTATCAGCAGGGGAAAAGAATCACTGCATCCTTTCCACAAACACGGGAAATTTACAGAATGTGACCTGCCAACTGTGCAGCTGTGAGCCTGCAACTCACAGAAGAAACGGTCACAACTTTTTTTTATTGTTGGGAAAATAGTGAAGGTGCGACACCATGTGGTTAATTCATGAACTGCAACGAGCATGTCGACCCTAGGAGGACTTCTTCTGACCATAAAAAAAAAAAAAAATACACGTCGACATTTTACTGCACTAAGAAAAAGAAGTATAGTTATTCAAAGTGCTTTGCGATTTCGTTGCACCATTTTTGTCACCCCACCACTTTTCTGAAGAGCGCCACATGTGTTACCATGGTGACAGCCAGAAGTCTATTTGTCCCACTAACGATCAAAAGCAAAGCAAACTCTGGTGGGAAGACGCCTCGCATTCCTCCTCAAAGCCATGAACAAGATAAGTTACTAATTAATAAGGAAAACCACAGACCCAACGGTGAAGTCTCAGTTTCAGTATTCTTTAGCTTCATTTAGAATGACTCCTATATATTTGTTTATATAAACGCATTGGTCTTACACAGGCTGTGTCGAGATCTATTACTAGGAAATGAAAGATATGTAACTTTTATCTTATCAATGTGGGAAATGGTATTTTACGGGTCAGGAGGCTACCAAATTCTAGATAAAAGGCTGGGTTTATCTCGCAATAAAGTAATAAAAAGCTTTTATGATGACAAAGAAAGGTGACCCTGAAGTAAGGAAATTTGCTATAAGGTATATTCTAGTGATTGCTCTTTCAAATTACATCAGATATTAAATTGAGCTCATTAAGAAGTATAGGAAATTCCAGAAATGCAAACTGCTTCCACACTGAAACCTGCTTTAACTACTCCCACGTTCTTTGATGCTTTTTAATCACCAGATCCCCCTCAGGCATCTCACTTAGTCATCATACCTTTAATGTATTATCCACAGCTCTAAACATGAGGGAATCTATGAACACAACAAGGCCAAACAGCCACTGCACTCACACAGAGCTCTGCCTGGAGCCATGGAAACATATGATGACTCAGTGTTTTGGTAGCAAAACATTTCAAATCAATAATACATTTTTAAAAAGTGCAGAGTTAAGAATGACATTCTGACTTACCTGCCACATGATTACATCCATAAACAGGCAACAGAGGACAAGGACTGAGACTCTGTCACTGCTGATCCGGGGCACGGGTTTAAACTTTTGGATGAAGTGACTTTTTCCTCCTGTTCCTGTGAAGTTCTGACCCCTGTTCTGAAAACTAGTAGGAGGATTGAAACTTTCAACCTCTTTCTCTCCTCTCATTGAGGACTGTACCTACACTGTCTATACACAGTGGGCTGCACGTTGTTGCACTGACCAATCACGTAGATGGGCCCTCCCCTTTCAGCTGGTTTTGCTCTGTCACTCAGAGCTACTGTAACAAAGCATGGGCTGTCATTGACTCTGCAAAGTTTGATTTGTTTTTTTCAAAATGAACATCAACCATAGAGCACCGCTGCACAGCACAAAAACAACGTTAAGAGCATAAGAGTATTATCCTCTCCTGGCTTTTTCAAGATGGTACGATATGATTTGCAAGTAATGTCAACCACATTCAGGCAAAATCTGAACTGCTTAGATTTATGCTCTGCAAGCTTGGTGGGGATTTGTGCCGCTTGAAATGCCTGAGGCAAGATTCAATGCAGCCAAATTAAATAGTGCATAAGTAAACACCATAATCAATGACTAGTGCATTCTGGAGTAAGGACACGGATGCTTTGAGCCTGTCGATGGTCCATCGCTAGAGAGGGTGAGCAATGATACTGACAAACCACTGCTGCTGTCTCCAGCAATGTTTACTGATGCATCAAGGCATAGACGGTATTCACAAAGGAGACACATTTAGTTGGAAACTTCCTTTGTGCAAAGTCATTTCTTAGAGCGATCGCACCCTTTTGTTTTTCATGTAAATAAACTAAAATGGAAACACACAGGAATGCATTGTGGTTGCAACGGTTAGTGTTGAAAGTCATCTTGGTTTGTTGGCACCCCTTTCGGCTACATGGAAAATGACCCCAACACAAATAGTTGCTGACGTTCAAACAGTGTTGCTGACGGCATGAAGTTTGATGAGTTTCTCAGCTCAGAATTTGAGCTCATGTTCACTTTTTAACGACAAATTTTACCTCAAACGACCTTATCAGGCTACGTGAAATCAGTATTATAATGCTCTATCTCTGTTGAAAGCACATGTCTGTGTGGTAAAATCAGAGTACATAAGGCACGGATTAATTTGGATTAGTAGCAATTCAAAAACTCCTGCCAGGACCACATGTGTTTCAGTTTAGACTGCAGCGTTCAATAAACATGGAATGAAAATGTGAAACTAGTGAAAACAAATTCTATTTGAAGAAAAATCAATATTAAATAGCATGCTGGGATACACTCGGCAAACAATTGTTTTTGAAGGCGGATAAATAACATTAACGCTTTTGCTAAATACATAAAATCCAATGCAAATGCAGCTGTTACAGCAGTGTACGTCGCAAGAGCAAAAAGATAGCATCAAAATTCACGTTTTTCCTTTTGTGTGTGTTTTTATTATTTATTTTTCAGTAAATCCAAAAATAATTTGTTGAATTTCAAACAGCGTGGCATGCAGAAGACTGCAAAGCCTGTTTATTTTAGCAATGCTAAACTTTCTCAAAGCCCAACTTTAAAGTGTAACAGACTTTAAAGGGGACTTTTAAAGTGTCACCCAATGGAAATACAAATGATCCCTTACCTCTCAGTCAGTCAACCAGACAGTCCGCAGTGCAGTGTGACAGATGAATGCAGAAATTTAATCCAGAAAGGGATGTTAGCTACAGTCACCTGCTTCCCTCAGAAACCTCCCTTTAGCTTCCTGTCTGGGCTCTGCTGCTTCATCTGCCTCACTGCTATCTCTGAAAATTCTCCTCACACATCCTCTTCTGCTCTAATCCTCTCTAAAAGGAAGCCAAAACTGCTCCAAATGGTTCAACCAGGCATCGACTTCTCAGGCTTTTTAGCCTTTGTATTATTATTCTGTTGGCTGGGATCATTAACTTTGTCCCATAAGAATATAAAGAGGTAAATAACCCGCTTCCTGTGGGAGGCTGTCAATCACAGCTGATGATGAGGTGTTTGGGGAGGGGGGGAGTCTGTGGGGGAGCTGCCACAGAAGGAGGCACTTCTGATTGGTCACCGGGGAACAGAGGTGACCTGCATGACAAATGTGAGTAGTGGGATGGATGGGTCTGTAGAGGTGCTCAACTGAGGTTATGTGTACATTTATAATAGAGCTTTATTCAGCTCCCTCATTTACATTGAACACGGAAGAAGATAAATCCGTGGAAATGAGTTACTAATTAAAGCCGACAGAGCTGAATTCATGACACTGTCATTTACGTCGAACGTGACAGAGGAGCTAAATGTTTGGGTCACTATAAAGAATCAAACTGTTTAAAATGAGTCTTTGGTACAGTCTGGTCACCCACTGAGGGAAGTGGAAGGCAGGAATAAAGCTTCTGTTGCCATGGCGGTATGGCAAGAGCAACGATGCATCTTGGTGCTCGTGCCAAAAGCCGCTCTAATCTTTTCGTTGGCAAACCTTCAGCTCTTTCTTCACAGCTTGTTTGTTTCTCAGTCAAATACTGTCTGTCACTCTGCAGCTCCTTCCAACGTACCAAGCCAATCTGAGATCTGATGTCATTTGTAAAGAAAAGTCATTTGTAAAGATACTTTTAGGAGGAAAAAAGATCTTGAGATGGGTCAATCTGCTGACCGTGACATAGAAAAAGAAGAACAATAGACAAGTTGATCTTGAATTCTTTGATTGTTAAAACGGACTAGTAACCATTGCAGCAAGCATCCTTTTTTGATATTTCATTCTCTCATCTATCTTCAATATTATTCTCACATCTATCTTCAGATGTATGCCACCTCTCTAGTAAATTACAACGGCAAGAAAAGCCTTAAGAAAGCGTTATTGTCAATGGCCCAGGCCCCCCATGCTAATGTACGTCCATAAATTGTCTGTGAAATAATGAGATTCTGACTTTATTTCATTTTAGTGGAGTGAAATGCCATAAAACTCATGACATTTACATGGATTGTGGATTCACGCTGACATTTGAGGCCAGCACTTTTTAAAGGTGAAAGTGGTATGCCACTCCAGGGTCAATCCAAAGTCACTCACCTTTACGATCAGTAATAAATATTGGATGTAAAAATGGCTCCTTCCATTCCACAAAAGAAGAAAACTTGCATACGCTGCAGTTTTAACAACTGTTCCCACCTCACTAACTGAAGGCCCAGATCCTGAACTTTGACCCGGGAGAACTAATAAAGTTTCTCAGGCTTTTCGTCATGAAAATTGTCAAAAGAAATCTAGAACTTATACCTTTGGGTTTTCAGTAAGAGTTTAACATTAATTAAAAGAAGCTTGATGATATTCATTCATTCATTCATTCATTCATTCATTCATTCATTCATTCATTCATTCATTCATTCATTCATTCATTCATTCGTTTGTTCATTTGTTCATTCATTCATTCATTTTCCTGAGAATGACATAATTGTAACGGGTCACAGGAGCCTGTCCCAGCTGGCATGTCATGACACTCCAGCTCAGCAGGATGATATTATTCATTCCAAATATTTAACATGTAATATTTCATAATAACAAAAGACAAACTAACTATTTCATCAAAGAGTATCGATAGCAGTCATAATTAAATTTTGTACAGTGGTATGGGATGCTGACAAAAACAAAAACAATTAGATAGTCTGTTTATGGTTTTGCATAATTGCCTATTAAGATTTGGATGTTCTTTGTGCAATCCTTGTAAAATTACTTCCACAAAATGTGTGGCATTATACTATATATATATATATATGGGTCTGTATATATTCTCTTATCAATAAGTAACAGCGCTCGTAAAGTAATTATTCACAACAGATGAATATTCATTCACTCTAAATAAGGCCATTTGCTGCCTGAGGCAGTTCACTTGCACATCAAGCTCTACTAATTGGAAATAGGACTGTAAAGGGCCAGAAAAGCCATCCTGAAGGTGTAGATAAGAATAGACTGTGAAACCTGATGATACACAAAACCTTGATATCAGGCTAACATACACAAACCACATCATTCTGTTACAGCGTTATGTTTCACCTTGGTGTTCAGCCACTGGAAAGTGCTACTTCATTTTACACTGAACAAAGGTATATTGTTCATAAATTGGAGTATTTCCATGTTCCTTACACTGGGAACAAAGTAGAAGCAAAAGAACTCAAACTGGACGAGAGTCAGAATGTCCTCAGGTCAACTTCAACACAACACTTAAAGCAAATCAACACAAATTCATTAAATTCAGCAAACAGAAACTAGTTATGTGACTTACGTGTCATAGTCCAGGGCAAACCTCCGAGGCACAGCTGGAAGATACATCTCCCATTGAATGGCTTCGCTTTCTATTTTAGCACCACACAGATGAGACACCGCACAAAACATACAGTAGGTCCTGGCTAGCCTGTCCACACTCCCTTCCTCATCGGCAGACCTCCCCACCCAACCACAACCCCAGCTGTATGCTCATGCGAGCGTAAAACATACCCAGGAAGCGTTGCTTCCATTGGGTCATTTCGTGGGTACTGTTTCCATTAATTCCGTGGCCCCTCAACCACCACCCCCCTACTCCTCCTCCCTAGGGTTCAGCTCTTGCCCTTGGCTCCCCACCCTCTAAGCAATAAGACAAAGATGTAGCAAATGGAGAGACAAAGGGGGTGCACAAACCTTGGGGACCATATTTTGATGAGTCTGACTAAACAAGCAGGGCCTGAACAGATGGGATCAGTCTCTGGGGCTCTGCTGCTTGGTTGCATTTAAAACACAACTCTGTGCATCCTCACAATAAATGTTGTGTTCTGCTCGCTTACCAAATGCCATCTAATCATAGACGACACACAAATACAAGATAACACCAAGCAGAGTATCATGTTATGTTTGCTGTGCAGATGCCGCTGTCTGAGTGCACATGTTTAATTGAGTTAGGGTGTGCTTTGTCTTTTGGAGTGCACTTAATTTAAGCAACGATGATTGTTTTCCAAACCAGGAAAGTCCAAAACAGACACTGCTCATTTTGCCAGTAAACAATAAGAAAGATGCATAGTCTGTCCTCTTGATAGCAAAGATAGCAAAGATCTCAGATTCTAATTGCTTTTATCCCCGAGACATAACGCCATGAATATTTATAACAAATCCAATCAGAGCGATTTCAATTCTCAAAAGATTCAGTGGCAATAAAGGTAAAAAATCAGAGATTCCACCTTAATAGTTGAAGCAATTAATTAGTGGAAACTAAAGCATGTAACGATCTGCTGCAAGCAGCATTGAGACTGGTTTATGATTAGCTGGGAGAACATATAGGACTGTTACGAGCATTGACCTGGAATTAATTCTTCTCCTCTGATGCTGCAGCTTCATCACTGCTTTGCTGATGGTCATGCCAACAGCAGATTCTATTGTCAGCTTCATTCTCCATCCTAACATGGTGCAGCGATCCAGTAAAGATTTTAATTGTAACTGTTGTGATGTGGTGTAAAAAAAAAAAAAAAGTGTCATATAAACAGGGCATCGGTGGTTTCGGTTAGCCACACTTAAAAACACTTCAGTAAAATGTCAATTGATTCGTCTTTATGTCGCACGTATGAAGCTCTACTTCCCTCTCTGTTTTCATGGGGATGAGTAATAAGAAGTTAAAATAGAAGACTGGAAGCCAAAGGACACACTGCTCTCCAATAAACCAGTTATATTTTGTGGTTGAAGGCTGCACAATAAAAGACTGGTCTGTCTGGCGTTTTCTCATTGAAATGAAACAGTGAAGGAGTTTTTGGGAAAGTCAGGTCATGTGTTGTATTCATTCCACACCACAAAAGTCTTGGCTTTTTCCTGAAAGAATGCATCCTTCAGAGAGGGATCGGTGAACGCCTGCTGCATTCTTTTCTGCTTGAAGACATCTGTAATTGCTTCCAGTCTCTTAAAGATTTATTATTAAGAAAGAAGTGTCTCGTCTTTATTAAGAATTGCCTATGGCCTTCACAACACTACCTTACCAGAGATGATGATGGTCTAGCCTCTCTCCTATTTTCAGAAACTTCCAACTCTATCCTTGAACATAAACTGTATAGATTTTTTTTTTTATGTCTTTTACAAGCTGCTAGATGCTACCAGTCTCAGGTTTATTCTAGGATATGAGATTTTTTTCACTTCAACGCCTGCACTGCAGTCACTACATCACTGCACTCAGACCAAATCACCAAGAGATGCTGGAGGAGGCCTGAACATCTGTTCTGGTGGGCCGTCTCCCTGAGTCCAACGAGATGAAATCGGAGCCCAGCTGCTTCTATCTGGGTCAGTTGCAAGTAGGATGTTTTCAAACTTGTCTTTTCGGGGTGAGACTCCTTTGACAGCACGGTCACAAATTTAAACAATACGTCGGTTGCGATGTTAAAGAACCTCTAAAGGTTAAGAGAAAGTCAAACTGACTTTTGTGCGAACCTCGACTCAGCGTAGCGAAACAAAAAAAATCCTTACTTCATCTTCATGTCAGTAAAGCATTCCTTCAAGACAGCGGAGGACACATTCCTCAGTCTTGGCCCGTGAAGTGCATTCTCTGGAGTTTAAAATTAAACACTTTTACCACAGAGGTATCACTGTTAAAAGAATAGCCTTAAATTTCACGGAGCGGCGTGGCGGATTCACACACACACCACAGTTGCATAAGCATCCGTTTCCATCCACAGCTACCTACTCTGGCAGTGAGAATGAACTAGCGTTGGCTCTTGCCCTGTCACAACAAGCAGGCCCAGAAATCACAGCTGCTGATGGAGGCAGTCTTGTTTATCAGTTGCAATGAAGGCCTGGCAAAAACACCGCTCCGAGAGGAGGAGTGCGATTTTTAAAACAGATTGAAAACCCACCACACGTTCAAAGCAGTCAAGGAAATATAATTAAATTCAAATTAGATGCCTTCCTCGTCTGCTTGATAATATGGAAAAAAAAAAAAGCAGTTGATTGAATTGGATTCAATTCCAAAGGCAGAATAAAGATTGATAGGAATAATAATAATACTTCACAGTAATCTCTTAGAACTAGAGGAAGGTAGGCATTCCAGAGCAATAGCAGAACCAGATGCTTTCAATGAGGAAAATATTGAGAACAAAAAAGAATTTCCTATCCTCAGTTCTTTCGCACAATTTAGAACAATCTACAGTACTATCCGTCACCAGAGCAAAAGCTTGAACGACACAAGTGTTTTTATGCACTTCACAGATTTGCTGTCAGTCGTTTCATGAGGGAACTGATGTGTCTTGTCTTCAGCTGAAGCTGTGACACAAGTGTAAACAAGACTGGACTTGTTGAGATGACATGTTTCCATAATACATTCAAGTTCTCAACACCTCCTGTGCGACACATACAGTACTTCATGTCTGTGTGACATACATGAAGTATTGAGTTTCTGTAACCTGTGTCATGTGTTCCGGAATGTGTTCACCGCATTAAGTTGGAAAAATCAAAGCAGATATTGATGATATTGATACTATAAAATCATTCAAATCTATTTTAATATGACTTTAGAGGAAACTTTATACAGAAGGATGCCCTTTTTTCTGCTCTGACTGCTCATTTAGTGCCCACTCTAAGATAAATACTGCTTCTCTGAAACGGCATTTAAGACCCAGAGCCAATTAAACTTCCTTAACTCGATGCCGCTTAACATTACTTTATCATATCTTACCTGCTTCCCCATGGCTGCACTTGTGTGTGTCTCCCTTGGTGAATAAATACGAGGCTAATAGAGAGTGTGTCTGTTAGACAGCTGGTGCGTCCCCTGAGGTAAAACCGACAGGAGACAGGAGGTGGAAGGTGTTTCTGTCTGCACGTATACTCCCCCTTCACTGGGTGTGTGCATAGACATACCTCACTGACACACACTCTGCTTCCCATCTGCTCTACAGGTTCACACAGGAGCATGTAAAGCTCCTGGGAGGAGTACTTAACCCTTGCACAAGCTGGCACTAAATGGAATAATAAGGAACAGCATTCATTATACCCACAGATTACTATAAAAAATAATTTCTTGTGCCCCTATCACTGGTGCTATTAGAGGTACCAGTATAAGAAGATTTCCAAATTTTTGTACGGGCGAAGAGAAATAAATGGGATAAATGTGAGCCAAAGGCTGAACCTGGTACTCATATATTGTAAGACAGTGACAGATAATAAGGATGAAGGGCTTTTCTTCATCACCACAGGCATCTCTGAGCAGAGAAAAATAAGCTTAAGGATCTGCAGCAGCCAGCAGGCAGAGAGAAGCAAAGGAATAAAAGCTCACTATTAAGCAAGAGAGAATTGGTTTTCTCCGCCCTAATGGGAATTCATTCTGTGAGATAGATGAGTCAGTCTGAAAACACAATTCCATACATGCAATAATGAGATCATACGTAAAGAATTGGGTGGACATCCGGCAAGTGGGAGAGAGACTCAACGTGACTGAGAATTCCATTGAGATTCAACCTTGAGGAATTTCCCCATTCGACTCCAGTGAACTAGAATGACAACTGCAGTCCTGTTGGCTGATCCAAGTTTTGTTTGGAAATCAACTCAGAAATTCTTGGATCCATCTTTTTATGTGGATCAGTACATTCATTTGATTGGTTCTTTCCCGGCCTACGACCGACCCTTCACTGAAGTTTTATGGAAATCCTTTCAGGAGTTTTTGAATAATCCTGCTGAGAAACAAACTAACTAACATGAAAACATGATGAATAACATTCACAGTGCGTACATGTCAAGGTAGATGTCATCAGGTTGTCACTACAAGAATAAAACCACATCCACGCAAGTCATGCTGGGATATATAAAAAAAAAAAAAAAGCCGTTTGAAACCAGACAAAAGAAAACGACATTGCAAAATGGATTGGAAAAAAAAAAAAAAACTGGAATTGCCACATCCACTTGAGGATAAATCAGACAGCTCTAATTCTACAGGACAGGTTTATTTGTATCAGAGCAAACAGAAACCCCACAATCATAAATGATTATACATATTGATGCCAAAACACAGTGAATGATGCCTAAACCAATTACATCCAGTGTATCTATATGGAACAGCAAATCCCAGACCGAGGCCTGCTCATCCAGAAATCAAACCTGAGCAGCACATTACCTCAGGGATGGGGGTTCCCTGAGACTAAAATGGTTCAGGTGTGTACCACATTAAATCCCCTTTTTGATTCCAGCTGGGACCTTTGTTGTATGTCATACCACTCCTCCTTCCGGAGCTTTCAAGTTGCCAGGCTCTGCCTCCACACCAGGAGCCTGTGATGGAAAAAAAAAAAAACTTAGGGATTAGAAGGCCTTCTCTCACACTTGTTAAATTTGGAAGATTACACCTTTACTGTATGATTCATTTGAGGATATGTAATTTACTGACTTCAGCAGATTTCTCCAAAAGCCATCCCTTAAACATCAACCTCAGCAGAAGTCAGACAGTGAGATTCATTGACATGTTTGGATGAGTAGAGCTCTGACACAAACCACCTTTAAATCTAGATATTACTCAGAATTGTGGTTGTCACTGTCGAGACTGTAGAAACTCTATAAACATATCCAGCTCATCACATTTTATGATTACAGGAGGTCTGTCCTCATGTGAACAGAAAAGTTTCAGGAAGGAACCAAAAGGCCACGAGACAACTCACCAGTTATTCAAAAGTCAGGCACAGACTTTCTGATAAATACTATTTTTAATCTTTGGTACTAGAAAAAAAACCCACAGAAAGTAGTCAGACTGTGGATACTTCTACCAGCACCACTGTCAGAAAAATCTTGAATAATTGGAAAATAGATGTTTCACCTAAGAACCTTTCAGCAATTTTCTTTGGCTCTAAGAGACAAAATGTGAAGACAAAATTGTTTTCTATAATGGGAAATAACAATCTACTTTCCATCTCCATGTATTTATAATTGGTTAATTTTCACAGACAGCTGAATTCAACTTAAATGACTTTAAATACATTATTTCAGCTGTTGCAGAATCATGTCTCCCTTCTCTGTTAACATAGTGTGACCAAATACATATCCATATTCTCATAAAAATTGCCAGTCACACATGGTTCTGGAAAATGTAACTATAACTGAACTCTGTCACACCACTAAACTACATAAAACTTTTTTTTCCCCAAAATGACCTGAATTATCTTTGTGAATAAAGAATAACATGAAATATTCCATGCTGGTTTCATGTTTCTGAGAACATATCTGAATGTTAGAAATAAAGAGAGTGAATACAAGTCAGTTCTCAGCCAGCAGGAGGTTGGATGATAAAAGTTCACAGAGAACATCTGAAGATCCGCTGCTCGCTCTCTTCCTCAACACAAGTGTGTGAAATTATAAAGATGTAGAATAAAAGTTTTTTTTCTTTTCTTGAGAACACATTTATCTTAGCAAAGTCCATGTTTGATTAACTAGGAGAATTTAATTTAATTTTTGAGTCTCTATAATAATTACCTAAGATGAACTTGTGCTTCTGCTGTCTGTAAGTATAGCAGCTTTTACTGCAGATGGAAATTCATTTAATTTGGAAAGGATGAAAATGGAATGGAATAAAAAAATGCAGTGTGTTTCTGATTTATAATGAAAGCAATGAAACATACTCAGACAAAAATCAGAACACAAAACAACTTCATTCATTCATTCATTCATTCATTCATTCATTCATTCATTCATTCATTCATTCATTCATTCATTCATTCATTCTTCCATTCTTTCATTCAATAATTTCTCTTTAAGACAACACAACCGTAATTGTCACGTCTTCAAATGCTTATTCTCTTTGGCTGGCTATGGGTGAGTGGTGGGGTACACCCCAGGTGAGACACCAGTTAATCGCAGAGCCACATGAAAGACGAACATGCATGCCTTTGTGTGCTCAATTCACCTCAGCTACATGTTTCTGAAGGTGGGAGGAAAACGGGTGACCCGGAGAGAACCCACACAGACATGGGGAGAACATACAAACTCCACACAGAAGGGAATCAAACCCAGAACCTTCTTACTGTGAGACAACAGTGATACCCGCTGCGCCCCAAAACAACTTCATGTACGCTGTTATTCATATTTTTGTTTCCACCCTTTTTGATGATATTTCCATGATATTAAACTTGTTTTAAACAACAAAACTATACCTAAATGTAAATGTGATTAAAAAAAAAATTATATTTCTTAGACATTCCAGAACTTGTGCAGTCAACTCTCAGTGACTTATTAACTGAGATAGACGGGAAGGAATAAAAACAGAAAGCGATAGATAATATTTGTAATCAAATTAATAAGTGTCCATAGCTTTCCTACGAAGCCAGCGTGAGATCAACAAGCTTTGAGGGAAAACATCTGGATCGCTAATTCTTGATATTTCATGGGATTCATCATTTCAGCCACATAAATTCTCTGGTTGTTGCGCAAGTTTGAAGCCTGTGTGAAATTCTCCATTGTCTTCAGTGGCTGTCCTGAAGTCTGCTGTTAGAAAAACTTGAACTTGGAATCATTCGCCACCCTGCCTGCCAAAGAGTTGACATATTGGGGTTGAACTCGAATTCCCACCCAACTCCCAGGCTGCATCCCAACCGAACTGCTGTGTCGTGTCATGTGGATGCGAGGAGAGAGGAGCGTCACATCGCTAACTTTGCTAAAAGCCATGTTGTAATTGGAAAAGCATGAGAACAAATACACCCATTAACTATAATCCAAAGCCTACACTTAAACACAAACATCAAGATGAATGCATTTATCACAGTTTGTCTAGGTTTCATTTGAGCAACATCTCAAACTGAGAAGTATTCATGAAATTATACTAACTGCTGTGAGCATATGAGACAAATAGAGTCAGGTTTCGTGGGCTGCACAATAACAGTGCAGGAACCAACAGAGAAAACATCTCTGTGTGTACTAACTGGATGATCCTGCAAAAACAAGTAAATCAGTTTGGAAAAGCTTGACATTAAACTAAACTGGGAAGAAATGTTTCTCGAAAACATTACTTCAAACATCACTTACATCCAACAAAAAGACAGGAATGATGCTCAGAATCCAAACATTGTGGGAAATTGCTCTAAATTGCCCCTTTATTGAACCCTTTGTTTCTAGAACTTTACATTTTGTTCAAAAGTTTTGGACTGGACTAAGCTGTGAGAGGATTAGTACAATTACTGCTAATCCTTTAATCTTGAACAATTGTTATTTTTTCAAATAAACTTCATTATCCTCTAATGTCCAAGACCCCTTTAAGACATTTGGGCCTTTGAATCCCTTCTGCATTAATAATATGCCAACCATTGTGCTGCACATTTTCCTATTACAGAATAAATTGGCGTTGTGTTTACTCATTATGTTTATATTGTTGTTTACTGGGTCTACCTACATTTGTAGTTACAATAGAAGAGCGGAGTCATGAATGCTTTTCTTGTCTTACTGCTAACTTAAAATTGATGGAATAAGGATGGATGGAAATAAATTTCTTTGAACAATAAATAACAATATAAGATTGTGTAATAAATTCTGTGTCTAGGCAATCACTTTAAATGCATGTCAAGCCATCCAGCTGGTGTCCAAAGAGGACTGAAGCATCAAACCATTTGATTTTACTATATTGTGTGCAATAGCCAACAGTAATGAGCTCCACTGAGCCTAATACTCCTCTGCTGAGATTTGGATGTCAATCTCGACCTTGAAACACCCGAGCCAGAGCTTTCTTTTTTCTGGACATTTAGCCTCAGTTTAGTCGTAACCTTCCTCTGTCCTCCCTGCAGCTGCTCCTGATGCCAGCAAGCAGACTCCGACAGGATGGACCCCCTAATGCTAACAGTTGTAGCTCTCTGCCAAAGGATCAACTTACGTTCTCAGCAGCACTGCAGAGAAAAGATGAAAAATTCAATATTGGATCTTGACAATTTGCCTTGGAGAAGCAGGTCAAATATGAAGAAAGAAAAAAAAAAAATTAGCCTGTAAGTGATTAAGACATTGAATGGATAGTCTTGAGGCAGAATCCTGCATTTGGACTACAGATACAAATACAAAACATATCCAGACATTCTGTTCTGTCTTCAGTCTCCTCAGAAGGGGACTTTAGTGGCCAGACACGGCGAGGATGACATAGCTAAAGAGACACACGTGCTTCTAGCCCATTCCCCCAAAATATCAGTAATAGATGCACAATTTCAATGACGTCAATATCCTGCAGAAGAGCATATTCATCATTAGTACCATTCCAGCTTATCTAAAAGGTAAATATTAATGTTGTTGTTGCAGGACAGATGTCTGATTTTCATATGAAGTTTTAAATATCACTGCGGATGAAAGAAAACCTCCACTTGAATGAAAAGGTAGAAATTTGAGATATTTAAAATAAAATGTTCATAGACATAAATGGTATCCTTCACCCATACTAAATGAAACCACCACTATCTCACTCATTATGGGGGTCTAATAGGAATGAAATGTAACTGCGTGGCTGAGTAATGAGATGGTGAAACACATTTTCTTAGTGCAGAAGAACAAGAAGGGAGAACAGAGAATCATTTTCTGGTCTAATACTCCCCTCTTGTGTTCAGTTCAGGTAAATGTTTCCAAATCTTCTGATTATAATGAAATAATAATGAATTATGAATGATAGCAAATTAACCATTCCTAAAATTAACTGTTGGGGGTAAGTTGTAGTTAGACTGTCACCTGGCAGCAGAAACATGAGGACCACCTGGAGAACAAGGGGGGGATTGATTCATTCTTACTATTATTCCATCCATAACGAAAACAAAGGCAGAATGTTAGACAGGACAAACCCTACGAACAATTAAGCGTCCTGAATTTCATCACTACGTGAGATGCAAAACTTAGTAACTGAACTTTTTTAGCTTATGTTGGTTTGTCCCGTGTCACAGCAGTACACCAATCTAAAGTCGTGCCACTATTTCTCTGCTCTCACTCTTAACTTTACAGCTGCTAATCAGAATCAGATGCCAGTGATGACAGTGACTTTGAGCAAAAAGTAATTTCTATTGAGCTGAAACATTTCAGAGAGGACAGGCTTTTCTTCATAAGCCTTATCATAATTTATTGAGTAGCAACAACAAAAGGTCTGTATACTTGCTGTCCATTATATTTAAAGAGTACATTCTATTTACAAATAAGGAAAAGAAATTCTGTTTAATGTAGATAATCATTACTCCTTCATCACAAACAAAACAGTCTTATGGCCGGAAATGAGTGCTGTTAAATGACAGATCATTCAAACCCAGATATACTTAATATAAGTCATAATCAAAACATATCCACTAGTTTTGTTGTGTGGGAAAAAGGTCGTAATGTTGACATTGTCAGCAAATTAAATAGAGTACATGTCAAGGTAGCATACATTTAAATTAATATTTAAACACAAACAGGGTTTTATAGTTTCATGTTCAATGCCAAAAACATAAATTCAAATTAAGACTCAATACAATAGTTTTCTGAAATAACATTCAGGCCTACATACAAAATACTGTATTGCAAATTAGGTCCTTTTAGCAACTACAACAAATTCAACAATAAATGTATGAAAAATTTGACAAAAATAATTAGAACAACACATTTATAGAAACTGGTGCCTCACAGCAGGGTGTCAGACAGGGTCTCAGTGTTCTCTTTGGACAGTATCTGCCATATATGCCACCTCTCAGCCTGCCAGTCCAGTGCACCAGGGCTCTTGGCTTGCCCTGCCCCACTGGCGTCTGTGGTACCTGCAGTCTGGGGTGCCCCACTGTTATGGGACGGATGTGGGATTTGGTGGTTGGGCAGATTTGTGATGAGGGAGGGTGTGGAGTTAGAAATAGGAGTCTCCTTTAGCTGTCCAGCTGAGTCAAGAGGAGACAAAGTATGCGTCCTGACCTTCGGTGATGGACATGTAGCCTGTCCTCTCACTCCTGCTAAGTTGTCCGAGCTGAGAGCACCTGATTGGCCGCTTAGTCTCTGATGTAATGATGATTGCGGCTGCGTTTGTCCTCTCCGGTCGTGAGGACTACTGCTGCTGTGATTCACTGGGGGGTGTGGCTTCATTTCTGGGATGCCCAATGAGGTTTGCGTTATTCTGACAGGCAACTTGTTGTTACCTTGGTGACTGCTCAGGCCCTCCAATGATCCATACGACTCACATTCCGACACGTCTCCGAGGGAGCCTGAAAGAAACCACTCATTATCATCAGCCATTCATTAAATATCTCAAGGCCATCTGCCTCTAAACCTAAAGAAGATTCTATTACCAGTGGCTTGATGGACCGAAAAATCTCTGCTGAGCAGTTCATTCCAGTTGTCCCAGAAAAGATCAGCTGAGGCCTCTAAATAGAACCAAATCATCAGCAGTATCATTATCACTCATTAGATCAACACAACACCGGTCACACTCAATTAACAGGTCAGCTCCTGTTCAACTGGGCTTGTTACGTCATGTCTTTATGTCTCTGTTATCTATTATCATCACAGTACTAATACTACTACTATTATAATTACTACTATTACTACTATAACTACTACTATCACAATTACTACTATTATAATTACTACTATTACTACTATAACTACCATTATTACAATTACTACTACTACTATTACTATTACAATTACTACTATTATTACTAGTATTACGACTACGACTACAATTACTACTACTGCTATTACTACTGCTATTACTACTACCACTATTACTACTATTACTATTACTACTACTACTACCACTACTATTAGAATTACTACTACTACTGCTATTACTACTACTATTAGAATTACTACTATTACTACTGCTATTACTACTACTATTACAAGTACTACTACCACCATAACCACTACTATTACAATTACTACTACTGCTATTACTACTACTATTACAATTACTAATACCACTACTACAACTACTACTACTACTACTACTACTACTACTACTACTACTACCACTTATGCAGAGATAAATGCTTGAATCAAACAATTTGGTCACCTGACAGAGGGTAACTGTTTCTCCTTATTTCTGGGGTTTATGCTAAGCTAACTAACGTCTGGCTCCTGCCTCACAGACAGGAGAATGGTGTGTTCCCATCAGCTATGCAGCCTACTTCATAACACTAATGAATACATTGTGATGACTTTGGTGTACCTTTGTCAGTAGACAGCGAAGGGGAGGAGCTGCCAGAACCGTCCTTTGAGTCATCACTGAGTTTGTGCTGCTTAGAGAGTCCTGGGCTCCTGTCAGAGAATAAATTGCTGTCCTCTGGGAATTCACACAGCAGTCGATCCGACACGACAGGGGAGTTGTTGTCGTATGGAGACACCTCTCCACTAGATGTCTTGATGAAGTCCTCAGACAAGCATCTCTCACTCAGAGAGAAGGACACTTTATTTTGGCCAGGCTCTCTGAAGGAACAAAGAAGACCCAACACATGCAATAGATCAAATTAATATGACGGGGTGGGGGGGGGGGTCTTATCCTGATGTGATGTGACACAGTAAGACAAAAGGGGGACACTCACAAGTGTTGAGAAGCCTTCCGCCTTAGTAAATAGTCCACGACATCAGGGTCAGTTTCAAGGAAAGTCATGAGCACCTCATTCTGCAGGTCAGCAGGAACCTAAGGAGCCCAAAACAAGATGGATATAAGACTTGTAAAACTTTTCTTGTTACCTCTTATTTTACAATTACTCACACTTGAACTAAATCTGCATTCACTACATTCACTACATTTTGATGATTTGTTCTATTCCAGCCATGATTTTGCAATTTTATAAGTATTTACACAGCATCTATGATGCAATGTATGCAAGAGATAGCATGCTGTTTATATGCTATCAGGCAAAAATAATTAAGAGCAATTTAGAAGAGCAGAACTAATGATGCAGAACAAACGTCTGATGGGCTTCCTCTGCCCTCTGGCTTCCTTAAACAGATCATTTTCACATACTCCAATTAAGCACGTCTGTTTTTAAATATCTGTTGAAAAGCAGAAAATATAATGTACATGAGGATCTTGCCCTTAGCTCTAATCATCGTCTATTACTGAACAGAGGCAGGAATGACTTAATAACATCTCCAGTGAGGTTTAACATTTACCGTGTACTAAATTATTTGGTAGTCAGCATTAGAAAATTCGTTTCAGGGGAGAAACGTACAGATTCCTTTGTTTAACTACAGTTTTTTGAAGGACAGTGAGAATTTATTCTCAAAACCTGTAAAACTAATGAGAGTATTTTATTAGGCTCCAGTCTATTCAGTACAAGACATTACCATAAACAGAATTTTTCCTGAATGCGTCAAATACCTCAATAGCCTCTTATTGAACCAGGACCTTGAAAGTAAATGCTTGTTGGTGTGCAGTAACAACAGCTTACCGTAAATAAAGTATCGTACGAATCAATCATCCTTTGGAGCATGCTGATGATGGCGGTGCTGTCTTCTACGTGAGCTAAACTCTGAACTGAAAACTCCTTGTCGGAGTTTTTTGGCTTCTGTAAGAGGTTTGGTCCAAAGACGGTGGCTAAATTTAATGACGTCATTTTGTTTCCTGTCACCTGAAAAAAAAAAAAAAAAAAAAAGGACAGACTTTGTTTTTTAGTCTGTTAACAGTCTTGTTTTATTCTTAACCAGTAACTCTCAACCTAAAAGAAAACAGACAATTTATTATCTGCAATAATTTAAACGGGAGACAATTTGTAAAAAAGTAAACAGTGTAATCAAATTACCCCTGATTTAATGTTCACGTGCAGATGTGCTCACAAACAGGAAACTCTTGCACACAGTGTAATTACTGTATAAAAAAATAGTCTTTTGTGTTGATAGACCCTTGGCTCCCATAAAATGTTTGGAATGTGCGTCTAACATGCCGGCCAACCACCATCAATCTGGTGCTGCCATCTTTTGTTCAAACAGCCCAAATAGACCTCTTGTTCACTGTTACAATACTCTACATATGCTCTGGGCCCAAAGCCAAAGGAAACTGGCTTCAAATCAATGGGAAACAATTTATCTCTACAATGATGATCAGCAGTCAAAATGTTAAATTAATATGGAACTGAAAAAGTTGGTCATGACAATGAAAGAAGCTTGGCATGCATGTCAGACACTTACCTACAAGACTTTTTATTATAGACAAACATATGTAAGAACAGTTTTTTTTAACGTCATTATATTTTGGAGAATAATGTTTAAACTAAACGATTTTTAATGCTGAAATGTTGTGTGAAGCGTGACTTTGATACACTTCATCATATCTTCAACAAATTGCACATCAGCCATAAGTAATTTGAAGACGATGGATTTCCATGGCAACAACTTATACCCATTTTTCACATAAGTGAGGTTCAATTTTCAAGTACATCCTGTGAACTGTGTATTTTTTTTCAAGACAAAGTGTCCATGAACACCAGGAATGATCTTAAAGGCATACCGTATTTCTAACTTCCATTAGCTCAGACATTTATTTCTAAATGTCTGCTAAACTGAAAGAGTTGGTATTCAGATAAATACGCTATTAAACATATTATGGAGAGTCTATTGGAATATACCATTACCTTGTTTAATTAAGAATCTAATGACAGACCATTAAGCATAATTTGATAATTTCACAGAGAACTCTCTTCAGATTAGAACCTGAAGGTATGACAAACATCTGTCTGAGTGCCATCTGACACCTGCTAGGAATCATCACAGTCACATTTAACCAGAGTTTTACTGCATCGATCTGCCATAGTTCATTTCCCTCATATATATATTATTTTCATTCTTATTGGTGTTGTCTTAATTTCAACTACAATATTACCAACTTTCTATGTTCACGTAAATCTCATTTTGGGGGGTTCAAATGTAAGAGCACCCAGCTGTGATACCAGGACATGTACACCTTCCTTACCTCCTGTCCTTCATTGTCCACGTTGTCTTCAGCATGTGCAGTCACTGTGGACAACAAGCAGAGGAGGCGCTGCAGTGTGTCGCTGTTGCAAGGCGGAAGCAAGAATATCAAAAGCTTGAGGGCGCTCTCTTGCTCTGAATAATCCAGCGCTGCAGAGAAAGAAAACCACCACACACCACCCACGGCCGAAGTTACAGAAAGCTTGGTGACTTCTTATCTTTGTACTTATGCTTATGTGTCTGCGTTCCTCACACATTGTGTTGACGAAGGCTGTGTAGAGTTCTCTGGTCAGCAGAGGGTCGGGCATGTCTCTGAGGAATTCTTTCAACAGAGCGGCCACATCATGGACACTGTGCTCCTCGTCCAATTGCACCTCCCATCCCTGGTCAAACTCCTTGCGAAGCTAGATGAAATATTCTGACAATTATAACAACTAAAATGCTGTTCAGAATTGAGACGATGTGCTCAAAAAAAGCTTAAGTTTTACCTGTTGGACTCTTTTTTTGGAACTACCAACACGGAAAATTCCAACCGTCTGTAGACCTGAAAAACAGAGAAAATGTGCCATAAATTATGCAAATATTCAGGCCGAACTTCATTCCTATAGTATAATTCATACAGTTACACCTAAACTGCATTCCTTGCTACATTATTCAAGCTATGCTGGAGATTTTTATGTCACAAATTATTTTGCACCATTCTGATAAGGTGTAATTCCTCTACTTTGACGATGCGTACCATATTTTTCCAGGTACTGGCAGCAGAGATCCACAACCCTCGGCACCTGTCTGTAAATAGGGTTGAGGCTGAGCTTTTTGTCATGGCGCTTCTTCCTGTTGCCTCTTGCCTCTACTGGAAGGGACAGCTGGAGGGCCTCCAGGAGTCGAGACTGGTTATCGTCAAGGTCGGTGATGCAATCCACAGATACCCCGCCCTTGTGAAAGCAGATGGGTGACAAATGTATAGTCAGCGATATGGGTGGTAATCTTTGGATCCATCATCAACCCACTGATGGATATTAAAAAAAAAATCACATCACTGAGTACCCGAGGAAACAATGCGAATCTATAATCAGACAGATTTCATGCTTCTCTACAGCAGCTTTTCAAGTCCGTTGTCAAAAAAAAAAAAGCCTACCCGCCTGTGAGTCCGTGGGACTGGGTCTGGTGTGCTGGGGAGGGGTGATCCATTAGGGGTCTCCGAGGTGGAGCTAAGGGATGAGTTGCTGCTGGAAAGCTCTTTGTTGGTCCTTTTGAAGCTGGCGTTAAGGTGGAGGAAGGATAGCATCAATTCAGTGGGGTCACTGTGTCCCTCCCGTAGGGGATTGTAGCGCTGCTTGTGCATGTGGTCGTTGGATATGACCTGCCACAGCGGTATGCCAAATGCCTGGGGCACGGTCTCTGTTTGAGGGAAAAGGGCAAATCAGAGAGAAGCGATGTCAACTTTTTGGCCACAAGTCAACGGTGAGTCAATAAATATGTGCCAGTAACAACGGCGTGTTATACATCATGCCAGTCGTTTTTTGCACCGAGGGTCTAAAACTGTGTTTACATTCATCCTTTGTATCCCTTTAAATAAATGCTGCTCTAAATAAATATGACAAAAGATATGCTCTGCAAAGCACATTCAATATTCACAGTCAGGGAGCACATACTTTCTGAACTGCCTTTGTAAACAAAGGGGGGGAGGAAAGAGGAGGCCGACTGTGCCGGAGGATAGGCTGTAATGAACGAGCCTCCACTTAAGATTGCTTTTCGTTATTTCCCTTGACTGCTTGTCTGACAGAGAACATCACTTTCCTGCCAGAATTTGGCAGAAAAGGAAGTCAAAGATCACAGCTCCCCTCAGAGACGTCTTTAGATTCTGATTATTCAGTGTTACATGACTTTGTGAGTCCATACAGCTGTAACCAAAGGGATGAAACAGTATTTGATCCTTAAAGTTGTGTCAAAAGCTAAACAGACCAGAAGCTGGAGCCAATAAAAGACTGCCAGGAGGACAGTTTGCAAGGGGAAGCGCTGACTTCACCCTTACAGTAAGAAGTGTATCCAGTATATCACCACTTTACCTTTGTCTTTACTCTTCTCTTTTGATAATGAATCCAACTTACGCCTGAGTGACTTCTTGTGCTTGTGGCCATCTAAAAAGAGGCAGAAGTGTCACTGTCAAATAAAGATCCCAAGTTAATTTGCTTCATCTTTCACTTGACAGTCTTAGGCTGTTTGTCTAAAATCTTTCAAACGAGTTAATAAAAACGGACAAGCTGATCAGACCACACGGAGAGAAAGATGTTTAAGTTTGTGACGACACAATCTAAGCATTAATTGTTTACATCTCAAACAGATGGCCTTCAACAGGACTTGACCACAGGGTGTGTAAAAGATTACCAAATCAAAAACAATCCGGAAAAACTTCACATTTCTTGAACAAAACAGTGGAATATGAGCAACACCCTCACATCGTGTGAGTGTGTGTGTGTGTGTGTGTGTGTGTGTGTGTGTGTGTGTGTGTGTGTTTTAATACATTTAGGGATCGTAATATAGCAGCCCAGGTCACAATCCAGAAGCAATCGCCTCAAGGCCACATCCTGGAGTCTAACCCTCTCCAACTCCGAGAGGCTTTGCAGGGGGACGGGCTTCAGGCCAACGCTACATCCAGACAAGCTGTTCCAGGTGAAGTCACCCTGAGGACAAACACACACGATCATTGCCATTATGCCTTCATGACTGATTACACCCTCTTCTGACGCCCAGCATGTCTGACAGATACCTTTGCTTCACCTGCCGGCTGCCGCATTAACATTCATCTTCCGCTGTTTCTTGTGACAGAAACTGACAGCTGACACCTCAAACACAGATTGTTCTCAAACATGTCTACAGGGTATTAGTGTCTTCATGTTAGCATGCAGCATGTGTATGTTTTCTTTTTAATCATGAATTCAAACACAAATATCTTTTTTCTTCCCAAACTATGAAAATAAGAATTATTAAGTTGGTAAAATGAGTGATGCTGAAAAAGTGATCAGGGACAAGAAATGACTGATTGTGTGGATTATCCTATTTGACAAGAGGCAGACTATGTTCATAAATTAAATTTTATTTTTTTATTTATTTATTTAGTTAGTTTTTATTTTATTTCTTCAAACTCCACTCAGTAATTTGAACAAAGATACACATTCATTCTATAGTGTATTTGCTACTGAGTTTTCACTAAGCTATGATATAATATACCATAATTTAAAAGTGTTGACAATAATTTGCGAGTAAACACTGATAGAGATTAAACATTCTGATCTTTAAGTACTGTACTATAAACTGGGCAAATAATCTGATGTGAAATCCTCAACCTTTGAGCATCTCCATACTGGAGATTACAGAGCTTTGATCCAGTCGACTCAAGCCAATCATATGAGCAATGTTCCAAAGAGGCTTAGTAACTCATTATCGGGATAAGGCTTACAATAAAGTGGCTCAGTCTTATTAAATGAGAATTAGGAATGTGCTACACTAGTAGCATGTTATTTTCTAGACCACGTACAGCAAGCCAAAGTACAGTATTATGCACAGAGATCGTCAGATGACAAATTTATTTTCTGTTCCCTATGCTTATCAGTGTTAACTGCCTGTACTGTTTGTACTTGGCATCATGTGTGAAATAATTTCTCAGCTCAGTATTACTGTACAGGTGAATGAGGCCTTAACTGTCTGAATAAAATATATAAATACAGTGTCATCAAAAGTCAGGAAAATCGTCTTTGTCGTCTTTGGGTCATAATCCCACCAACTATATTTAACAGCAGAGAAATTCCTGTATGATTTTATTTAACGGATGTTTAATGACTTTCCCTGGAGTGATGTCACCATTAGAAAATGTTAAAAATGTTTCTAGTCTTCATGTTACTAGGACTTTTGTTTCCCACCAGCGGACTAAGATGGTCATTTGGTCACTTTGAGCCAGCAGTTAAAACACAGTCGCAGAGGCAATCACACACTAGGAAAATCACAATGACACAAACACACACACACACACACATACACACACATGCACTAACGTGGCGTGACATGACTTAGTGGATGGTTTATATATTTTACTCTCACTTTTTGTGGCTTTTTTACTGTGAGTGGGAGAAATGGCCAAGGCCATCTGTTACTAACAGAAAAATATAATCCATGAAGTAAAGAAAGCGATTATGATATGTGTGATAAATAACAAGTGCTATCCACTGAATAAATGCAGACTTTCTTCTCTCTAAGGACAAAACATTCTGATATTCATTCTGTTTACAAATGACAGAATGTTTCTTCACACTAAATACATTTAGACTTTAAAATTCTATTTATTTTAGGGGATTAGTGAAGGTGGGTCATTTTTCATAAATGGAGTAAATGGATTGTAAAGACAAGGATTGTTGTATGCATAGTCAGTAAATGTCATTAGATCCTCTTTTACTGAGCATATAATATAATATGGACAAATACCTACACTTCTGTGCTCAGAGCAGGAAATACCAAGATGCCTGAAAGCTGGACTTACAACTCCGATTTTAAATAAGTTGTAAACACAAATCCATAATTTGAGAATTGGCCTCTAATCTTTTGGTTTTACTTCAGTTTTTCTGCATTCTGTTATCATGTTCCTAAGTATTTTTATGTGTCTGTCAGTGTGTGTCAGTAAAAGGAGTTGAATGAGTGAATGAAAGAGCAAATAGACTAACTATAACGTGACTCTTAAGCATCTTTTTTTCTGAAATAACCCTTGTTTTTCTAACTTCTCACAGTGAAACAGAAGAGACTTTTGCCCAATCAGCTGTCAATGTCAGTGTTGAATCATGTTAGTGTTTTATAATCTTTGCTAAGCCCTATAAACAACACCACTAATCATCAAACATGACCAAACGCGGCTTAACAAAGTCATATTTGTTGTTTTCTAGTTTTGACATTTGAACTATACACTAAAAGTGTTAAATACTGTTTTTTTTTTCTTTTATCCTTCTATTCTGTACATAAAACATCAGCCGTAAAACAAGCATTGCTTTTGAAAAAGTGTTAGTAGCTCCCGTCAAGGTGCATTTTCTTTGACTGTGCATGATCTAACTGTAATTCTAAGAACCGCTGAAACACAAAGCTTTTGTTGGCGACCCTGGAATACAAAGAGAGGAAATGTGCGAGGTAGTTCAGACAAAATAGCAAGATCATAACTTGAGATTACACCACTCAGCCTCACTTGGAACTGGATGCAGTGAGGTGATGGATGTACCTCAGAACTCAGGAAGCCATTAAATGGGGCATTGTTGGAAAAGTGTTCCACAAGAGTCCATACAATCTCTCCAAATGTCTCGGGGTTTGTTTGGGTTTTTTTTTTTTAGATTTCTACATTCGATTCTGCAGCAGTTGTAAAATATCTTGCAGACTCTGTGAAAGTTAATGCGTAACAACATTGAAAATACCAGCACAGAAGACAAAAAACATTGAGTCACTCATATCTGGTTGTTCTGGAAATGTATAAACGTGCTCTATACAGTTTACACAAACTGTCTGAAATTCACTTTCAAAGTAAGGTCATTAACAAATTTGGAGATCTCTAATCAACCATCATTGGCCAGTTGGTGACGACACATAAGATACGAGAAGACGACAAGTGGAGGACCTTTCAATTCAAGTTTGACTACCATAACATACTGATCCACTTCCCGTGGTAACTCTATTACATTTCTACCAAAGCTTAATTATTTTCTCCATTTGTATGAACCCGATGACAAACTCAGGGAGCCACACCATTCACTCAGTGATAAAACAAACCAACAAAAATAGCTACTCACAAGATGGGTGATGCTTCGCTCCACAAGGGGATGTCCCATCACAGACGTGGGTCACCACCAACAAGAAGTCACCCTTCAGACTTGTGAAACTACACCAGCATTTTAGAGTCAATTAACACTGAAACCGTTTAACTCCAGAAGAGACTTTTCAAGTGAACACAGACCACATGCATGCAGCTGAAGGAAGCCTGGACCCAGGTCTCAGGCAGCAACTTGAAAGTGGAAGTTCACTGAGTTGTTTACATCACTAGGAGACACGTAATCCCTATGAATAGCTCCACCGAGTGGACTGGGAGGGGTGAGTGGTCTCTGTGTAAGAGTCCAACATTAAAAGAAGAAATGCATCTAAGAAGAAAAGACAGACAGCTTTAACCTGTACGTTAGCTCAACATTAAATAATATCAACAGAGGATTAGCTCCTCTGAACAGCAGAAGGCAATACACAAATACCGTACAGTTTAATACTCTCGCACCGCCAGATGGCGAGGTTCCTCCAACCTCAGAAAAGACAATGTTTCTTCATTTTTTATTTTAAAATTTAATATCTAAAGGATCATGAAATAATTCTCGCAAATAACTGACATTACAAAGTACTGTACATTTTAAGATATATTTCACTAACTAATTATGTGGAATAAACGTTCAAAAACAAGGCTTACATAATAAGCATTCACTGCCTAGAGAAGAAAAAGAAC
Organism: Antennarius maculatus; assembly: GCA_013358685.1. NCBI lineage: Eukaryota > Metazoa > Chordata > Actinopteri > Lophiiformes > Antennariidae > Antennarius > Antennarius maculatus. The sequence continues at coordinate 6,491,184 of CM023618.1, read as the reverse complement.
CGACTGACAGTTAATAAACTTGGGTTTTACATAAAGGATCTAAACAGAAAGTCCAATAGCCATCCAAAATGAAATGCAAAATCAGAAGAAATCCTAAACATGGCTGCAACCAGGGTAGCGGATCAGAGAGGGGCTCGAACAGTCATATTAAACAATATTCCACTTGCGGTGGTGCAGTAAGACCCAATGTCATTATATAGGCATCCGAATTACCACAGTTTTGTATTGACGTATGTTAGGTTAATATATAGAGAAGATCAAAGTAAGTCAATGATATTATACTGTAGGTTGCTCAAGAAATACTCAATGTACATTTAAAGCTGACTTTTCTCCTTGTATGCGCTGTCTGTTTCTGTAAATGTGCATAAATAATCCATTATGATCCAATGTCATGACATTTTCGCTGCCGAACCGTGTTCGCCCACAATTATGATCCATCGTGTCCATCGGTATCTGAGCCTCATATAATGATCTCCAGTCATGCTGTGCAAGTCACATTGCTGGACGTGATTCACCGTGAAGAACTGGGGAAGAGCAAAGATAGAAGCTTCCTCTGTGAACTAATGAAATCCAATCATACTGTTTCTTTCTTCTATCAGCACAACGGCCACCTTAAATAATTAATTTTCACTTCATATAATTAAAAAAAAAAAACGTACGCGAGTTGAGACACTGACTTCTAACAAGGAGACTGAATTTCATTATGCGAAGCAGGAATATGGATGTTCAGGTCGGGGATGGGTTTTTGCTTGCAGGAGGCATGTATTTCAATTATGTAACTGTACAAAACAACATTGCAAGTGATGTGAAGCAGAGATTTATAATCTGTTTACATCAAACAAACTGTAAAATCTTTCTCTTATCAGATACAAACTGGATTCTATGGTACTGCAGCTTCAAACCAGTAGGTTCAGTCTCATTGAAAATGGACGGTCTCTCGTGGGAAGAACTATGTGCCTGAGGGACTGTAGCCAAGGATCAGGTCATGCCGCCGCACTGTGAGAAATACAAGTTAAGGCTTTCTTCATGTAAACCAGATGTCTCTGCTTTCCATCTCAGCTCGGCCTACTGACACCCTGAGGTCGTACACCTTGCAAAATGCAGTGATGTCCAACCTAGGGAAAATACAAGATCATTTAGAGCATGGATCAAAAATGCCAAAAGATTTGTTTTGTAATCAAGATCATGTGACATAAGTCATCGCTTGTTGATCCTTAGGATCACATGCATAAGTGATGTAACGTTGCATGCCATTCACTGGAAAACATGAGACATTATGACCAAACTTATCACAGTGACTGGTTTCCACAAAATCTATGGCTGCCTGTGTGGTTAATTCTTATCATGAAAGGAGAGCTCTGCAGAGTTGGGGTCAGAAATGTCTTTATTGCTGAGTTGGAGCGAGGTATGAATAATATAAAGTACTACAGTCTCGGTTCAAGGTGACTGTTTGGTCTCGAGCAAGTATTTCTCACCTCACACCTGAGTTCTGCTGGTCTACATTGATAGAGCTGCACCGTCTACAGACGTCCCAAAAGGTCACATAATGGCATTGATAAATGATGATGAATGAGGGTATGGGTAACTCACTACATCTGCACAATGTGTTTAAGGTTGTTATTTCCAGTGAAGGTAACATTTTTCAGCTTTACAATGAACGTAGACTGCAGCTCCGGTATAATGGTGAGGGCAGCTTGCCTGCACTCCCCCAAGTCATAATTCACTTTAAATATCCTCTCTGACACTGAGCTGTCGCCAGTATTAATCAGTTACATTCAGGCTGACGGTGATTACATTTCTCAGAGCTCTGGCTGCAGGATCGGGCCCACTGTTGATGACTTTAAGACAGACCAGATACCTAGTATCCGTTACAAGCCTCACGTCTGCCTTGCATTTCAATTATACCAAACAAACAGTGTTACCATGAGACTCATTTTAAGCACAGGAGTACAGATTGGTTAAATATGAACATGTGACACTGCAAACTGTTATAAATATGCAAATACTCACTGCAAAGGGTCTACAACACGTCTTCAGTGTAGTCTCTTTGCTTCTTGATAATTATATGACAAGATAAGGCACCTTATCACAGAGAGAAATGGTGTACAGTTTTTTAATTGTCCATAACTTTATAACTAGTTATAACTGGATCATTTCTGTTAATATAAACTAAAATTCTATTAAAGCAAAAATACCAATGATTCTGATAATTACAGATTTATTATTTCCTATTATTGATTCATCAATAAATCAATGGCTTCTTTACTATTTGCATTTGTAAAGAAACGAACGCTTCTAATGGAAACTTAATTGAAGTAAGTTTTAGATTACTTATATATATATATATATATATATATATATATATATATATATATATATATTGATTGATTGAGGTGTGTTTGTCTGTGAAATAACAAAATAATATTAACTACAGTGGAAAAATAATTTCCCTTATGGGAGATATATATATATATATATAAACACATTTTCAAGCAAGGGTAGTATTTATGGTATATTTCATTCATACAAATGGAAGTAAAAAACAAACAAGCAAACAATTGGGGGGGGGGCAGTTCACCTGTATAGTGACGCCCCTGCACTTAAACGTCCTCCATTCAAACGTCAACCAACACTTCATGATTCCTTGTAAAAGAATGAACTGAGTCATTTTAGCTCATAGTGACGCAGAATGCAACTTTAGTGCATCCCAGGCAAAACGTGCGGCTCGGTGATGTTGCAATAATGGATGGAAAATTCCTTTTGAGTTTATTTCCCATTTGATATTAAATAATAAATGAATAAATGCAGTTGATTAACAGACAGTTTGGCTATGATATCAGTAAAGATAAGAGGAACATCCGACGATCCTGTGACTTCATGTGGGAATTCAAGCTACTTCCTGAAGCTGTACACGTTCGGTTCCAAGCCGAGGCGCGTTGAGCTTTCTGCTCTCGATCGTGCGTTAATTTGTCGCCATCGTCAATTCAATAAAAAACAAAAATGGTAAAATGCAATGGAATGGCCGATTGGAACAAACTGAATTAAATTATGTTTTTTGGACAATTCCATCCCCCCAGACATGATAAAATACTCACTTTAGTCATCGGAATTATAGAAAATGATCTGCCGCCAACAACTCTTGACGATCTGACAACTGTTCACTCCAGCAGAGGCCGTTACGCACGAACACAACGTGTTGTACTGGAGGTTTACAGGTTCTGTCAGAAATCAAAACTGTCAAAAACTAATCACTAATCGACTGAAACGACCCATCAGGTCACTAACCTGTGATGATGCGTCTTCAGCTTCGGTTCCGTAATGTCGCATCAACGCCGGATCCAGGCTCCTGGTCTGCCTCAGTCTACTCTTGGAAAAAGTTTTGGGGCTCGACGAGCACGAGAAAACACTGCTTAGCAATCCTTGAGCTGTCATATCTCCGATAAACTGGTCAATACATGATGAAAGAAGTGTGAAATTTAAAAAAAAAAAAAAAAAAAAACTTACATCACTACCACAGATCCAAAACGGATCGAAGTAGAAGCACCGCTTCACAGAGGAGCAGCAGGTCCACCGCGCGTCACCACGCGTCCCTGGTCACCTCCTCCGCCTCCCACGCTCTCAGGAGGTTACCTCCTCCGTTCTTTCATTTAACTAAAGATTCAAATTAAAGAACAAATTCGTGTTAACACCACGAATGAACGAGATCATCAGACAAATAGGCATACATATAGGATCCCTGCAGTTTGATAATATAGATGATTTATAATAATTAAGCTGTTGAGTATGACCTCGTGGAGAAAACACACTGTAAAACAAGGTTTTAAAGAACAAATACGTGTTCTGCTTGCAGCACGATCTTTGTTTTAAGGGAAAACAGTTATTAATTAAGAGTTGTGAAAAATAATATGTGTTGTTTATCAAACTCAAGGAGTCTAGATGTGCCGCAGCCTGTGTGTAATATAATACTTCTTTTTCTCTTCTGGCTCCTCCATCATGGCTTTAAGATAACTGACTAAATTAATCAAGTTTCAACTATTTTAAATGAAACTGGTGGAGTGCTTAGTACCAGTACTAGTACCAGAATACCTTTGAAAAAAAACTATGAATCATATGGGTTGGCTACCACTCACTCTTATGGACCCTAATAGAGGCAGAAACTATCCCAAAATTCAGTCATTCTTTGGACTGCACTGCATTTCTCCTTACCATGAGGCAGTCAAGATACTTGGCATGTGGTGCCCTGGGAATAGACCCTTCCTGTGGGAACTCCAGGGAAGGGACCTGTGTGATAACATGACATGTGAACTAGCACTGAATAGCAATGATAACGTTTTATCAGATACCGGAGCCCACCAAACAGACAGGGGAAGTGGCGATAAGAGGGCAGCTTTGCGTTTGATCCACTTATTTGGTGATGGTGGTGAGGTTTGAAGTAAGACTCTCTGCAGAATACCAGCAGACTTCCTGTTATGTCATCTCTTGTTGGGATAAGTGGAGGCCAGGGAGTTTATGGGATGTTGAAATAAACATTTGCTCATACGGCGTTTCCTTGTGAAATACACTTTATGCTTTTGAATTAACATAGTGATTGCTTTCTTGCCCCAGCTGAGCTATTTTCCAATACTGTCCAGTGATGTTACAAAATATAATAACATGAGGTGTAATGTACAGGCTGTTGATAGGAAGGCAGTTCAGATTGTCTCACTGGAACCATGCAGTTTTCTATGGGGATGTATGTGGGAGATAATTGTTCTTATAATTTATTAGATAAGTTATCTTGTGGCATTAGATTATTATATGAAAGCTAACAGGCTCTGCTTTGAATATGATTGCATGAACTTTTCTATGATGATGATGATGATAATAATGATGATGATGATGAAGACCTTTTGTCATTGCCATCAGGTGAGTTATTTTAATGCCTAAAGTTGAAATTACTGTACATTTATTTATTTACGCATAGCAAGTTTACACTTCAGTACTGACTGATTATTTATGAGGAAGACGCTCCTGATGCCTGCATGAGTCAGCATAACATGAGCCGAAATTCTCCTGGTAGTGAAGGGCCGACAACTAAACTGCTGTCCACTAGATGGCGGTAATGCACCCATACTGTTCCTCAGCGTCAGCTGTTAACGCTCACCAGTGACTGAGTTGAAGAATTTCATTGGTTTGTTGCCGGGGTTATTCTGATGGCAGTGGAGACATGCCACTCTTTAGGTATTAAGGGGTGCTCGAGAGAGACAATGTGAAAGTGGAGCAAAATCTCATTGATTGAATAAAACATTTATGTGGGGAATTTTTTTTTTTTTTTCATTCATTGCGTTTTGTATCTATTGAGTGAATATAAAAATAGTTTTTGCCACCTCAACTGCAATGAAATACTGTTATTAACTGGTATCATGAGCCATATGACAATCCATTTTTCTGCACTATACATTCCAGTATTGCTATTACTGTACTTTAGCAAGATCTATGTTTGACTGTCAGAACAAATGTCTTTCTGCTCCTCCATTAGATGTTAGTTACATTTTCCTTCAACAGCACCAGTAAACTCTGCTAGAGTTTGAAAAACCATTTCAAGGTTGCAAAAAATTGTTGATTGTTAACTGTCCAATCAGTATTTATTAGCAAAATGCTAGCGGTTTCTGTATAACATGGGCTTATTTTGAACACTGCTGTGTTTTCCTTTTAATAAAAGGTAGTTACTGGTTCCTGTTAAACTGTGTAATGCCTGTCTGTGCAGAGTGATCATCTGAGGTTTTGTGTGTGTAAATTGATTGAAATCAAATCATGCTAGTAATATGTTCTTAAAGTCAATCCTAAACTCTGGGGCATGTGAGTCCCTTATTCCCAAATATAATTAGAATGAATTAAATTACCACATTGTGAACCTGTTTTCTGTTCTCTTTAATATATTTTTGTTATCACAATGAGGTTTGCACACAGTGGAAGAAATACCTGTACCTGCACAAAACAAGAGAGTATTCTACAGTACCAGCATGAGGCTTAAATTATATAAGCTATAATATTGTCATTAGGTAACTAGCATTTTTAACCTGTGTTCATTTTATTCATTTTGATAGATACAATAGCGTAATGTGCGAGTTGCAGTGTTTTCACATTGTTTGGGTAATAAAATATGAAATCAAATCCAATGCATTAGTATTTTATACAGTGAAGCCATTTGTTATCACCATGCTGAAAGCGAGCCTGTTTTACTGCAAATACTATAGTTGATCAGATTTTACTATTGGTATCACTGTAAATTCAAAATTAAACTGGACATTTGGAGAAGCATCATAAAAAGAAATATATTTTTGATTCAGTATGCAAACACCAGAGATTTCATTGAGGTCAAATTTATGTACAATATCCTGTTGGCAAGTTCCACTGAATTTGCAAAGAGCTTCACATAACATCTTAAATCTGTAGGTATCAATGTAAATGATGGAACTCTGTGGTAAAAGCCCAACTGAATTCCGCTTTAATGACACGCAGTGCCTCCTTTCTGTCACTTGTCTGCGCTGGTGTACTGTGTAGAACAGATTTCATGGCAGCAGCCGATGGCATCATACTGGTATAAACCCTTAATTATACACATTAAAGATAATCTGTCCTAGCGGGCCTCCAAAAGAGAATGAAACGGCACCTTTGGACATTTTAGACTTGCAACTCTGTTTATGACATCTATTTATCCTGCATTAGAGTACACATATTGACAAGAAGTCAATAAACTAAAACATAAAGGTCTTGGTTCTGCCTCAAACTGACATAATGTGATGGGATTTAAGACTTTGTGGAGGAGATCCAGTTTGATTGCATTAGCTAGCTTGTCTCTCTTTAATCATTTTCAACAAAATGTTATAAAGGATTAAACACAGCAGAGGATGCAATGTTTTGAATGAGTGAGTCATCACAGACTCTTTCCAGGGGGGGTTGCACAGACATGGAATCAAACATGTGTTTTGCTCATGTTTATGCCCCCACCCCCACCCCCACCCCTGCTGTTAATGTATTCAATGCAGAAGTTAATCAAACAAATCTTTTGTCTTTTGAAATATGGGATGTTAAGACAACACCCATTAGCAGAGTGCAGCTACACCAGACTGGTGACTGCTGTTATTACTCTGATTACCATCTCTTCCATTTGATAGCACATCTTCTCCACACTGAAGGGGAAAATGGGAGTAGTGGTGAGTGGAAAATGCAATCTAGATGTCACACAAGCCTTTGATTAACCATTTACAGTAGCAGTCTCTGCACGAGGGTAGGGCCACGTCATCTCATATTTCCACTCAGTCTGATCCTTCAAACATTACTGGCCACGGCATATTGATTTTTCATTCTCCTGAATATCCCCTTTCCGTTAACAGAATTCATGTAACACTATCAGTGTTTCAAGGAGGCCTCCCCTCCCAGTACCGTACCCTGGTACTATACTGCCAGTATCTTCTCCACCCCTCAAAGAGTCTACATTCAGTGTTTGCCCTCCATCCGCTCCAGCTGGGAGTTTCTACACGAGGGAAGCAAAGACATGGAAATAGTTCACAATGGAAAAAATGAATGTGTTAGCACCGATTTGGATGAAAACCAAGACCAGCACAGGTGAGTTTGATGCTGTTTCACCTCGTTTTTCCACTGTTACATTTTTGAAATGACTGGCATAGAGTTGATATACGTCCCTGAATATAATGTGTCGTCCAGGAGACAGGAGTCTAGACTTGGTGTCTAATCAAATTTTTAATTGCATCATAACCAATGGACTGTAAATATTAGTTTGCAGAACTTTGTAGCTCTAGTATAAAAATGCAATTGAAAACAGTTGAATAAAGTCATTTCTTTTGTGACGTGAGAGTTTTAATCAGTATTTATAGCTGACTGAAATCTGTACATTTCCACTCCACCATGATGACATGCACCAACCAATTATCTTTAATGTTATCAGACTAATAGTTGTGGTTACAGATGACTGATGCTGACTGATAGGCTTAGAGCCCAGCCTGCAGGGATGCAATGCTTCTGATAACAGTGACGATGTTGGCTTGGTGACCTTAACAGCTTTCCACGGGCACATTGATTTTTCTCCCATATTACAGATAATTGCTGGCTGCTGTGAATCCTATCCTATCCTCCCCGGCCAGCGGGGCGGAGCTTAGGTATCGTGTTGACGTAGGAGTGGGTATCTGATTTGAGGAATGTGATATCCTAGCATCTCATTGACTGCGATTGACTTCTGTGTACCTCCTGTCTGTGATATGAGTACATTCAGCTGTTTATCAGGGGAGCTGTTGCCTGTTGGGGTTCTATTTTACAGACAGTTAATCGTGCCTGAGAAAAAATAATTATAAACAAAATTCTGAGATTACAGTTTCATTAAATAGTGCAACTTAATGTTTGATTTATACAGCAGAAATACTGTTCAGACTTTGAAAGCTGTGACTCAGATAATGGGCTTCCAACTTGTTTAATTAATTATGATTAATGATCTGTTTCCTAATTTTCTGTGATTGCAAAAATGTTAATTATCCCAATTCAAATTTTTAGCCAAATAATGTAAATCACATTATTGGAAGAACTGCAGTTTAAAGCCTTATAAATATACAACTATAACCTTACATTAGGGCCCTGCAGTTGCTCTTATTAGAGACTTCCTGTTCTGCATGGTGCAACTCTCATCATTTTATGCAAATGACCGCATCTTCTGTTTGTTCTGCTCCACAGAGTAATGAAAAAGTCACTTCCTTGCAGTTATTATGTGAAGCACAAATCTGCTTTGATGAACTGAAAACAATTGCATGCACGTGGGAGCATGGAAACCACTGTTTAAGTCATTTTGCAGAACCAGAACACTTTTTTTTTTCATATGCCCTTAAGTTTATTTGAATAATTATTAATACGTTCAGAACTGTGTGCTGCCATCAAATAAGTTGTTGAAGCGATCTGTAATGAAGCATGCAGCTTCACTTTGTTTTAACCGAACAAATGAGCCATCAACTCATGCGGAGTGAACAGCACATTAAATGAGATCAGTCTGAGAATGCACACTGCCAATCATCTCCATTTTAATTCATCACTGTTGTGACCCCAAGACAATATGCTAAATGTGATTTGTAGTTGTGACCACTGTAGAGAGTTGTTGTGCTTTGAGCATCCCCTGCTCAACCCCACTCTAAGTGGTCTGGCCTGTATGCCACGAAAAACAGGACACTATGCAACACGCTCTGGCCCAGGGGTGGGTGTCAAGCCACATGATTGGATAGATTCATGTGCAGTATTTATCTCATACAAAAGCATGCTCTTTACTGCTTTAACCTCACAGCGCTCCACTGTGGCCATGCCGTCATGCTCAGCTTGTGTGTACACCGTGTGCACTTTTGCAATGGTAGTTGTTGGCATGGGATACATATATACAGCAAGACATGTTTTTATGAAACGCAGTGTGAACACAGTCAATCTGTCTTCTACGGGCAGCTGAACCTGGGCCTCCACAGACTGTGACACGTACATGCCGTGGGACATATTATGCAAGCAATTCTATTTGCCTGAAGAGGCAAAGACACGTGCCTCCGTTCATAAGTAATGGAAGACTGTGAATGCCATTCACGCATGAGAGAGTCTGCATGCCGTAACGTAGCGTGAACTATCATGTTGTTGAAATATCATGGGAGTATGTCAGAATGGCCTAAAAATCCAAAATGTGCACCTGAGAGAAATAGCAAAGGCGCTCTATTCATTCGATTAAAAAAATAAAGTGACAAGCTGCATTTGACATTAGATTTTGAAAGTATGAATAATACAATAATACCTGATGCCACTGCATAACATTTAGGTTAAGATCTAATTCATTGGTTTATATAGGATTTAGGTTTGGCTCTGTTAAGGGTGACAGGTGGCTGGCAGATAGTGATAGAGTTTGGATTATGGTTGAAGCTTAATTTTTTAAGCTTTCGTGGATGGTAAAACACATGCCATCTCCAAATGCCTCTTAGAGGGATCGGATTAATATTTCAGATACTGCAGCTTGGTTGTATACTGAAATATTGTGAATTACACCATTGGGATGAAACGCTGAGATGTTGTTTCATTTGCAGGAAGCAGTAAAATGTGATTTATATCTTCTTGTCGGACCAGTAGAATCAAGCTGAAATACACGGCAGGTGAATCGCACCAAAGCCACACATTTTCCATGAGAGCTCTGACTTAGCTCATTGGAGTCCAGCTGTCCACCATTGATCCCTCTGCCTTTTCTGATGCACTGGCCCGGAATCTGATGTTATTTCATTACTGAGGCAGGAGCAACAAGCTTGGTCTCCTCCCTCCCCCCCCGGGGCACCAGTCACTCAGTTGGACAGGGGTACTGTATGTAATCATAACTGAATAAGTTAGTTAGAAAAGCGTGGTCATCTATTGAAAGTGAAAATTAAAAAGGGACAAATTTAGGAGTCGGGAGCCACGACAGGATTGCTTGAACGGCCTGGAGAGGATAAACAGAGTAGAGCTTTAAAGACTTGTCATCATAATGGAGCCAGAGGACAGTGATCTTGGCATCTTTACTGTCATACAGTAAGTATTCATGTCCTTTGGATCTGCGCTCTGCACTTACTTCATAATTCAGTCACATCTGATCAGAGCACCAATGGCTGTTGTGGGACCGTATACAATATTCTAGAGGAAGCAGAGACAGTTCAGCTTTACATAATCCATTTGATGACAACTAACAACAGACTACATGGGAAGTTTTTCTCTGCTTGGATTAATAAATCCTTTTAACCCATATTTTTTATAGTAGAAACAGAGAAGCTGTGTTTAATAATAATCTCATGACCGCAGTTCAAGTAATGTGCATGCTTTTTACTTCCTGGGATGTTTAAAAGCAAAGTTGTGTTTGCATTAAGGTAGATTTATAATAGGGTTACTTAGTAAGTTGATGAGAAAAATAATGTGCAAGAGATTCCTAACAGCAATTTGTAGAGCTTTGAAAGACTGCCAGAATGTCCATGGTGTATCGAGCCATCTGCCCAGTGCATGCTGTGTGAGGTTTCATCCCTCAGCAACCCACAAGGGAACATGTAGACGATGATGGTATGGATGGATACACCAAACGTGTTTAAAACCAGGCACATAAATTTCTCAAGCATTCCCGTCGACTTGGTTCATTTGCTGAACAACTTACAGCCTCCAGGTACTATTTTGACCTTTTAATAGCAAGTGCTGTTAAATTGACAAAGCACAATCTATGATATTTTTGAAAACACAACATAATTCATTCAGGTAACACGTCAGTCCTGATCACAATTAGTCACAATGCTTAATATTAACAGGAAAACAGCATTCAGATCTCCAGTTTCCTACCTAAAACCTGTTTTATTCATCGAATAAACAGGCATAATTTGCATTGCGCGAACATATGGGAGAAGTCCAGGTGGTTCATTGGCTGGTGCATACTAAGAAGCATGCAAATTTATAGAACATTGCAAATGAGATGGTTGAAAAGTGTGGAGAGAGTCGCTAGCTGACGTGACCACTGCTGGGGTGTGAGAGTCGCTATTGCTAATTTGGGATCACATCATCACAGTACAGTCAAAGCTACAGTCACGTTTGTGCTGCACAGTGAAGTCTTTAATGCCGCTTTATCTGTGCTTTATCTCACAAGCACCTTTTTGGATGTGTTCAGATAACACCTAGCATTCATGTGCTGTTTTGTCCTCTATCTGACTACCTGCAATGGTGTGCGCTTTATTCAAAGTGGCTGTGCTCTGCTTATTTTTGCCTTGACAAAGCAAGCAACGTGATTCTAAGGCAGGACTTGCAAAATTTGAGCACTCCCAGGTTTAAAGTGGCCAAGCGTAGCCAGAACAACAGAAATCAGCTTTTAAAAAGCTACTCTGAGAGAGGAGAGTTAGGGATCAGCAGGGCAGCAGGGGTTTTATCGGTCAAAGCTTCAACCGTAGTCTCCTTAGATCACGCTTCTATCTGACCTTAATATTCTCTGCCGCTCATGGTGCTGGCCTCTGGGCCCTGAGCCTGTAGACAAACACAACTATCCAGAATATGCTGAGTCTCACATTTGATGTAAGAAGTCTCCACGCTCATCAGTGCATCGTTGATGTATTTGCGCTGTCATGAAAGTGACCGTTAGAATGTGATTAAATTTTTATTTTTTTTTTTAAAAACAAAGACATCAAGTCCATCCATAGATAGATATTTAAGTGATAGTCTGTCAGGGACAATACACAGATTCACTTTTTTTCCCCATCTTGTCATTTATTTTTCTATGGCGACAGACAAAAAGTGAGCATGAGTGGAAGTGGCAACATTTTTTTATTGCATGTATCAGTCTCAACAAAGCCATGCTGACTCACCCTGCATTGAGCCTTACAAGTTGTGGCACTCTAATATAGGACGGTTACTGCTTGACTGTGGAAGCAGTAACAAATCCTTGCTTAAATTTGCATTCTATGTATTTGATTCTGTTTATCTATTACCACCTGACATTTTTTATTGATTCTAGTGATTATCATTCTGTCAGGCTCCCACTAGAGAAATCTACTGAATGTGACCGGGTAAGGGATCATCTTCTTTTCATACTTTAAGCACATTTTGACAATACTGTGATTTGTTTGTGTCTCAGTTTATGAATGGTTCATTGTTGGTGGTAAATAGCTGTATTCAAGCCCAATTTAACAAGTAGAGATGCTTTTTTTATGGAATACATTTGAAGTTTGCTTTGTGTGCTTTGTGTTCCCCATCACGGATCAAGATGGAATAAATTGTATCTATTACCTTTAAGAGGTTCTTTTTTTTGTCAGAGCTGTCTGAGCCACATGAAGAAGCATCACATCTCACTAGATCAGAGTATTCTCCAGCAGAGGTGGCCTGACTCGTGTTTGATTTATGAGTGGTGATTCTACCTGTTTGGAAAAATAGATGCATGGCGACTTGTTGATGCGGCTGAAACGTGGCGTTACCCTTTAGCTGAATTCTATTATCTCAGGGCTCCCCTGCTTAGTGATCAGTACACCAACATCTGGACGATTGAAACTGCTGCACATGTTGGATTAGATGGAGCAAGAAAATTTATAGAGATGTGGAAATATCACAAGGAAATGACTCAGGCGTCTGCTAGCAAACAGATGACTTCCTGAATCACAAATCTCATCTTCTCCCTGCGGGATGTTGATTAATCCCACACAACCACTTGTCTCTTTTTTACTACAATGGAATTCCATTCTGCATATGTTGATCTAACAATCCTGATCCCCCGCTGAGGACATAACATCGGTTGTGTGTTTATTTGTGATGTTCGGATTGTTAAAATGTTTAGCGGGCCCTTTCATGCATGACCTCGTTCAAAACGGGAATTTAGTTGCTGAAACATTTCAAAAGGTTTAAACGAATGCAGTGTAAAATATGAGCATCTGTGAGGCAGAAACATCAGCTTGGGATGGGGATATATCAGGTCCTCCTGGACCTCTTTTGGATCAACACTCATGTTATGTGCATATCATTCAGGTTAGTCGCTGTTTTTTCTCAATCTACTCCTGCTTTCTGGAAACACACCATTTGACTGAGGACTGACGAATTGAACCTTTTTGGGGGGGATTTCTTGGAAGCCGGCTGCATCCTTTCATAGGGATTCTCTTGGCCCTTGCTTCCATGGACACACACAACATCCTCGTTTCTTCCTTCTTCCATTCTCAACCCCCCCCCCCCTGGCCCCCACCCCACCAGGGCTGCCACCCCTGTCCCTCCCTCTCTCCTTCTGCCCCTGGCTCTGGCTCCCTCTGCCTCTCTCCAGAGCTGTTGTTACTGTGCAGCTCCCACACATCATTCCACCGCGATAGAAATTAAATGAAGGTGGCTTAGTGCAGCTAACACAGGCATGCTTTGAAGGATGTAACAGGGGTGGGGGGGGGGAGCGGGAGACTGCCTGGCTAGATCCTTTTCCATGGGCTGTGAATGCGCGCTGCTGAGAAGAGGACGCACCAATCACTCAGTCATGCAGAAGCTAAGACAACAGGACTAATCTCTCAACCTGACTTGTGGAAGCTCTACTTTTTTTCCTGCATTATTTATTCCTCACTGCCAGATAGTGTGGGACAATGGAGCCGGAGTGAAGTAGATTGTAGATTTGTAGCCGTGACTGCAGTCTTGCAGCACACATGGATGTGTTCAGCTTTGTGAAGATGCCAAAGCTGGCAGGGTGAGTCTGATGGATGCTGCTGTGCGTTTGCCTGGCTGTGAATGTGCCTGTTATCTAGTGGTGGTGGTGGTGGTGATGGCAGGGGGGGGGGGGTGGTTGTTCATGTACATCCATACAGACACGGTTTGGAGAGTGACACATGAATCACATGTGGAGGAGGATAATTAAAAATACTGAGTTATTGATTGCTCAAGAGAGCAAGTTGTGCAGTCATGTATGACATGAAATGAATGGGCAAGTGAGGTAAATGGGAGTGGAGGTGGATGAGAAGCTGATGAAGCTCTTGTATTTAAACTGTCTGTATATAAGTTGGTAAATTCCTTACAGTACAACCAGAGGCTGTGGCTTGTTGCTTTATGTGTTTAGTGATGTCATGAAAACGTACTTGCTTTGGAGAATTAGCCGCATTAGTTTCAGATTTAAAATCACTTCAGTTAAAGGTTAATGGGAAAATATGACCAAATCACAGTAGAGTCATTTTTGGTAGTTTGGTAATTACAGATATCTTATTTCTGCAAATAAATTACGATCAATATCAGCTGTCATCTAAAACTGTCTGACTGGTCAAGTTATGAGCAAGAAGATGAACACTTCAAACCCAAGCTGGGTTATATTTAAAAAATAAAATATAATGACTCATTCTTTTTTTTTTTTTTTATTAGTCTTCTGCTTTTCATTCATGAAATGTCAAAAATTGAGAAATAAAAATAGGAGTTTCTTTATTTTCGAGGAAGTAATTTCAAATATGCAATAAGAATAGGATTTTAAGTTATGAGAAATTCACTCTTTGCCAGGGTGACACCTCACCTCAGCATCCATAGGTCTGCTAGATTGATCTGACTGGTGGATGGTAATCCTCCTAGGGGATTTGGCTCCATCAGAGGCACTACAGGCAGCGAGTGATGGGAACAGCTAATCCTATAAACGTGAAATATTAAATCAGAAGCTGTTTATGTCACAGGAATGACTATTCATTGCATTTCACTTCACTTATGAGTCATCAGCAGACTGCGTTGGCATTTTTTGTATTAGATAGACTAATTTTGTTTAACAGCAATTTACTTCAGCTTTGAAGCTTAGTGATACACTACAGATTTTTTGCATGCAAATCACAGCTTTTTTTTTTTATATATTCCTACAGCAAAACATGATTTATTCATTTTTTTAATCAAATGATGGGAACAATGTCTTTCAGTTAGCATTCCTCAGCATGGTAGCATGATGCAGCTCCCGACGGATCACCAACGTCAGTGCATCCTGTCACTGTTAATAATGCTACACAATGCTATCTCTGATTATGAGTTACCGCTGCTACACTGCTCATTTTTTTTTTCTATGTTTCCTCACGCTCAGCTGCCAACAAGAATTTAAGTCAGCAGGATGTTGTTTTGCAAAGGCTGATGAAACATTTTAGAGGGAGCCCCAGTGTATGTATTTCTAGATCCACATGAAAATGATTGTTTGAGTTTATTATGTCTTCCTCCTGCCTTGCAACGCCTCCAGATGTGTTTGTCAGGGGCAAAAAGCATGTTTTTGCTTTAATTTCCTGATTTTTTTTTTTGTTGTTGTTGCTGTGTTTCAAGCTTGCAAACATTTTTACATACTTGACATTTGTTTATTGCAAGATAACAAATTCTTGCACTCTCTTCTTGTCTAAAACGGCAAGTTTGAGTCATTTGATCAAAGTAGTTCAAGCAGCTTTGTTTTAAATCTTTCCACGTATAACTCTGGCTTAATTTAGCTGGAAGTGCTGTGACACTTTAAATATATCCCATTGGTGCAGTTAATGAATGTGATTAATGGGTAAACTGTCAATTATCACTCCATCAGAGTGATTGCAGACTCAGTATGGTAGCTGAGAAATTATTTGTGGTGACTGCTTGCAATGCATGCATTGAAAATATTCAGATAATTTATGATATTCTTTTTTAGTATTCTCACATTCAAATTAATGGATTTACTAATTGTGTTTTTTCTGGATGAGACATTTCTGGACTGTATGACCTTATTCAGGTTCATGTTCATGTAAAAAAAAATCTATTACATTGGATATTCGTGAGTAACGGTTCTTCCACAAACTTTTTTTTGCACAGGAAATCACTGGGCTAGACAAATTGATTAGCCTAAATGTTCATCAGAGTACACAAAGACCAAAAGATCTGTCATTTGGAGCTGTTCAGAAATGGCTCAGGGTCAGAAATGGGAGCCAGCTGGATGGTGCACGAGGTCTCAGGCGACCATTTTCTTCTGTCCTTTAGAGATTTTAGCATAAAAGCAACGAGTAACACAATGAGTTGCATGAGGATTCAAGTGTAGTTGCCCACAGGGTTTGTACACCACTATATTTCATTAATGCTAAGCAATGCAGGCCTTAGGAAAATGCACTGCGATGATGAAAAAAACAATAACACAGATGTCTTAATTATTTTTAACAGCTGGATGTGATGTTACCATGTGGTGTGATAGAAACGTATATGATTGTTGTGAACTATATACCCTGTTATTTTTCAGAGTGATGCTCAAGCAGCATCTCTTTGTAACTTCATGGTGCTTTTCTGTCTAACAGGTTAACTATAGACTTACTCTCACAGTAAAATAGCAGGATGATCAAAGTGGATGTGCTGTTTCCCAGATGCAGTTTTATTCCCACACAGAGGAGATTAACTAACCAAAAACCTTTCTGTGTGGAGCCAACAGAGAGCTGCACAGGATAGTGCTGTTTCCCATGGCAACAATATCAGTACTTCCAAAGAAAAACACAGAAATGCAATATTCAGTTAGAATAGCGAGGAAAATAGACGATCTTATTCAGAAGTGAGTGCGAGTTAGAAAATTTCAACATTAGAGCAGGAGACTCTTCGCACAGGACGTCTGACTTGTTTTGCATAGGTCGCTTTATTTTGTTTGCTTCACGTGGCATCGACATCTTGCCAATCAGGAACACCGTGTGGATAAAAACACCAATGTATGTGTCACATAAAGACATGAAGCATGAAATCCTGCTAACTAAAGCGTCAGTAATACTGTAGTTTGGAAATCAGTGAGCTGAGATCTTTGTCTGAGCCGCCCCGCTCCCCAAGCCTCCTCCCTGGAGATGGTCATCTCATCCGCCTCTGTAGTTTTCATATCCAAACAGAATCATATTAGGGCTTTTGGTCTGTATCAAGCTTTGTGTTCAATCCAGGAGCACAGCATCAGCGGCGCCTCTGCCTCTTCACTGTGTCTTAAGTTATTCTTGTAATACTTTGCTCCGTGTTATTCAAAGAGAGTGAAAAATCAAGTGCCGTCTATTTTTGTTCAACTTTGTTCGGAGTAGAATGTCGCTCAGTTTCTTAATGCACCACAAACCTCCAAGTGTTGCTCAACCATAAGGAATTAGCGTGTTGATTCAGTAGATCCTGTGTTTCATCACATACCAGACTGGCTGCAGCAGAACAGAAGAAAGTGATGAGTAACCAATGATGGCGTATGTAGAGGAAAACTGATATGCCTCTGTGGACTGGGAGAGGATGTTTGTGTCTCTCTCAGTGCATGCTGGAAAAGCCTTAAGAACCAATAACAGCAGGGAAAACGGGATCAAAATATTCCTACCTCTCAATGACAATATCTTTCTGAAGACCCCATGAAAAATACACCTCTGTGATCCTAAATATGAATAATGGTATTTGTTTCATAAGCTCAGCCGTCACGGATATTGTTGGTGTAAATTATTCAAACAAACTCAAGTGTCTGTGTTGGAATGTGCTCTTGCTAGCTTGTCCATAATGCATAGTTTCTCCTTATCTTAACAGGATTTCATCCTGCGCAGATACACCGTAGAGCTTCTTCATAAACACTTTGTATTCAGAGAGATGAAAGTGCAAGTGAATTACTGTGATAATGTAAGGATCCGATTGTTCATGCAAGTTTTATGAAGAGCTGAAAAGCGATCTTTTCCCTATCTCTTAGACGGCTACACATATATCTTCCCATCAACTAATTATGCATTTGCATGAGAAACAATAACTGTGATGTGAATAAGACTTGATCTTCTAATGAAGATAAAAACGTTTGTGTGGCAGATTTGCAAAGGCTAATGTTGTTGCATTTTATTGATAATTAAGAACAATATTGAAATTTACTTAAGTTAATTCAATTCAATTTGAAAAACTTTATTTGTCCTCAAGGGGCAATTTAAAGCGCATAAAGCAGGATTAGTGTAAAAGTACCAACGTACGGTGTAAATATAAACAGTGTAAACATAAACAATAAACATAAATAATACTTAAATTAATTAATGGATTGAAGAGATTACTTTCTGCTGGTGACTAAATAGTAAGCATAGACCACAATTATGCACAAACATGTCGATTTGTATTCCGTAGTCTTATTGCAGTTTCTCCAAAGAGAACTTCTTTCAGAACATACAGTAAAGACTAACTTTCAATATCTTGCTCTAATTTTCCTCCCACTGACTCTTGGGTAACCTATTCATGAATTGTGCAGAATGGCTTGCCCACTTGGAACTCGATTACTTAGTCCAATGTGTCTATGCAGGCATCATTTATTTATGCTCACTGAGGAAGATCAGTTTCACTGTCCACCAGTGGGTGAACCTTCAGCAGCTCCGTAATGCGGAGAGCGGCGACTCAGTGCCATGACGTTCCTCAGGTCTCCAGACAAATGAAATCAAAGATCACAGTATCTGTGACTGTGCTGTTAATACGGAGACATTGTGGCTGAGAGATATAAAATGGATTTTGTGGAACAGCTGATCAGTTGAGAAACATTATTTGAAGGTGCTGCATCTGGAACTGTAAGTAGAATCTGCTTCATTATCCAGAAGAACTTTGAGGAAATGGTCAAACACGTTCCTGCTATGGATGTATGTTGTTACATTAAATAGTGTAATTCTTTGACTTGTTACGTGTTAGATCACTCTTGACTGGGGATGAGCGAGCACACCACTATCTGTGTCTGTAACTGTATCTGTTCAACCATCTAAATTGTCTGTATCTGTATTTGCACTTAGAATGGGCGGGGCTTAAACCGGAAGTGGGTGTGGTTTGACCGGAAATAGGTGGGGTTTAAATCTGTACATTATTTTAAGTCTGAAATTGATATGGATTGCTCAGAAGTTGTTATATTTATCGTTTATTTTAAAACTATCTACAGAACAGCCTCAAAATTGAGGTTCAAATCAATGTTTTTGATCACGAAAGTAAGAGAACTGTTTGCAGAGTTTTTTCTGAACTCAGAACACGAAGTGCTTTAATGAATACAACGTATGCAATAAGAAATTATGAACTACAAAGTAGGCATGACCAAGAAGTGTCATACTCAATACAACTTTCTAATTTTTTTCTCTTTTTCTTTTTAATTTTTAAAAAAAAAAATTAGAGCGAGAGATAAAGAGAGAGAGAGAGTGTGTGTGTGTGTGTGTGTGTGTGTGTGTGTGCGCATTCCCGCTGTGTAACAGTTAAAATATCTACACAGTATATAAATTATTAATTTGAACTGAGGTGAGAAAGTGTCAAACTAAGAGCAAGCAGGCAAAAAAAACCAAAAAAAAAACAACTGGATTGGAGGCGGTGACCGCTGACACACGAGCAGTTTTCAGTTCTGTCTGGTCAAAGGCACCGCGTACGTGCCACAAAACAAAACAAGAAACAAATTCACCAAGTAACCTTAAATAGACCGAAATAGAGGCAAGCTGAAGAAAATCAGTGATGTGTCTATGTAGGGAGGGGCGGGCGCTGTGTGTGACTGGCCAATCAGAGCGTAAAGACAGTCAGTTATGAGCAGGGGTCACCAACCCATGGGCCGCGGACCGGTACCGGTCCGTGGCACATTGGGTACCGGGCGGCACAGAAAGTTTGACTTTCTTTTTTTTATTGATTACCGGTCCAAAAATATTTTATTTTGATGATTCCACACAAATAAAAGATGTTTTATCTGTGCGGAATGACGCAAAGACGAATGAGTGCGTCTGTCCCGCTTGACAGGTCTCGGTCACGTGACAGGTTACCAGCCGCTACCCCTAAATTAAGCGCCCACAACTGCGCCAGTGTTCTGGATTATAAAGTATCAAAAACCCTGCTTCCATTTCCAACCTCCTGTCTTTGTGAAGCGGGATTTTCTGCAGTGATCGTAAAGAAAACCAAACTGTGGAGTAGACCAGACATTCGGGACACACTTCAGGTGACATTGTCTCCTGTAACCCCCAGATCAGCGGTTCCCATCCACTAATTCTCATTATTGTAATTATTATCATTTGATTGACTTGTTCACCCTTTTATTGGAAATGATCAGCATTTTTCCCACGTTGAATGCAGTGATTGTAAGTCGCTATATTTCAAAATAAAGCTCATCAGTGAAGTCACTTGAATCGAGTTTTTAATATAATCATTTCTTACAATTATTTCATTGACAGAGATTATCAATTTATGGAAAAAAAGGTTGTTTATTGTCTGTTTATATCTGCATTTTACATAAAACCACTGCGGATGATTTATTATTAGACTACAGCTATCCTGGCATCATTAACGATTATCAAGCAAATGAAGGCCGGTCCGTGAAAATATTGTCTAAGATGAAACCGGTCCGTGGCGCAAAAAAGGTTGGGGACCGCGGTTCATGAGGATTTTCCTTCATCACGAGCACGAGCATTGACAAGTTTTACTCGTACCATGCTCATACTCGTCAAAAATCCTTTATCCGTACCGGATACTCATTTCAGACGAGCATCCGGCTCAACCCTACTCTTGACCCGATTGTGTAATTCTGCAACATCCCATGTTGCTCCTCCTAACTCTGCTGTTCGCATTACCCCAGGGGCTTAGATGAAGGGTAACAAGTACGACTCATCAATGAGGTGAACATGGCTTCAAAAGTGTCAGACAGAATCCAGTTATGTCCACACATATACACACACACATGCACACACACATACACACACACACACACACACACACACACACACACACACACACACACACACACACACACACACACACACACACACACACACACACATTATTTGAGCTGCAGGAAATGTATTCTAAATATACACAACCGAGGCTAATGTAGTACACTGGGTCAAATAAATCCATATCCAAGTGGAAACAGTAATATTTCCCAAACACACCACTGGACAGATGAAAACAACTCATTACTTCCTGTTTTTCAAATGTAGAACAAACTCTTTTTCAGCAATGTGAAATGTTCATATTATGACTAACCGTGGTTTAATGATAATAATGAGTGTCTGACTAATAGTCCCTCTCAGATTGAATCTCATGCTGATCAATATTTTATTAAAATCTCACACACACACACCGACCGACATCATCATGGTGACACCCAGAGGAACACACGAGTACAAGCACAAAAGCACAAAATTTATTATTGTCGGTACAGTAACTGGCGAAATATTTAGAAGGGAAGAAACAGGAGCTTTGAATAATGAATGTAAAGAGCCCCGTTACACGACAGACAAGCCTTTGAAGTGACAAAAACTTGCAGCCACGGCTTTCACAGCATCACTAGTGTGCAGATACAAAGACAGAGATAAAGGGAGGATGACGACGGGGCGCCACACACATAAAGGTAGATGAAAACATTTTAACCAGTGCTTCTGCGCCACTTGGAGAAGCACATGTAAAGACTTGGTATGTGGAACAACGTGTGATGGCAAAGCTAGAAATTCAGCTTAACAGAATCACAGTCCAGCATACAACAACCCAAGAGGAATTGGTTTGTGACAAGATGGTGACGACTGGTGGTGTACT
The DNA here is from genome assembly GCA_013358685.1 of Antennarius maculatus. Classification (NCBI taxonomy): domain Eukaryota; kingdom Metazoa; phylum Chordata; class Actinopteri; order Lophiiformes; family Antennariidae; genus Antennarius; species Antennarius maculatus. The sequence goes on along the minus strand of CM023618.1, from coordinate 6,469,209 downwards.
CTCTGATAAAACTTTATCAAATGATATTATGCAAATGAAATAACCACTTTATAAGAAAGGTCCTCAGGGCTTCTTCTACAAAGAACGTGCTGACATCCAGAAATAAAACCAATTTCATGCCTCTCAAAGCACAAGAGTGAGGCATGACAACTCCCCGTGTGCATCTGGCTTACGTAATTAATTTGATTTGTATTCACCGAGTGTGACTGTGAAACAGTGTTTATCATTTTCTTATCACCCGGGTTGAATCACTTCATATCAGCCCGTGACTCACTTATTTCTCTGACAAATACTATTTTGATTGTTTTGAATTATTTTCAAGCTGCATTTACTGTTTGTTACTTACACTCACCATGAGGTGCCATGCTTTTATGTAACCAGTATTACAATTTCAATGAACAGGATAGGATATGAGGGGTGCCAATTTTAAACATTGCCTCTTCTTTCTTCCTCTGCAGCCACAGAACCAAAACCTCAGGGTGGCCACCCCCATCAGGGACCTGGAATGCTTCACAGGGACCCCCTAATGGATGGGACATGGGCTCAAGTAGAGAGGGGCATGACTGCTACATCAAGTAAGTGCCCTGTGTTTAAAGAAACAGAGGGGGAGCGTTCTCCATCCCAGATGTTTCAGATGCGTTGCCAACCCGTGATTATTCCAGCCACGTCACTGCCTCCACACTGTCTCCATCTGTGCATTCAGAATACTGATTCTCTGTTCCCTCCGCTGCTGCACACACTCTGCCCCCGCCTCGTCTCACTCTCTCACACTCTCACACACCCACAGTTCTACTAGTGCAGTCTCCCAAACACAAGGAGAGGGCTTTGGAGCGTGCACGCTGCTGATCATGGAGAAATCCACCTGAGCAGGGACTTTGTTTTCATATTGGAGTCGGCGCATTCCCCAGAGGATGCTGGGTTATAGTGCTATTAGTGTAATTGATCCGTCGTAATTGGCACTTCTGGGTATCTGTGCGGGCAGGTAAAATGAAACTCCCTGCTGGCTCTCTGTGTATGTGTGTGCGTGCGTGTGTGTGTGTGTGTGTGTGTGCGTGCGTGTGTGCGTGCGTGTGTGTGTGTGTGTGTGCATGTACCAGTGTAACAAGTGTGTCTTCTGCTTGTTTCATTTGTTCTGTTGATTCAGCTGATCTATCCTCTTTTGACCTGCAACGTGCAATAATACTAGGTCCAAAAAATATTGCTTCATTTGTGACCACCGGTTCAACCTGGATTTCACAGTTTCTACTAACATTTTGCTTGTGTCATTGGTTCACAATGTTGTTATGCTCCTCAAGTTTAATATTTCTGAAGGAATTGCATGCACAATAGTGTTCTGCATTGCTCTAAATGAATGTTTGCATGGTTTACCGAACAGGAGCACTTGTCACACATGGCTTATAGCATCAGAAGAATGATGTCAGAGGAGTTACATAAGAAGTAAGGAGCAGTGAAAGTGCTGGATGCAGAGTGTGTCTGTTTGAGGCAGCTCACAGAGGTGCATTGGCTCCAAATATAGCTTTTTACATTTTAGTGAGACTTGTGCACAATCAAAAAACCTGTGTCCGTGATTATTTTTGGCCGTCCAAGTTGGTCAGGACTACTGGGTGCCAATACTAAAATTTTTGCATCTCGACTTGGAACACATGTCTAGTCTGCGTGACAGAAGAGCATGAATAAAGCAGGAGCTATTTAATATTTACAATGTTACTCAAGATACTTAATATAAGTATATTCTATTATCAAGATTTATTCAACAGGAGGTAAATGTCATCTAGAAAATAACAGTTTTCTGTGATGTTAAAGACTGAGCGCCAGATAACAGGATGCATGTTTCTCTTTACAGGTGATGACGTGAATTCAAGAGTGGTTCTGTACTTCATTAATCATTCATAGTGTTTAATAGAGAAAAATAGATTTCAAGGTTTTGGAGATTTAGGAAGGTAGCAGCAAATGACAAGAGACATAAAAAAATCTGTCCAAAAAAAACTGACTGTGGTTGTATAATTTGGAAATAGGTTATGCTCCAGACGGGACTAATATAACCTCAGCATTAATTAATTATGGGCTGTGTCAAACCAACAACAATATTATTTACATTATTTTAGCCAATGATTACACCGCTTTACTTAAAAGTTGATTTATGAAGAAAAGAATGAAAATAGTGTTTAAACACTGACAGTCCGGCCAGGAACTCTTTCCTCTCATTACCGATCATCTTGTTTGCCATATGGTTGTCAGTGCAGGGTCTGATTGCTGCATAGGGTGATGCGAAGCTACACTCTCTGCTAATGATGATGATGATTAGCTATCATTAGATGCATGGCTGTTTGCACAATGAGAATGTTTAGCAGGTGTCCTAGCAGGGGAGGAGACAGTGCTCTTCCTGAATGCACAAGTCCATATGGTTTTAAATGTGTGTACTCTCTGTTCAGATTGTTGTAGAGATAAAGCTGACACACAAATCTAAATTAAGCAGACCTTATAGGGGTTCGGTCAATGTAAATATTACATGAATATTTCTGAATTCATTCGACACACAAATAGGTGATGAACTTTTTTAGATGAAAGGAATGGAGACAAATAGCAATAGAGGTTTGTAGGGAGACCTAACAGCAATGTAGAGATTGTCATTAATACAATTATCAAATTTAATGTTTATTTACAATCAGATATTTAACTGATGCATCATTTAAAAAATGATTTAAAATTTATTACATTTAATTCTACATTTAAAAACTAAAATATTTTTGACATCCTGCACAGGTTGACAAAATATATTATTAAACAGAGATTCACGTAGGCTGGATTAGGTAAGGAAGTAAGCTAGGACTTTATTTTTATTCATCTATCAACAAAGAAATTTTATTGTTATACATTTGAATAATATTTGTTGAATACCAATGGAAGTAAAACATTTTTAACGTAATTGAGAGGATAAAGTGTTTCTCCTTAAATCACCTTGTAGATACAGAGACAAAACGTCAGCGTATTTTGTTGATTTCCACCTCCACCTTTCTGTCAATGCAGGCTTTGTACATTCCACAGTCTGTTTGCCCACCCACACCACAAATCCATATCACTGTTAGAGGCTCTACTTTATTTGAACAGTTTTTTTTATAAATGACTTTTATTTTGAAATATGACTTTTGGTTCCTTAGTTTAACGAATGTTCCTATCTGCTTCTGTTCATTATCGTGTCAATTTTCTGCTTTATTTAAACCTCTAGCATGAATAGTTTTCAACGTTAATCACTTGAAATAACCACTGCAGGATAAATGCATTTCACCTTCAGCTCCTTGAAAGCCAAATGTCATCTCTGCTAACTTTTACAAGTAGTTTTCATATTAAATATACATATACAACAAGTGCAGAAGACGGTTGGCTTAGTAGTCACATTTATAAGGATTTGTAAGGTAAATATATTTGTAATTAGTTTGCCAGTCTGTTTGCAGGATTCATCAAAAAATTTAAAGTGTTAGAATACAACCTAATTAACAACCGGGCCCACAAAACAATCTCTTTCTATGTCGTTCATTGAGTAGATGAGTGAAGTGAAGGTTCCTTTTTTTTAGAAACGGAGGTGTGCCACAGGGAGATATCAACAAGATTACATTGAGAAATGAATGAAACCTCATGGCAAACCCAAGCTACCTTTTGAAGGTTTGCATTCACTCACTTTTACTCACTTACTATAATATGTAGCATTATATTAACTTGTATTATTGTTTGAGTTGAACCAGTCGCACACTGAATTTGAAAGCAAACACAATTTCGAATCCATGCAGGTCAGATTTTGCTTCACGTCTTCAAGGTTGTTTAACAACATTAAGACACACATTCTAGAACTATAATTTAATATTGTTACAGAGGCATCATTAACCTTTCTTCTTTCATTTTGCATCACAAAACCAGACAGAGTAAAACAAAGGTGTAGGAGGACGAGTGAGACAGTCATTCTTGTACAAAGAAGCAGTCAGATTTATGTAAAATGCCTCAATTTTGGGAAACCTTCCAGAAGTGTAGTAATAGCTTATTAGATTCAAAATGCCGTCAAAGTGCTTGCAACTCCCGCGTTTAGGAGAAATCATGTTTGTGTTTTATTTTCTACAGGTTATTCACAGTTCTTTTTACATGGACCAGTCAAACATCCATCCATTACCCATATTTACACAGAGAAGACATTTGAGGGCCATCTCTCTTCTGATGACCACGAGGCTCTTCTTGTTCAGTATTTTAGCCAGAACTAAAAGAGGAGACTGTTCAGTGTCTCTGCTGCTTGACATAAATTGCAGTCTAACATTTAGATTAATTATAAGTCCTAGTAAAGTCTTCTCCATGCTGTCACTGTGTGCTGTAGACCTCTTAACCCCACCGCAAACAATAGAAGCCCTGTTTTACTTGAATTGGCCTATAAAGTTTATACTTCCAGAGAAGATTTGATATTAGTCTTTCTTTGTTTTTTCTTAATTTTATGTCAGTTTAAGAATTGAACATTTGAGCCCCACTTATAAGATATTTGTTTTAGGTTTGTAAGTATGAATATGAACAGTAGTTCACAATTGATATTACCATAAAAAGGTAAAGATTAAAATCTGTTGCATACTGTCATAATCGTCCCAATGTCTGCTGTCTTGTGTTGTCTGCTTTGCCAGTTCTCCATCCTGATGATAGATCATGTGTTTTGTTCTTTCTGGTTTGCAGCTCTGGGAAAGAATTGTTAAATCCTCCTCCAAAATGTCTGTTGACAATCACTTTGAACATCTTGCTGCCCTTGTTTTTTTTTTCGTAGTTTTGGAGTTGCGACTGACAGATCTCACTGTGTCTTTGTGCTGTGAAAGATTAATTGTTACTATTTAGTGGTGAATAGTACATGTGTCAAGAATAACTGTGAATTGCACACTGTCTCCTGACAGCTTTAATTAACCGACGTTGTTGGCGACATACGGAGCTGACGCCACTGCATTCACAGCCAGAGAATGTGGAGAAACTGTTAAACTGTTCACAGATTAGCTGAATGCTACAGTTTGTGTATATCTTTTGACTTCACAAAGGAGTGATAACTTTGCTACAATGATGCAGAGAGATGCTTTGTTCAATGTGTATAAGGTACAAGCTGTACAGTCTTAGTTTGTTGCCAGGATTCTTACAGTCATCAAGATTATGAACCTGTAATTCGGCAGTCAGGAGGTTTCAGCAGTCTCGTTGTGCTGTCCTGTATCTTTAGAGGAGCGCAGCAAAATCAGAAATAGCATAAGTACTACACAAAACCGCAACCACAATTCATATCTGCAGGGTAAGAATACAGACAACAGATTGATTATCGACACCCACATGTTCCAGTTTGAGACAACACTTTTTATTTCAAAACACTACCTGAGATCTTTTCTGTCAATATCTATATTTTTATTGTTATTTATTGTCATTTTTAATTTATGCATTTAAGTTTATCTGCATAAAATTTTTTTAATTGACTAATGATTATACTTGTTATTAATCAATTGATCTGTGTAGCGTCAGCACATTTTGAAAAAATATATTATCAAAATGATAAGCGAAAAGTCTGAATGTTCAGAGTCTTTGTTTGAATTTTCCTTCACTATTTGGAATTTTTCATTTCTGGATACATTTGTGGTGATCATTTAATCAATTAAATAATTGATTCAGCTGTGGATTTGCCTGTTAAATGCTTCTAGTTTGGATTAAGAGAGATGTTTAGACATGGCTTACACACAAAAGCAAAGTTTTGCTGAGTAAAAGCGACCATTTATGAGTTTCGTCTCCTTCTTGCAGCCACGTCTCCCAGAGCAGCTCCCTAGAGGAGGTTCGTCTGGACGGGGACAGGTTTGTGCCACCTGCTCCTCGGAAGGTGGAGATGAGACGAGATCCGGTGCTTGGCTTTGGATTTGTGGCAGGAAGTGAGAAACCTGTGGTGGTCCGTTCAGTCACACCAGGTAAAGAAACCAAGCTGTATGGTGAGTCCTGGTGCGACAGTGATTTACTCCATTCATCATGAACACTCTCCAGGGGAGATGAAATACCCTACAGAGCCAGAAAGGAGAGAGGAAAACCCGCTACAGCTAACACCGATGATTAACTGATCTTAAGAACACTCATTGAGTAAACATTTATTGACATAGAAGACAGGAACTCTGGACGAACAATGCATTGCAGCACTTCACTAGGGTTTTGGTGTGTGTTTGCAGGGGGTCCATCAGAAGGCAAGCTGATCCCAGGGGACGAGATCATCATGATTAATGATGAGCCGGTCAGTTCAGCACCAAGGGAGAGGGTGATTGACCTTGTCAGGTATGACAACACTCTAAACTGAGATGGTGATTCACTGTTGTTACACCTGCTGTCCATGATTGAGGGTTTCAGCGCTTGCCTTTCTGAATTAAGCCACTGTATTTCTTTCTTCAGCGAAGCGATGCTTCTTGTCGAGGGTGGTGGTCACACTGACTTTGCAGAGTTTGCATGCTTGTCACATTTTACACGCAATTATACAACCTGGTGAACAACATCTGGAAGTCTAACACGAACTATATAGGGTGGTGGTTGGGGAGGTGTGACCCTTAAGTTAAGTTGGGTGATCTCTTTGTGGAGGCAGAATAATGAAGCTTGTTTTAAAATCTGCCTGGAAGCAGATATACAGTAATTCAAACTAAAAGCATTTGATGTGACTTCTTTTCAGACAAGCATTAACAAGACGTAACATGATGATTGGCCACAACAGGCAGGATACTGCCTCTATGGCCTGATGGGATGTAAAAGAATGGAATTTGGACTAATGGTTGTGCTGCTTTACCTGCTGCACACATCAGCTAAATCTATCTTTTTAAAATTAATTTGTTACAAAGGTGAAAGAGATGAAAGTTTAAATGTAAAACAAGACATTTGGTGAATTCATTACCAGTACTGCATGATTAAAAATTCTTCCGTCGGGATAAGCAACAACAATAACAACAACAACAACAACAACAACAACAATAATAATAATAATAGTGTCACATGACTCCATTGTGCAGTTTAGCAGACATCAGTCATGGACGTGTTGGAAATCAAGGATTAAACTCTACAAGGAACCTTCCCTGAGATGTAGAAGGTTTGGGATACCTGTGTGGGATTTTAGTAAGCAATGTGACTTTTATATCATGTCATTACTATATTTGATTTTATTTTACGTTTCAGTATTTTATTTATTTTATTTATTTATTTTACAATTTAAAATTATATTTTTGTCAAACAAATATTTCTGATAAATCGCCACAGTCACCTGTTTCATTCCAGATCATGTAGTTGTATGCTGATGGAGTTTGTTCCTGCTTCTCAGCAGATGAATGTGACTCACGTTGCTTGACTGGCTGGTGGCAAGCGCCTGGTCTTGGTATGAATTGTGAAGGCAGTGCATTAGCAGAGGGAGATGTGTTTGTTACACCACGTTGTTTCAGCTCCTGTGGCCTAAAATGTTCAGTCTCTGCAGTAAAACACTGCTCAATGGACACAATACACAATGAAAAACAAGGATCCAATAGTCCTCCTGCCACCATTCACTATGATGACTCAAACACAACAAGAAAAATGAAACATATACAAACTTCCCTTGACTTCATTTTTAATGAAAATAAAATGTTTTTGTGTGTCTTACAGAAGCTGCAAGGAGTCCATATTGTTGACCGTGGTTCAGCCGTACCCAGTAAGTTTCTCCATCCTCTATCAGTGAATTGAGTGCATTAGGCTGTTTGTGTGTTTTGTTGTTCTGATGTTTGTTGGCTCTGTGATATGTTTGTTCTGGTTTTTTAACAGCATTGCTTTTAGCTGTGTTTTACATCTGCACTAACAAAGGGGAATCCAGTCGCTTTGGTGTTTCCAAGCCTTCTCCCGTTATAGCATCAGATCCTTGTGAGACCTCAGACAAACCACATCAACATTTAAGATCAGTCACAGAACTCCAGATGGTGATTAACGCAGGGTGCCATGAGCATATATTCTGCCTTTGTTTACAGTTCACATAACAATTCAGTGGAAATTTAATTACGCTTGAATTGCCTCCAAAAATAGACAAATCGTCAGTGCGTGCTCACAGAAAACAACATATCTGCTTATGATGTGGTAACGACTGATAATTCTCTTTATTTTGTTACAGCAACTATGATATTTTAAACCATAGATATTTTTGAAATGTGGGATTTAAGGACACTCTGCATTTTAAGAAATAATTTTTACTTCAGAGTCTTCACATAAAGAAAAGTGACTCAGAGCAAGATCTATTTAGTGCAAATATTTTCAAACGATTGTGAGGCTCTTGTAATTCAACTTGCAACAGCTTCAGTTTCCAAATGTTTCTTTGCGGCCTTGTTGATACAGTGGGAGTGAAGGCATCCTCAGTCTGACCCAGAGCTACCTTTTAAACATCAGCCTTCAAGGGGAGAGATGATATGGTGTCATGCTTCAGGAAGAGAACAGTCCCTCAGTTGTATGGAGCTGAAATCTTTATAGCAGATCTCATCTCTGGCCAAACTTATTGCCCTTCAAGTCTCCTCTTTCTTCTTTCTCTCCAACAGTCACCCAAATCGGCATTCATCAGCGCAGCCAAAAAGGCCAAGTTAAAGACTAATCCTGTTAAAGTCCGCTTTGCTGAAGAGGTCATCATTAATGGCCAGGTCCCGGTAAGTCACTCCGGACACTGACTTATTCTGTCTACTGAAGGACTGAGCAGGAGACAACGTGGCCAGACATCAGGTCTATATGGTGGCATTGAGCAGCTTGAAAATAACAGCAATCACAGACTGTAAAATGAAGGCGCTAGACTTCCTCTCCTCTTTCTTTTGGTGAAGAAAAAGTGAATGCGAAAGTATGATTGACAGAAAAAAGGGGACACTCTCGCAGAGTGTTTCCCCAAGTCTTAGGATATGTCACATACTGAGAGTTGTTTCTAGGTAACAACCTCAAAGTGAGAAGATTATGAGGGATTCAGATCTTCTAAGCAAAGAAGACAGTATAATACATAAAGTCAGACAGAAGTCATGAAGGAAGGTGCATCTGTTGTGTCTTTCACCACTTATAGCTCAATAAAACAGGTTAATTCACTTTGTTATGAAGAGTTAGATGGTAGGGTTAGAGTTCCATTTGAAAATTGCTACTATTTTCTTATAGTGTGCTTGAGTGTACGTGTATGTGTGTATTTTGAATATAAAGTTATTGCTAGGCAAAAATGAAATCTGTTAGAGTTTTCAAAACCCAGAAATTACTGTATACAAACATTAAAAAAATCAGTTTTGTTGATCAAGTAATTCAAATTCTGTCCTCAGGAAATGGTGAAGGACAACTCTCTTCTTTTTATGCCAAATGTTCTGAAAGTGTACCTGGAGAACGGGCAGACTAAATCATTTAAATTTGACAGCAACACATCTATTAAGGTAGGTGCTGTAAAGAACTTTACAATGACAAGCAGCTTCATAATTGAAAGTGCTGGATTACTATAGATATTCAGATGTACTCTGCTATAAAGGACAAGCTTCTCTCTTTACTATGACTTGTGGAACCTCATCTGAACCTAAAATATAATTCAAACTAAAAGCATTTGGAACTTAATTAACTGTGGAGCAGAAAGTACTTTGTCAGCAGGTCACACTTGCTTCGTTCGTTGAAATTCTGACTGCACGTTTGGTAGTAGTCACGTTCTTTGTGTGTGAGCAGCCATGAAAATGATTTATGGGCATGGCACCGAACAAGAAGGCTGCTGCATCTACACGGATCTCACATTGTATTAACCGTGACTGTGTCTGTGTGAAAGGATGTTATCTTGACCTTGCAAGAAAAGCTTTCCATCAAGAGCATTGAACACTTCTCTCTGATGCTGGAGCAAAGAGCTGAGGGATCTGCCAGCAAACTCATGTTACTGCACGAGCAGGAGATGCTAACTCAGGTGAGATGGCCCTCATGGGTGCCACTAAACAGGAAAGAGACAGTCAAGCAATAGACTTGATGGCAGATGGAGGATACCACCACCATCTTCAGTGTATTCTCAAGTTTATTTATACTCCCACTGCAACACAAAAGGAGTAAAGGCTTTTGTCAGTAGTTATGGAACTATCCATGGAACAAAAGGTGGCAAACAGCAAGGTTTAGAGAAGATGAATACATTTCTGACATATCCTCTCTATCGCACTCACTAATTCTCATTTAATGCTTGATGTATGACATTTAAGGCAAGTTTTATGTGACTTTTGAATTCCCCATATATACAGTCAGTTCACTCCCTATTAACTCCATTCATTGAAACCAGGTGACGATAGTTTTTCAAATCCAGCTCTCTGCAAAAAGCTTTGAGTCTACACACCAAGCTGTTCTTTAAATGACTTTGACACTTCCACATTGATCCTGACACATAGTATGGGTTTAGTTCTTATCAAGTACAGAATGTTATGTTCCATCTTTTAACACTTGTTTCATCTCCTCTTAATAGATAGTTCTTAGATGCAAAATCTTGACTGATGGGTCCTCTTCTTTTGATTTGTGCTTCAGGTGACACAGAGGCCAGGATCACATAAAATGAAGTGTTTTTTTCGCATCACTTTCGTTCCAAAGGATCCCGTGGACCTGCTGAGGAGAGATGCAGTAGCATTCGAGTACCTTTATGTCCAGGTGAATATTGGAAGATGCAGATTCAGTTCATGATGAACGATTTTAAACCGTCGATGTAAAACCGCTTCAGAATAAAGATACAGTGCAGACTAGTCACTGTAGGTGTGTTGATTTCATTATAACAAGAGGAACTGAAGTTTAACCTCCTGCTGTCATCTCCCCCTCAGAGTTGCAATGATGTTGTCTTGGAGAGATTTGGGTCAGAACTAAAATACGACACGGCCCTCCACCTGGCTGCCCTGCAAATGTATATTCTCACCATCAATACTAAACAGTCCCAGAAAGTTTCCCTCAAGTACATTGAGTGAGTAAATGTGGTACCACATTGTACCATGGAGGTTTCTCATGACTTATTCTGGCTTTTGTAATTTTAAAGAGCAGAATGTTTTAAGCAAAAAAGAATACTGATCTCAGATGCAAAATTTCTGATGCAAAGCCAAGAAACCGGTTTGCAGTAATTTGGATTAGCTGGTCAATGTGTCATCTGTGGGTAAAGCGAACCAATCATCAGTCATGGTTTGACCATTTGTCTCACTGAGTCACCTTTTCTAATCTTTGTTAATTTGTTGTTCTGCAGGAAGGAGTGGGGTCTGGCATTGTTCCTGCCTCCTGCTGTGCTTTCTAGCATGAAAGAGAAGAACATTAAAAAAGCCCTCACTCACATCTTGAAAACAAACCAGAACCTGGTGCCTCCTGGTAAAAAGGTACCATATGCTACCGCTTCTTCATTCTGTCTCCATCTCCCTGTCTTTGCCGTGCACTGCATCTGTAGAAACATTTGACTGCCCCCTAGTGGAGAGTTATGCTCTGGAAAAAAACAGATGACGTTGAACCTAAACTCAGTTGAAGATGACAATTTGCTATAAACCTCTTTTAAATGGTGTCAGCTTGACTCTTACCCTGCCTCTTTTCTGTCCTCCGTGTTCAAGCTGACTGCCTTGCAGGCAAAGGTTCATTACCTGAAGTACCTCAGTGACCTGAGGCTGTACGGAGGACGCGTCTTTAAATCTACCCTGATTGTGAGTGAAACGCTCTTATTGTGTCGGACACAAAAATACGCCATACCACATGCAGGAAGTGATATGCATGTGCTTCCTCTCTCTTCCCTTTTACAGCAAGGTGAGAAGCATACAGAGGTGACGTTGCTAGTGGGGCCCAAGTATGGCATCAGCCATGTGATTAACACCAAGACAAACCTAGTGGCACTCCTGGCTGATTTCAGCCACGTCAACCGCATTGAGATGTACACCGAGGATGAGAACAGGGTTAGAGTGGAGCTACATGTTCTGGATGTGAAGGTTAATGGATATTCTTTTGTTTGCAAAAAACTATGCCAGATCATTTTAAGCAATACTTTCGATGGTTTAACCCGAACACAAGTCTGTTCAGCAGTTATTATAACTCTGTTGTACAGCCCTGCTCCCTCATGTTTTTCCCTCATTGTCGTCTGCTTATCTGCCTCTTTTCACAGCCCATCACTCTCTTAATGGAGTCTGTTGATGCAATGAATCTGGCTTGTTTGACTGCCGGCTACTACAGATTACTGGTGGACTCTCGGCGCTCCATCTTCAACGTGGCCAAAAATGCAGACAGTATGAAAATAACTGCATGTGAGATTATCACACAATGACTCATCAGAAAGTGGTACGTTTAATTAATAAACATGATTCCTTTTTTGGTTCCTCTTTACAGGCCACGCAGCAAGAGCAAAACAAAACTACCAGGCCATCGAGTGTACATACAGCACGCCCAATAAAGGCTGTGAAGAAAGAAGTAGCCAGAGGTGCAGTCAGGACTATTCTGAGCAGGAGTGTGAATACCTCAACCACGGGAGATGTGAAGGCCATCCAGTCTACATAACTGAGATCCACCAGCCCCAGCACTCAATGCACATGGCAGAAAGAGTGGAGTGCTGCAGAATCCCCTGCTCCCAAACTTATCTCAATGTCCCAAGGCCCAAACCCCAAGACTCTTCCCGAAATGCAAAGGTCTCCTTTATCTTTGGAGATCCTCCATTGGACACTGTAAATCCCCAAAATTTGGGCTACCAGAGACTCATGGATGAAGGTCCAGAGATTCTAGACAATCACAGCCCCATGTACAGGCGTCTCGAGGAGGACTATAAAATGATGGATGCCATGGAGGACGGGGATGGGTATCAGTACGCCACCAAAATCTTTGGTCCCACCGAGTGCATCGAGGAGCCGCTGCTGCACGACATCTGCTATGCAGAAACAACAGACGACGCAGAAGACGAGGATGACATCAGCTGCGAAGAGGACATGGTGATGAGTGACATTGATAATCCTATGTTACTGTCATTCTCGGGGTCCAGCGATGACATCATTGACTTGACCTCCCTCCCTCCCCCGCCAGAGGGGAACAATGAGGACGACAATGACGTGTTGCTGCACTCTCTTAACTTGGCTATTGCTGCTCCTCCTCCGGGCTTCAGGGACAGCTCTGATGAGGAGGAGCAGCAGGGGGCCGGGACTAGGGCTCAAGGTGCCTGCAATGATATCCCAGTGTCTCTCATAGATTCAGTGCCCACCAATAGGGCAGAGGGCCACGGGGAGCCTCTCAACAATGCAGTAGTGTCAACTTTACAAGCACTGGAGGCCCTGGCCGCATCAGAGGAACAGAGCCCAGCGCAGTCCGAGAGCAGCACAGGTTCCCCTTACACTATTGTAACATTCATTCATTAAGACTGCATGTGTTCAAGTCATTCACTATTGATTTGTTGTTGTTCCTTTCAATAAATCCCATTTTGTTCTATGTTTCCATTTGTGTATTTTTTCATTCATTTTATTTCTTCATTCGTGTTACAAACATTTCATTTCATCACAATTTGTTTGGTTTCGTGGATCATTTTTCTTGGTTTACTTAATGCGTACTGTACAAGAACATGTTAAAACCCTTTTTTATTCCTTTAAATAGCCATTCATGGCATGCTCATTTTAAGTCTCTGACGCTGTTCTCAATCAGATTTCGTAGAGATGTTATCACTTTGGTGCTTTTTATGAGCTGTTATTGTGTTTTTCAAACTCATTCAAACTGCAATATGTTTAATGTTGCTAATTATATTTCTCTTTCCATGATACGCAGGTGTAGAAATCTCACGAGCATTTAGTCCTGAATCCTCAGATTCTGGAAATGAAACAAATTCATCTGAGATGACAGAGAGCTCTGAACTGACCAGCGCTCAGAGACACTCCGAGAACCACCTGAGGATGCATGTAGCCATGACAGATGAGTACCGTCCAGCCCTGAATGAGGAGAAAGCGGAAGTCTGTGCACCTAATGATGGCGGTGTGGCGGCTATGCAGTACCACCCCCAGGAGCATCAAGAGGACGAAGCGAAATCATCTGCTGTTGCCTCTTCTCAGATCTTTCACTCAGATGGCAGTGAGATGGAGCCAGAGACGATGGAAATAAAATCAGTCAGTGAATACTTCAGTAAGATGCACATGAGCTCAGTGATGAGCAGACAGAGAGGAAAGCAGAGGGAAGCAGATAGCAGAATCCAAGAAGATGCATCTGAATCTTCTGATCGTCCTCACATTCCGTCTCAAGAATCAACTAAAGAGGAGCTCCCTCATCTCGTTGGGAAATATAACGCTTTCACTGTGAGAGATTCCTACTACATGAATCAACTCGATCTGGGGCGAACTCATTGGAAAGACAGGAATCAAAAATGGCAGCACAGGATGTCTGGAAACAAAATGGCAGACAATCTCACTCCAGATTGTGTAAATGACTCACAGGCTTCCCACACAGACAGACTGACAGTAAAGGGAGAGAAACAGGACTCGGATGAAAGAGGCCAACACTTAAATGCCCATCTCCACTCCCTGTCCAAAGTAGCTATCTCCACAGAGGGAGATTCCACTTCACAAGATAATGAGAAGCAGCAAAATAAGGTACTTCCAAGCGAACAAGAAGTCACACGATTATACGAGTACCACCTGAGCAAGCGTGTGTCATCGATACAGAGCGAAGGAATTCATTCTCTCCAAAGCTCACAGTGTTCTTCTATAGATGCCGGTTGTAGTACAGGCAGCAGCAGCTGTGTTACTCCCATGGATTCTCCCCTTTGTACCACAGACAATCTGCATGTTCTGTCAGAGTCCTCTCTCAAAGGGATGAGTTATGTAACCGCTGAGGAGAGAGTTTATGGACCCCCGGGTCAGGGGAAAGCTGGCCATCCCATTGACCCCACGCTTCTTAGGAGGATCCATGCAGCCACCAGTGCTGATCCTGGAATTACACGGGGCGGTGGTCACAGAGTAGCAAAGATAAAGGAAACCACAGGTAAAACTAAACAGGAGGGTCCCCTCTCTTAACTTTGTCTGTGTAACACTGGGAAACGAACAAAGGAGGCATTTAATAAAGTTTAATAGCTGGTTTTAGCCAGCTTTGTCAGCGTGGGCCGGTAGAAATAACAAATGGGTTATAAAACTTAGTTAGCCTGGAGGGTAGAGAAGTGGACCAGTAGCCAGGAAGCCTGTGAGAAACTTCCCATAGATGATAATTATAAAATACACTGTGTGTGTGTGCGTGCGTGCGTGCGTGCGTGTGTGTGTGAGAGAGAGAGAGAGAGAAAACTTCCTTTTCCCCTTTTTGTTGTCAACAGCAACCTGAAAAACCACATTTACATTTACACATCAATGTTTTTAGTTCTTCAGCACCATAACCAATTTTAGGTAGCTACACTGGCTGATGTATCACTGTCAGCTTTATATAGAAGTATATTCAAAAGAACAAAAAAACTGTGTAGATAGTATAAATGTTTGATTGATTTTTGTCACTTTAAGGAAAAGATCAAACAGCAAGAGAAATATTGGTGCTCAGAAAGAGTGCTCATTTTCCCTGGAACCTTTGAATGTGGTGCCGCTCAAGGATCTCATTCATGGTGGCATTAAAGTATGTCCAGGGGTAACCAATAAGATGTGGACAGCTCTAGGATCATCTGTTTCAATGTAATTTAAATTTAATTGAAAACATGACGCACTAAAAAACTTCTCTTTCTGTAGCGTTTGACTCCCTTCCCCTTTTCAAAAGCTCTGTGGCGATTTGACACATGTTCACAGCAGTATTTATAGCAAATAAACCAACTGAGAAACAATAAATCACTATAGCAACAGACATAATTACTTCAAAAAAGGTAGCATGTACAGTAGACTAAAAATAACGATATATTGATGTTAAGTTTGCTTCTCAATATTGACAATCCATTTTAGCAGTGTTCCAAACACTGAAAAAGAAAGAGAAAAGAAACACAACAATAATTCTTTTGACAGATATTTTGGGGGGATTTTAATTTACTATTTTATTTATTATTATAAAATATGATTCACTTGCTTTGTTCGCTTGTTTGCTTTGCTTTGCTTTTTATTAATTGCTAAAATCCTTTGTTTTCTTTTTTTTGGGGGGGGGTCAAGATAAACAAATTCTAACAATTTTATATAGAAGCTAATATGAATGATAAAATGAATGAATATGAATATGTACTGTCAGAGAGATGCTTAACAGCTCTTTTTTTCCCTCCTACCCCTAGTGTAGCTTGCACACAGCTGAAGAATGTTGGAGAAGAGTCATCTTTAGCTCTATGTAATAAGACCAGTACCACCACCACAGCCGTGTCACCCTCATCATTAAGAACTAGCACAGAACCCTGTGGGCTAATACGAGCCAGTCCTGAGCCAGACCCACATGCCCTGGCTATCCCCCCACATGAATCTTCATGCGACCCTGCATCAAGTAGCTTCAGGCGGCCACACAGGGTCTGGAGGAACTGGAGCACCATGATGCCAGGTTCCAGAGGATTAGAGGCACTGTTAGATAAGACCAAAGCCACACTTAAAGGGAGGAGTCATGGTCACAATTTCCCGTCTCAAGATCACCTAGAAGTACAGAGGACATTCTCTGCCAAGACCTTACCCAAGAGCTTGTCCCATGGCTCATTCTCATCTAATTCTTCAGACAGAGGTCTGGTACGAGGAGCCTCCCTCTTATTGGCAGAACTAACGACACCACGGCTGGATGCGGGAACTTGGAGGTGTCACCGGTCATTCAGTCACTGTTTCCTGCGGAGAAAGACAAACACTAATGGTGGTGACCAAAACTTCTCCGTCAGCTCAGCTTCTTGTGGTCATAAGGATAAGACGGGCTCTAATGCCAGCTATCAAGCTGAGCAGAGCAACACGGCCACTGTCATGAGTGACAGGAGCCTTAAAGCGAGGCTCGCTCATGTAGATTCCATGAAGGGAAAAACCTACAGCCTTCACACGGGATTTGCAGTTGCACAGGAGGATGCCTTAGAGATGGTCAGCGTGTTACGCTCCAGCGTCGGCAACAGCGGAGGTGAGAAGCAGGGGGTCAATGAGGCTGATGTGGATACCTTTTCCCAGGTGCTTTTCAAGCAGGCCAAGGCGCTGAATGGCTCCTGCAGTCAAATGGCTGAGGAGTACAGCAGCCCTGAGGAGCTGCTGCTCACTCTGACACACAGCTTCCACACACTCTGCTGCCTGACACAAGCCTGCATGTCACTGGTGGAAGGCCTGAGCACCGAACGCGAGCAGATTGAGGTGGTAGCCCGGGTGGACGAGGTGGTTATGAACTACGTGTGTCTGCTGAAAGCTGCTGAGGTGGCGTCGGGAAGCTCCACCATTGACCAAAGTGTTCACGCATTGACACATCACTCTGCCATGATGTCTGATATGATAAACACACTAAGTCACTCACTGAAAACACTGCTCAAGAAATGAACTGTTTCATTCTGATAGTTGATTTTAAAGCCATACGTGGGTTTAACAACCAATGTGAACTGCTGTGAGAGTAAAAAAAACCTTGCCTTGAGTATACAATATTTTATTATGTAAAGTAAAAATAGAATTATATGAATCACTAAAGTTTTAAAATAGATTATATTAAGATCTCTATAAAGATGCATATGACTTTCCTCTCAACTGTATTTACTAGTACAGTGCGTCCTCGTTCTTCGCAGTTAAGCGTTCCAGGAACCACACGCGAATAATGAATTTCGTGATAAAGCAACAAACTATTTATCTTATTATTTACAGTAATTTGAAAGTTTATGACCCTCCCAATACTGATATTAAACTACCTTCTGTCACTCTTATCGACTGTTTAAAGCACTTTTGTGTCTCACGGAACGGAGCGCACTTCAGGATGCTGTCAGCCAATAGAATGCAGGTATGGTATCACGTGACTGCCTACCAAAAATCTGCGATGAGGTGAAGTCGCGAGCGTTGATGCGCCAATGCGCGAGGTCGCACTGTATTATACAATAAGGATTATTTTGATGGTTCATGGGTTCTGACAACATGCAGATTATTTAAATCTTGTAAGCACCTTGTTTCTAAATTGTAAAAATATATTATGTTCTTGAAATGTATACGCTATTTAAAGCTTTGAACAAATCATTGCACATGACAAGATAAGATGTGATTGAATAAAAATAATTCATTTACTTTATTTATTTGATGATTTCACCTTAATTTAACAGATACTTTACACATTACTATTCTGTATTTTCTTGTTGCTTTTTGTCAATGTCATTAAAAAGATTAAAACTTTTAAAATGTCTTATCTCACAGTACGTTTGTCTGTCTTTAATAAACATCACTTTCACACAAGATCACATTTAATTCAGTGTGTTTACTTTCAGTGGTGAATTTAGATTCATAATCATTGCTCTTTTAAAGCAAAAGTAGAATAACAATACAATAATATTGTATTTGACAGTTTGTTCCTTTAATTACATTACTAATACAGAAAAAAATAGCTTGACTCGGTTTATAACTATATTTTATCATGTATGGTTTTACTCTAGCCTGAGTGCTAGTAATGAGTGCTTTTGCAGTATTAATGATGATTATGATAGTCCACTTCACTTCACATGAACTTCACATGAGTTGGCACAGTGTTACATAAGGAAGTAGTCAAGCAGATACTATACAGTAGCAGCTTTGTGAAGTTGCACTGTGCGATAAACATTTCAGCATACTAACATACTAATATTGTTTGCTAAATTCACCAGTCGGTAATCTAATTAGCACAAAACACAATGTAAAGCTGAGTTTGCACGTTTGATGCAATCATCCATCCATTCATCCGTGTCCTTGTAGATGAAATGATTACAATCGTCTCATCTACAGTCGATTATCTGTCTTGCGGGTCACAAGTGTTGCTGGAGTGTGTCTCAGCTGACTACGAGCAAAAGGCAGGGTACACTCCGGATAAGATGCCAGCTCATCACAGGACCACACAAAAGACAAACAAACCAGAACCCAGAGAACTCACGCTAACCCATTTTCTCTGCAATTCATCAGAAGGGGAATATTTCTAAAAAAAACACTGTTTTTACACAAGCATGTGGACAAGATTAAAGTATCAGTAGTTTCCAGATGTCATATCATGTCTGCGCTTAATTGTGAGGTCAAAGGGTGCACATCTAACCGTTTTCTTTACATATATTTACACATATTTGGATTGTAATGACTCCAAAGTCACATTTTTAACGTGTACTCTAATGTGACTTGGAACAGTTACAGCTACAGTTCTGCTTTGGTTATCTCTAATAAGGAATCAAACATACATACTATTCAAACATATGATGGATTATAGTGGTAGGCCTAATGTAGACAAAAGCTTGGTGCCAGAATATCATAATATTGTAAGATAAAAAGCAACTGACCTATTTTCTGATGTTTTAAGATGTTTCATCTGATAATTATGGAAGAAGAATCTACATAAAGAATATCAGTGGTAAAATCCTTTTCAAGCGTACGTCACATTTTCTTCTGCAGAATAAACAGATATGAAACTATTATATCCCTTGAGAGCAAAAGATGATTAACACACTAACAC
This sequence comes from Antennarius maculatus, assembly GCA_013358685.1. Lineage (NCBI taxonomy): Eukaryota > Metazoa > Chordata > Actinopteri > Lophiiformes > Antennariidae > Antennarius > Antennarius maculatus. Next base: position 6,449,673 of record CM023618.1, on the reverse strand, counting down.
CCTGTCTGTGCCATTATACTGTACCATAAGAACAAGAAGCATAATGCCTTGACCTTTCTATTTCAAAGGAAACATCTTCACTACACATGCATTCTCAGCATAATTCATGTTTACATCATTATATAACAAACTCACTTATTTCACAAACATTGTAAAAGATGTCATGTTCGGATGCATCAGATTTATTAAAAGGGGGAAGTGATTCTGGCACCGACTGTAGACCCCAGCCACCTGCTACTCTCATTACATCGCCTGAAGGGCGTCGTATTGATACCATGTTCTGGCAGCGCTCAGTTCAATTTGAAAGCAGAGCTTATTTCAGGACTGTTTAATCTCACGTCAGAAAATGTTCTTCCATCTGGTGAGTGTCAATTATGTTTGTTTTCAGTGAATTGTATTATGATCACAGTAATAACGTAAGTAGTAAAATGACAATTTGGCTTTAAATCACATGAAAACGTGAGAAATTAAACACTAGCTTGCACTATTTTCTGGTTGTAACATCTTGTACAAACCTCACAAAGAATTCTGCATATATTTTTTCCTAATATGTCCTTTACATGTGCTGTTTTCTAATGTGTCTGTATCGTTGGTATTCTCAATGAACCACCTCTGTTTTTGTACAGATGTGCCTGTGGTGTTGTCTCTCCATATCGACAAATAGCATTTCTTACCCTAAAACTCTGCCGTGCAATGTTAGCGAGTCCAACAATGGGAGTATGGTGAAAGTGGACTGCACAGAGAGAAGCCTCAAAGATATCCCCTTGGGCATTCCCAGAGACACAACCAATCTGACGCTCACAATCAACTTTATTCCCAGATTAAACTCTACCTCTTTCCTGGGGCTGGACAACCTGACTGAGATTGACATGAGATGCAACTGCATGCCCATTAAAATCGGGCCCAAGGACCGCGTGTGTACCGAGAGTGTGACAATAGAGAAGAACACCTTTAGGAGCCTGAGGGACCTCAGAGCACTCTATCTAGATGGCAATCAGCTTTCCAGTATACCTGAAGGCCTCCCCTCCAACCTGATTCTGTTGAGTTTGGAAGTGAATCACATTTATTATATTTCTAAAGCAAACTTCTCAGAGATCAGAAATGTTGAGATGCTTTATCTTGGCCAAAACTGCTACTATCGCAACCCCTGCAATGTTTCCTATGATATAGAAGACGGTGCATTCTTGCAGCTTAGCAATTTAACCTTGTTAAGTCTTAAGTCAAATAACTTATCCTTTATTCCACATTACCTTCCTACAAGTCTGAAGGAACTCTATCTGTACAACAATAACATCCAAGAAGTCACTGATGAAGATTTCAAAACTCTGGTAAACCTTGAGATTCTGGATATCAGTGGAAACTGTCGTCGCTGTTACAATGCTCCTTTTCCATGCAACCCATGTCCAAATAATTCGCCACTTAAAATTAGTACAACAGCTTTCAAAATGTTGACAAAACTGAAGACACTCCGTCTGCACAGTAACTCTCTAAAATGTGTGGAACCCGATTGGTTTGCCAGCACAACAGACCTCAGAGTTCTTGATCTCTCATCAAACTTTTTAGCAAAAGAAATAGGGATGGCCACCTTCCCACTTTTCCTTGGAAAACTGGAAGAACTGGACCTTTCATTTAATTATGAGCTGCAGAGATATCCACAAACGCTGAGGCTTAGCCACAGTTTCTCCTCCCTCCAATCTCTTAAAATTCTCAGACTACAAGGCTTTGTGTTCCAGCAGCTAAAGGCAGAGAGTATTGCTCCTCTAAAGACGCTCACAAATTTGGAGGTTGTAGATCTGGGTACAAATTTCATTAAAATGACAAATTTTAGCATTCTAATGGAATTAAAACATTTTAAAATAATCAATCTGTCCAACAACAAAATATCATCACCCTCTGATGGACAAGATGCTGTTGGTTTTCCAGAAGGGGAACCTTCGCACTGGTCTCCCATGTCAGGTGCGACTCAGTATGGCAATGAGGAAGTGAGAGAGATTCATTATTTCAGATATGATGAATATGCACGCAGCTGCAAATACAAAGACAAAGAACTTGGAGTTATTGCATCCTTTGTCAATAGGAAATGCAGTCAATTTGGCAAAACCCTGGACGTGAGTAGAAATAACATATTCTTCCTGCACTCAAGATTTTTAAATCTCAGAGAGTTGAGGTGCCTCAATTTGTCTGGAAATGCGATGAGTCAAAGTCTGAATGGCTCTGAATTCACATATTTGACCAATTTACAATATCTAGACTTTTCCTACAATCGCTTGGACCTGCTGTACTCCACTGCATTTCAGGAGTTAAAGAATCTGGTCATTTTGGATATCAGCAACAACAACCATTATTTTGAATCTGAGGGTTTGACTCACATGCTTAACTTCACTAGGAATTTGAAAAATCTCAAGACATTGATGATGAATGGCAACAAAATCTCTACTACCACTAACACTGAGATGGAGAGTCAATCTCTGGAGAGGTTAGAGTTCAGACACAACCGGTTAGATATGCTATG